>CAVLJG010000005.1:62120740-63320740 GCA_963669975.1 Acanthoscelides obtectus
CATTGGACAGCTGCCATTGATGGGTTGGGCATCTCGCGCATAGATGGCGCCGATGCCGCACCTGTCTGGTGTTGGCGTGGATTACGGGGGCAACGTGTATACAGGGGTGCATCGAAAAATAGCGGATCGATGGACCGACGGTATATCGTATATAGCAAGGCGTGACCTAAATAGCGTGGTGGGCTCCTCTGGTCGGTCGGTCGGTCAGAATGTCTCATAACCTGTATACGATGTACTGTTATTATTATACAGGATGATACCGTCAAAATGAAAATAGTATAGACATTCTGACAATTATTTCGCAACCAGAGGTATTTTCAATAAAACTACAATAATACGTTTAATATTTTATTGAAAATAGAAAAAACTACATAGGTAATATGATATTTGAAAACCAGTGGCGTAGACGTTCAACATTTCTCTGGTACAGGAAAATTGTCCGTTGGTGTGGCATGGATTGGAATCAGCAACAAAGTTTCCAGTAGCACCGGTGTACCATCATACTTGCAAACATCAATAATGTTGGGAAAAACACCAAAAATGTGACATTTCTTGAGTAAAAAGTTTGCTTTCTGTTCTCCACGAACGTAGACATAGTCAAGCCGCATATATCACCTTATTTTTAATTATTTCATTTAACTTGGAATATTTAACGTCGCCGGAAGAATATTTAAGCCCATGGAAATTCTTCTCCAAGTAAGCGACAGTTTTCTTGTCTTTAGTATTTAATGTAGAAAAAGGTTGCGGAGGTGTAAAGATGTAATGACTTTTCTTGAAACCAATTTCGATACATAGTTCTTTAGGTACGAATAATCCGTCAACTGTAAAGCCTTGAATGTCAACAAACGCGATCCTCATGATGTCTGATGCGGAACTGAGAGTCCTTCGTTGCTTACGAGATGGTTTTAATAACTTCGGTGAGGGGGAAGTACTCGATTAAGCAGTCATGTATAATGATGCAGTAGGCCTTGGTGTTGGTTGGAAAGCCAGTATCGGCTTCGATATCCAATCTAACATCAACAGTTGATGATTTCATGGTTTCCTCTTGTTTGGAACAGTCAATAACAAACAAAGCGCGATTTTTAAAAGCGGTATAATCTAAAAGACATCTCTTCAGAGGAGAAGAAGAAGTTGTATAGCTGGTTTGAAAGTCGCTATAGTTGAAATGAGCTTCAGTAAAGTGATTGTTTGCAAAGTCCAATTGCATACGTTCGTTGGGATAGTATTCACCATTTAAAGATACTCGAATACTAGCAGCATTCACGTGATCAAACAGGGTAGGGTCTGAGGTTGCGACGTCACGTTTACCGGTTTGGAAACATACTATAATGAAACGTGGTCTTTCGATTGCGGTGCTAGTTTTAACTGACCATATTTCTCTTCTCGCATCTGCGGTAATTGCAGGCAGTTCGTTCAGATCCCATTTTCTAAACGGTATAAGTATCGGCTTATCAGTTTGAATAGCTTTCAAAAGTTGTTCTTTCACATCATCACTCGGGTAAATATGTTTGATTTTCAGTTCCATGCTTTCAATAGTTATTTTCGCTGTCGTCGTCGTTCCAGTTTTTCCTTGATAATGATACAATCGTTATCGTTTCTAGCTCTCACAAATCTGAGAGTTTGTCTGCCACACGTAATCATAGGATAATCATTGAAAATGTTGAAAATATGTTTAAGCGGCATTAGCAAGCTAAAAGACTTGTTATGTGTTGACGCCATTATAGGTGTTGAAGGATAGTTCCATCCAGCTATAGCCATATGATTTGAGTCTTCCTCACTGTAACATACGTAAGCTCGGACAGTACTTACAATACCAGGATCACGTACTGTTTCAACTTCTCTAGCGGATTCACTGTAAGTGCAAGAGTCAAATAGGAAGGCACCAAAGTTTGGAGCTAAAGATACATCTCCTGCTCCTCCTCCTCCAGTTATTTCAACTTTTCCTTTGATAGATAGAAGGGAAGCGTTCATTGCAAAGAACGAATCTACTTGATTGATGCTAAATTCCACAACATCATTACAATTAAATGACTTGATGAACGGCGTATAAGATCTATACTCAGCCTTGCGAATAGATTCATCGAATGCTGGAGATCGATATAGATCAAACATCGGAGAAGTATGTGATGCTGCTGCTGCTGCCTCCTCAGTTTTTCTCTTTTTGTACATGATTCTTGTTGTTGTTGACATGATATCCAAGTGAGCGTAGAAACAGGATATTTGATGTAGTTAGTAGTAGATGTCGTCGCTTAGGTGCTTGGGGTAATACTGAAGTTGCCTTGGAAGCACCACTATGTCTTATAATCACTAATCCCATCTGCGCTTCGCTCTCAACTCCAACACAAGAGTACTAGTTTCACCTTGAAAGTTTACAGGACGACCGTCTTGATCTAAAGCCAACACTGTGATGTTGGTTATTTCTTGTTTCGGTATAACAGGTAGATATAGTAAATTTACAGGTGTTTCGACTATAGCGTATCCAGGATCGGCTGTCACAGCAAATTCGTAGATCGTGTGTGCAGGCGTGTCTCCGTCAAAGGCTCCCGACGTAATGTTAGCATCAAAGTGTATGGTTGATACTTTTATTATGTTTACAGGTAAATCAGAAGAATGCTTTTGACCAGGATTAAGAACTTTTTTCGAGAATCCCAATAGATGTCCAAGATTATTCGGTTCTGTAAAAACTATTTTATAATACTTGCTAAAGATTTCACATTGCAGTGTATTATTGTTAGGTTTTAGAGAAAAATAATCATCCGGAGGAGCAACTTCATTTTCAAGATTCATTTGCGTTCGTATAAATGTTTCTATGTCGGTAATTTCATAACAACCTGTCGGAAACTCGATGACTTTTAATTGACCACCACCACCACCACCTATCCGGTCGATATAATAAAATTTATCTCCTTTTTCAATATTCGGTATGGAATTGTATGAAGTAAAAGACCTAAGCGCCAATTCATAATCTTTTTTCGGATCCAACACTATCGGTGTTGAAGGACGAAATGAAAATATATGAGTAGTGCTATTGACTCTCAACAACTGCGACATGATGAATGAAAAAATATAGCTGTGTACTAAGCATTTATTCAAGTTTTTTTTTTTGTTTATTTTCGAATGGATAATTTACAGAAATAACAATTTGCTTGAGCAGTAGCCGGTCCATCCCAATGTGTTGTCCAATCAGGTCTGTTGTAGTGAACATAGCATGGAAGTCGTATTTGAAGATCAAAATTGGATGTGTATTCTGCAGGCAGTTTGTGCCATATACTCAATAATTCTGCAGGTCTCACATTGCTTATTAAATATTCCAGCGGCGGAATATTCTTCTCAAACTCTTCTAATGTAAATTCCGATAATGTTTTATTATCCATCGTTGTTGTTGTTGTTATTGTTTAGAAATTTCAAACACAATTGTCCGCAATTAACTTGATTATAAGTTTGGTAAGGATCGTTGTTGTAGAAAATTTTAGCGTTTTTCAGATATCGAACAAGTTCCTGTGGAGGCTTCAGGTTACCAAATGAATCGAAATACTCAACGTTGTTGTTTATCTTTTTATAAGCTACCCAATGAGTTCCGTTGTTTTGTGAAATATCTAAGTTCACGACGGCGCATTCTCTTTTACGTGGACCGTCTCGTGGTAAAGTGTCACGCATGAAGACACCTCGGAAATGAGGTATGTTCAAGAGCTTCGCATATTGCTTTATTTCATAATCATAAAGCGCTTTCTTGGGTAGCTTGATGTTTAGTTTTTTTGACTTTTTTTTTTGAGGTACAACCCATAACCACCTTTAGCATTTTTTCTCAAATACAATCCTTTGCCCAAAGACTCCATAGCTTTGTTATGGCGATGGTCTTCCTCCAATTTCTTTTGTGCATTCTTGGCATCAACGACCGTTTTGGCCACACCTGCAGCTCCCCCTGCGAGCGCCCCCAAGGCACTTAATCCGGCGAAAAGGGGGATCAAGGGTAGGAATCCCCCAGATTTTCCTTCGATCGGAATTATTCTCGGTAGTCGAACTTTATGTTTTCCACCTGCACTCTTCACCGCTAATCTTGCCGCTTTAAGAGCAACCAATGCAGACTTTTTTAATGTCGTGGTGGTGGGAGCATTTTTCTTCAAGGACTTTGTGATTTTCGTGAGAACACCTCGTCGAAAAGATGATTTCTTCTGCCCCATACCCAATTTTCGCTTAACTTTCATTGCGGTAGGTTGTTAGCCAAGCTGCAGTCTTTTCTCCTAGTGAAGCGTCAGGTGCTTTTACACGTTCCCAGGCTCGGTTCTCAAGAATCCAATCAGCTTTGTGTCTGTCTTTCAAATTTTTGTATAAGGCGTATGCAATATCGTGGTCTCTTGCAGCACGATCCAATGGGTTCTTTCCAGGATCTCCTCGTGCTAACCTCTTCTTTAATTTAGTCCCCGCTGAAAATATACATATACATGTGTGAGAATGAAAAAAAAAATATCCTAATCTGTCGCACACTTACGTCCCAGGAACTGATACGAAGGTACGTGGAGTTCTATCGGAAGATTATTTATCAGAGAGTTTACAACACCTTCACCCTTGTACGTTAACATGAGAACTGTTGATGATGCGTTAGCAATATCTACATATATACTTTTACACATTCCTTATTCGAACGCCACACGATGAAGGTTGTTCAACAAGAGCAGTCATTACCCATTGATAACTTGGATTTTACAGCAAAAACTCAACATAGTAAACATGGTAAATTGTTACCGAATTCGTTTCGCGCTATCATCTGCGGACCAAGCGGATGTGGAAAAACGAACGTAATGCTGGCGCTGCTTTTCCATCCAAACGGTGCTAAGTTTAAAAATGTTTACGTTTATTCAAAATCGTTGTATCAACCAAAGTATCAACTGCTTCAAGAAGTGATTTCCGCTGCTAAGGGTGTTGGCTATTTCCCATTTAAGGATAACGAGGAAATTATAAGTCCAAGTAAGGCTAAAAATAGCTCTATATTTATATTTGACGACGTGTCGTGTGACGGTCAGCAGAAAATTCGAGAGTATTACTCCATGTGTCGTCATAAAGATATCGATGCTGCATATCTCTGCCAAACATACTCTAAAATTCCAAAACAGCTCATACGAGACAACTGTAACATTATAGTACTATTTAAGCAGGATGAAATTAATCTAAAACATATATTTGATGAGCATGTATCTCCAGATGTTACTTTTGATGAATTCAAAAAGATGTGTTCGGAATGTTGGGCAGAAAAGTACGGTACGTTAGTTATTGTTAAAGACTTTCCTCTTAATTATGGTCGATACAGAGTAGGATTTGATAAGTACATAAAATTGTAGGCTTATCATGTACGCCATCATTCAGTAACATGATGTCAAAGGACCAAGTTGCCGTTGCTAGTCATAAAAGAAAGATCGCAGAACTTGCTCGAGCTATACGTAAAAAGTATCTTACTTTAAAGTTAGGTCGAACTGCAGAAGATGAATCTATTAGAAAACTTTTCAAACCAATATCTGAACCTCTTAAGCAAATAGCTAAGACTCAGCAGCATCCTTCATTTATTATTAAAAAAGAGGAAAAATTGAAACAGGATGATGATGATGATGATGATGATGTATTCACACAGAACCCAAACTATCTCAATTTAGAAGACGTGGCTTCAACTGATGAACAAGGTAATATACCGCCGAGACCTGAAACACCACCACTACCTGAAGAAATGCGTCCTGCTGATTTTTCACAAGAAGCAATAGAAGAATACTTAGATCAATATCCCCCAATAAGCCATAATTATTTACAAGATTTTTGGACACAAAACGATAAAATTGATAAAAATTATGGACCTATATATACCGACAACATTGGTTGGATGTTAGGTAAACGCCGAATTAAATTTGATAGAGCGACTGGCCAAATACAGATATTACCTGAGGGGACAAACTTAGCAGGTACATGGTTTCGTGGCACACCTGGGCTGTATCAACTTTTATTCTATAATGACCCAAACTATGCAGATGCAGATTTACAACCCTATAAAAATCTATTGCAAAGTACCGGTGTTCATTTAGATTCGCTTGGACGCCTAAAAGGTTCGACAGGATTTAAATATAATCACATTATTAAGCCTCTCTTTAAAGATGTGCAGAAAAATAAAGGTACAATTGTCACACGATCAACATCTACAAAAATACGTAGTCCACTTAGTCGATCATTAACAAGATCCACTCCCTCAACAACAACAACAACAACAACATCATCAACATCAAAACCGCCAACAGGAAAAGGTATCGGTGATTACTTGACATACAACGAGGAACCAATCGAATACGTGTACTGGGATGATCCCAATGAATTAATCGATCGACTTAAACTCCTTATGGCATCTCAGGAAGCTGGCAATACGTCGCATGATAATGAAATAGTAGCCATCCTCAACGAGCTAAAAGAAGCTAATATAATACAGTAATCTAGTTCCTTGGTCTTTCATTTACACGATGAGTCTTGATAAATTCGGACGTCGCTTTGATAAACAAAAGACACTTCCGTATATGCGTACACCGCCAAAGTTAACACTACCCCATACTTCTGATGGAAATGTTGACTTCAAGAACGTAAAGTTGTGTAATATAAAAGATCCCACAGATAATTCAGATGCGGCAACTAAAAAATACGTAGATACTTCAGTGATTGATTTAAAAAAAATAACAGCAAAAACAGATCAAATAACAGAGTTTATTTCGAGAAATCCGCCTACTTCTGGTAAACATATGGCAACAAAAAAATATGTAGATGACTCTATTGCAAATATAACAACAAGAATAGAACAGGAGTTGGCTACAATTAAGTCTCATACCGATTTGACTCCAATAAGGAAAAATATCATTGAATGAATTACAACTTTTGCAAGGACGCACATCATATATATCATTGAAAACATTCGATCTTGCTAAGCGTATAAAGCCGATGGAACAACAATTTAAAGCGTTAAAACATGATGACGTACGCCAAGGAGAAGCTACAACTAGTTAACGAGCTGCACAAGCCTGCTCGAAAAAATTATCTAAGACGACGTACCATCATTAAAGGCTTAGACGATTTATGGCAGACGGACTTGGCTGAAATGCGACCTTATGCTCATCAAAATAAAAATTTCAAATTAATTCTCGTCGTAATCGATTCTTTTTCCAAGTTTATGTGGACTAGACCGTTAAAGACAAAGACGGGTGAGGAGATAACTCGTGCGTTTTCGGATATCCTCGCACATACGGAACGTACGCCGAAAAATCTACAATCTGATCAAGGTAAAGAATTTTACAATAGTAAATTTCAAACTTTAATGAAGAAGCATGATATTAATCATTATAGTACATATAGCATCAAGAAAGCGGCCATTGCTGAAAGAGCCATAAGGACGTTGAAAAATAAACTTTACAAATACTTTAGCTTAATGGGATCGTATAAATGGATTGATATATTACAAAGCATTACCAATGAATACAATGGAACACGTCATCAAACCATCGGATGTAAACCATCACAAATTAATAAATCCAACGAAAAATGTATCTTAAATCGAAAATATACTCATTTAAAAATCGCGGGCCCGCGTAAGTTTAAAGTTGGTGACATTGTACGCATCAGCAAAACCAAAATGCTATTCGACAAGGGATACGTTCCAAGCTGGACAACGGAATTATTTAAAGTTACTAAAATTAATATTACCAACCCTGCAACGTACATGCTCGAAGATATGCAAGGTGCACCGATCAAAGGAGCCTTTTATGACGAAGAATTACAGAAAACAGCCAATCCAGATGTTTATTTAGTTGAAAAAGTTTTACGTCGTAAAGGTAAAAAAATGTACGTCAAATGGCTTGGCCTTGATGCAAAACATAATAGTTGGATTGACAATGATGCGATCGTCTAGGTGTATGGGGTGGGGGGGTTTCTGCTAAAAGTGAGTTCTCAGTCGGTTGCAGTCAGTCAGTCAGTCAGTCAGGCAGCTAGTAAAAAAAAAAATGGATACCAGTGGTAGTGGTTCAAGTTGCAGCGAGTTTGACCTCACCACCAGCAGCTCACACGAATCATCTGTAAACTACGACCGTGAGCTGGATGCTATTCTGGAAAGGTACGAAGAAGCGGCCAAGAACGAGGACCATTATCTGCTGTACACGCAGTTTCCAAATGGATCATACCAAATTGGATGCGGTCTAAGCCCAGCGAGATCATTTACTCCTGCTGTAATTGTGTGGAACTCATCACGGTTGAAACTATCTTTCAGTTCCTATGAGTGGGAACAATTAATCACCCAGCTCAATGTGGTAACGGTGAAGGAGACGGAGGAGCAGGAGGAGGAGAAGAACCTTCCTGACAAGTATGATCCTGTCGAAATCGAGTGCGGTGACTATTGCAGAATTCGACGACTAATCTATGATAGTACGAAAATTCTCGAAATAACCAAGCACAACATTAGTTTCTACCTCTCAGAAATGGACGTGAACGCTCTTTTAGAAGCAAATAATGAACTTTTAGTACCGTATATGTCTATGCTAGAAACTGTTGAATTTCCAAGCTATTATTATAATGCGCTTAAGATTGTTCGAGCTAGTTTTAATGATCAAAATTATACGTTTTCAGATGCTATTCAAAAATTGTATACATTTAAGCTCGTAGGCTGTACTTTACAACATATAGCGTTAGGACAACATATATTTTTCTATAGACATAGGATCGCTAATGATCTTGAACGATTTTAATAAAGTTTTTGTAAAAATGCATATCTGTCGTTTCATTATGATATACGTCACGTAACGTGACACGTGACGTGACGTGACACGTGACGTACGTGACGTGACACGTGACGCACGTGACGTGACACGTGACGCACGTGACGTGATACGTGACGCACGTGACGTGATACGTGACGCACGTGACGTGATACGTGACGCACGTGACGTGCACACTTTGTTCAAAAATACCAAAAAGATGTCTTGATAGCCCGAAGAACCGCGCCACAACATCAGAAGTAATGTTAGTATTATGTGTGTGCGTGTTTTTTTTTTTTGTTTTTGAACACGCTAAGTTTTGAACTCCAACCACGCACTAACATTGCTTCTGATGTTGCACACCTCTGACGACTCAAGCTATCAGGACATCTTGTTGTTGTTGTTGTTGTGAACTCTTCTTACTAGAAAAATCTAACGAAATCAATAAAACATCTTTTTATAAATATTCATTTATTAAATCTAATTACATACATGTTTGAAAAAATATATATATATATAAATGTTAGTACTACATACATGTTTGAAAAAAAATATATATATAAATGTTAGTACAATAGATAGAGAGAAACTGGAGGACGGATGAACGCTTTTTATATATTTTTTTGTAATTTGTTTGCTGTGATGTTTTTTTTTAAAACTCAATATCGCTGTCTACATCAGATTCATCAAATCGGATTCGGATGTTATTTCTAGACCTATCATGTAAGGCATCTCTGCAAGATTCCTGGTCTTTTAGTTCAAACACTACGCTTTTAAAGCAGCTGTGACACCAATTATACTTTTTTTGGTATACGTTCAAAATAATGTCATGTGCATCGTGAACCTCGTGAGAATGGTCATAGCAGGCAAATAAACGTTTATTTAAAGTTTTATGTATTTCTTTAAATTTAGATAAACAATTTTTACATACGTGTAGGTAATATTGGTCCAGCCAATATCCACTTGTCCATAGACAGTAACTAGAATAATCTTCAAAAACATAACCCCAATCTGATTTTCCTAATATAGTGTGAATTAAATTTGGATCTATTTCTTTGTGACATCTAATAAAGTTAATTCCTGTATATGAAGAATCAAGATCATTTTTGGCTTCTTTAATCATAGCGTGCCATTTATATAAAGGAAATTGTTTCACAATTTCCGTAGTTAATTTCCATGGTAGTGGAGACTGCTCCATGAATTCTACTGCTGATGATGTTATTGATTCGCAAATTTTTCTAACAGCTAACTCTGATAATGTTGGGGCATTCATCTATAACAAAAAAAAAAACGCTATTATAAGATACTGTAATGCCCCCACGGAAGTGTGTCAAAACTGTTCGGAATTAAATAACGTTTGTCGTCATACGGACTTAAACTAATTTTTGACTGTTCAACAGAATATACGTTGTGTGCATACGACCTGATACAGCGTTGTGTAGCTGTTTTTTCCTTAAATTCTTTCAAACATTCAACATAATCCTCAAATGCAATTTTATTTTTAACAACATTGTACTTAACCCCTTTAGATTTTTTAACCACCTTCCCACCCTGCACCTTGTAACTATACATTTTGCTTCGAAGTCCAACAAAATGTGTCATAATTTTACCGTTATTTTCATCTTTCATTAGACCCGGCACCTTTTTGTTCTTACGCAGTATTTTATATATGTTATTTTCAGGATAATCCGAAGTATCAAATTTACTGGAATCAGCTTTAATGATCTCCTCATATGCATCCTCACATTGCAATTCGTAGATAAAACTGTCTGTGTCCATGTACATGAGCTTACACCTTTCTGCACCCATTTTTGGTAGCATATAGGTGTAATGAAAATCGTACATGACTAGTTTCGATAGGTCTAGAATTGCCTGCCCTACATACAGAGGTTTGTTAAACGTTATTTCAGCCTTGTTCAATTCGATAACCACCAGATTTTCCTCTAAAATTGTGCGACTGTGGAACCGAAAACTCGAAATCAAGTTTGCTGCCCCATAGCGACCACCCCAAGATTTAACGATTTTACATACGCGGTGCTTACGTATATTTTCCATGGTCTTACCGAATACTGCATTATTCATTAATTTAAAAAGATTTTTTTCGAAATCATTCCGGGCTGCAGCTCTACATCGAGTATTCAACTCGATGTAGGGTTTCAGCCAGGCTGCTTGTTTAAATTGTAAAATTTTATGGATTTTCGTTAACTTTAACCCATTAGCTAGCATTTGTTTTAAATTTTTATAGTGAACCGTGTACTCTTTTTTATCCGTAAGTGTTGCCATTAATTTCGGCAATTTTACCCCGCCGTCGCTGGGTGGTACGCTACGTTCTGCCGCAAACGGAAAATCTTTGTGTTTATCGTGCAGTTCTTGTGGGTACGATAGATCGACTTGTAGCACGTACCCTACGTCAGAGTCGTCGGGTATTGACATCACATCAAACGATGTTACATCATCTACCCATTTGAACCCTCCGTAGGGTAAGGGTTGCTGCATAGCCTTCCCATATAAGCTATTCACATCCAGGTACATAAGGTACTTGGACGGCTTTTCAGGATCATATTCGGGCATATATTTATTGTTGGCCTCCGAAAATCGGTTGCTACACACCGAAATTCCACCTCTTATAGCATTTTCGTAAAACATCACCATATCTAGATCCTTTAGTAGTTCTAACTTACACCCAGTGTATTTGAGCATACAGTCCCACGTATATCCGGGCATTGTATAGTACCACGCAGGATCCAGACCATAGGTGGAGAAACATTTTTTACGCAATTGCTCAAAAACGTCGGCAAGAAGCAGAATATCTGTTTTTAAATATATATCAGAATACTCTCCTAATGTTTTAATGTTAAACTGTTGCCAAACAGATTGCGCATGAGCATACTTCTCGTCACTTACACTTTCATCGTTTAATTTATTGTAAAATTTTTCAATTGGGGGCAAAGTCGTTTCATTTAATTTTTTCAACGAATCAATGTAATCGTAACAGAAAACTCCTTTCTGTGTTAATAATTTGAATTTATCTTCATCTAAATTTTGAAATTCCCTTTGTAAAATTTTCTTTTCTGATACTGCTAAAATTGAAGCTAATTCATCAAGAGACGCCCCCATAAATCGAAAAGAGTCTATAAACCGCAATTTAATGTTATTTTCATCTGAGTGCAGCGTAAAGGAGATGTATTTATCTTTGTTGATGGGAAGTAGACTTAAGCGACCTTTTTTACATAAATTCGAAATCATAAAGTGACTATCGTACCCACTTAAATTATGGAATATAACCGGCACAACAAACAATTTTCTAAAGTTCAGATTGCATGCTTGGTGTGCGTAACCTCTGAACTCTCCACTGAAATGGTTGTGATCTCTAACGATTATGTCTTTTTTTGTTTTTGAAAATCTCTTACCGCAAATATGACATGATGTTGCCTTACATGTGTCTAATTTTTCAATCATAGGTACGCTTGTTTTTATTTTTGAGTTTACAAATTGCGCAACACCAGCCATACGATTTGCAAACCAATCCATACAATCTGCACCTCGAAAGCTCTCGAAATAAGAAAGGCTATCATCATAGCTGCATTTTACATAGAAACCAGCACTATACGGAACGTGTTTTTGATATTTTATGGTTTTAGTTAAATTTACGACGCTACTTTCTTTATGATTTTCTAATTGACATTCAAAATCTGCATAAACAACAAAAGGAGTATTTTGTTGGTATGTAAAGTTTTTAAATTCAACGCAGCTCTCTTTAGGAAGGTTAATTTTATATTTATTAAATTTAGAACACAGTTTTTCATGTTCAACTAATTTATTTTGCTGATGGAAATAGTTCAGACATCTATCGCAAATAAATTTTTTCTCACGATGTTTATTTAACTGGCTACTAATAAGACGCGAAAGATTTTTAATCCAACAATAGTGATATTTAATTTCATCGATTGAATCATTATCTTCATTTGCTGGCGCTGGTGGAGGAGCATCATAATCATTTAAACGCGGATAATATTTATTTTGAGCTAAAAGTAAATTAACATGCGTATCCCGTTTATTTTCCGTTAATCTTGCTGGTACTACTATGTAAAATGATTTTTTTTCTGTTTCGATCAATTCTAAAGCGTAAACATTGACTGAAATGTTATTCATCTTTTCAAATTTTGAAATTTTTGTTAGCAGCATAGGACTATCTAAATTTTCTGTTTGTAAAACGTCAGTAAAGTGTGGATATGAGGAGGTTAGTTCTGCATGTCTTTTTTTGCTAGGAGTCCGAAGAGCGCTTACAATGGCCCAGTAAAAGCAATTTTGATCTATATTTTTAATGTTTATACAAGCATTTTTCCTTATAATCGGTTCTGGTAGTCTAATATAAGATGAACCGTTTCCCAATTGATATTTACTGATATTAACAACTAAGGAAATAATTTTATTTAACGCAAATCCCGAATCTTTTTCAGCAAATTCCGATAATTCGTTTAAAAGTTTATCTTTCACATATATCTTAAACCACTCGTCTATTTGAGTTGATGTATCAATAATATGATTTTTAGTATTAATATATTTAATTCCCAAAATTTCATTATCCCCCGATTTCCTAATAAACTCCCCGCAAAATGTTGTATTTACTTTGAGCGCACAATGGGTGTTCAAAATATTCCTAATTTTCCTTTTAAAAACAACTACACAATCTGCTAAAAATTGATTCAAGTCCTTATGACGCAAATTAGCTATGGAACCGGTTTTTATTCTACTTTGAAAGCTCGATTCTACATTTTCCCATCTAACCCTCTGACCCAATGTTAAGTGAAGTCCTGCCCCAATATGTCTAGTTAAAATCAACTTTCTAAAATGTTTAAAATGCCCCAAATTTGTTTCTACTTTTCTACAGGTCCCTACAGATAATTTATTTTGCCTTCTACTACGAATTACCCGTTTACATAATCTAATTTGTTTTTCTATTCGTTTCAGCCACACTTCCGCGTCTCTGATTGTAAAATTATCAAATAAAATTTTCCGTAGACTAACAATTGATAGTAGAACACCGTCTGTTTGTTTGATGATCTTTTTAACCTTATTTGAAGACATTTGAAAAGACGACATTTTTTTTTTCAAGCAAACACATTACTCAAAAATATATAAAAATGCTCACCCTGTCCTCCTCCTCCTGTTCTCTGCTTTGTTAATTTTCCACTATTTTGAATGATGCTAGCGGTCGGCTTTTCCCTACGTCCACTTCCCCTTGGAAGATGATCGAGTATTTTCCGTGAAAAAGTTCGTCGATGACCGGCTGGTACGTTTCCGTCACCCGCTGTGGTAGAAATAGCACTTCCGGTCCTAAATCTAGTAGCACGGCTTCCCCAAATTTCGACTTGACCACTTTAGCTGCTTGGATTGCAAATGGTGTCCCGACTGGTAGGTCCTTTAATTTTCTGATAGGTTTGCGGTCTACAATCGAAGACGCAGCATTAATTTTTGATAAATCCATCTATAAAAAAAATTGAGTCGTCTAACTATTTTGAAGCATAACACGAAAAAACAGTTGCACTTAGAGACATAAAAAAGAAAAATATTAAATAAAATAGCACTTACTTTTTTTAAAATTTTCGCTATCTCGTCTCTCTCGAAGCACTATTGTACTGCGGCCGTTGTTCCAGCTTGCAGCGTTGTGCGTTAAGTGTGAAACAATGATGACTATTGCATGCGCTCGCTAAATATAAATACGTGGTTGAGATAACACACGCGTGCATGAGATAATTGTATCGTAAATATGCATATTATATGCATCATATTCTCAGTACCATTTTTATCGAGAAAACAACATTCATTGCGGTTGCAGTATTTTTTATATAATTTCTTAGTAATACATGAATGTATCGTTTGTCCGGCGGAAATTCCAATTACAAGTTGCACATGAGAGTAGAAATTTAGAAATATAGTAAATTCGTGTATGATTATTGTATATTTGCTGCCTAATTTTTTTTCAGTCAAGATTTTGATTGGGGGGTAAACGAATTTATATTTGCTATCTGAGATTTTTGACATCATTCTCTATCAGGTGTTGGTTCATGAAATTGGACATGCTCTCGGCATAGCACATAGTGCTTCTCCGAATGCTATTATGTTTGCCTTCTATCAGCATGAGATTCGTGGTCTAGATGTTGATGATATAAATGCAGTACAATATCTATATGGAAGAAAAAACAAATATGATTCAATCCCAACGTCTACCACCGCATCAGCAATACCAAAAACAACAACAACTATAAGATCTACAACTCGTAAGCAGCCGATCCTCAAAAATTTGTGTGATATTATTCCAGATTTTATGTTTTTAGCTATTGCTCCAGAGTTTTCAAATTACCGATTATATATTGCACATGATATGTTTATATGGAAACTAGACTTAAACGAAATGATTATCCCATCTCAGCCTGAACTTCTTGTCGATTATGTTCCTACAGAATTACGTCAATACACTTTACAACATATTTTCCAATCAACAAACGGTGACTTGATTACCATTGTGTCTCCAAACAACTATTTCTCAGCATCATTCCCTACCATTAAATTTCTTGATAATTTTTCAATTGATATACCCGATAGGGCTCGAATCAATGCTATTTTTCAATCAAACGCAGGACGGTCCTATACCTTTTATAATAATATGTCATATATAGAATTTTCTAACGATTTTACTGATGTGTTGAACAGAGGACGGATAAGAGACATATTTCCTGGGTTACCTGAAGTTTAGGGAAAAAATTAAAAAACAACCAGAACTGAACCGTGAAATACATAATTTGATTCTTGTCTGTCATGAACCAAATCAGTTGTCGAACAATGATTTGAGTCGATTAGTATCAACATCTAAAGTACTCCCTGATATGTAGTTTTATTGAAAATACCTCTGGTTTGCGAAATAATATTGTCGGAATTTCTTGTTGCAAGTTGTTCAAGCGCGGGTATTCAAAACATGGCACACACACACACACCAATCAACCTTATTGTTATATATACTATATGTTTCAATAAAATATCCATTATACTATTTTCATTTTGAACGGTATCATCCTGTATAATAATAACAGTACATCGTATACAGGTTATGAGACATTCTGACCGACCGACCGACCGACCAGAGGAGCCCACCACGCTATTTAGGTCACGCCTTGCTATATACGATTTAACGATATACCGTCGGTCCATCGATCCGCTATTTTTCGATGCACCCCTGTATACACGTTGCCCCCCGTAATCCACGCCAACACCAGACAGGTGCGACATCGGCGCCATCTATGCGCGAGATGCCCAACCCATCAATGGCAGCTGTCCAATGACGCATAGATTCCGTTAGGTTTGTACAGCGCCAAACAAATCGGCGCCATCTATGCGCGAGATGCCCAACCCATCAATGACAGGTGTCCAATGACGTATGACAGATGACGTTTTAACGCCATCTATGCGTGAGATGCCCAATGACGCATGACAGGTGTCCAATGACACACAGATTCCGTTTGGTTTGACAGCGCCATCTAGCGGCGGAATCCCCAACTCATGAATTTCGATTACAGATTCCGTCCAACAACCTGTCAATGGCGCGCGACGCCAGCGCCTCTGGTGGCGGATTTTGGAAGTTTTGAGACCGAATCCCCATAAGACATCTACTGGGAACGATCTTCAAAATAATACCTGTTTCTGTTCCATTCAATTTGCTACAGCTTGTTACTAAAGATCATCTCTTTAATTTTGCTCAAGCCATTTGTATACAATATTTTTGTATGGTATTCACCAGAAATACCTACCCCAATTCTTGGCTGCTACCGTTATGCAATAACAAGTTGGATCAAGGTGCATCAAGTTTAACATATAAGGTCTTATTTTTAAGGTTCTTTACAACCCTTACAACTATTCTTAGGAAAGCTTACAAAAAAGCTTCATAGTTTCTAAAACATACCCGGAAATGTGCTTTTCCAAGCTTGACGTTTAATAAAAAGTGTGAAAGTGTTTATCTCTAAATTCATTCATCGTTAAGAATAGTTATATTGTGAACTCCGTCTATACGACTTTTTATGAATTTATAAGTTTCTGGATATCATATATCGTCATGTATCGTATACTATCGTTTAAAGTGATGTTCGCAAAATCGAAAGCTTCACCTCTCTGGGACAGCAAAGGAGCAAATCCCCTTGCTAATTATTTATCAATTGCTGTAAAATTATATATACTGTATTTTATGGAACCAAATAAAAGAAGTAGTGCACAATGGTAAATATCAAACTCCTGAGATAGCCATAATAATTTCAAGGGCGTTTGTACTTTTGAGTGAAGAGATATTTTTGTACGAATTTGCTATGAATTAGTGAAGTACTTATACAAAGAAGCACGTTCTTCAACACATAGCCGGTTTTTCCTTTTCTAAGGAAACGAGAAGCAAATTATGCCTCTAGCTCGGTGAGGGCACCCGTAGAAATCCTTTAATAGAATTCAGCTTATCTCCTAACCGGCGGGGCGCTAAATCATCCTACGCAGCACACAAGCTACCCCCACTACTCACCCCTGCTGCCTAAATTTATGCATCGGTTCCATATTTCTCGAGTCGTTCTCATAATTCCTCGCATCAGGTCTCCAACTCCCTCTCTCTCATCGTATTTCCATTTTCGCAGAGGATATATTCAGTAGGCGCTGATGGTAGCCTTCTTTCCATCCCCCCATCATCTCTCAATGTTTCATTGGCGTCAAATTAGGGGGCCGCTGCAACCTTTTATGCTGCGACTTAGTTGAAAGTTGTCATTTTGGGCTAAAATAGTGATAATTTGCTTTGGCTAATGTAACTAAAAGTTGCGGTATGATCACCTTTACAGTGCATACTATTCTTATAGACGACTTGTTCAAACAAATAATATTTACGTTTAACCAGAAATATAAGAATACTTCGAAAGAATAGGGCAGCAGCTTAGTCTGTATATTTTTGTAGGAAATTTTTTTTTAAGAAGCCATCAAAAAATTTCAGGGACTCGTCTTTGTGGACAATTTACTAGGTGGGGTCCAGGAGCTGGACGCGAATTTTATTTTATTATTATATTATATATTATGCTATAAAACATGCCACTGTAAGATGAGTAAGTTCAAGAATAGCACTTTTTCGATGTCCGGAGGCATATCTGCTTGGTTTTCATGCGTTCTGGGCTTAATGCAACGAACTCAGACTAGGTAGAAGGAGACATTCAAAGATTTGTTTATCTCCTTATTCTCATAATCTATAGTCAAAGTGCAGTTGTCATAAATCAGTTACTTCACAGTTCTTTTTCAAATTTGTAGTTTTATTGTTAATTTTTTAAAGTGGGAGTGTCTGCAGATAATTGTGGTACTAGACGATTTCAAGACGTGTTACTTTTGACATAATTTTCAAAAAGCACTACCAGCCTCTGCTATGCTGATCCATTGCTGTTACTTCGGTAGGTGTTGGTAGATCAATGAGTCAAAAGTATGCACTAAAACTACGCTCCTTCCAATTTATTTGAATTCGTTGGTTTAATGATACTGCATTTTGTTTTTTAAATACTGGCACGAATTGCGTCCTCCCGTCGCAGTTGAAATGAAATACTTCTCATCATTTCACGTTTTATTCGCTCAAAAAATCACTTAAGCTCAACTTATGATGCTCCTTATACGAGTATATCCATGTTATATGTGAGGGTCACTTCCTAAAAGACTCAATTTTTGTACAGTGGTATACTTATACGCCTCCAAAGGTAATTCTACGTGCATTTAGATACATTTAACTAATCATAGATTCCCCCGTACATTTCTTTTTAGAATGGTGGAGAAATATTTCCGATCCTCGCGAGTCGATCATTCGCTTCGCGGTCATGCCGATGCATGTGTGTAGCAGTCGGCTTCCGCTGATCGATTGGGTGTGAACCAATCGTCATCCACACCTGAAGGGGAAGGGCCATCCACCCAGCAGAGATAACTTTTGCGTGAAAGCGTATTTGCCTCCAAAACTTTTTGGAGAGCGAGGGAGAGAATATTTTATCAGGGAGCCAAATCGTCAAGAACTCCAAAATTGTACAAAAAACATAATAAATATGCAAATTTTAATTGTATAACTTGATACGTTTAATCTTTTTGTCACAAACATTGTCTTGTCAATATGACAACTTGCTTATCATGGGCGTCTGATTTGTGTTTCACCCATGTTGACCTTGTAGGTAAAACATAATAGGTACCGCCTGAAGGAAAAAATTATAATAGTTACAAAATCATAGAATGTGCCATTACAAAAATATAAATATTATGTGCTAAGTGCCATTTCAAAAATATAGATATTGTGATAAATAATAACGAAAAAACCATAAAAAATTAGGTTTTAATGCATATTACTATTCAATGGATTTTCATAGAAGTATCTATTTTCTTCCTTCAAATAAGGAGTTATTTCCAGCAGATCTTGCTTTTTTTCTTTAGAAATTGTACTTGAGCAGGTCAGGTTTGGCAGAGTCATTTCTGTGATAGCTTCAATAATTCTTTTTTCTTCTTCAAAATCCTCGTTGTTTTCCAAGGATCTATTTCGTTCAGGGTTTCTCGGATGCTAACGAATCCTGGATTTTTTCGGCAAATATTGATCCAATTAGCTTTCGGAATTTGAATCTTGGTTGTATTGATTGAACTTTCAGAAGCAACTTTAAAATCGAAAGAGTCCTCACGTTTCATATTGTAACAACAAATGGTGTTTTTTTCACTGCTGCTATCATCGCATAAGGGTGAGAAAAACGACTCCGACAACAAACTTACTAAAGGATGCCGATTTCTATTAAACTCTCCACCCGATAAATTCGAAGCCCTGTGTGTGGACCTATTTCACAAAATCGGGTAGTGGGCCGCTGAATTCCTACCCGAGGGCACCGGAAATAGCATCAAGTCACCTTCACCTTTCGTATTTATGGTCGGCAGAAATTATAAAGATGGAGAGTAGATGAGTATGCTTTTCTACCACAAAATTATTAGATTAAGAGAAGTGGTTTGTTATAAAAATGAAATTCGATATTTTCAAGACCTGATATAAAGATATTATTCTAAATAGGAAAGACGTTGTAATAATTTACTTTATCAAGGATAGTTAATTTTTAGTCGAAGAAATACTGTAACAATGTGATACACAATAACAAGCACTAAGTCAGAAAACCGCGTGAAAACTGCTGCCTGTAGCACAGAAAACTATTAATGAAATATAAGAATATTTATTGGCACTTAGCACATTTTTACCGGCGGCGTTATGGCGCTTGACAAGCGCGCCCTCTGCTGGGATTTTTTCAGTACAATATAATAGCCATGGCACTTGACGCTTAATCTATGCTGTTGGTCATGGCACCTAGAATATT
Source organism: Acanthoscelides obtectus (assembly GCA_963669975.1). Taxonomy (NCBI): domain Eukaryota; kingdom Metazoa; phylum Arthropoda; class Insecta; order Coleoptera; family Chrysomelidae; genus Acanthoscelides; species Acanthoscelides obtectus. The sequence goes on from CAVLJG010000005.1 coordinate 62,140,887, forward strand.
TTACAAGTATAAAATGAAAAATTTTTTGGCACTTAGCACATTAGTAGGCTAGTGTGCATATAGTTTTTGACGCAATCCTTAATTTTAAGGACCATTTTGAGAGTATAGTATTAAAATTAAACTCTCGAACATATGCAATCCGAAATTTAAAAACAGTTCTTTCAAAAAGTCATTTTGTTACTATTTACTATGCCCAAATAGAGTCAAGATTAAGATACATTTTGTGTTTCTGGGGTTTGACAGCTAAGCGTAAGGAACGTATTTTTGGGTCAAAAAAGAGCAATTATATTTTGGTTGGAGTTGACAGTTTACATTTGTGTTTTAAAGATATTTTTAATAGACTGAAAATCTTAGTCTTTCTTTCATTGTTTTCGTATGAACTGTCCGTGTATGTTTCTGATACTAAAGATACGATTTTAATTTATAGCTTTTATAATACCAGGTTAATGGGTAGAATGTAGCTTTGCCTAACCAAAGTTCCGCTATAAAATCGCATAGCGCGAAATATCAAAACCTATAATTCACGCACTCGCTTGCACGTCATGAAGTAATCCGACAAAATAAATACAAATTACTAAATCACAGTTCGTGAAATGTCTGTCACCGCCAATAGAGATAGGATACTATCATTCTTGGACATTATTGGGTTTGGTTTCTTAAGCAGTAAAATTGGAAATGACAGCACCATGTTTGATTCATGACATTGTTGCTCATCCTTTTTCCCTTTGAGCAGTTCAGTCAGGTCAAAGAATAATCAACACCCTATTTGTTCCGCTACTGTAATCCAGAGGAATTTACATAGAGGCAGTCAGCTGGCGCTCACCTCAACTGTTCCCGCCTGCTCCTTTTTAGCCTCCCGCTTCGAAGACTGAAGCTGGAGCAGGATGAGAGACGACAAACTATCGGCTCTCGATGCATTTCAACTAGGTTTTACATATTCCAGGCACCTGATGGCATCACATGGAAAGGGGAATACCAAGACGAATACGTTAAGAGAAGTCAATCGCGTGAACACAAGTGCTGGATTTAAGAATTTCAACTGCTAAAAGCTTTCTTCGCGGAAGAGTCGAGTAGATGTATGTATATTTTATGTAGATATGTAGGGTGTTGATTGGTAATGTTGTATAAAGTCTAGCGAGAGAAATAGGAGGAAGCATACCATTTGTTTTGATCCACAATATCCAAGTAAACCGCCAGGATGCACGTGCTTAGTATTGAAGCTATCAGGCCTCATCCGCCAGTTTGGGAGTCTTTGACACTTTGTATTAAATTCGTACTTTTCTTTTTTTAGTGATCCACACAATTTCCTAATTTGGTGAAGGTTATTGTGGGCTGCGTAAAGCCGTTAAAGCTGAATAAATCGATTTTAATACACGATAGTGATTGGCGAGTTGGGATCTTTAATAATACACCTAAATAGTGGTTCATGTGGAATTCTCTCAAGAAGCCTCAGCTAGCCCCCAAAACAATCCATTATGTCAAATTAATTCTTTTTACTGGATCAATATAGTGACAACGATACGACAGCGGTATTTGCGATATAACGTTCGACTATGTTATACGGTGTGTCCCAGATCCGCTTGTCCATACAGGGATCTCGGCTACTGTTATACCTACAGCAAATGTTAAATGGGGAAAGTAGAGGAAACTTAGTGCTTTCGATAGCTGGTTTCAGATTTACGATCGGTCAATTGGTCTTGAAAATCTCAGCGAAAAAACACAAATGGCGGAATTTGTTTTTTGTCAGTAAGTCCAGAACGGTTAATTTGACAGCTGTCAAAATGTGACATTATTCGGATATTTTTTTAAGAAACAATGGGATAGCATGTATGACATGTCTCAATCGTCTTTTGTTTTCCAGCTAGCCGCCTCAACTTTCATTTTTCTTATGGCCGCCATATTGGATTTTGTTGATTTTTGAAAAGAGTGTAAAATTTCTAGTCTAGTGATGGCATACAAGTGGATAAAAGATTGGACTATCACCGAAATATGTATTAGTTTTTTGCAAAATAACGTCCATTTGCATCCAGATATTTTTGGACAGTTGGTGACTGTTTTTTGTACAACCTTAGCTAGTGCATTTCTGTTAATGTTGCTGACTGTGCTCAAAATTCTTTGTATCAGGATTTCTATGGTAACGCGGGAGGATCAAATTCATAGACCTCATTCTCCGTGTAGCGTAGAAATCCAAGGGTGAAAGGTCAGGGGATCTAGGAGGCCAAGATGTTGAACCATTTAATGGAATCATTTTTTTCATCGAGCTGCTCTCTTAAGAAGTGCCTTACTTGAATGGTGTTGTGAGCCTGACATCCATACTGTTGAAACCAGGTTCTTCTAAACTCATCTTTGGTTAAACTAACTAACTCGTAAAGCCGGCACAACCTGGTTTCGCAAAAGCTCTATTTACCTCTGTCCGTTTAGGTTGTAGTCAAACAAAAATGGTCCTATAAGTCGATTTCCTGAAATGATTAATACCTAATTTCAAATAGGTGCCCAGTCAAAAAAGGTAAGTTAGATCACCAATGACCCCATACCAAACGTTAGTTCCAAATCTGGTTTGTAGGCGTATCTCTGCCACTTCGAGCGGGTTTTCCACAGCCCAATGATGAAGTGTTGTGCTTATTAAAAACTCCACAATTCATAAACCTACTCTCATCGGACCACAAGACATGATTTACAAATTCGAGATTTTCATTAGACTTTCTAGTATACCACTCACAGAAGCCCATTCGCCTTGGAAAATCAGTTTTCGTAAGTCCTTGCAGTATTGTAGGTTTGTATGGGTGGTATTTATTCTTATTTAGCACTCTTTGTACTGTTGATTTTGACATACTAATTTCTCGTTCTATAGTTGTTACTGATGCACTAGGGATTTCGTTGACAGCTTGTAAAATGTTTCTGTCGCGATTTTCATTTTCTGCTTCTAAGTTGTTCGAAGGCCCCAAGGTTTATTAAATTAACTGTTATTTTTCTAATTTGTGTTCTATGAGGCTGCCGTCGTTCGGTGTTCATTTCTAAGTACCTTGCTGAGGTCGGCGCGACTGCAAGTACTGCGCTAACATGTCAAACTTTTCTTCATTTAACTAGGGAACACCGACCATTTTCAACAGGTATCTACAATTTCCTTTTTTGTCAGATTTATTATTTTAATGAGAGAAAACGAACCTACTGCTTATTAAAACACAATTCTAATACTTTGAATTATTCCTTAAAAGAATTAATACATAACATTACGTGTGATGATATTTTGATGATACTCCATTCTTTTATGCACTTATGACTCATCACTAGGCTGGAAATTTTACGCTTTTCAAAAATCTAAAAATCCAGTAGAGCGGCCATAAGAAAAATGAAAGTTGAGGCAGGTTGCGGACAAAAACAAAAGACGATTGAGACATGTCATACACGCTATACTATTTGCCTTAAAAAACGTTCCAAACAATGTCACATTTTGACAGCTGTCGAATTAATTGTTTTTGATTTGTTGGCAAAAAGCAAAAATCGACATTTTCGGTTTTGTGCCGATATTTCCAAAACACCGATCGTAAATTTTAAGCCGGTTATCGAATGTCTAAAACTCCCCCCATTTAACCTTTGCTGTAGCTATAACAGGAGTCGAGATCCCTGTATAGAAAAGCAATCTGGGACACGCTGTATACTGGAGTACCCCGGAACGCAAAGAGTGCTTCTTCTCAAAATGGTTGTGTTGAATTTCTCGTTAACTTATCGTTTCTTTTATTCTTTTACATTACACATGTTGTCAAATGATAGACCTGACAGACCTACAAACTTGTAGAAGAATTGAAGGACTAAACTTTTCTGATAGTCCTGATCTGATGATAAAGACTAAATATATCATACCATAATGAAAGCAGACCCAGGGCAACTACATCACAGTCACCAGACATCCTTTCACATAAATCGCGAACATGATAAAACATCACAGCTTAATGTCCTTACCCCTCTTACATCAAGAAATTAAAACAGCTTCTCGCTCGGCTGACCATATTTCCTGTCGTTTCTCACCCCTTGGCTAGCACAAGCAAATTGCAGCCATAGATCTAGCAGGCTAGCCGTCGACTGGCCGGTCTAAGCATGCCGTTCATCAAGGCCATCCCAGTACTTTTACCTAATTGTTTTAATCGCCCGAAGAGGAGGATCAACCAAGCGCTGATAGATGCTTACAATCCTTCGGTACACTCGAGGGATGAAAAACGACGGTGGATATGGAGTGAAGGCTGCTATTTAGAGTCATAACTTATGTAAAGTGATCGTGCTTGTTAGCGATAGGCTAAAGAGATCTGTATCACTTATAATTAAATTAATAATTACAGAAAAAAAATTAGAACTCGAATGACAGTACATGGTATGCATTAAGATGACAGTGGATATTGAATTAAAGAATATTGCAATCAAAATTCAAGAAAAATAGCGGTTTGAAAAAGCCATTTGAGTCAATTAGCATCACTGGCACAAATACAGAACAAACAAATAGCAGTCTAGATGCTGATATTTTTGGCGCTCTAAAAGTTACAAGTATCACTACTTCTTTCAGTGTTCAACCCTTTCCGTTTTTCCGTCACCCTAGGGGCTTTGAAAAATTGCTCAGAGCGTGAAAGCAGATTAACTTTTTATCGGATTTTTCAGCGGATGTTCTATTGGGGGAGAAGGTACTTAGGAAGATACCGGATACCGGGTGATACAGATATTGAGCTGTAGCAGATTTAACGGTGGCATAATTTTCTTAACGGTGATGGTGCTGGGAACTTCTGGCAGTCGGGAACTCGTCTTGTCTTCCAACAGAAAAAAATATCCTAGTAAATATATTTTCATTAGTAATATTTTGAGCTGAAGCTGAATCTAGGTTGATGAGTGTATTGAAACAGTAAGAAATGCTTAACAGTTGCATCACGTCAATGTCCCGTTGATATCAAGCTAAAACGTATTTCATAAAACATACGCGAAAGGAGGTGTAGTGGAATTGGATGCATTTGCAGTATTTTGTACATTATGATCTCCTGTCATTTCGATATTACGATTTATGAAATGCGAAAGGCTTTCGCGGCCATCATCCAATGTTATTTGGTTGGTTCGCAAGCGCACATTACGCATCTCGCACGGTGAACAAAATTAAATCGGCTCTATGTGCAACCAAGATCAAAATTTATCTTCAAAAAAAGTAATTCAAGATTAATTTTAGAATCAATTTGAAATTCTCGAGTACTAGTTAACAAAGCCAAGGCACCCCTCAAATTGACGCACTCCTTTCTCTTTGCCCTCCCCTCTTCCTTCCTTTCGTTCATCTTCTCTTCTTTGCATCTGACTTTATCTAGTATCTCGGCAATCACATGTAACAGGCTCTCTGTCTTACAAAATGTTAACCAAGTACAAAGATCCTACGGACCGATTCATAATAATAGAAGGTCTTTCACCTATACCAAAGATGCAATACTTACAACACCTATCTGCTAAAATGATCTGGAGACAGGGTTGGATGTAGAACCAAAAATGTGCTTCGATCTGCCCAGGTTTCCCCCATCATAGAAGAGCTTTGATATAAAATTTAGACATTGAGCTTATATTTGCCTGAATCTGTTATCTGTTTATAGATACATTTCGTCTATTTCTTTGCCGTATTACACAGGTGTGCTAACTCTTGTAATAAAAAGTTTTTCCAATAACAGCATTCCTGCCCTCTTTCAACTTTGAATTAAACATTCTTATTAAATTTTTCTTTGCCCTTACCCTCACTGTTATCCCTTTGACTTTTGCACATTGAAATTAAAAATCCAGTCGCATAACAGGTGTTTTTCGTCGATCCCCTCGGACTTTTTCTCTTCCGGCCAACTTGTCAGCAGCCCTCTTTTTAGCGTCACGCCGTTATTGAAATCACGCTGAGTTCGAATATTAATTAAGATTATTAACATCTAAGGTCTTTCTTGAGAAAATTCATTACACCTTCCCAATAAATTGTGATGATTGCTTCAAAATGAAGACAGAAAATCTTAAGCTTCCAGTTGGCCACCTCGGTGATAAAAATATCTCTCGGACATTGGAAGCCCAACTAACAATTATCACTCCTATTAGAGTTGCAAGAATGATTATACAGTATTCCTTACACAGCATTGTATACTGTAAAAACATTGGCAAAACCCTCTTAGAACAGCTATACAAGCGGAATGGGCACACCTAATAGGACACTTCAGTCATTTAAGAGGTTGTATAAAGGCTGCAGGTAACATTTATACAACAAAAGTGTAAGCCCCTTGCAGCCGCTATAGGACATTTGCGTCAGTTCAAGATTCAGTTTTTGTCAACTATACAACTATTCTGTTACGTGATTCTACTTTATTGCAACCAAACTATTTCTTATGTATTGCATAGACTAAGTGAAGAACATATAACTAACACATTACAGTCATCTTGTTTACTTACATATCGGCCATTGTGAATTTCATACACAGGTATATGATAAACTTCTACACTGTGATACAGGGCTATTGAATTACTTGCGCAGCAAATTTTATTGTGATTATCGTGCAAAGTAGTTACGCAATTTCTACGGGCTTCTTATTTGATGCATATTTTGATAATGATCAAAAGTATGTCTACATTTTTAAGATGGAAAACTGAACTTATCTGCATCAAATCTTCCACAAATCCTATATTTAGACACAATTACACTAATGTTTATCACTTTATATCTGTAATTTCGAACTGAAACATAATTATTTAATATTAAATAGAGGAATAAATGTTTGCCCAATATGGCTGGTGGTTGTGTATAATCATGGTATCGTCCATGTTGTCTTCAGTTTATTAGAATATTTAGGTGTTGCCTGCAGGTGTTATACAACAATTTCACAAATGTCTGAAATGAAATACCGACAGAGTCGAATGATTTACCCAGAATTTGTACCAGATCTATATCTTCTGTTTGAACAGTTGATGAAACCTTTTGAATCAATCTGCATGCGTTGTTTGTCTTAAATCATTGGTTATGGCATTTTAACAACAATATGACAGCAGAAAGTTAGGTTATGGTGAAGTTGTATACCAACATATCTAGCATTATGTACAGCCTTTAACAGTTACTAAACAACAGTTGTATAAGTACTTCCGTTAGGAGCAACTTGTTGGCTAAAGTAGTAATATGCACAGCAAAACGGGCTTGTTTTATAAACGTTACCATGGATGCCACAACAAAACCTTTTTGACTAACGTGCAGATATGCCGTATAAACGTTTATCCAACAGTTAAAAATTTGTCCTATAAGGTATTGTATAACTATGCTAAATAATATTTTGAACACCTCATTTTAGAGCAAATATATTGCAGAAAGCAAATTTGCATTCCACACAACATTAAGCCATCATTTTGGTGTTCAGGCAACAACAATAGAGAGCTTTTATGGCTGAACGGTTCTTTTACCAAAAGCTTATAGCACTACTTTGCTAATTGGGAGATGACTATAGTACAGTAAATGCATTGGATTTCCAGTAGTCATTCTCAAAAAAACAGATGTAAGCCGTCCTTCAGATTTTTCTAATCATGTTTCCTCTATAAAGTGACACAATGTGTAAATATGAGAAAAATCATGAATTTATTAATAATTTACGTTTAAGTTTCATATATATTAAAACTGCCTTTCAAGAAGCTTATGTAGGAATGTTATAAAAACAAAAACATGTGTTCATGCAGTCAATGCCCTGAACCATTGATTAACGTAATCTACCTGAAAATACCCAACAAAATGCTATATTTCTGTGTCCAAAAAGTATCCGAGATAAAATATGATAAAGCAGACATCTATGAGAATTTGTTGCAGCTGTTCATCCATTTACTACATATACTTTGAAAAATTTAGTGTCTCATAGATGGCACTGCAGCCAATTATATGAGCACTGCCATGCAAGAGACAAACATTTTCATAGTATATATTGTAAGTAGAGTAACAGCTGTGATAAATTCTCATAGACGACCCCTACAGTGTCTCATTCTATCTCGGATAATGTTTTGGCGCGGGTAGGTCGGTTATTATCTAGTCCTAGTAGAACAGTAGCATTTCAGGCATTCTGTATTGTGTGACCAAAGGAAAATTCTACATTAAGGCGCATAGTAGTTTCTCGTGTAGCGTGTGAGTTTGATCAATGATAATGGGAGGAATAATATTTCGAGACCTCAAAAGCCTCACGCTGTTTGTCTTATTGTGTTAAAAGCGATGAAGAAAAATATTACACACTTAGGATACCTGAGAAAAAGCTTGCGATTCACCTGTTTGTTTTGAGAATACTCTTTAAAGGATAACCAAAAATAAGATCAACTAAGAAAAGATCCGGAAAACCTACATATTTCCCCTATTTTTATTAAATATCGTCAAATCTGGGTAGGTATTTGATATTCCTGTACATGAAGTCTTGAAAATCCATGGATGTTAAACATTGTATACGTATATACTGTCTTCAAACAGTTCAAAATTAGCATTCTTCAAACCAGTATTCAGTGGGCACCATATCATATTTAAAGGACAAGGTGGATAAATACAAGTTGAAGACCCTTAGTGATAACGTGGTTATCTTAATGCTGGTAACAATACTCTTTGTCGTTGCCAACATAATGCCAAAAAGCCTATGTTCGAAACGAAGTTCGGTAGGCGACATTAGTCACTGTTCTCACCAAAATCAACTCAAGTTCAACCTCATTTCGGCGTTTGTATTTAATTGTGACGTTTCAGCTAACGTTCAGATCATAATATTCTCAAAAAATCATTAATAAGCAAACGAAACTACTTCTCCTACTATCGCGCTCTTGTGATCTTTGAAGTGATTCAGTAAGTGCAGCAAGGTTGAAAGCGTTCTGAGAGTGAAACTGTTGTCACAAGTAATGTGACAAGTAAACCAATAGTTTACGAGTGATTATCAGACTCAAAAAATGTGTTTGCGTACAAGGTGCTACTTTCCGCGTATCGTTTTTGTGTATTGGGTCTTTGGTAAATAAAATACCACATATTATGTTTATTGATCTGGCAAGATTTTATTCGTGAAACATATTACTTATATGCTTTTTATCCAGGTCCAATTGCCAAAGGGTTCCCTTTGCTGGAAACAGTGCCTTAGTTTACCCTCTTCCCTTGTTAACGAATTTTGATAGAAACTTCATTTGAATCATGGAACGACTGGGATAGATGAGACGTTGTGGGATCTGGATCTATAATGATCTCAACAACCCAATAACACATTCTGAGTCTGCTACTGAAGTAAATAACACGGACGCTAATAAGTAACTCGACATCTGGTTTGAATATCACCGCGAAGTCCCCCCTGTTTCTCAGAGTCCCTGCCGCCATAATCAAAACCATCAATCACGCAACAATTAAATTTCTCATAATTACCTTTTTCCTTGGGGCTCCGGGGACCTCGCAGCTCGTCCAAACTGCCGTAGCGCCTTTGATTGATCGGACACAAAGTCTGGATCAAAAACCGTTATAAAGTCCTGGCATTCCGATGGGGATCAGCAGCCAGAGCAGGCGAAATGAAAAATTTAGATTGCATTAGCTTAGAGAGCGGGAGCCCCTTCTCAACCAACCCAGTACAAATCAACTAATTAGCCCGACGGTTTTTCTTTCGGGGAGACAGAGTTTGGCTTTTTCAGGTTTCTTACAGGGTGGGTTCAAGAAGCATCCAGGGCTTGATAATATTTCAGAACTTATTTCAGTTTAATTTTTTTTCCGAATATGTATGCACAATGTTCATATTCAACTTTAGATAACTTAAAGGTGATTTATGTATAAATGAGATTACGTTAGGTAATTTAATAAAAATTGTTGTTTCTTCACTTTGTCAGCTATTTCATATTAATAATAAGCATAGATCAATTTATTGAAGTAATAAAAACTATACTGCTTTTATCCTCCTTACAGCGGAAAAGCGCATCCTGAGGTACATTTTGAGGCCTCATCCTCGAACATCATGTCAGGAATATTTTTCAAGATTCGATTTCTTGACAGTTCCATCCCCATATTTCTTGTCACTCTATTTGTTAAAAAGCATATGTATCTTTCTAATAGAGCTAAAAGTATGACGATTGTGACCAGAGGCAGAGGCAATTTGAATGTGCCTGCACATGTGTCCACATTTTTTTAAGAGGGCTGCATTATACATGGCTGTTAAAACTTTAAATATGCTTCCTATAGATATAAAATCTGAGAGCAGCCCTATTAGGTTCAAAAGAGCCGCGAAAAAGCTTTAGCTGGACAGATATTTGTACATCTTTGATTTTAACATGTGAGCTCTATCATTTTATTTTAATAATATTTTAAGTTGATTTTAACATGCTGCACTTGTGTTTGTCATATTGACAGTTTTCAATATGGTTTACATACATGTACAACAAAATTTAATTTTGGTTGGTTACCCTTGTAAAATTTATTTGTAACATATCATTTCACATTTGTATTTGTTATTTATTTTTTATATATGCATTTGTCAAATTTTCCAAGTTATACCTATTTATGATACCTAAATGTTATTTATATTTCCCATTATGGTATTGTACTACATTTTTGCTTTTCTTTGACATGGCTTGCGGTTTTTTTTGTAAAACTTTGCTGGCAATAAAGATTATTATTATTATTATTATTATTATTTATAAATACTTTTGTTCCGAAAAAAACATTCTGAAAAATATGCTTCGCTTACCTATATATAAATATAAAAAGCTGTTTTAGTTGATGGATATAATTATTTTTGATCAATATGATTATTAAATGTGACTTAAATATCAACGCTAAAGGTGCCCACAAATTAGCAACCATGTGCGTCATACACTTTTTTCATACATGTGTGACATACATGTATGTCAATAGATTTTGAGCCCAGACCTGCATACAAGATTGTTAAGCAAGTTAGTTTGAAAGTGCATAATGAGCAGTGAAGACGAGTACATTCTATTGGCAGCGGCGTACGCTGCTTTAATTAAAAAGAAAACAAATAGATTAGTTAAAAAGCCACCTATCCGGAAGAAATGGGTAAAGGAATGGCTTTTAAAACGCCCACAATATACCCATATTAGTCTGCTAGAAGAACTACGTTTAGAACCTGACGATTGGCGAAATTACCTGAGGATGGATGAAGAAAGCTACTCAACGCTACAAACCTTAGTGTCTCCATTAATTGTAAAACAGGACAGGATTTTGAGGTCTTCAATTTCGCCACATGAGCGATTAACCACAGGAAGAAATTACGAAGATTTAAAGTTTTCAACTTTAATTTCTCCTCAGTCGTTAGGTAAAATAATACCGGAGACCTGTTGAGCAATATTTGAGGTATTGAAAAACGAGTATATGAAGGTAAGAAAAATATATGTATGTTTTTAGTATATTGCATTTATTATTATGAGTATAATATACAATGTTTACTTTAACATAAAAAAATATAGTCAGCAAAACTTTAATAATAAGAAAACACGAAAACCTAAAACAAAAATCATGACAAAACCTAGAACCTGAACTAATGAATTCAAACTAAACTGATGTGATAAAAACTGAAACCACAATGAAGTAATACTCGTTTTTTCTAATACAAAACTAATAACCCAACTGTTGGCTTTCGTTTTTGTTGGCGATGAAGCGTTCACCCTTCGACAAAATCTTTTGAAGCCATTCAGTCGCAGAGATTTGAATAACGAAAAAAAAAAAAATTTCAATTATCGTCTATCGCGGGCTAGAAGTAAAGTTGAGAATGCGTTTGGAATATTGTCTAATCGATTTAGAATGTTTCACAGAGCAATTTCTGTTAATTTAGAAGCAATTGATAGCATTGTTATGGCAACCTGTGTTTTGCATAACTACTTAAGCAGAAGATGTGCGACTGTATATGCACCACATAATAATATGTACACAGAAAATACAAGTACCGGCACTATTGAACTGGATGAACAACCAACTAATTTAATTCGTTTACAACAAAGTCTCAACCAAAGAGTCAACAACGAGGCAAAACAAGTCAGAGAGTTGTAGATGCATTATTTTAATAACGAGGACGCAGTGGAATAGCAACAAAAGATGGTGTATTAATTCCATGTAATGTAGAAAATAGTATTTTTAACAAATAAATTTCTATTGCAATAACTAGATTGTACTTTTCTTACCTCATCTTCATTATTAGCATCTTGTTCGCTTTCACCTTCCTGATTCTCAACCAAATTGCTGACCGATTCTCGAGGCATTTCTTGATCTTTTGTAAATAGCAATAAATCATAATACCATAAATGTGTGTTGTATATTTCATCTGACCCTCTGCCTGACCGTTTTGAATGTTCTATTTTCTTCATTTCTCTTCTAAAGCTACCGTGGATACTATTTATTTTAGCTTTCACACACTGTTTTGTACTATTTGGCTCAATTTCTTGTAACTTTTTCAATAAAACTAAATAAGCTGCATCTTTCTTATTTCGATCCTTGTAATCATCACTTTTAGTTTTCCATAAACAAGGATAACCTTTGTAAAGTTCAATAAAATCCGCCAAAAAGGCTTTTGTAAAGTGTCTTACATCAGACATTGTCAAAAGCGACGACAAACTGATAATAAACACGCGAGACACTGTACCCAAAATACATGCGTGAAGAAGACACACACCGACAATCTTGTTTGCAAATTCATGTTTGCGCGTTGATGAATTCCGACTAGTCTGGAAAACTTGTACGACGCACATGCTTGCGGCTTTTGCACCACACACCGGCAACCATCAACGCGCAAACGTGGTTGACATACATGTATGACGCACATGGTTGCTAATTTGTGGGCACCTTAACGCTACGCATGCACTATTTGCGATTGCTCAAACTCTGTTAGTTAGGTTAGGTTAGTTAGGTTAGGCTAGTTAGGTTAGGTTAGTTAGGTTAGTTAGATTTTTATGTAATATATCAATAATAGGAGTATGTATGACTTTTGTTTATACTTTATGTTGATTTTTTACGTTAATATAGTATAACTATAATACATATATTACATATTTATTAATTGAATACTTAAAACTGCAGTGCCAATGACGTTGACTCAAACGCCGCATTTTTTAGACGTCTCAGTGTCGGCACCGTCTCCGGTATGCCGTGTGGTCATTTTTTGGTTGGTTTGCTGTCGAGTTTCTAATATAGCTTTTTTAAAATTGCAAAATATTTATGTGGTGTTTATTACTACAAGTTACCTGGACAATAATGTGAATAGAACAAGTACTACCTGCTCATCTTACTGCTTTCTGGCCACATACTGAAGCTACGTCTTAAGAACTAAGTCTGTGGTATTAAGTACACGAGAAACTTGTAAAAACAGCCAGATGTGAATCGAATTTTTGTTGTAGGTCGTTCCACAAGTACAGCATTATTTATATGAGTATATATATTATAGAGTTGCTCAACAGTCCATAAACACTGCAGCCTACAGACGCCGTTTGCTGTGAATGTGTTTTATTTAGCCCGACAGCAGGAACATCACTATAGCAGCAGGATGGAGAGCGAGCAGCAACTGCGTTGAAGAGGCTCTACTCGTCATTCTAAGAACATCTCGAAGCGTGATTAATGGACTCCCTGTCGACTCTCATCTCTTTAGCCACCGCGTAGTAGGATTTTAACTTGCAGTTCCTGCGGGAAGGCGCGTTACTTCCCCTTCCCCTGATGTTACCGCGGGCAGCAAACAGTGGCAGTGCCTGTAGGAGCAGGAACACCTACTTTGTTTGATAGTTCAACCGCTGAAATTAGTATGTAAATTGCGATTGATCGATTTTGGTAATTTTTATTAATTGAGAGCTATATATAAACATTCAAGCTTTATTGTCGAGACCGACTAGATGAAATCATTTCAAGTCAGAAAACTGTTTATAGACAATAGACAGTAGCACCGAACAATTATTTCATGTTACCTAGAATGGAATTCATATCAGTAAGTAATAGATAAGTAGGACCGATTCTGCATCAAAATTGCTATGCAGTGCTTTCCTTTAGCGACCCGCCCCATGTGTATTCCAAGTGAGTCAACTCAGCATGCCAGAAACTCGAGATCATATGCTTGAAGAAAGTGAATATTTAATATTTAAGGTGACAGATAGGCGTCATCTTGAAAAAATAGGTTATATGTAATGGAAGCTTATGTGATATATCTCTTAGAAGCTTCTAGTAACCACTTTATAGCGACAGAATATAAAGACGATATCTTTAGCTACTGAAAAGTAGTAGTATATTTTATATTTACCGGATATCATGTCAGAGTCTTTCCTGGATAACAGCACGCATCCCATTTACGATACTAGATATGTAGAACCGCATATTTTGGCCCCTTCAACTCTCAACCCCATCCCAGACGGACGCGGTCGTCACGACGTAGTAGTAGGAGAAGGAGGAGAGGCTAGAAGTGGGGGGAAGTAGAAGGCGTTTTACTGTTTTATTGATTAATTGAGTTTGGCCAAATCTACACGTTGCCCGTCGCTGCGTCTGAATTGCCGGCTGCTGCTTACGTATATTACAAATATAAGCATGCGGATTAGCTTAAATAGATCCAGTTACATTAGTAAATAAATCAAGTCACTAAGAAAATTGCAATGTGGTGCAGGAACTAGAATCTATGTATCAATAGCTTCTTGTCAGTTGAACGGTTTTGCACTGATTTTCTGGTTTGAGTAGCTGATGCCAGAGAAAATTCAGTGCACATATGTTGCTTGTACAAATATATAAAAATTCTATTAGGATGGTACGATCTAACTCCCCAATCATCGGTATAACAGTGTCCAACACACATTTTGACTTGCCTCGTGTGGTACGTATAGCAAATGTTACCATCACCTATATATATCATAGAAATTATGACATGGTGATCATGTCTTATTGCATCAATAACAAACATCTGAGAAAATCAATTATTTGAAAACCTATTCGCACTTGTAATACCAATATCTTCTTAATATGAATTCTATTAAAACAGACTAGTAAAAAATGATTATGTATGACTTTAGAAAATATTCTTTTGGCTACTAATCACATTCTCCCAGATAAGCGAGGAGCTACGAGCCTACCGTTATTCCTGCAATCAGTAAGAAATATCTTGCAACAATTTGAAGGTTTGTTGATGTCAGTTATGAATAAACACTCGCTATCTTAAAGTATATTTTTGAGGGCTCTAGACTTGACTGCGCTTGCTGTTTATTGCGTCCGCAGTTTACATCTGAGATAGTGGTCATTTGGAGCTTAATGACTACTTTTTATTGAACTCACAGGCTGCTAATTTGAACTCGAGGTTAATTGAGTCTACAATTCATAAATATGATAATAGCTCCTTCTGCACTAATGTTCCTTCATTTACTTTTCGCTACGTTGACCAGCATGAAGTGCTGGATGTTTTAACTTCTATGAAGTCCGTGGCATCGGGTTGTGGATGGACTTAGTCGTAAAATGATACATCTCTGCTTACCAGAAATCTTGAATCACATTACTCATATTATCAATGTTTCCTTAGAGACAAGCATTTTCCCAAGCTGCTGGAAGGAAGCTATCATATTGCCTTTGGCGAAGATAAATAGCCCCTCTGAGTATTCTCACCTACGGCTCATCAGCATGTTATGCTTTTTGTCGAAGGTTTTAGAGAAAATCGTCTACATTCAGCTGGCCCACTATTTTGAACAAAACAATATGATTCCTCAATATCAATCTGGATGCACATTACGGATTATATAATCAAAAATGTAGATGATCAGATAGGAACAGCTCTGATTGTGCTTGACTTCTCTAAGGCCTTTGATATGGTACATCATGAGTAAGCTCAAATTTTATGGTATTTCTGACAAGCCACTACGTTTCTTCGATTCGTATTTGCGCAATCGTACCCAGAAGGTGAAAACACGTAAGGGACTTTCTTCGGCAAAGAGTGTTGCATCTGGCGTACCTCAAGGCTCTGTGTTGGGACCATTACTCTACTTAGTTTATACTTTTGATCTGCATACTTGCCTTCAGCACTGTAATATTCAAACGTATGCAGATGACACACAGCTAACACTGTCTTTTGATTCTTTGGACATGCATGAAGCATCATATAAATTGAACTTAAATCTAGTTAACATTGAAGAGTACATACTGCAAAAGACATTGTCTGAAGATCGATGCTTCAAAATGTTCTACCATGCTATTTGGCCCAAAACATTTAGTACAACGGTTAGATGGCACAATTGTTCCTAGTCTTAACGAAACCCATATTCCTATTGTAGACCATGCGAAGAATTTAGGCATCATCATGGATTCAGATTTGAGGTTTAAGCAACATGTTACGCATTTATCTCGCTTAACATACATGCGTTTGAAGTTTTTATACACCAATCGCCATATTCTGAATTTCAAGACTCGCAAAAAACTGGCTGAGGCTGGTGCTATCGTTAATAAATTATTCAATTGCTGCTTAATTTCCTTATCTTGATTACGTGACTAGATATCGAGTACAAAAAATTCAAAATAGCTGCTGTAGGTTCGTTTGTGGTCTGCGAAAGTTTAGCCATGTGTCTAAAAAGATCAATGAGCTTAGATGGTTGAGGGTTGACCAGCTTTTCACATATAATTTACTAATTTTAGTACAACGAATCAAAATCAATAGGCTACCTATTTATCTACTAAAAAGGCTAGTACCACGTGGGGATCTCAATTACAGGAATCTCAGACATAACTCTGACTTCAATATACCTAGTTATAGGAGCAACATTTTCCATCGATTGCTATTCATTTTTATATCTTTTTTTTGTATGTGTTCCTGCGCTGTGAGGTTAAGTGGTAGAGTAGCCAGCTGGCTAAACTTCGCCTCCCAGTGTGGATGGATTAATAAAGATATTATTATTATTATTATTATTATTATTATTCCGCATTTACTAAATTTGAAAAGTTAGTTGCTGACGCAGACGAGAGTCAGCGGGTTTATTTCACTTCCTTTTGTTGGTTTTAAAGACGAAATAACAAACAGAATGTTTGAATGCATCGTCAGATATGTTTCTTTTACATTACAAGCAGATTTGAACGGGTTAGACAGCAAACGTAGGGGCGCCCCCCCCCCCGCCTGAGGTTTCAGTGAATGGAGCTCGCATACCATGGGGAAATTCTGCTTAGTATCTTGGTGTTACTGTCTACAAATATAACCTCAAAATTAAGTTTTGTCAAAGATCGGCTATACAGTTGTATTCATAAAAAAGCGTACACGAATTAGAATGAGAGGAAACCTTAACCTTATTTGCGTAAAACCGGCTTATCGCATGTTAAAGGTTATTAAAAATGCAAAGCATGGGCGTCGGGCATTAGTTCAATACAGTAACAAAAATGTATTTCTTTATTTTACATCTTAACAGTTTTATAAAAATTACAATAGAAACAAAAAACGATTAACAAGAATAAATAAAATCTAATATTTGGTCATATATCCCTGTTTTTCTACTACTTGAGCCAGTCTATTCGGAATTGACTGAATTATATTTGATACAATATTTGGATCAAGCTCTTCCCAGCACGCATGTATTATTTCCCATAAATCTTCTGAATTTTGTGGCCTAAAATTTCGATTATATATTTTTTTACGATTATACCCCAAATATTTTCGATTGGATTGATATCGGGACTATAAGCGACCCAAGGCAGCACTTCCACATTATGGGTTTGAAACCAGTGGGTTACAGCATTGGCCGTATGAACTGGACAATTATCTTGTTGAAATATGAACGTATTATTGGGATATATTTGCTCAGCACTTGGTAACAATATGTTTTCTAAAATGTTAATGTAATTTCCGGCATTAAATCTTCCCTATATTCGCCAGCAAACACCAGGTCCATGAACACTTATCCAGCCCCATACATTTACAGAGAAACGTCCAGGTCTAGAATTGAGGGGGTTAGTATATCGCTCTTCAAACCTGGTATTGTTTGGACGGTAAACACGAATTTGGCCGTTATAAGTCGACTGGAACGTCTTTTCATCAGTAAAAATGACCCTGTTCCAAAATTGAGGATTGCGGTATATATAATTTAAAGCAAAAATAATCCTTGATTGTCGCCGTTCTTCGTTAAGAAACATTTTTTTCGCAGCAGGGTGACATTTCAGTTCAGATTTCATTACTCTCCTGCTGGCGGTAGGTTGGGAGGCAGGAAATGCTGTATCAATAACAGCATCCCTTACAGTTGCAAATGGATTATTTCTTAAATATCCCAAAAAAGAGCATCCTGTTCAGGGTTGGTAAGTTTGGGACGACCTGAACCAATTTTCCTCTTTAGGGAATCTTCCTGTTCCCAGCGTTGCTTAATTTTCAATATGATTTTTTTATTTCTATTATACAACTGCGCTATAGCACGGATTGACCATCCTTCTTCGATTCTTGATACAATTTGAGCCTTTTCAACTTCAGACAACTGACGAGGCATTTTTATTTTCTGCTGTCAAAGTTTATCAAACGTTACCACCACGCATTTTCGAAATGAATTACACCGACGTCAATGCTTTGCATTTTTGACAATCTACGACGTGTGATAACCTCCAATAAACAATCATTTAGACAAGCCGGTTTTACGCAAATAAGGTTAAGGTTTCCTCTCATTCTAATTCGTGTACGCTTTTTTTATGAATAGAACTGTACAATATGGCTATCAGACCAGCAATGACTTACGCATGTGCAGCATGGTGTTTTCTAGCCAACACGCATATGCCCAATCTACAGGTTTTGCAGAACAGAACCTTGCGTACTGTCACTATTGCATCACATCATGTTTAAAGCGACCCTTCGACATCCCTTACTCAAACAACAGCGCAGTTACGTTATAGTCAAGCAAGTTCGCAAGCACACAAGACCGCGGCTCGCATTGTGAAAAAATTCAAACCATGCAATTCTAGGTCCAACCAAAATTACGAACTTTGCCACACATAAAAATTGCTAAATTAATTTTTGGACCAATTTAAAATAACCGAATACTAGTTAGCAATAGCAAGGCACCTCTTTATCTGGCGCACTTCACGCTCTTTGCCTTTCCCCCTTCCGTCCTTACTTTCTTCTTCCTTTCTTTCTCCCTGACTGCGTCTGGTATCTGTGCAACCAGACCTGACAGACCTACCGACCATACATTAACAAAGAGCGAAGGTCCCACGGACCGCTCTGACGCATAGAGCTAAACAGTATAATTCGCATTGATTGACCGAAAATACGACTAATGTGATTCCAATAATATTCCAATAATAACCAAAAGTTTTACACTATCAATGTTGGCAAGCACTGTTACTATGGTAACTTCTATATAGAGATTCCATTTTCGGTTGTTACCACTTCATAATTGGATAGATTTATTTTGGAGCGATTACATGCGCACAAATGATTGCTTGCCATTCGATCTTGCCAACATTAGAAAACTGTTCAAGATCCGTTATGTTTTACATCCTCTCTTATCTGAATCAAAATTTCCTCGTCGTTATAAGTGGACTTGCCGTCAGTACAGTAAACGCCTATTTAGTTTCATACTGATCAGTGTTCTGTTTTGTAACCTGGGGATTATTGATGTACGTTAATTACCGGTTTTTCTCCATTGTTTGGACCCCTAGCCACAAAAGACGACTTGAACGCTGTAAGTACTTTTTTCATTGATTTTGTGATTGATATAAACTGACATGAAACATTTTCTGTAGTATGTCCTGATGAAGAAGTTTTCTTTCTGGCCTGAAGCCTTGCGGGGTGGCTGCGTACTCATTACCTTGTGCTTCGTATCTTAACTAGTCAATCAAGACTACCCTCCTCCTTCCAGCTTAGATGAATCGAAAATCTTACCTCATTATAGTAGTATTTGAACATGTGCCGAGGACTCGTCCTCTGCCCCGCAGCGCTCACACATGGAATCCTCAGCCACTCCCATTGCATGCATGTGGCGCCTCAGCGTGTTATGGCCAGACAACATTCCCACCAACAACCTTAAGTTGGCTCTATGTGAAGATAAGCAAAGGCAACCATCCTTAACATTGGCTCCTTCGATGAGATCCCTTTCCTGAGGGAGATATCTAGAAACGCTTCTCCTTTACTGAGAGTGTTGTCTAGAAATCCACTTCTCCATTTTCCTCCTGACTCTTTGCGTGGGCGCACGCAGGGCTGGTTCAGAACCATTAAGCTTGCTCGCTGATCCTGCTTCCGCAAGAGCGTCCGCCATATCATTCATATCATATGATTGCCCTGGTACCGGTACCCATATTAACGATACCGGATACCTCCCTGCTGGTCTATCCAGAACCTCCCTGCACTGAAAAAATCTTGCAGGCACTAAGTGCCTTCATCGCAGCGTGGCTGTTGAAGAAGATTGTTATTCTTCTCCTAGGCCCTGTCCCCTCCAAAATGCGGGATACGCAAACCAGAATTGCATAGATTTCCGCATGGAAAGTAGAGGTGTATCCGCTGAGAGGCAGAGATAGCCTGGTTCTAGGCCCAAAAAGTCCAGCGCCAGGGCCCTCTCCAGTAACCGAGCCGTCCGTGTACCAGACCATTTTGATAGAACTTACTATTGATTATTTAGTGAAATGTTCACCTCTTAACATATTATTATGTCGTTTCACGGTAATGAGTAACAGAAATGTTGACATGCATCATATTATTGTAGTGTATTCCACACGCCATCCCTTAAGAACGTCTATGAACATCTCAGTCGTTTGTGTATGATTTGCGCGGCGTAGTCAGAAAGGAAATTAATACCGTAAATATAAAGTTGGAACATAATTCACGGTTTCATGGATATTTTTCTGAAATATTGGGGGCAACAAATTATAGCAGGCACGTGCGATGTGCGTTTGTTTTAGCCCTGCATAGCGGCAGTGGATTTATGTGGCTGTACACGATGCCCGGCTACGGCTATGGGACCATTAAGTCGTATATTTTAATACGTAGATAGCCTTTATTTGGCGTTAGTTGAGGTTAACCTGGCACAAGCCATCGCATCTCGAAATATCCGAAATTATTTGAATAGGCCAGGAAATAGAGAGGTTTTGAATAACGATATTGTACGATAAGTGCGACAGAAAATGTTTTTGGTGATATCGTTAAAGTATTGCTTACCAATAATAAGTTGAAATTGACATCATGATATGGCATTAACCGCCACTTTTTAAAGCGCGTTTGATCAAATATCTCGTAAGCTATCAATCCTATGTGAAAAAGTAATAGAAGGAATTTTGTCATTTTACCTTCATGAAATTTTGCCGTATAGTCAACAGTTTATGATAAATTGAATGATAAAACTACATGTAATATTTAAGCTCATAATGGCTAAGCTAACAATATAAGCATATGAAGGCTATCTTTTATTCATAGAGAATGAAAGTTGCTACAGAAAAGTAAAGTTGCATTTCCTCGAGAGCGAACCATGGACAGCTGTTTCGTGCTTTCTGGCTACTCATCAACATTGTCTAGGCTTGGTCTCTCGTCCCTATCCTATATCCACTAGGTATTGCGCAAAACGCCATCTATTACCAAAATCGGCTACTGAGAGCATTAGGTAACTAAATAAGTTCGTGCGGTTGCTGTATATCGCATATTGCCATGGATGCTGTTAATCGATAGCGATTGTTTGTTACCTGTTGTCACCTTATTATGAATCCTTCTCTTCTCACACACATAAAAAGTTACTGAAAATTGTTACATACTTAGTTTCAATAATTGAAAATCGCGACGAATAAAATAGCAATTCGAAGTTGTTTACTGTATGAGTACAAATTCGGTACAAAAGCTGCAGCGGCGGCGTGAAGAACATGTACCGCATTCGGATATGATGCCGTTAGTGATCGAACCGTACAGAAGTTGTTCAAAACATTTTCTACAGGAGATGTCAGTATGAACGATGAACCGCGGTCAGGGAGACAAAAAATCATGAACAACGAGGATCTTCGACAGGTTGTGCAAGCAGAGTGAGTCCTGAAACTATTCGTTTGCATCTTCATCATCTAGGAAAGACGTGGAAGTTAAGCAAATGGGTCCCACATGAACTAACAAATGGTAACAAATTAAGTCGTCTTACCATTTGTTCAGCAAACATTTCACGCAACGCTAATGAACCATTTATTGATCGGTTATTAGCCTGCGACAAAAAATGGATCTTGTATTCGAATTCTAAGCGTTCGTATCATTGGTTGTCGCCTACTGATTCGGTACCACATACGCCCAAGGCTTCCTTGCAGCTGAACAAGGTTTTGTTGTGTGTTTGGTGGACAGCAACTGGAATTGTCTATTATGAGTTTTTGGAAAGGGGTCTAACCATCACTGCTAACTTTTATTGTGAGCAGCTTCAATAACTACAAGCAGCACTCATGCAGAAACAGCCTTCTTTGATCAATCGGAAGGAAGTGATATTCTTGCAGGATAACGCCAAGCCTCATACCGCAAAAATGCCCCGAGAAAAAATGTCTGAACTCGACTGGGAAACGTTACCGCCATATTCTCCCGACATTTCGCCCAGTGATTAGCACTTTTTTTTGTCTCTTGAGGTACCGATAGTTCACAACTCGAGATGGTGTAATAAATGCAGTCCGCCAATTTTTTGATTCCAAATCCAGGGAGTTCTA
Source organism: Acanthoscelides obtectus (assembly GCA_963669975.1). NCBI lineage: Eukaryota > Metazoa > Arthropoda > Insecta > Coleoptera > Chrysomelidae > Acanthoscelides > Acanthoscelides obtectus. Next base: position 62,163,475 of record CAVLJG010000005.1, read on the forward strand.
CAATACCGGCATACAAAAATTGTTTCCACGTTAGCAAGACCGTCGACTAAGTATTCGTTTAATTGCCCAGATGTTAAATTTATCAAAATCCGTGGTTCACGACATTGTGACACAGCATTTGAACATGCGCAAGGTCTGCGCGAAGGTGGTCCCAAAAGTGCTCACTGATGACCAGAAATTGCGGCGAGTGGAAGTGTGCCAAGAAAATTTGAACATGTGTGAAAGTGACCCCCAATTTTTTAATAACGTAATCACAGGTGACTAGTCGTGGATCTTTGGATATGATCCCGAGACAAAGAGGCAATCTTCCGAGTGGCACACGGCGGCGTCTCCTCGCCCAAAAAAGGGAAGAATGAGCCAATCCAAAGTGAAAACGATGCTCATTGTCTTTTTTGACATCAAAGGCATCGTCCACCATGAATTTGTTCCTCCTGGACTAACCGTCAACGCCAAGTTTTACGTGGAAGTGCTCAGGAGACTCAAACGAAGGTTCAGTCGGATCCGACAAGATATCGCAGCCGACTGGAAGTTGCACCACGACAACGCCCCGGCTCACACCGCCTTTCTTGTGAACAGCTACCTGACCAAGGCCGGCATCCCAACGCTTCCGCAGCCGCCCTACAGCCCAGATGTGGCCCCCCCGGATCCAAGCAGCATGCACCGCGGCTCTCAAGGCTATTCCGGAGAATGTCTTCCGTGACGCCTTCAACGCAGAAAGAGACAATTTTGAAAGTTTTTAAAGAATTGTAACGATTGGCTCAATAAATTTTTTTAAATCGACTCAGTCCTATTACTTTCCGGACAAACCCTGTATGCCGAGGGATGCTTTAGTGATAGCGGTATTTGTCAAGAAGTTGCGTTACCTTTATCGCATGACGTATCAAATGCTCACTAAAACAATTGAGAGCCTCCTAGAACTAACATCGATGTGGGAGAATTGAATAAGGAATGGCAGCAAACCAAAACGCTAATCTTCAAGTCTCTTGGCCGTGAACGGTGCGACCTTTCTGGTATGGAAGAGCAGCGTTTAGCCGCAGACGCCTCAGGGATGTGCTCGCATATCCTTATAATCCAAGATTACGCGCTAAATTATGGCTCGCACAAAGATCTATCTAATTGTAGCTGGAAGGGAGGCCGTTACTCCTCGTCGTTCCTCCTTGCCCTACGTCTTTACGTTTCTTGACCCCCTGTACTCCCACCGTCGACGCAGTAGCGGTGCCTTAGCTCTCACAGCCCATTTACTGCCTCACTACATTTACCAACTGACTCATTACTAGGCGTACGCACCGATTCCGGTATGGTGGCCAAAACAGGGAAGTAACGAGATAATGTTAGTTGTATACCTAGTTTGTAGGAATGATAAAGCTTTTCCGATGGAATTGGCATATTCTCTATTTTGAAACGTAGAAAATGGTGTCAGCGCATCACATGGCAAGTTTTTTAAATGTTAAGTTACTGTTAGGAGTAAAAACATGAGTATGTCCGAAGGCAGATCCAATAAAATAGATTTTTAGCGGGACGCGCTCAAAACACTGAATATTAAAAAGTTCAGCTATTAATTTTGTGTGCTTCCCGATTTTCAATTGTTTTTAATTTCATAGAGTTTCATTCACGATTATTCCTGCTTATCTCGTTACTTAATTATTTATTTACTTATTTATTTATTTCACACTATTCGAACAGTCTATGCCTTTTAACGGATAGGAAATTCACAAATATGAATCTAGAATGCTGGTAATACAATCATATATAATATATTTCTGATTATCAAGAAAGACTTAACCTATGGTAAGAACACATCTTTTAATAACAATACATTCATAACTATTACACATTACATGGACAGGAGAAAAAAGTAATGCATTGCTTTTAGATACAGAAAGGTAAGAATATTTTACATTTGCCTGAGTTTTAAAAAAGGTACATGTATAGCAATTTTACCAAGCAGGTATTCACAGCCTATTATATTACTGAGTAATTTACATAAAAGCGTACAAGCAGCATAATCTGCCCGTTTTTCTAAATTGGACATATAAAACCTACTTAGCAACACATTGTGCTTGAAACCAATTGGTGGGTAGGTACCATGCTCTCTGTACCACAGATATTTCGCAGACCGCCTTCAAATATCTTGGATCTTATTGCGATACACTACATAAACAGGATACCATATTAGTGAGCAATATTCTATTTTAGATCTCACAAATGAACTGTATAACAGAATTCTTGTCCTTGGATTATTAAAATCCCTTCACTTCCTGATTATGAAACCCAAGGACTTGTATGCTTTGCTGGTAACAGTATTAATGTGCTCGAGAAGCGTTAGCTTCGCATCAAATATTATGCCCAAATCATTGAATTCCTGACACGGTTTTAGCGGCCATTTATCAGCACTGTAAACAAAATGCGTCGAAGCAAGCTTGCGCGTGACGGACATAGTACAACATATATCTACATAAAGATACAGATTGTTAGTTTGACACGTGGTAGAAATTTTACAAAATATCTTTAAATCATCAGCATAAAGTATACAGCTACTCTTCAGTTAACTAACAACATCATCAATAAAGATCAGAAACAGTAGAGGACCAAGTGCAGACCTTTCGGTATACCTGAAGATGGTGTAATCTCAATGGAAGTAAAACCTCTATATTCTACAGTCGAATATCTATTTGTCAAATATGAATTAAAAATGCACAAAAATGTATGCCTCAATCCCTGTGCAGCTAATTTATTCTACAAAATGCCATGATCTAGTTTATCGAAGGTTTTCGAAAAATCTACATACGCAAAATCTACTTGTCCTCCCTCATCAATAGTTTCCGAGCAAAATTGTTTGAATCATGCTAAATTAGTTAACGTTGACCTACCTTGGAAGAAGCTAGGTGAAATCTCTCGCTTAAGATGGGAAAAAATTATATTATGTAAAATAAATTCAAGAAGCTTGCAAACATTGCTTATAATTACTACAGGCCTATCATTGAGATGACAGGATGTTCAACTCTTTTAATTTATATATTTTTAATTTATCTTAGCATACTTGAATGACTTAGACGAAGCCCAGGGGTGCCGCTATCATATTTTAATAATTCAATGTTCTAATTGCCACTAGTTTCTTTGTCTCCCAGAAGTAAACAGGAGAAATCAGGAGACAAGAACAACAACAAAACTTTGACTTGATGTGGTTGAAAATTTTCTTTTTATGAGTTTCTACGGATAAAACTAAAGCGATGTAGGAACATTTTACACCTTCCGGTTTATTTCTGTGCGTTTCACATTTAGTTGATATTCATAGCTTTAGAGTCCCATATTGCTTGTCAATTGCCATGCGGAGATTCTGGTTTGTTCCTTAGTCATAATCACAGAAAACCAGTTAACATTCAAAATACCCGCTTCTTTGATAGCGTTGCCCCTAGAGTAATTCATTTGGATATAACCATTGCAAATTAAGCCTGTTAATGTCTAGCCTGATCCGCAGAATTTCACCTAAGCCACTCATTTGATTTAGGAGAAATTAAAAGTATTAATTTTAGAAGGAACGAACTTGACATCCGGTATCTTAGTAAGAGCGCCACAAAATACAAAAGTGTACAGCTTTTTTGTTCGGCTTAATGAGATGTACCAGCTGGTGTATTTATAACCTAAATAACCGCATACTCAAAGAAACAAAATAAAAAAAATCAATCTATAATCACAAGCATACAAAATTGATACGCAAACTTTTTAGTTTACAGTGGATCAGACGCATTTCGGTAAAAAGCTCAATAATCCATTCAATACTCTACTAAACTTGGAGTTTGCATAGAGACATGTTGGCGCTAGATAGTCGTATATGAAGGGGCGGACGATCGCCTCACACTCGTGGGAGAAATCCATCGCGTTTTTTCATAATCATGTTTTTTGGATGCCCTTTACAATGATTTATATACAGGGTAGCCAAATAGTGTGTCACAGTTCAATGTTTTCGTTACTATTAGAAAAAAGTTGAATACAAAAGTTGTAGACAGAGCTAAGGGCTAGAATTTAAGTCTTAAGTCAAATGTAAAGTGATTTTAACGAAAAAGTAGCCATATATTCCGAAATACCCAGTATAAACCCCGAAACCATACATTGGCAGAATGGCCAAGAAAAGGCGGTTCTGAAAATCAACAGAAATACACGGCATCCCATTTAAAAAATAGAAGTTCGAATTGCAACTGATTTGTGGGACGCTCTGTATAGCTAGAAATACTTTTAGGTTGCAGCCCTTAGGCCCGTATCGTCAGTCGTCCCTACAATTGTAGGGCGTGTTTATGGCCTCCTTGATTGTCATACTCCTTTCTCTCCTTCAGAAATTTCTAGATTACACTTGTCCCGTGTCAGCGTCAGCGCTCTCCTATTGTGAAGATATGTTTTCTTTTTAAATTGTAGGACATTTCAGGCTGATAAAACATGATATAACTCAAAAGCAAGCACAATTTGATGCAAATAGATGTTTGTGACATAACCTCAAAATAGAGCGCTGACACGGAGAAGTAGAAAACTATGACAATCAAGGAGGACATAAAGGCGCCCTACAATTGTAGGGACCACTGACGATACGGGCCTTAGGGCTCTACGACCTTTATATTTAAGTTTTTTCTGCAACTCTAACAGTAACGAACATATTGAGCTTTGACACACTATTTGGACACCCTGTATATATATATTTTTATATTACCACGAAGGCCTTAGGCCTAAGCACCCATGGGGTATTGTGGGGCTATAGGGGGATACAGGGAAAGGGGGAACGCCACACGGACTCTGGCGAGGCAACACGTGTGTATGCAACGAGATCCGCCGGGTGGTACCTCTGAGTTCAACAGTCAGAGACCGTCTATCACCTAAGGACAATCCAACATCCATAGCCAAGAGAAAAATTTCTCTTAGGACGGGATTCAAACCCGCACAACGCACGGCGACTGATCAGGAGACCGAAGAGTCTACTACTGCGGTCACCGCTGCTGCCTGTGTATATAGACATATATCATAATATCTAAGTTCTTTTAGCTTTTTTAGATTATACTAAGCAAATGAGGCACTTCTTTGAGGTTGCTGGTTTTTGAGCTAATCTTCAATGCTTCAAAGCACGGTTGAAATTTTTATTTTTAAGCGTTGTTATTGGCCATTTTTAGGGTTTTTTCGCACGCTTAGTATTCGCAAAGGGTCAACTTAGTTACTGCGGACCTTATTTGACCAGAATGATGCAAAAAACCTAAACAAACGTTGTTTGGGGTAAAAAAACATTTTTTTGAAAACACGGTTTAAGCAAATTGGCACCGGTTTAGCTCTTGATTGTTATGAAGGGTCATACAATTCATGTTATTACGAAAAAAGGGATTAACGAATGCGAGGATTTTGCCTCCTAGAGCCCTGGTCGAGTGGATTGAAAAACTTCACGTGAGAAATAAGTAGATACATACATTTATGTGCTTTCACAGTCTGCGTTGCCACTAAGAATTCTTCGTAATTTCATTAGCCTTACCTAAAAAAAAAGATAAAAAACCATGTGTCAATGAAGTTGATGTTGTTTTCAAAAATCAGAATTTAGTATGCTCTATTAAACGTATATATAAATGAATATCGTGATTTATATTCGGTATTTGAGAAATGATATCGGATCTTTTTTGCAAAATCTCCGAGGTAAACACTTCAAGCTTGGATAGTCATCCACGACGAGCCATTTTCAGTTCCATACATAGAAAAATGCCTACTGTCAATGACAGACATAATCAAAAAAATCGTCTTAATGTCAGCGCCTCTTGGCAGAGAGTTGCAATCGTTCTATCTAAATGTTTGGAAATCTTGACTCTTATCGTCAAATGACGTTTCATATTCAATGAAGCGATATTTATACATGACGGAGTAAACCAGATGAGAAGTTTTGAAAACTCCATCAATTTTGAGGATAAAAACAAATGTATGGATTAATTATTCAAGGCATAATGGTTGTTAGGCATCAAGACCGCAGCTAACACGAACGACATTATGTTACGTCTCCCTTACTAGCTCTCTTTCACAGGGATTACCAATATAGTAAAACTTACATTTGCTGCAAGTGAAAAATATGCTGTGGAAGACGGTACTGTGCTGTCTGCTTAGGTGCGCTGCTTACTAATTTCAATAGATTAACCGCTGCGAATTTAAGCCATTCGAGCTAAATCGAATTATTTGTAATTAACCGGCTCTTGGAAGCACCACTACATAGCTGGTCTCTGTGCTTTCTCTCTTTCTCCCCCAATGCTTGGCGACTGGAGGTGCGGTGTTTCTGCCTATTTTGCTCTAGCCGAAGGTTTATGTGGGTGTTTTCAATTATCGATTCCACTGCTAACAAAAAAAACTGATATATCAGTTTGTAGAATACAACCTACTTTAGAATATTTGTAATACTGTTTTGAATATATTTTCAAGAAGAATTAGGTGGAGGGGATAAACCTTACAGATACTCAGTCAAATACTAACATTACATCTTTCAATTTAACGTGATATGAGTATATCAGTAGCAGGATTGTTGTTTAGATTGCACATGCCAGATGTATAGGTAATACGACTTGAAAATAAAACCGCAAAGCGATTTTTCAATAATAACAGAATATCAATATGTGGTTTCTTAAAAATGTATATCGAGTACTTTGACATTAACTTATATATAGGGAGTGTCAAAAACGTCTTCCAGAGTTTAAACGTAAAATTTAGCTCCAATATTGTGACGCAATAGATCTCAGCGTGATGTCATAAGTCATGCGGTAATCTGTATCCGAAATAGAAAATAATTTATATTTGCCCTAGGAGTAATTACAGAGGATTTTAATGGGTTCTTTTGCAATCCTCAATTAAATCTTTTTAATTCGCACGCTATGCTATTACAAGTTCATAGAGAAGTATGTTTGGCATTAGCTATGAACATGTATAACAAGGAAAATAAGTAAATCAAGTCAGCTAATAAGTCTCACGCAATTATTTCACAGACCCCACCCATTTAACGACGTTTCGATCTAGAGGTTTCTGCACTTCCCCACCCAGAGTACCGTCCAAATGGCAACGTTGCTATCGCTTACCTCGCAACTCGCCACTCGTCATCGGTAAGACATCATCAGACCTCGAAGAAGGTATGCCTGCGATCGCTGCGTTGCGTGAGCCGCGTATGTTGAAAATATTTCTCTCATTCTAAGTTTTAAGGTAAAATGGAGAGGCACACTATCATGTATGAAATATGTTTAAAGTGTGCATAGCATTACCAGGGTCAGAAACACATAAATATACTAACAGCAAAAAGATATACCCTCGCCCACCCTCGACAACTCCCGATCTCAAATTTTGAATGTCTTACAATTTTTTTCCGCAATTTATCAGAAGGTTTTCAAATTTGAATAACAACGTATTTTCGTCATTAGTGTAGCGCTAACCTTGTGTCAAAAGTTCCTCAAAATACGAGCGGTACTTTTCGATTTATAGAGAGGCCAATGACTGGAGGACACACTCATAGACAGGCAGACACACACCAAAATGAAGAAGTGACGTGTTTTTCTTTCGTAATGTCCCTTTTTTATACCGAAGCAGCCGCGTAGGCAGAAGCCTAAATACCGGGCACAGCGACCGCTAGAAAGGGGCTAGAGACACCTTATTAATCCAACTGCCTAAAGGTTAGTTAGAACTAGGAAAAGCTCCTCGAGCAGATTGTTTCACAGTCTCGACACCCTACAAATGAGGGAGAGGTCGTACCGGCCAGTCCTGAATGTAGAAAGATCGACATAGTTGGGATAGGAGGCCGAAATCTGTCGGCTCTGTCTGGGCGGTTCATCGCGCGGCAGCATCCTGGAAGACAGCTCTGAGGAGCAAAGCTCGTTGCATAACAATAGAAGAGAGCCGTCGATTGTCGGTGGAACCGTTCGTCAGAGAAGTATCGCCCTCCCCTGAACAGCATTATTATAAATAATGTAGGCGGCAGCACTCCAAACATGTGACCAGTACTACAGGCTAGGTAATATCTGGGCCTTTTACAATGTGAGAAAGTTGTGGAGAAAAGTGCATCCAACAAAATTGGGTGAGCACTAGAGCGTTTTCGGTTCATGAGGGTGCAGTCACAGAGTTGGTGACTCAAAATCTACACAACGTGAAATTTCTCAGTATAATTTTGAGCTAACGGCATATTGTTTCTTTATACATTAAAGAAACAGTAATGGATCTTTACAGTCTCAGATATGCTTTGTAATGTTTTTCCCTTGTTGGACGTAGTTAGTAGAAACACAGAATTCAAATTGTTTAAAATACATGTTGTCGATTTATTTATAGACTGAAAAAATATTATTTTGTTTCTTAGATCTTATATCTGACTCAACAGGTCATTTCTAGAAGCTTTACGAATCCGTTTAGTTTTAGATTTCAGTGCACTTCCATTGGAAGTTAAAAAATTACCAATAAGAAAATTTAGGGTAGCACTTAAAATATACTTAGTTGATCTACACATGCTACACCAATGGGCTTTACAGAACTGACCGATACGTCGCGACGGCTCCTTTATCTCTAGTGTGTCAAGATTGTGGAACAATCTACATGAGGAGGCTTTTCCCTGTTCTACCAACTTTAGGCGATTCAAAAATCAGAATAACAAAGTTTCTTTGGGTTACTCATAGCTACCGGGGTGCCCTTGCATTTAGACTCCTACTTGCGTGGCTGCTTCGGTGTAAAAAAAACATGTAAGGACATGAGATACAAATAGATAGTTCAGTCTAATGTCAAAATATTTTGAGTTTGAAATTATTAGTGTACGGCGGTTACTGCAGGTTAGGTGTAACAGTAGCTTTGAGCCAAATCTCAACTTTTGTAGTTTATACTAACAAAGACTATTATTATTATTGTTATTATTATTACATAAGTTATAGGCTACGAAGGGTCGCGCGCACCGCCGTTTACAGGCCTGAATTGGGTCAATGTTAAATATAAACATTTTCTCAAAAACTCTCCTTGCCACATTTCGATAGTCTGACAGCTGATTTGGGCACAGTAAAAGTGGGAAGAGACTCCTTAGGCAAATTGTTCTATAGTCTCGACTCCGTAGGAATTAAGGAGCGGTCGTACCGGCCAATTTTGAATGTACGAATTTCGACACTTTTAGGATGTGGAGTTTGAAGTTTGGCGGGTATCTCTGGCAGACTCATCGCACGGCGACATCATGGAGGAACCGTAATAAGCATGCGAGCAGTACTCGACAATTTGTCCTATCTAGACATTATACAGAGAAACGAGGTTATGTGGAAAGATTAATAGCCATAAGCGAATAGTATCGCTTTCTATCAGCTACCGAGATTCATGAGGTGTGTTTGTGCCAGATCAAGTCCTCGATGATCAGGATACCAATCAGCTGAAATGAAAGGCTCTTTGGTAGAGTTCGGCCATCTATCGAAACCGGATGAGTGCTAGGACGTCAATCGGTTAATGACGTCATCAATTTCCAGAAGACTTGCTATTGAAGAAGCCAAAACAAATGCTATCTATTAGTCTCTGAGGTCTTGAAATCCACTAGAGGAAGTGAAAATTGTGAACGATGCGGAAAGGAGCCGAAAAAACCCTGCCACCTGTTGCCTAGCAATAGCTTCGTGTGTATGTGTGAGGGGATGCTCCAAACTTGATCATTTGTGAAAATGACTGTCAGAGCCGCCCTTAGCACGGAGGGTGTGTGTCGACCATTTAAAAAACGGATTAGGTTGATGAATATGTGCTGAAGCTCGGCAAGCTTAAAAACGAATTTCGGCAGCTAGTCGCATGCTGATGGTGGGAGATCTTTGATAAGCATAATTGAAAAAATCCGTCCCGACGACCTATCGCCGCAGTTGGCGTGTAAATAATGAGTTTTGATGTCGACGGCACGGAGCCGTGTGGAATTCACTGTGAAAGGTGATGTTAAAACGCGATTGATACTATCTTTACGGCCTTTAAAAAACACTTATTTCCAAATATGTTGATTTTAGGAGTGTTGATTTCATTTCATGAGATTTCATCCAATATAGCGCTGAAACTAGTTTCATCGTTTTTCTTTATACTGATGCAAGGCATCGCGACAGCTATAAGGTGCTTACAGACACCTTGTTAACCTGATTCTTGAACTGCCTGAACATAGTCAGAATGTCGAGTGACTTGTTATAGTCTACAGAAGGCTAGGGTATTTTGAATAGCTTCAAAGAACTGGCGCGTTTTTGGTTGGATATCACCTTGTTCCTGCTTTAGGTTGAAGTGCATAACACGGTAAAGGTAACACTTCACATTTTCGATCTTGTTGTTCCTCTTAGATAAGCCCATGCCACTTGCAATGCTCAACCTTTCATCTTCTACAAAATCGAATACGACGCTATATTATAGTTAGCTCGACTTCTTGCTTATTCGTATGTAAGTTTTCCCAATGCGGTAGGCATTATACTCCTCAACGGCTCGGTAACAAAATTTTCTGATTGAAACTTATTATGGCGCAAGTTTTTTTCTGATACATTTGTTCAGAAACCTTGAATGCCAAGATTTTGATAATCAAGGCCTTTTAGCGTAAGGCTAGAGCGACAGTCACAGAAAACACGTCGAAAATGACCACGGACGTCGTATTGTGTACGAGAGAGAAGCATGAAAAGCCTACAATACGTATATCAGAAAGATATAGAAGCACCACGTCGCCAAGGAACCCAAGCGACGAGGCGACGGACACAGGTTCAGTTTGCCGCGTTGCCATCGGCGCATTCTTTCTAACATACGTACGTCTCGCGCTTCCCTCTCGTACACATCACCTCGCCAGTCGCCAGTGATATTTGGATTTGTCTGTACAGAAAATCTCAATAACTTCATACTGGAGTAGGTTGACGAAGGTAAGTTAATCCCTTAATTGCCATACGTAAGTAGTAACAACCCTCAAAAATGTCTTTGGTTGGAGTATTGTACAACAGTGGATTACCCCCGCGGCGAACGGCCCCCCTAATGACTCCATTTAACGTCGCTGAGGCGAGAGTGGAGCCTTGAGGGGGATGAATTACAAACAGTGGCGTCCGCCTTAAGATATGACATGATCGTAAGATCATAAGTATTATGGAGGTATAATGATAACGAGCCATGATTTAAACCAACAAAGTTAAAAGAACTAATTGGTGATATCTTTATAAATCTTTAGCTGTATCTCGATTAAACTATGGTTATATTATTAACGGACCTTGTTTAGTCAGGATAAGACTGCCAGTCAAAGATTACAAAACTACTGTTGCAGGCCTATATTTTGACTAAGTACGATCATGTCAGTTATAGTATCAACAAGCTTCAAAACATGTAAATTGGAAAACTGTCTGCTGTTTCGGATGATGAAGCCCAACATTCGGTTGGCCGATGTTGTGATATCATTTATATGATCACAAAATGACAAATTGCTATCAAAGAGAACACCGATATCTGTAATTTGATAGCACCTATTCAACTCATTCTCGCTTATTTTGTAGGACCATGTTATTGGTTCTTTCTTTCTGGTGTACGTTAATATGAAGCATTTATCTGCATTAAGTTCAAAATGATTAGCATTACACCAATCCAAGACAAGGTCAATGTTGCCTTGTAAAATTTGGCAGTCCGAATTTAAACTGTAATGAAAAATTTTGAGGTCATCCGCATAGAGCAATTTTTGACATGTAATTATCATAGCTAGGTCGTTTATATATAACAAAAACAATAGAGGTCCTAAATTCGATAGTTGGGGAATCCCAGATGTTGGCGAGAAAATATCAGAGTGGTGCCCTTCATATTCCACAAATTGCAAATAAATACGATTTAAGCAAGCTTAGAAGACGTGCCGAAAACCCAAATCCTTGTAATTTTTTCATTAAAATGTATAAGTCTACTCGGTCAAATGCCTTCTGTAAATCAATGTAAACTACATCCGTCTGTCCTCTGCTATAAAGGTTTTCACTGATGGATTGAGTAATACATACCAGATTTGACGTACAAGATTTTTTCTCTTGGAAGCCATGCTGCTACAAGTAGGTTTTTAGTGTGAATATAAATCACTTCATAAACAATAATTTCAAATAGCTTTGAAAAGTTGGATACTGCAATGATTGGGCGGTAATTTTTAATTAAAGCTCTATCACTCTTCTTCAGCACCGGGGTAACTCTGGATATCTTCCAGTTGTCTGGAAAGATGCCCGCCTATAATCACCTTATTTTTTAACTTTTTCGCCGCGTTAAGAACATCAGCTTCACATATTTGAGGTAAATCTATAAACAAGGAGTTTTCATAATCCAGGATTACACTTTCACTAAGGTTTTGATCAGGAGGTGTATAAACTGTCGAAAAATACTGTTTATATGAGTCAACAATATCTTGGGGTTTTGTTAAGGTAGTTTCATTATATTTCATCATACCAGGTAAACGGGATATTCCTTTTTTACTGTGGATAAAATTCCAAAACTGAGAAGAATCTGATAAAATATTGTTTTCTGCTGCCAAAATAAAATTACGATATTCGTTGTCAGCTTGAGTTTTTATCGTCCTCGTAAAGGATGCCATTGTGTGTCGAATAGGTTAAAAAATACTGGATCTTAATGTATTCTGGATTTTAATGCATGTTGTCACTGATATATTTTTTTATATTGGTAAGAGAAAAGTGTATCTGCTATTTTGAAATTATCAACTAATAACTTGTTTTTGTGCAAATTCAGTTGGTGATCATCATAGACATTCGAACAAAGTGAGATACTGTGTACAGTGGAAGTTCGTAGCATCAAGATTTTTGTTTTGAGAGAGTTAAATCTCATTACACTGCTAATTCTGTCACAAATCGCATATATTGCATCAAAGAGACAACATAGGAGAAATCTCCACAAGAAGCAAGGAGAATCGGTGTCCATCGTACCGCAATCCTTGGAACAGCATACACACCTATCGAGAGACCATCTGATTCAAATACTATTAAAATATATTCTGTATTGTGCCATAAATTAAGTGTCAATATGAATAGTTTGCATCAAAATTATTCAAACAGAAGAATCGATATTTTTTTAGCGTAAACGAAATTTGTCTCCTCCAAAACACATTGTGCATCACTGTCTACACCGATTTTGCCGATATAAAGACACCTTAGCGATGGCCTACTCTTATCCGTTGCGGTATCCGAGCATAGCTATGTTAAAACAAACGCAACGCAAACGCAAACCGTCATCAGTTCATGAAGTAAGTGAAGTAAGTTCAGCACAAGTTATAGCCTCGGAGTGAAAAATAGTCAGGGACATATACAATGGTGAAATCAAACGGATCAGGTTAGTCAAGCAGGGTCATACCCATATCGTTGGATGCGGCACCGCGTACCGCAGCACCGCTGTAGTATGAGTAGAACAATCAAGCAGACAGTTACACCGGGTGCTGAGCAGATAACAGAAGGAGAGGCGTATAGAAAATGTTACCTTCATCAAAGAACTCAGTGTGTTTTTCTCAATCAAGAAATGTCTCAAGTGACAATAATTTCCTCAGGCGTACCTCAGGGCTCTGTATTGGGGCCGCTTCTGTTCCTCATATATACGTTCGACTTGAGCAAAAGTATTGATAATTCTCACGTCCAGTCATTTGCAGACGATACGCAATTGCTTCATTATTTTAACCCAGATAATGTCAATAATACTACTCAAATTTTACAAAACGATGTTAATAAATTAATTAAATACTCTTTAGATCACAATCTACTTATTAATCCACAAAAATCTAAAATGTTATTATTTTGCGCACAAAGAAAAACATACAATGTAACACAGCTCTTGAACATTCAGATAAATAACCAAATCTTGCAATTTTCTGATTCTGCAAAAATTCTTGGTGTTGTTTTTGATACAAAATTAAGGTTTATTGAACATGTTAAAAGTCTATCTCAGAAAACCTACCTACGGCTGCGCACTCTTATAGCAAACAGGTATTTACTAAATTTTAAGATGCGTAAAAAACTATGTGAAGCATTGGTCATATCTATACTAAATTATTGTAATATCGTATACTATACTTGTTTAGACAATTTCACTAAGAACGTTATTCAAGTTATTCAAAACAATTGTATACGATTCATTTTTGGCTTACGTAAATTTGATCATGTATCGGCGAAATATCCCGTTCTAAACTGGTTAAAAATTAATGACATGGTCAAGTATCACTATTCAGTTTTTGTTCACAAATTGCTGCTCACGTCTAAACCTTATTACTTGAAGGAAAACATTTCATTTAATAATGATGTTCACTGTAGAACTCTCAGAGAAAATAATATTAGAATACCCCTGCATACGTCTACACTTTTTAAACGCAGTTTTTCTTACAATGTTGCTATTATTTATAATGACCTTCCTAAAGTATATAAAGAATTTTCATTACCTGTCTTTCGACAAAAAGTTAAAACATTATCACTCAACCCTCCAAACATATAATTTACGTAATCATTCATTTCTTTTTTATTCCATCCTTAATTCAGATTAATAATATTTTGGTGCATTTGGGTTTGGAAAGTATGCCTTTTTCTCTTTTTTTTAAATTTTACTTTCGATGTAATGAACCAAATCTGTTTGTGGATAGTGTATTCTTTTGAACATCTGCTAGAGACTATATGGTTAAGTGTAAGAGTAGCAGCATGCTAAACTTCGCCATATAAGTCTGACATTTGGCTATACTACAATGTAATTGTGGATAAATAAAGACGTCTATTATTATTATATAGTTCTGTTTTTGAAGGCAAATGTACGTGGAAGTCTATGATGTGATGAAGCATCAAGACACGAAGTTGAGGTGATTTTTATTTTCTTTAGCTTTTAGCCTTTATCTCCGCCGCTACTGGACCTATTTTGAAAAACTACAAAGCTTTTTCGTCCTTGACATAGTAGCAGTATTGTACGAAAATTTCACAAAAATCCGAGAAGTACTTTTCACTTGAGAGCTGTAACTTTATAGGCGGTTATAGGATTAGCGGACAGACAGACCGACAGACAGACTGCCAGCAGACATGGGGAGTGAAAAGAGGTACATTATTATTTTTACAAGTTGCATAAGACATTATGAAGTTTAAAATTAACACAACAATAAAAAATAAGTATAAAGCATAAGGCATAAGCACATGAAAACACAGCAAATACATCACATCAAAACATCGAAAAGCTAGTACTTCTGAACTAATTCAGCTCACAGTGGCATTCATCATTGACTTAACCGCATTGGACGGAATGCTGTGCAGTCTTGGGAGGTAAGACGTAACTTACAGGATCTTTCTGGATCAAAATTTGTGCCCTGACGACACTTCCTTTGTTGACGTCGCGTCGAGCCGCCTATGATGATTGGGGGTATGTGAAGGGGGCACCACGTTAAAGCGCCTTAGCCCTGGGCGTTAGCAGCGCGCGCTATTATTTCTTGCTAAACTTCCCTTAATTTATGCGTGGAATATTTCATGCTTTTGGCGAGCGACGTTTCTGACCAGGTTTTAGCCCTCCGTCGCTCTCGTGGGAACTAGCAAGAAATTTGTCCTCTGGTTTTGTGCTAACGTCGATCATTATGGATTTATTAATAAGAGGACCAGGTGTGTCCTACGGGAGAACTAAAGGATATGACGGATTCACGGCGGCCTTCTTAATGTCCTTGTAGGATTATAGGTTGTGTTGTAATTACTGTTGTGGGAAGAGATAGTCTATTTGGTTGTGGTTCTGGTAGGATATAATCAACTTTTTCAGCTATTATGCAACTTCTTCTACGGTCAGTCGGAAAGTTTGCCACGTATCTCCACGTGCCCTGGTATCCAACCCAGTGAGAATTGGTGCTTATAATAACATCTAAAGCCAGTCCTTACAGTCGACAACGTTTCCAGATGTTAGCCTACAGGCACGTGTCGCTATCCAAGAAGGTAGTTATTCGTCTCCTTGTGTATCTGTGATACGAAATACACATTACAGCTTAATATCTGTCTTCAAACAAAATCTGAGGTTAGCAACTGGATCAAGATGGTGGAAAGTGAGAAGTCGTCTGAAAATTCGTCTCTTAAAAAGAATGAAAAAAGAACGTCATACTGTGCCTACACTGTAAAAAAAAGTTGTGAACGTAGTGAAGTGCAAAAAGTGTAATAACTCGTTTCATCCTGCTTGTCTGGAGCAGGCAGGCGAGTTGAAAAATACCAATTGTATGCACGAATCAAGAAAGGTTAGAAGAGAGAGTGTAAACATGCTGCTCTGTGAAGATTCAACGGAGTTGGATCTTCTAAGAACGCTAGTGAAAGAACTGCAAAGCAAAAATCGAATCGCGGAAGAAAACAGTCAACTTTTGAGAGAAAAGGTGCATTTCCTTGAAGATAGAGTTGATTATCTAAATAAAAAGGTCCACCAATACGAAAATACCAAACATCCATCGGATTCAGTGACATCTAACGAGGAACCTCGCAAAATCCATAATGCGGTTGCAAACAACGAAATTAATAATTCTGGAAAATCTTAGTGCTGAACCAGTTGACGACAGTGGCGCACTGCCTGCGGCCAACTCCCCTGTCATCGTGAATTCAGCGCCCATCGCTACTCGGACTGAGAAAGATGAAGACAAATGGGTAGAGTTTAGAAACCGAAATAAAAATAAAATCTCGGTCAGAAACAGACCTGTTGATAAATCCAGTCGACCTGAACCTTTGAGAGGCTCCAATGTAAATATATGCAGCCTTAGACCAGCATCCAGAGTATCATCTTTGTTTTTATCTGGCCTGGCACCAGAAGTTACCAGCGAAAGCGTGAAAAATTTTCTGAAAGAAAACAACTTTAATGAATAGACCTGCGAAAAGATGAAAACCAAGAAAGAAAAGTACTGCAGCTCATTTCGACTTACTGTTCCTCATGATGACATTGATAAATATTTATGTCCGGATCTGTGGCCAAGGGGCATCCTAATAAACCATTTTCGGAACCTGCAGCGCCAAAATATGGTAAAGGAAAACCTAAACAGCAGGAAGTAAAGATTCTGCATATAAACGTGAGATCCCTAAGAAGAAAGATAGATGAGTTGGAAGCCTTTCTTGTTGACGAGGACATTGATGTACTGTGCCTGACAGAACATTGGTTGACCAAAGAAGAAATGGAAGTTGTCCATTTGCAGGGATACATGATGAGAGGGTCTTCTGAACGCAAGGACTTCACAGGTGGAGGAACTGCAATTTTTACCAAAAATAAATTTAATTTAGGCGTTATAAGTATTAATCCTGCCTTTTATATTGAGAAATGTATTGAGTACTGTGTGGTTTATTGTCAGAGTCTGAATGTTTATGTTTTAACTATTTACAGATCTCCTTCAGGGAATTTTGATACCCTCTTGGAATCAATGGAGGGAATATTAACACAATTGAGTACGAACAGGCAAATTATTCTTGCTGGGGATTTCAATGTAAGTTTCAATACATTAGATGTTAATACAAGTAAATTGTGTGACCTTCTCGCTAGCTTTGGCTTAGAAAGAACAATCTTTGAACCAACTCGTGGGGACTCCTGTCTTGACAATGTTTTCCTTAGTAGTGCGATGGAGCTGTGTGGCTCTTATAAAGGTCAGGTGGTTAAATTTCTTGGTTGTGAACCCACAGGTTTTACTCAAAATAAAAAAATGTATAGACCAGTAACACAAAGAGGTTTGTTTATGTTACACAGTAGGTCATCGGAGATATCTTGGGATTTCATTACTGCTGATAGTACCAGCGGTGAACAAAAGTTTAGCCACTTCATGGATATTCTTCAAGAAGCCTATACATACTCTTTTCCAAAGAAAACTTATGTGGTAAGATCCGACCAGGGCAATAATATTTCCTGGTTTAATACCGAACTAAGGGCAATGAGGGAAGATTTGAGGTTTTTGAGAGAGCTGAAAGGGCAGTATGGTTTTGTGAGTGACCAGTATTATAAAAACTACAAAAATCTATATAGAAATAAAATAAGAAAAGCTAAGATAAGTGCTAATGACAAACTTGTAAAGAGCTCAAGTAATCCTGCTAAAACTGTGTGGGATATCATTAACAAAAAAAGTGTAATAAGTGCTCTGGGAGCAGTGACCTGTCACCTGATGACTTTAATAAATTTTTTTGTAACATAGCAGGTAATATAGTAAATCACATCCCTGATGTACATTTAGATCCTGTT
This sequence comes from Acanthoscelides obtectus, assembly GCA_963669975.1. Lineage (NCBI taxonomy): Eukaryota > Metazoa > Arthropoda > Insecta > Coleoptera > Chrysomelidae > Acanthoscelides > Acanthoscelides obtectus. Next base: position 62,181,631 of record CAVLJG010000005.1, read on the forward strand.
AATAATATTGATTTCCTGGTACCGGCACCTCTGTTTTCTTTCTCTGAAGTCACATTTAACGAGGTTCGCGATGCAATAGATAATCTCAAAAATAAAAACAGTAAAGATATTTTTGGTTTCAATTTAAAAATTGTAAAATGTATAAAGAACATAATTTTGATCCCTCTAACACGAATATTTGTCTTCGAGAAAATATTTTTCCAACTGTTCTAAAGAGAGCTAGTTTTAAGAACGGCAATGTTGATTCACCAGAGAACTACAGACCTATATCCCTTCTTCCAGTTATCTCTAAGAACGTTGAAAAATGTATGGTTTTGCGACTGGTAACCTTTTTTGAGGCAAATGAATTGTTTTCACAATATCAGTTTGGTTTTCGCCAGGGTAAGAGCACTGTTATGGGTGTACTTAACCTGATTTCTTCTATAATTGATGGTTTCCATGGAGGAGGGTATAACACGGTTCTTTTCTGCGATCTTAGTAAGGCATTTGATTGTGTGAGCCATGACATCCTTTTAAAAAAGCTCCTTGCTTACAACTTTAGTTATGATTCCGTTAAACCAATTGAGTCTTACCTTAGTAATAGAACTCAGGTGGTGAGATGTAATGGAGTGACATCAGCGGAGCGAAGTGTTAATATTGGCGTCCCACAGGGCTCCATCTTGGGCCCAATTCTTTTTTTAGTTTACATAAATGATTCACCTCTCAATAACAATATGGCAAACTTTACTCTCTTCGCGGATGATACGACCATCTCTCACACCGCTAACAGTTTTGAGCGCTCAATGGCACAGTCTCTGGCTGCGCAGGATGAGGCTGAGCTGTGGTTTTGCTCCAATAAGCTGTTGCTAAATAAAGATAAGACAAAGAGAATGGTGTTTTCTATGCGAAGCCTGCCTGGAGACAGTGATTTGGTTGGTGAAGCCAAGTTTCTGGGGGTTACTTTGGATCCAAGATTGCAATGGGGCCTTCACATTGATAGTGTTGCTGGAAAGGCCACCAAAGGTATATATGTGCTACGGAGTTTGTCTTCTTGTGTTTCTGTAGAAATATTGAGAATGGCTTACTTGGCCATTTGCCATTCGCATATATCCTACGCCATTCTGGCTTGGGGGCATTCTTCAGGGGTCCATAGACTGTTCGCCTTGCAAAGAAGAGCAGTTAGGGTTGTGAGCCGTCTGGTCTACAGGGACGATTGCAGAGATACCTTTGACAAGTTGGGAATCCTTACTGTGCCTTGTTTATATATTTTTGAAAATCTACTATTCGTTAAAAGAAACTCTAACTATGTAACTCATGGGGACGTCCATGAGCACAATACTAGGCATAAGAACAATCTAGTAGTGCCTTATTGGCGACTGAGAAGGTGTCAAGATGGACCTGGTTATTGGGCAGTCAAATTTTTTAATGTACTTCCAAACGGCTTAAAATCGCTTCCGTTTAAAGATTTTAAAGTTCAAATCAAGAAAATTCTTATTAATAACTCATTTTACACGTTTGAAGTGTTTTTAAGACATAAATTTTAACTATAAATCTTAATATGTTATGTTAGCGTTATATCTTTATGAGTGCTGGTGTACTTGTTTGTAATTTTTTATGATCATTAGCACCCCCTTTGTTTTAATTCTAATGCAATTCTCATTTGATCTACTGACGTATGTAAACATATTTTATGTATTGTGACATGAATAAACAATTGATTGATTGATTGATTGATTGAAATTTTTTGTCTCCGATGGCTGACGCAGCATCTACATTGGTGACGAGTCGCAGTGTCTACTGTATATCCTTTAATGTACCATAAAGGGTACATCCTTTATCTACTTCCTTTCTTCCGAGACAAGAATCATACCGTACCAATTGTCATTCAGAGTAGAAAAACTCATTGGTCCTTCCCCTGAGAAAAATACCATGGCATCCGTGGCAATTGTCCATCAGAGCATACAAACTCATTGGCCCTTTTTCCATTTGTACGTCTTTATTTCCGTGTGCTCGGCAGGCCACTTGACGTTTTTATTAATTAAATGGTGGCATTTGTGAGGTCTTTTTCAGTTTTTTCAACGACCGAGGCAGAGGGGACCCTTTTCACCGTCGACGGTGCTTTTTATTTGATACAGCCAGATTCGTAGCATTAGGTGGGATTCATAACGACCAGTTGAACAAGTGGATGATATAGAGAATTTTGGCATTAATTACACAGCCCTATAAAAAAATAAAGCTCGAGATCCATGTTCTGTGACATCCTTGCTTTCTTTTACGCTGGATGCTAATACGCGAACTTGATCAAAAAAGATTCTAGTCGTCTAGAATTAAAAAGATCCTTATACCCCTAGAGTTTACCCCAGGGCCCAGAAGGAGTTTCGGATGCTTGTTGCTGGAGCATGGTATTCCCATATAATTTTCGATGCTAAATCCAAATTTGCGGTCGAAAAGGTCCGTATACCCCAAGAGTTTAACTCCGAGTCCTAAAACTATGTCTAGGAGCGGTGAAAATTGAGTTTTGTAAGTCAGATGCTCGGTATTCTCATGCTTTTTTCGACGCCGAATCCGAATTTGGGGTCAAGAAAATTTTTACTCCCCTTGAATTTGCCCCAGGATAAAAAACTACCACTATTCGAATTCGGATTTAATTTCGAAAAATATATAGGACTGTGTTGGTCAGTTGTCTTGGCGAAGTGTCGTGGCTCGTACCTTTAAGTGTTTTTATTAAACTTAATTTTTCAAGATACCGATTATTTTCGAGCGTAGTGATTTTTTGAAGTTGAAAACCTATCAAAATATCCAAATCTTGTTTTTGCGACAGTATTCAGTTTCTAGTTACTTCAGGCCAAAGTGGAAAAAGTATATGGGACTATATTTTGAAATCAGGAGTAGGTCTTATTTAATTCCTACTAAGGACGCTTAGAGTGTTCCTGTACCTGTATAAGTTGTCAAAGAAAGTGGCAGACTGGTTGAAATTAGGTGTGAAATGTGCGGGACGCTTCCAATAAATGACAATGTTCTAGACCTTGGACAACATGCCACTCATTTCCGTCGGTCTGTCTGTCTATCTCTCAGTCTGTCGGTCTGTCTGTCAGCTAATAAAGACGTCCTTAAAATGAAAAGTTTTGCTCAGATTTTGGTGAAATTGTCTCACAAGGTTGTGTGGAACAGATCAACGTTGCCAGATGGACAGTAACTACGGGTAGGGCAGGGAAATGATGCTTATGGACTAAAATGTCTTTATTAATACATATACATCAATGTGGCAAAGTTTAGCCAAAAGGCTACTCTTACACTTAACCTCACTGTGTGCGAAAGAGTAACATAGTTAAACTCGATACACAAACAAACAATAGTAATAATAAGAAGAAAAGTAAATGAATTGAATAGATAACGTGTTGACAACACAGACACACGAACCAACAGAGTAAAATGTAATAAAAAAAGAAAAAAGAAATAAAAAATGCACACTTGAACTATTAATATCTCATCAGCTATTTCTTAACGAGTCTCCTGAAAGGTACTATTGTTTTACTGCGACCCATTTTATCTGTAGAGTTGTATAACTTGACAGCATGAAATGTGAGGCTTTTCTGGAAAAGGGCTGTGTAGTGGACTGGCATCGCAAAATTTACGTTGTGTCTGAGATTTCTCTGATTAATATTACCTCTTGGTACTATCTTTTCTAAAATGTACGGTGGCTTTTTTGTGCTAACTACTCTATGGACAAACACCTTCATAGTATAACCTTACTGTGATTCCATATTTAACCAATTTAAAACTTTAATCTTCGAAGAGACATGACTATATTTATGAAGTCCAAACACAAACCTGCACCAGCCGTTTTGAATTTTTTGTAACCTATACCGATCCGATGAATCCAAATCAGAAGTGAATAAAATCAGAGAATGTTGCAAAGACGACAGGATCAAGAAACTAATTTTTTCCTAGTCTTAAAGTTTAAAATGAACCGGTTGGAGTATAACAGTTTTAATGTGGCATACGTTTTTTGAGACATGTAACCGATGTGTCTATCAAACTTCAAGTTAGAGTCCAAGATAACACCTAGGTTTTTAGAATGTTCTACCATGGGGATGCGCTCGTTCTGTATAATGAGTACAATTGCGTCCTTTATGTTATTATACATGTGTTTCGGAGAAAAAAGCATACTTGAAATCTTTTCAGGATTGATCCTGAGACAGTGCTTTTTACAAAAATTCGTAATATTGATTAGGTCAGTATTAATTTTAAACGACACTTCATTTAACTGAGCATATTTGAAGTGAAATGATAATTGTGTGTCGTCAGCATACGTTTGTATAGAACAAAATTCCACACATGAGCCTAAGTCTATTAGGTTTATAGTGTAAATTAAATATAGCAGAGGTCCCTGCGGAACGCCAGACGAAACCACAGTACTAGAAGAGACGCCCCTAACAGTCTTAACTACCTGTTTTCATTCAGCCAAGTAGCTTTGTAAAAGTCTTAGCGGAATATCAGATAGTCCAATGTACTTCAGCTTGCTCAACATGATTTTGTGATTAACTGTATCAAAGGCTTTTGAGAAATCAATCATCATTAATAAGGTATTAATATGTCTGTCTAAGTTACCTACGATGTTGTCAGTTAGATGAAGCAAAGCTGAAGTAGTGCTATGTCCCGCACGAAATCCTGATTGATGAGGAGAAAACAAGTTATTTTGCTCTAAATATTCCACTAGTTGAATGTACACTGCTTTCTCTAATACACTAGAACAAAAGCACAGCAAACTAACAGGCCGCAAATGATTATCAGTGGTTGGATTTTTGACTTTTGCTAAAGGGATGATAATAGCTTCCTTCCAAGCCTCAGGAGAAGTCCCGGTCTCAAGGCATATATTAACAATATGTGTTAAATACAATAAAATTTCAGGTAAGCAGTAACCTAGCATGTTCAAGTTAATTTCATCACTCCCTGTAGCAGGTGACTTGATAGAGGTAACTATGTCTAAGATTCCTTCAGCGGTCATCATTCTAAATGTAAATGGAGTTACATCTTGCCTTTTAAAGCTGTTCGCATAAAACTCTACTGTACTGTCAATCAAACGGGGATTGATATTAAGATTTTGGTAATTTAGCATGAAGTGGTTATTGACTTCGTTAATGTCTAATAGGTCATAGGGTATTTCAATGTGTTTCTGGGGTCAAATATTCATTACTCTCAGCTGAGCCCAAGCATATGTTTGTAATCGAATTTTTTCTCAGAGGATTTAATCCTTCACGAACTGATAACGGCATTGCGTAGGAAATTCAGAGTCGACCAACTTGACGCCAGTTTTTATCCTTCTCCTGGAACTTATTACGGCCATAGACCTTATTTTATGAAAAAGCACGGCATATTTTTATGACTTCGCCAAAGCCAGATCGCAATGAAAGCGGGTGATATATAAATACAGGCTGGCGTTCTCATTCGTTTCGAAATTAATAAAAGTAACGGGCAAGTTTATAATCACCAAACCTACTAGAGAGTTTTTTATGAGCAAAGGAGAAGGAGGGGCGAATAGTAAAGAACAAAGAAAATCAGGTGTGCTACTAAGCGGCAGCTACTCACCAAATCAACCCCGATGAAAAGAAAAATCTACCGTTTTCCATACTGCAAGAAAATTATATCTAGTAGCGAACACAAAATTCTCCGCTGGGAGCTAAGCATCATTACTCTAAAAATATAATTTGACGTACGTACAAACGACCTCAATGGTACATTATGTTCGAGCCTATGCGGTTCTTGGACAAATACCTATCCAGACCAGTATTGCAAGTCCGACTAGGTATTTCTATTACCTTAAATCCAATTTTTGTTCATGCCAGAATAAAGGAGAGGATACACCAGATTTATAATAAAAAACAATGCACTAAAGAACAGAACAAGACATTTGATAATTGCCGTATTTCGCATGACTATCTGAAAATATAAATAAAGTATATATTTCCGAAATACGAAGTTCATTTATCACATAAACCTGATGCAACAACTAAAAATAGGGTTTCAAACCTAAGACCCTCAATCGAAAATGATAGGACTGACTGAACAATATACAAACGACTTATAAGCAAGAGTATGACATAAATAAAAATGGCATGTCCACCGCGTTAGCCAAATTGATAATCAGCATGAATTTAATTTCACAAATGTAAAAATCCTCCACAGAGAACTGGACTATTTTAAAAGAAACATCATTGAATTGACATATATGAAGAAAGACACTACTAGAATGAGTTATAGAAATGATACACAAATAATCTATCAAGTATCTACACAATTTTAATAAAAAGAACTATATGTTGCATTTTGCTACCCATATCACCCATTCAGTGTAAAAAAATAATTTCTGTTTTCATTTTTTTCTTTAGAAAATATTTATCTCTAGTCGTTACCCTACACTCAAACTACCATCATGTATCTCACAGAAAAGTAGTGATAAACAATGCAATAGGATCCCCGTTCCAAATAGTTTAAAAAGTAGTACATTTATTGCGATTGTCAGAATAGTACCTACCGTATTCTAAAATCTTCCTTTTAATTCTCCCCTTTAACTTCAATGAAGGATCGCCTTGTTAATTGAATATTAAAAAATGCTTCTATGATATGAGTAACGGATACCGGGCAGGATCGATATTGTAATGGTAGGTGTGCTACATGTGTGCAAATCACCCTTGTTTGATAGACCATATCTATGAGGGATGTCTTTTAAGTTTTGCATATGGAAATAAAACAACACGGTAGGTGGTTTTAAATGACTTTATTGTTTTTCGAAGTATTCTCCACGAAGATTAATACACAAACATCTGCATGCGCTCGAACCAATTTTCGAGGCACTTATTCCACTCGTTTGTTGGCAGATCCAAAACGGCATTTTTGAATGCGTCAACTGCTTCTTCTGGTGACTGGAACCTTTGACCACGCAGTCTGTTTTTAGTTTTCGGTAAAGTAAAGAAATCGTTAAGACCTAGATCGGGACTATGGAGGATACTCCAATAATTCCACGTTTTCTTCCGTTAAATACTGACGTTTTTTGGCCTGTGTGCGAGCTTGCATTGTCTTGGTGGAGAATGATTCTTCTTTCGGGGTTGACTTTTCGAAGCTTGGTGATGTCTTTTGGCAAACAAATGGTGGTATCCCAATTCGCAGTAACAGTTCTTTGCTCATTAAGAGGAATTGTTGCAACATGACCCGCTTTTGACACAAATGTCGCGACCATCTTTTTCGAAACACTTCGAGAACGGATGACTTTTGTTGGCTTTTCTCCACCTTGTAACACCCAAACAGCCGACTGTCGTTTATTTTCTGGTTCATAACAGTAAATCCAAGATTCATCACCACTAATAATGCTGTACACATTTTTTGAGTTTCCGGAATTGACACGTTCAAGCGTTTTTTGACACCAAGTAACCCTGGCTGCTTTCTGCCCTTCAGTCAACAGGCGGGCTATCCAACGAGAAACTAATTTTCTTACTCCTAATTCTTCATGTAAATTTTTTTGTATTGAGGTCTTTGAGATCTTCAAGGACGCCTCAATCTCGCCATATCGCCATATGTCACATGTTTATCTTCAATGAAACAGACAGTAACTCAGCAAGGCATTCTTGTTGCGATAATTGTCTCTGAAAGTTGTAATAAATTATGTCGCGAAAATGTTCTCGGTTGAGTTCCGCTTTTCTAATGACTTGGTGACACTTAAAAATTCATTTTAGTGGGAACACTGCACGTATTGTTGTGAGACTTTGAGTTTAAGTTTATTAAAGGGTGAGGTTAAGATTCAGTACTGACCTTCGATCCGCGCGGCCTACTATGTTCCTATATGCAAAACTTAAAAGACAATCCTCGTATAAGGCAATTTCAATAATAAAGAATATCCAATGGATTTATGTCCGGAGATCTCGATGTCTAATGGATAGGAGCAAGGCATCCGATCCACTTTCCTGAATAATGTTAGATGATCATGGAGAGGCCGATCGTAGCAACGATCCTGGTGTAGCCACATTTCTCGTCTCATCGATTTTGGCACTTATTCCAACAAATCAGGCAGGTGGTTTCATAGTAGGTCCAGATAGGTTTGCCCCGTTAACGTTCTTGTTAATTCGTACAAGCCAGTCACCCTTCCATTCAGTAACCTACACCGCAGATTCGCTCTAACCATTATCTGGCAACGAGCATGACTTATTGCATGGGAATCCTCAACTTGCCAGCTATGCAAATACTGCTCATTCAAGTACCCGTTTTTTCTGCACGAAGACTTTTCATTTCACATAATTTTGTCAAAAAAATGAATATACTTCATTAACTTCACTTAACAATGTCTGACAAAATCCTAACTGTATAGGATGGTCAGATGATCGCAATGCACATTGCACGCGCTGTACGTGAAAAATTTCCAGCTGGTATCGTTCCAAGGTGTTATGGATAGTGGCTTTTTACTATTGTGAATCAAAAATGACATGAGATCAAGTATCACTGAAATTAAATAAAATTTTCATAAGCTTCTAATTTTCCTGGAGCATGCGGATACCCACAGTTGCCTTTTTGGTTTCATCTACAGCATGGATACTCTTCTCCTTAATTTAATTATCGGTTGATATTTAAAACGCCCGGGATTTCTTCTCTCCACTCCAGCCATCACCGATCTGTTTACTTTTCATTGTTTTTTTAATTAATTTATGACCTCCCTGGAACGGTCTTCCTTTCGAATACAGCTCCAGATCTGTTTAACCAAGGGGTTTCATTTAGAGAGTTACATTCACCAAACACAATTCAATTATTGTTTCAGATTTTTTTACATAACAAAATAAATATCTGGGTTTACGTAACCGTGAATACTCTTGAATAACCATAGAAAAATTTGATGTTAGAAATCTATCAGCACAAAGGTTTTATAACTCAGACGTTTCACAAATCTCAACTAACAAATATAGCTTTTAGTTATAGTATTGCAATATAAGTGCAATTTAAATTTTTGTTTATTTCTCATTTTGACTATAGTAACTGATGGTATAATTCCAGTTTTACACTTAGTATGCTAGTTTAGTCCCCTAATAAATTATACAAAGACTTTGGGTGTAAAAGATGGTGGCAATGTTGCGTTAGGGTTAGCCATCCCCATGAGCTATTTCTACGGATACTGTTATGTGGCTCCTTACTAGTTGCTAAGTTGTCAAAGTTTTGTTGAATTGTATGGTGTCGTCCAAAAGGTATTTGAGAACAATGAATTTCTATTAGCGTCCTTTGGGGTCCTGTACCTGCAGGCATTGGATTGGTCTATTACCTATCTTATTTGCCAGATCTGCTCATCAATAACTCCGAACTATTTCTAAAATCATTAGAACATTTACGAGAAAAGTAAGCAGCAGATGATTTTGTGGTAGAACTGGTTTTGTAAAATGCTGGAATGCCGATTGAACAAGTGTGTTGGTGTTAGTAGGGATTATGTAGACAAATAAAAACTACCAATTGAATGTAACTTTATTGTCCCTAGATTACGGTCATTAGGGACTATGGGGGTCAACCTTCGTAGTCTTGGATACTATATCTGGTGTCTCAGAGTAAATGGTGGTCTACTTTTCCAACTCCGCATTAAAAAATTGTTAAGTTTGAGATCGTGGTATAAATGTAAGCAGGCCATAACCTTATATATGACCAACAATCTAAATAGCTTCTAGCTTTCTAGATTAGCTCCGATTGGTGAAGACAATTTAGCTGAAGCTTTTGAAGAATAGCAGTACCCAAGGTTATCGAAGCTATCACATCAATCGCTTGGATGATAAAACACAATGTCAAAAAACTCCTCAGTTTTCCACTTTGTAATAGTGTTTTGTGAAGTCGTCCTCTACAATTTCGTTCTCGAGATGTTATACGTTGCTGATAATAACTCAAGCCTCGGCAACGCGGCTGACTGGAGCATCTTTCCAGGCCGACGGCAACTTCGTTTTTTCACTTCAATACCCTTTAAACTTTAAACGATTTTCTACTTATTTACACATCTCGAACAAAAAAGTAATTTACTTCCCATCATCTTTTATGCTTAAAACACTCTAATTGCCGCGGGGTAATCATCGGAAGAATTGTTTCCAATAGAATCGTTAATTTGAGAAAGTTTCCTGTCTTCCTCTCTCGCTGCACACTTTTTGCCTGAAGAGTAAAAAAGCCCGTTCGCTTGCTTCGTCTTCTCTTTATTCTGAGGTGAAGTATGGATATTTTCAGGAAAGGATGGTGATGCGGCACAAAATAATTAAAAATATATCATAGTGGTTTGACTAAGGGAAACTATAATAAAAAGGAAAGATAAGGAGGAAAGAACTGTAATTAAAAAAAAACTCTAATCGTTCTGCTCGCGTACGCCTTATTATGATATATCTATTGGCATTCTTATATATGATAGTAAGTTACATCCCTTAGGGTCATACTATCAAATGCGCTTGCATTGTATAAAATCGATACAGGGCCAGCGAAAGGGAAAATAACACTGAAATATCCAAACTCTCGGTAGTCAACAAATAACGTCTTTCGAAGTTTTGAAGTAAAACTTTAAAAATATAATAATAATAGTAATAATAACTAACGTCTTTTTTATTTGTAATAGTATGACAGGAGGCGAGATTTAGATATATATATATATATATATATATATATATATATATTACCATCTAACCCCCTTAACAATACGAGATGTATGAAAAACTGAGAAATTGTTGAAATTAATACCTGTATACAATAACGACAAAATAAAGTATAATGTATGTAAAGGCATAAGGAAAACATGAGGCCACTTATGGGTTACAACAGATTCCGCTGCTGATCAATTAGAACTTCTTTCACTTTTTTTGGGTAATGAATTGGTTTCTTTTAAACTGCGGCCTAAAGAATTATCAGATATGATCGCACTGTAAATATATGTATTCTGAGATAGAGATGTGCTGTGGCGTGGAATTGAAAAAGTCTCTCTATATCTAATATTAATGCCATACATATTCCTTCTACGTATGGATTTTTTTGCTAAATATCAAGATGAGTCAGACTTAGGAGCTGGTACTTATAGAGTTCATCAGTTTTCATCCATTAATGACCTTCGAGATATGATCATATTTTCTAAGACCATTTACATGTCTGCAACAAGTATTCATAATACCTTGAATACGATTTCTTGTTATAATATTCTAAATAGGGATAGTAAACTACCAAGCAATACGATATCTTTGAAAACAAGAAAGATTCAGACAATTGCTTTCTCGCAGATTTATGTAATATAGACTTATTTGCAAATAAAACTCTGCATATCACTAAAAAATTAGATAGTTTACGTGTTCAACAAATTTTAAGCCAACATCCATTATAATACCTAGGTTCTTCGAATGATCCACAGGAACTAATTTCTTTCTTTTTCAATCTATGTCTAAGTCCTTTTTAAAGCACTCCTTTTTGTTATATTTGCGTATACCAACATATTTGTCTTTAAAGCATTTAAACGAAGATCATCACTACTACTAAACTTTTCAGTTTGGGCAATATCTTGATTAATTTTATTATTTGCTGCTTCCAAGTCATTACTTCTAAATGAATAGAAAATTTGAGTATTGTCGGCAAGTAATTGTATGCCGCATGATTTTACCTCTGTTTCTAAATCCCAGATATATAATGAAAATAACAAGGGTCCTAAGACTAATCAATGTGGTACACCAGAACAAAATTTTTGTGTGGTAGAGTACTGTTGATTTCGTCGAGCTTTTTGATACCGATTTTCACGGTAGGTTTGAATAAATGAAAGAGGTTTTTCAGAAAATCCATAATAACTGCATTTAGACAGAAGAAGTGAGTGATTAATGGTCTCAAGTCGTTTAGTGAAGTCAAGAAGTATGAGTGCTACTGCATTTTGGTCATCAAGTGCCATTGTTATATTGTCTGCTCTATCACAAAATGCCGAAGCTTGTCGAAATCCAGGTTGTTTAGATGGAATAATTTTGTCAGAATATAAGTAGGCGCAGAACTGCTGCTCGTAAGCAACGCGTCCCAATACTTTAGAAAAAATAGGCAGTAGATTGATCGGTCTCAGTTGACCAGAGTTAGTAGGATCAGAACACTTAGATTGCGGAACAACTATAGCGTGTTTCCACTGATTGGGGAAATATCCCCTCTATAAACAGCAGTTGATAATATGTGTTAAGTACACATCAATTTCAGATATACATAGTAGTATCATATGCAGAGTTATTCCATCTGAGCCACTACAATTTGATTTTATTTTATGTATCTATAATTTTAAGAACGGTGTCAATAGTCACTTTAATAAAGTGAATTTTGGATTTTAGTTATTTTTATTAGCTCGGTAATATGCAATTTTATCATCACAACCCAAATCACTATTCTCGAAAAATGAATCGAATGCCTCATTTATTTTATACGGTTCTGATAAGCTCACGGGACATGACATTCTAAAATGCACACAATATATGAACATGATTACGCAAATAAAAATATAGCATTTTATGACACTACTCCGTTGATTAACACTTTTGCATGCACATCACTTGTTCCGAAATAACCGTCCATTGCTGCCTTCCAGAGTCCTCTGCCAGAATAACTCGCTGCAAACCCAGTCTGGAAAGTTTACATATGTCGATATTGCGGGAGAGGGGGGTGGTAAGGGGTTGAATCGACGGCAGTGGATGAAAAGGGGATAAGTGAAGCAGCGTCTTTCTTTGACGACAGTGCCGAACACAAAGGGAGTGATGGTTCATGGCAGCCAACCGATGTGTGCCTGTGTTTTAATTTAGAGATAGGGTTCGAGATGAAGCATCAGGGGTGAGCTTAGAAGAGCGGAGATTAGTATTATGTATTAGAGGATGGAATTTTGTACGAAACGGTTGGAATGTTTGACATGATATTAAAGAACACACGGTGAATCAGAAATATAAATATACAGGGTGACTTTGAAGTTGAGTCATTAATTTTCAGATAATGATTGTAGAAGGAAGATAAACCAAAATATGTGTGTAAAAATAAAAAAAAAATAAAAAAAAATGTTACCTGGTTTTATAAAGTATCATCCCGACAAGTATATCAGTGCGGACCTGTATTTGTTCATGCGGTCTTGGAGCACCGGCATGCCCTCCCCTGTGAGGGGTCTTAAGTCACCTGATTCACGAGCCCTTTGTACTACATTAACAAAGGCACGAGGGGTTGGTTGCACTCGATTAAATAAGAATCATGTCCACAAGTTCACAAGTTCAGCATTTTCGTAAACATGTGCCATTTTTTATTTCGTTTGAGCCACGCAACAAACACCACTATTCGCTCACGCGTTACCAACTGAAACATTGACTGACATCGTGATAAACGTTTCAAATTCTTTCGCTTTTTTGTTTCCGATGCGATGAACCGATAAGGCGGATTATATCCGTTGTTGCTAAATACGAGCACATAATATTATTATTGAGACAGGGCGGTACTCAAACTTCTAAAGGGCTATAACTTTGTTCTGTATGACTTCGAAGTTGAGTCATTTATTTTAACAGTGAGTAGATCTGATCAAAATAAATGTTTTTTTCCTTTACCATTTTTCTGGTAAAATTAAAGTAACAAAGTTATAGCCCTTTGGAAGTTTGAGTACCGCCCTGTCTCAATCATAATATTATGTGCTCGTGTTTGGCAACAACGGATATAATCCGCCTTATCGGTTCATCGCATCGGAAACAAAAAAGCGAAAGAATTTGGAACGATGTTTTTACAATTTTTTTTGTTCCGTTGTATACAGTCAGTGTCAGTCGGTAACGCGTGAGTGAATAGTGGTGTCTGTTGCGTGGCTCAAACGAAATCAAAAATGGCACATGTATATGCGGATCGGTTTCCCAATCGAGTGCAACCAACCCCTCGTGCCTTTGTTAATGTAGTACAACGGGCTCGTGAATCAGGTGACTTAAGACCTCACAGGCGACGGCATGCCGGTGCTCCAAGACCTCACGATCAAATACAGGTCCGCACTGAAATACTTGTCGGGAGGATACTTTATAAAACCAGGTAAATTTTTTTAAAATTTTTTTTATTTTTACACACATATTTTGGCTTATCTTCCTTCTACAATCATTATCTGAAAATTAATGACTCAACTTCAAAGTCACCCTGTATATATATATATATATGAGGTCTTAAGTCACCTGATTCACGAGCCCTTTGTACTACATTAACAAAGGTACGAGGGGTTGGTTGCACTCGATTGGGAAACCGATCCGCATAAATCCGTGATGCCGCGTAAATAAGAATCATGTCCACAAGTTCAGCATTTTCGTAAACATGTGCCATTTTTGATTTCGTTTGAGCCACGCAACAGACACCACTATTCACTCACGCGTTACCGACTGACACTGACTGCATACAACTGAATAAAATAATTGTAAAAACATCGTTCCAAATTCTTTCGCTTTTTTGTTTCCGATGCGATGAACCGATAAGGCGGATTATATCCGTTGTCGCCAAACACGAGCACCTAATATTATTATTGAGACAGGGCGGTACTCAAACTTCCAAAGGGCTATAACTTTGTTACTTTAATTTTACCAGAAAAATGGTAAAGGAAAAAACATTTCTTTTGATCAGATTCACTCACTGTTAAAATAAACGACTCAACTTCCAAGTCACCCTGTATATATACAGGGTGGCCCATCCAAGTGTAGACGGAATATTACTCATAAACAAATACATTTTGAAAAAATTTATTTATACATGACATTTGAGGGCACATTCCTAAAATATTGGCAATTATTCAGGGTGTCCCAATTTTGACCTACATATTTAAATGCAATGCCTCAAGTTTTATTACATAGTTGGATAAACCAATTCAAAAGATGAAAATTGATGTAACATACTATGGGGTTTTGGTAATTAGCTACTGAGATATAAAGTGTTTAGTCTAGAAAAACCCTCCACTTCGGCAACCCCTCAGTCCTCCATTTTGAAATCTGGAGTACAAAATTTTGCATCAAAAAAACTTTCACACCTCAGCTTTTATCCTATTTGTTACTTTTTCGAATTTTAATTCTTGCTCATCCATGGTGGTCAAACACGCAAATTGTAGTTTTTCTCAAAAATTTCAAATATGTATATTTGTACAAGTTTGGATTCAGTTTTTTATAAGCTTTTTTTGATACTAGACGCATAAGGGTTTTTACGGCTATTTTGTCGGTTATGATCGCGTCTTTTATGGAACGGCTTAATTCCCTAAAATATCGCATCATCCTTGGAAACAAATAAATTGTTGATAAGTTATAAACTGTCAAAATTAGCTTTGTTATAATAAAATCGTGTTGTAAGGTCTTCGTCCTCGGGATTTCGCAGCTCGAATGGAGTTTAGTAGAATAATGCTAAATAAAGTGAGTGAAGACACTACTTTCCAGGATAAGGTTCTTTTTAGCGATCAGGCAGCAATAGCATATAGACCGGGACCTGTGGGAAAAAACGGGGGGTCATGTGATACAACAGGAAACCTACTCAGAACGATAGTACTACATAAAAAAATAACTTCTAGCACTATGCCGTCACTTGAGAGCGGTACATGTAAGTACAGGGGAAAATTGAATTTTCTGTCTAGAAGGGGTCGGAAAAGACTAAATGATTTTTTACGGCTTTCTTTAGTATCACAGATGCCAACAAAATAATCACGATGCACTTAGTGCCTTACGGAAATAATGGTGCCGGAAGTCATAAAAAATTTTAAATTTTCATGAAATTTTCTATGCGGAAATATTTATAAATTAACGTACGGCATTGTTACACTTACCTTTCTGTAATTTTTTACATTTAAAATTTTGTTGGCATCTGTGATACTAAAGAAAGCCGTAAAAAATCATTTAGACTTTTCCGACCCCTTCTGGACAGAAAATTCAATTTTCCCCTGTACTTACATGTACCGCTCTCAAGTGCCGGCATAGTGCTAGCAGTTATTTTTTCATGTAGTACTATCGTTCTGAGTAGGTTTCCTGCTGTATCACATGACCCCCCATTTTTGTCCACAGCTAATAGCGGTCTAATAGGTGTTGTCAACAAGCATAACATGCACTATTATGCGACGGAAAACCCTTACTGGGTTAGGCAAATAGATTTCCAAAATAAATGGAACCTGAATGTTTAGGGAGGAGTTATTGGCAGACAAGTTATCGGGTCTTTCTCTTTCGACAACAGATTAACAGGTACAGAATACTTGAATTTTGTAATCGAGCATTTGCTTTTGGAAGATGTCAACCTGCAAACTTGGACGCATATGTACTTCCAACATGATGGCGCACCTGCGCATTATCATAATCGTGTGCGTAACTATTTGGACACCTGGAGTAACAATCGTTGGATTGGTCGTGATGGGGCTATGATAAGCAAGAGGTCTATAGATATCTACCATCTACTCCGGAAAATATGAAGGAAAGGATTAAGGATGCTTTTCTGAACATAAGGGAACACATGCTGAATGATATGCAACGGTCATCCAAAGACTACGGCTGTATTCAACATGGTGGAGATATTTTCGAGCAGTTTTTGTAGATTAGGTCTTGAGTAGTGATAGTTGTTTGTTTATGTTGTTATAGTTGTTTTTCTCTATTATGCTTGTAGCTGATTTATACTGTTCTGATTGCTAATAGTTTTTACGTCAAATCTGTACTCTTAGGCCCGTATCGTCAGTCGTCCCTACAATTATTGTAGGGCGCCTTTATGGCCTCCTTGATTATCATAGTTTTCTACTTCTCCGTGTCAGCGCTCTATTTTGAGGTTATGTCACAAACATCTATTTGCATCAAATTGTGCTTGCTTTTGAGTTATATCATGTTTTATCAACCTGAAATTTCCTACAATTTAAAAAGAAAACATATATTTACAATAGGAGAGCGCTGACGCTGACACGGGACAAGTGTAATCTAGAAATTTTTGAAGGAGAGAAAGGAGTATGACAATCAAGGAGGCCATAAACGTGCCCTACAATTGTAGGGACGACTGACGATACGGACCTTAGTGGAAATATGGAACTAACCCACTATTTGTCTTTTGTTTCCATGGATGATGTGATTTTTTGCCTTAATTTTGGTGTGTTGTTCTATTAAAAGCTTAATAACTGAAAAATCTAGTGATTTTATACCAAAAAGCACTTATAAAAAATTGAATCCAAACTTGCACAAATATACAGGGTGATGTATTTGAATTTGTTGAGAAAAAGTACAATTCGCGTTTTTGACCACCCTGTGTGAGCAAAAATGAAAATTTGAAAAAGTAACAAATAAGATAAAAGCTGAGGTGTGTAAATTTTTTTGATAAAAAATTCAGCACTCCAAATTTCAAAACTGCGGTTTGAGGGGTTGCAGAAGTGGACGGTTTTTCTAGACAAAACACCTTACATCTCAGTAGCTAATTACCAAAACCCTATAGTATGTTATATCAATCTTCTTCTTTTGAATTGGTTTATCCAAATATGCAATAAAATTTGAGGCATTCTATTTAAAAAATCACAACTTTGATATGTAGGTCAAAATTTGGACACCCTGTATAATTGCCAATATTTCATAAATGTGAACTCAAAGGTCATGCATAACATGTCGTAAATAGATTTCCCCAAAATGTATTTGTTTATGAGTAATATTCCGAGCACACATGGATGGGCCACCCTGTATGTATATGTATATATACCAATACTTAGTTTCAGGCGAATCAACAGTGACGATTGTCATCCTTGTACCCGAGGCACTTTGCTAAGCTATTTTGTTTGCGAAGCTGAAATTTATCAAAAAGAGGTATTTAGCATTGAAGCCTCAGACGAAATGGTTGTTGGTTACCTTGCGTCAAAAGATGAGTATTATTATTTGCGAATTATACTTTCTTGTATGAAATGTATGTTACAGAAAACCATGTCACTCATCTCCATCGACCTATTTGTCGTCTGTTGCCTATACTTTAATTCTTGTTTCCTTTACAAAGCGAAAAGTACTTCTCACACTACAATTTCAACACAAGTCTACTACTACGCCAAAAATAGTAAGGCAAATGAGATGAAATAAAATAACAACGGTGAATAATTTTATTATCAACAAATTATTCAGCTTACATCAAGTGGAAAGCTACTTTCCTTGGCATTTCTGGTAGGCCGGAATTGCCTACAGCTGCTCTGCCGTAGGTAGCTCTTTCAATCTCAATAATGTTGTCAGCGCGGTTTTTATTTATGAGAAGAGCCAGAAATCGTATGGTGATAAATAAAGAGAATAAGAAGGATACCGTTCACCTATTTTTCAGGTCCTTTCCTACGTACATCGTTTCGCAACCGTTGTAATAAGCATAACCTGAAGTTTACAGCTATTTACCTTAGAACCAAATCTGATCGCAGTATTCCTTCACCATCAACGAGCATGACCTTAACGTCGACATTGACTGACATGCGAGAAGAGGTACTCGTTTCTCATTAGTAAGAGTTTTGTACGATTTTCCTTCTACTCTTCGCTTAAAAGTCTAGGAATAAAATGCGAGATGTTCACTTTTTTGCAAGCTATTAAAGCGCCGATAGCTTGTTAGACCGAACTGTTTTTGCCTCTTTTTGCACGTTCTCGTTGGTTTTTAAGGTCGAACAACATCTTGAACAGTCTTCAGAGTCATCAAGTTAACAACATTCACTGATTTCAATATTTTATCAGCTACTTTGGTAGTTTTTTGCAACTGAAAACTTTTATGTTCGATCTCCATGATGCACGGCCAAAATAGCAAATACTACCTCACTCTTTCAGCTCTATAAATGGATGTGGGTACATCAATTACCGACATAAAAATTCATCTATCGCATTTTTTATCACACGTCGTACTAGCGAAAAACGAAATATTCCAAAATATCCCAAACTAAGTTTTTCGAGCTTCTGATAGTTAATGTAATTCCTGAAACTTATTGGGACATACATCAGATACATTATTGGGTGACGTTACGCAGACCTTTGGAGCGTCAAAATTAAAGAAATCACCTGTTTTCACATTTTTCGCTAGATGCTTACTTTAGGGCGTAGTCAAAAAACCAATTTCCAAACGGAATGAGGGGACTTTCAGAATCGCAAACAAAAAACTGTGAAAAGTGGAATGTTCCATATTTCAAAATATGTGCGAATTGATAAATAATCAATGGCTAAAAATACAGTACACGATACCTTAGCTCGTTTTAGGAAGAAAAGTTTGTATGAACAAAATTATGTCCTAAAACTTTTGGGATACAGAGTGTTGAGGTTTTAAGAAGAAAATTCGTTTTCTTGTCATAACTTTAATACGGTTCTAGATATTTTCATGAAATTTGAAATGCACCTACTAAGCACCGATAGGTATTTTTAATATTTCGACCAGTGTATACTGAAGATTTTTCAAGAAAATATGGTACAACAATGCTTTTTACAAAATTTTCATTTATTTTGCAACAAATTTGACCTCTTGACTTTTTTCCCTCTGATGCACCATTTTCGCGTAGAAAATAAAAAATAAATAAAACAAAACACATCTTACCTACAAACATGAGAATTTAGCGATTTTGCAATGCATGAAAACAAGTTTGACATAAGGTTTGACAATTTCTGTAGATCAAACAAACTAATACCATTTAATTTAATTATCACAAGAATTGTTGAATATGTGCTAGAAGACAGACTTCAATTCTCGTTCTCATTCCTTCAATTCCAGGAGGATTTCTTACGGTTTGGCAAGAAAGTAAAATTTTCTGCCTTAGTTCCTCTACAGTATGAACCGGTGTTGTATAAACTACAGTCTTGTGGTGCCCCCACAAAAAATAGTCTGAGCTATTTAAATCAGGGGACCTGGGAGGCCAAGATTGTGTTCCCCCACGACCTACCCCAGCGAGTCGTAAACGCTTCATTTAGAAATTCCATCTTCATATATCCGCCTAGCCATAAGCGCATTCCCGTCAGCAAGAATGTAGATAAAATGCATATATCTGCTAACTCAGAATTTGTGAATCTTGTCACAGTTTACTTGTTTTCTCTTTATTATTGATTAGAGAAACTTTTACAATGTAAAAAACTGTCACGTTTATGAAAACTTGTCAAAATAAGACCGCAACGTAATCGACCAAATGTCATTATTTTAAAAACAAAATAGGGCACCAGCCTACTAGATCAAAATAATTTCGTGATACCGCAAATGCATGATTTGAGTATTTTTTACGCGAAAACGGTACATCGCCATCGGACGGAAAAAAGTCGAGAAGTCAAATTTATTGCAAGATAAATGAGGATATCAAATGTGATTTTTTTTTTGGAAAAAGTAATGGCGTACCATATTTTTTTTGAAAAATCCCAGAACAGATCCCCTATGGACGCCACTGGTAAAAATATTAAGTATTAAAGTTATGATAAGAAAACGAATTTTTTCTTATAATGTTAACATCCTGTAGCTCAAAAGTTAAGAGGTTTAGGACATATGTTCATATAAGCCTTTCTTCCTAAAATGAGCTAAGGAATCATATCCTGTATTTTTAGCCAATAATTAAGTTACATCCTGTATAATCTATATCGTTTTGATGTGGTACGCAAGTCAATGTACGAAAATTATCGACTTCAACAGCCCACCGGTCCGCTATTTTGAAGAATAGTAAACTTTTGATTCTTGGGCTATAAGGTACCCATTTGGAACTTCAAAACGATGTATCATTTGACCGGCAATTCTAATTGCCACTTTTGAACCCCACCTCCATCATCTGTATTTCAACGTGCCTACTAGACTTAACTTTAAAATTTAAAATGTGGTTGTAAATCTCAACACATACAAAACGTAAAATGGTGGTGGAATTATCGTTCGAACGATTACCTATCAAACGAGACTTTACGGCTCATAAGACTTAAATCAAAAAAGTCTGTATTCTGCCCTAACGTGACTTCTACTCGCCATTAAACTTTTATAAGTTCCTGTCAAACACAATAATTTCGTTGTAGTTATACACGAAGACAGTGCTGCCTGGTGGCCATAACTACGAGTATTCTGTACCCGGTATCTGCAAATGCTTGCCACGTAGGGGCTGGTTTTGCGTTAAAATTAGTATTAAATGAAAGTAGTTAATGACGTTGTGATATAATGCGTACAACTTACAACCTCGAACTATACAGAAAGGGAAGAAACTAGTGTCAGTACAGTATGCATGTGAGAGACGTTAAGTAGTTTAGAACGAACGGACAACACTACTTAAAAGCTCCAGACGTAGGAGAAACGTGTGACAAAAACTCACTAAAAAATATCCTCAAATATGAGTACCTAATTACTTGACAAATTGTATTTTTGCATAAGTTTCACATCAGCCTACATTAATTAGTTAAGCGTTTATTCTGATGTAATTTTTGCACATAGATACACGATAGATTTGGCAGTACACACCACCCACGTCGCACATAGTGAATAAAACACCCACCTGCAGCCAACCTGTCCCAACGCTGTCGTAGTCAGATTCATCAAAGCAGGCGCGGCAACGTATAAACGATTACCACAACCGAATTCTCTTCAGCATCAGCTTGAGCTGCCTCCTCTACGTATACACGTACACGGATAATGTGTGGGGGCGCATATATTCAGCTGTAACCTGTTATGAGGTAACATCGTATGCAGGGAATTTAATAAAATGGGGGTAATATGAGGCAAACGGTGAGCCGTGTCACTAGCGCCCGAGATTGGATGTACGTACGAGAGTCGTGTGGTTGTTGTGATAAACATATAAGCTACCATCAGCTTCTGTCCTTAGGTGCGGATTTCAGCTAGGAGTTGCCAGTCAACGTTGTATGCAAGTAAAAGCACCCAAATGCTGTCAATCCATTTTATGTGGCCATATATGACCTGTTTTGTATATAAATTTAGTTTCTTATTTATTTGCAAAGTGGTGGCTTTAGGAGTAAATTGGGCAATTGAAATATCTCAAATACCACGCACCTGACGCCAACTCATTAAATAGCGGGAAGAAGGTGTTAGGAGTGGGGAACACACCGCAAAGTACGGGGCATGTTTTGTTTGTTTCGCGACGTGAAAGTAAAAATTTAGTCCCTTTTTACTTTTCTCCTGCACACGTTAAAAAACATCTGTTTTCACTAACGTACGTATTAATATTTCATTTATCTAAATATTTATATCTAGAAAGGATATGCTTCTTATTCAAACGGGCGTTTTCTTAACCTCGCATTTGTTTTAAATATTGGTTTGGGGCTAGTTGAGCTATAATTGCTCAACTAGCCCTCAACAGAGAACCTGATAGTGCTATAACCCCCACCAGCCATCGTATAGAGGAAGCTGATACAAGCTTCAAAGATAACGTTTAGTAAAGATACATCTCAGAAATTTTCTCCTGAAATGGTCCGGCCATACCAAAAAGCAGGTCCAAGAAAAATGAGTACAGCGGGCAGAAGAAAGAGGAAAGCAGCTATCCTAACAGATATTCCAGAAAAAACATGTTACAAGAAGAGCAAAATAAGAAAACCAAGAAAGGTAAAACACAGATACAATAGATTGATAAAAAAAGGACGGAAGTGTTTGTAAAAAAGTTCTCCAGTCAAGAAGCGACGAAAGCAATGAAGATGAAAATACTTGTCTGGTTTGTTGCGAAGCTTATTCCGATAGTTTACCAGGTGAAAAATGGATCCACAGACGAGTTTGTAAGGAATGGGCATATACAAAATGTGCGCAAAATAGAAGTATTAGTGTCGTTTGCATTAATTGTGACAGCGACGATGATTAATTTGCTATATCACAATAATTTGTTCTTCATATCAAAACCACATCATTAGTTATCTGATCACTGAATGATTTAGAGTAGAAAGACTGAGTTTACTCCAAATATTAGGTTTAAGAGTTGTTTTGATTATAATGATTATATTTTTATTGCAGAAGTACTGTTTTATCACTATCACATGACTTATTTGCCTTAATGCTCAAAATGCCTCATACCCTTGCTCAACTTACCTCATCTATGGACTAAATTGAGCATTACATGACATTTTTCACTTAAATCACTGTAGCTCTTAAACTAGGTCTGTGACAGATAAACAATTCGAAAGAGTTGTAGGAAAAAATAAATTACTTATCCATCAAAATATATGTCAAACCATTCTGACTTGTCGTTCAAGAGCTATAGCTGATCAAGTGAAAAATTGCTCAACTAGCCCCGCCCTACCCTACGCTATATGTCAAGGCATATCGTTTTGACCCCACCTACGATGTCATTGCTTGTAGTGTTTTGTGATAGTCGCTAAAATTACATTATTTACTTGCCAGAAACCGAAAGTCATTGAGAGCGTTTGGCTAACGTAAATTGGTCCAACCGTGTATCGCTTTTATGCTAAATGGCAGTAGCTATGGAATAAATTTGCTGTTTTAACAGCAGTTTTTACTTGGCTGTCAGATTTGGTAGTATGCTATACCATGGCCACTGCTTATTAGCATAAAAGCGCTGCAACTCTGAATCACTTTACGTTGGCTGTCCAGGCAGGTACTTCCAGATGAAGTTATGCAATTATAAAAATATCAATTTATTTGTAATTTGGGAAAAAGAATAAATATAACCGCATCAACATACAACTTAGTTGTAATATAAATTAAATTAAAGACAAGGGAAGCTCACACGCAGTGGCTTGTGATATTTGTGTTATTGCCTTATTGAGTACTAACTTTTGTAAATGCTAAACGTATCTCATTCCCAAGTGTGATTTAAAATTTTTCGGATGTTAATAGAAACTTTCTTGTTTATTTTCAAAATGTTGCTATCAACGTTGTGATCGTTTTTTTCCTATCATGACTTTGACAACATTAACTTTTATTTTAGGTATCGTAACACTATCTGATGTCAACAAAGATGGTAAGCATGGGATTTTTGAGAAACCGGCTTGTTTATGCAATTATTGGATTTGGTCGAGCATACCATGACAAAAAAATGGTTACAATATTTGTAATTATTTATATTTACTTTCGGTAGTAGCCAGTATCAGTTGGGCAACATTTGTGATAAATCGAGTAGGTTAACTAACAGTATAGATCAAACAAATTTGGACTTAGGCGCGTCATGGTTCAATATAGTCACAACCATAGTAATCACGACCATAGAGTCTTATTAATTGTAGGAACGTACTCACGAAGTTCTTGTCATGAAAAAGTAACCCTTGAGTAGCTCGCTTGTGACCGCCAGCTCTATATATACTAATAATAATAAACCGTCTTTTATTAAAAAACAAATTACAGCTAATGCATTTTACATATCATTAGATTAGTGAGCAGCAAAATCGCGAAGTTTAGCTATGACAGCTATTTTTACACTTAACCATTTACTGCATAAGAATAATAGGTGGTAGAAAGGTACAACTGTAACTAAATTAAAAGGAGAAAAATGCGCATGAAACTGAAGAAGAATTTGAGCTCTTAGTGATTTGTTATTATTACTATTATTATTATGATTATTATTATTATTATTATAATAATAATAATTATTATTATTATTATCATTATTATTATTATTATTATTATTATTATTATTATTATTATTATTCGTTCTTCATTCTTCATTTATATGTGCATTGCTCCCGGACCTGAAATGCGAGAAATAGAAATCCGACACCCCAAGGACAGCAAGTTGTATGTCTTGTGGCAAATCAAATCAGTAGCGCAGTTGGAAGGTGGTCAAGTGAAATACCAGCGTAAACCATGAGAAAACATTTTGGTTACTTGCTAGTGTGTCATGACAATTGGAACATATGCTTGTGGAAGTACAATCGTTATTGAACTTTATCTGAGCACAGACCAGTGTCTCAGAACTCATCTAGAAAATCTGTCAGCGCCACCGAGAAATAATCAAATTCAAATTTTAAAAAGTATTTCAAGGTTTCAGGGAAATGCGCGGTGTTACTCATACTGCTTCATCCCGGTTCTTGTCGCTGTCTCTGCCCGGAGCGACACTGTACTGTATTCATAGAGTTACAGATTTTCAACACATAGGTTCCCACTGACTGACTGATTATATTCTTGATACATAGTCATAATGCTTCCTATAAGAATGAACGTTATTGATAAAATATTCATAAACTCGAACTTTTATGGCATAATATGCTCAAATAATGACGAATCGTTCATTGTCAAAGAAGCATATTCACATGCAATTCTAATGAGCCCAGTATTTTAACTGTGGTGGTAATAACTACAATAATCTGAATATTAATTAAGGTAACAGCAGTGCGACACAATTCAATATTGTTGCGTTGTCTGAACAAATGTTTAATACAAAAACTTTTAACAATGCCCCATAAAAAATAGTATTCCCTTATTCTGATGTGCCTGATTAGGCACACCTGGCCATATTCCACTCGACATAGTCTTATCGCAGTTCCGGGTCGGAAGAGGAAGTAACGCGGTCCTCGTTATCTTAGGCCTGAAGGCAATACCGTATTTCCCTTTTACTTTTTAGAACTGATAAGTATATATTTATTTATTAATAGAAATATATTACTATAATCTACTAAACGAACGTACGGAGTAATAAATCATCTGACCGACACGCGCCTCCTTCCTATTGGTCCGTTTTCGGTAGATAAGCCGCCAAGTTCACAATAGCACTTCCCAAAAAGAATTTCCGAAGTTCTATGGCGTGCGGTTGAATTTTTTTTGGTGTGCTTCATTTATTTTTGTGAGACAACTTTTAAAAGGATATTTCGATATGAGTGCCTTATTAGACGAGGGCCAATTACCAAGAAAATGGACAAAAGAGCTTTGTCGGTTTCTGAAAAATAAAGTTATAAATATTTATACAGCTTCTCGGGAGCGCTATCCAAATGAAACTCAGACAGAACGTGTAGCCTTTGTTTCAAGAGCATCCGGTGAGGATTTAGCTTCGAAGTATTACTTTAAAATGTTTTCGTAGTTTGATGTGTATCTGTTAAATATCTTACCCACTAATATGAGAGCTACTTCTATTGCACACATTTTGATTTTTAAAACTTATTATCAATTATTTTTATTATTTATTAATGCATATATATAATATATGCAAAAGGTATTAGTTTGTTTTCAGGAGCATCAATTAGCAGTGTATATAAAATTTTGGCAAAGCACAAAAGCACCAACGGCCTTTCTCCTCCCAAAGGTTACCATAGAGCCAGAGTAGTTTTGAACAACATTTCACAAGAAACTAAGGCATTAGTCCGAAGAAAAATACACGAATTTTTCTTCCGAAGCGAACCACCCATATTGGACAAAATTTTGCTATCAATAAACGACGACGACGACGACTTGCCAGACTTCAAAAGATTCATTAATGAAGCAACTTAATTTTCAGTAAGTGTTGTACAAAAAACTTATTTTGTCTTCTATTTCTCCTTGAAAGTAAAATACAAAACTAAAAAATTCCGTAAGATTTTCACACATAGAAATATAATATGGTACATTGAATTAACAAATTAGATTTAATGTAATTTCTAATTTTGTAGGTAGGAAGCGAAATAAAATCTTGAAAGAAAAGGACGTGATAATATGTTAGAGATGTAGACACTTACGCGAAATCTGGAAGTATAGAGAAGAAGGCAGGAAGATGTACTACCTAGACGAGACTTAGCTCAATGCAGGGCACATTGTGTGATTACTAACTTAGGAAACGATTCAGAATCTTCAGATTATACTGATAGTGACAGCGATTAGTTAATAAATGTAATTTGTATATTTACTGGATAATGAGGAAGGACCTATATCCCTAAACATACTTGTATAATTACCACATTTATTTCGAAGGCTCTATCCAGATAGACCTTAAAGTAGGTTATCCCAATCTTGTGTTAATCCTGACCGCTAATTTCGTATATTCATCTAGTCAGATATGTTTGCTACTTTAGGTGAATTAGTGTTTTAGACTTAGCAATAGAGTGGTTAGAAATAATTCTTGAAAGTCAGATTTGAAAATAACTTATCTTCACTGCTAAGAGAATTATTTTAATTGCTAGAAGAATAACTGAACTATTTGTGGATCTGTATTTTGATCGGCTCCATCTCTCTGAAAATAGCTTACGCGGTATCTATAATAAACGTACATACCGTCTCGAGAAAGAATGTTCTGAGACATTCTGCTTTTCTCTTTGAACAAGAAGTGACGAGACTTGTCCAAACGTCAAAATTTTTACCAAGGCTGTGGCGTAATAAGTTCTAAAGTGATGTAATAGATAATCCCCCATGTTTGTCTGGCCAAATCAAACCACGTTTGTTTAAAATTCATCTTTATTCAACGATACCAACGGTGACCTCTTTCAAGCACAATTAATACTTTTATGGAAACATACTTTATCTGCCTTCCAGGTGAAATGTTCACTGATAAATCTATTTTAGCTCTCAAAAATATGATTATGCCTAGGCGGAGACCATTGGTTTAGGCGGACATATCTCGTAAGCTCACCGGTGACAAACTTTCCCTTCTACGTCCCTCTCCATTATATGACTACTTATAGCATGGAGGGTAATTTTCATATCGGATAGCAACCTCATTTATGTAGACCTTTTAGCATCTAGCGGCCCTTTGCACATATTTTCTATACGCAAGGGACCAACTACTGCGGCGTCATTTTTTCTCATTTTTATCTTTTCTCGTAAGCATGAATATTTAAGCGCCCTGTAGCGTAATCTTGGTCGTCTGAGACTCTCCTCCCTAAGGCAAGAAATTAAGCTGAGAATCGTCTGATTTATGAAAATCACCGCCGGAGTCTATCGCTCCATCTCGGATGGTTTTTTCCGGCCCTAAACCTACCCCCTACTACCCTTAACGCCTGCCCTTTCCGACCACCAACGCTCAATCGACGAGGGATCATCTGGAAAATTGAGAGTGGATTTTTATTTTGTGGGGTGGATTTTGCCACGTTGGTGGCGGCCTAATAGTGAGAAGGGATTGCGCTTTTTCTTGCTATGTCAACATAACCAGTGATTCAAGCGTTGTGCAGATTCATTTTTAAGAAATATCTGAGAACGATTTGCCTTGATCTGATGTCGGCGAATACCACTTCACTGTAGGATATATTCTTCCATCTCAATGCAGATAAGTTCGGTCCGGTTATTGTCAAATACTGTATCCGAGTCAAAATATATGTCGAAAAAATACTGGAGAAAAAATATCTGTGTCCTTTCCAGTCAGCATGATCTTACGACAAAATCTAAAATTAGTTATCACAGTTGACTTTGATTGGAGTCTGACTCTTAAGATACTGATGTTGCAGCTACGCAGCTACTCGGGAGGGTACAGGGTAAGCAGACGAGGTTAAATAAAACTGGCATACGAGGAATTAAAGTAGGATTAGTCCCCAGTTTGGGCGTTTCTTAGATGGATTGTTCTCAGTACGACCTGCGTCAGTTATGTTTAACTACGAACAGATTTTATTATGGACTTTGGAGTACCGGAAAATTGCACAAAGAGGAACAATTGCTGTTCAAGAAGATAGAGATGGAGTCAAGTAGGTTTGCTGTGGTTCTAGGGTGACAGACAGAGGTCGCACGCTTGAGACGTACGCTATAGTCTCAGTCAAAGCCGCATGTGGTTATTTCGGCCAACTCTCTTATTTTCCTTGAATCCGAGGAAACCTCGCACTTCAGGACATATAGCTGGTCAATGCTGTATAGGAGATTTAAGTCTAGATCCGGATACCTAGTAGTGAATAACATCAATGGTGATAATCCAGCAAGTGAACCAGACGGTTCGAGAGGGAGAGAAGGATACATCTACAATTCTAGATATTCATGACGGTTCTTGATAAAAGGCTCTGTATCGAGAGATACAAATAATTTTGCTAGCTAAGTTTTTCATCAAGCCACAAAGTTGTAAACATTATTTTTTTGCGTTCATCAAAAAAAAACATGAGCTACTGGAGAAAGTGGTCCACAAGTGGTTTGTATTCAATGAAAATAACTTCAAAAGTTCAATTGCGGCGGCGGGTAGTTTGTTATTGCAAAAAGGACAAAAATCGTTGATTTAAACAAGCATATTTAACAAAGAGTGCATAACACTTAACGCGAAACAAGAACTGAGGGTTAAATTTTTTGTAGTGATAACGCAAAACTACTAATTTTCTATAGAAAAATGGTCATATTTGATGAGCTGTCCTGCGACGTGGGATGAATCAGATGAGCTTATTCTCTTGCTAGAGACTGTTTTAACATAGTACTAAAGGAAATACCACATTTTCTTAAACTAACCTTGAAACGGCTCGGCAAGCGTAAATCAATTTTTGCCTATAAACACTTAGAATAAGTCCGGGGTCTCTCCATAAACCGAAACATCATTTAAAAAAAATCACTATATCGTTAATCATCTAGACAAACATTACAAAGGGATGGGAAACCATCTCGGATTCAAATGACGACATGGCTTGTGGAAGTAACAGGTTATGCATGGTTTTTTTTGTGCAAAAGATCCTTGTTTGGGTTTCTGATTTCATATTTGGGATATCATTTAAGTTTATTCTCAAGATATGAGAAAATTGAGTCTGCTACGAGTCGCTTAGGTATGGGGATGACGAGCATGTCGTTTGTTACTCAATAGGCCATTCCTGAATTCTCTTTCAGGATCGTGAATTAAGTAGTCGATTCGAGAAAAATGAAGGTATATAAAAAATCGGCGAACCTTGCAACTGCCCAAAATATTAGATTACACAATGCTGTACTTGTAGGAAGATATTACAATATCTGTTCATAAGTAAAATCGTAAATTTCGGAACAAAATACTAACTTAACAAATGTACTTTGACTGAAATCAAACTATCGTCACATACTATTTTACAATTTCAAGATGTTAAGCTGAAAATGGTTGAATTTTGAAAAAAAGGATCGGTTGCTCGGGGTATGATTCGTTGTACGATCATTGGCGCATGAAAAGGTCTTCATAGATGTTTCTGCATCAGGATCTCCAATGCACCTTTTGCAGGAACAGATGAACAATAGAAGATTAAAGCAAAATCGGCAGCCGAGAAGAAGAGAAGAAATTGAATAGAGGCAAAAAAGGCGTGCAGGCGTGAAATTAAATGACAAAATGTGATATGAGTGCATCATGACGTGAGCACAACTACGTTATTGAGAGATCTAAAAGAGAAGCTTCGACGTAGCTATAGTCATGATGAAATCTTAGATACCCCATGGATATTAAATTTATCAAGATTCACCAGATAAATTACTTTTATACAGCCAAAAAATGACGATTCCAGAAGTTCAGCAACGGAACTTAGACTTCTGGACATCATACTGTGTGGAACAGGCGCAGTCACTTCGACGTATGACAAAGTAAAAACAAACAGCTGTTTGCTAATTGAGGTTAGGGCCGATGAAAAAAAACCAGTAACAGCTAGCCAATTATTTTCAAACTGATGGAACCTCAACTACTATAGACAAGATTAAATGAATAACTCTTTGCAAATCATATAGGAAAACTTCACAGGAGTTAACGTAATAAAGCCCATTATAGGTTAGCTAACGATAATGTTTACAGTTCTTAAAGGGTCATGGCAGTCGACAAAATATTTTCGGTATGAGTTCAGGGCCTATTCCACGGACGAATGTTACACTTTGGTTAACAAATGTGAACCTAGTCTTGGTAACTGTTCACAGTGCACAATTTTCCAGCTAATTTTCTTCTTTTCTTTCGATGTAAGAGTTTTATTTACCATGAACTCGTAACATTTCGTCTAAAAAAGTGAAAGGGAATTTTTGGCAGACGTTAGATATAACGCATTTCACAAAAAATCGAGAATCCTGAAAGCAAACACATGTCATGCAGTACAAATGGCATCCAATTCCGCTATACGCATTCTCCAGCCTTTAGGAGAACACACACAATATACAAGCCCCCTTTTCGCCCGCATATTTATCGTTTTTCGCGTTAAAAGCAGAAAAAAATCCCCGACGACATAAACAAAATTTCCGGTAGCGTGTGTGGAGTTCCGGCGAACATATTTCCCGTGGATCCGGTGAAAAACGAAATAAGCCCGTAACAGCATCAACGTTTTTATTGTGCTCCTCGCCCTCCAGATTTGCATAATTTGCGGCGCAGCGGAGGGAACCCGATGAGAATGAGAGTTCGGTCGGTATATAACTGCGTAAAAATCACTTGTGCTCCTTCAGAGCACGTTCAGAAGCATGTTGAAATGTTAGTAGGGCAAAATCTACATGTTTCCTACCTACGCTAAGCAATCGGTTAATCTTCTCTTTCTCTTCATAAAAATGATCATAAGCCTTTCGGAATCCATGGGTGGAAATCGTCCGCGAGGAACCAGCACCGATATTAAATTGATCTTTAGGAGGGTAGATTTCTATGGTCCGCCTCTGCTCTCCTGACAGACGTTTATTTGACGAATATTGTTGACGGTAAAGCAGTTGATATTACTAGGCTATGTTAGCAAAATATTGGGTTTATACTTCAAACTCTATTAGCATTATTTGATTTTTGAGCCTCAATCGAGCGCTTGCAAAAAAGAGGTGTCGCGCGCACCGAAATTCAACCAAATATTGTGCCGACTGTTGGAGCGCTGATGTCGTGATTTTAAGTGCGGAAAAATCTGAAAACAAACAGGTCAGTGGGCCACCTATTAATTGGTTGAAACGGTATTACAAGATAGACGTGTAGCACCAGAGGTACGTATTAGACAAACTTAGTCCCGGTACACGACACCTAAGTTAGTTCTACAAAGGAAAATATAGGAGAAGCGCGGTCCTGACAGAAAACAACATTCATGGTTGACGAATGTAAGAAACTGGTGCGGTATACTCGATCCAGCTACCATTTTCCGACAAGCCGAAGAAGTAATCTTGGTCATCCTGTAGCCGTTGAAGAGAAATACACAATTTATCGCCAACATGGCATTGCATATGCCACCAGAAGAAGGAGCCTTAGAAATGCCAAATCGTTTTGTTGGAGAAATTAACAAGTGACGTATTGCTGCCTTACAGCAGGCAAGCTTTGAATTTCTAGACTAACCACCGCATTAGCCAGTCCTGCATTCCACTAATATTATAATATCTCCGAAACAAAAACACCATTTACGAGGAAAGAAGTTCTCATGTAAGCAATAGGTCATATATGTGAGGGGAATGTTACTAATCAGTCGGACAATATTCTTACCGGAAAGTCATTGAAATTCTGAATATTTAAACAAGAGCATTGACGTAAGAAGGGATTGAGTAGGAAACTGGAACATTTACACCACATGTAGCTTTATGGGAAGGTAATCAGGGGTGGAGCATATAACCAACCCTCGTACAGTCACCTATGGGATCAGCAGCAACATTGATGGTGTTGATCACTATCTCTGTCCTTCCATTAAAAACCCAGTCACTCCAGCTGTTTGGTATTTCAGAATTACATTTGAAAAAAGATACCTTAATTTTTGGATACTTGTATGATTGCAATAATGCACACAATAAGCAAATCCAGTATGATGAGTTACACATAAGCTTCATTTAAGAATTACAAGTCGAAAAACTAGTACCATCTAGGCTAAATATTGTTGTGACTAAGTTACTGACCCGCATAGCTTTAACTAGGAACAGTTACTGATTTTCCGCTTCTGGAATCTACATATAAGGCGTAGTCTTTAATTCTCCGGTTGAGCCACCGGTGCAAGCAATTAACCAATTTTTCTTCTTTTAATTTCCGTCTGAGCGACCGGTTGTACACCAAACTTGTCTATATAGTTTATAGACAAGTTTAGTGTACAACCGGTCGCTCAGACGGAAATTTTGGTTACACCGGTGGCTCAACCGGTGAATTAAAAAATTCGCCTATACTCTGTGTTGCTAGGTTTACTGTGCTTTGCACACCCTGATAATGGCATATATTTAGAAACTAAATACCCATAGAACACATTTTACATAGAAACAGGAAAAAGAAGCCTTTTTAATAAGATGAAAGAGAAAACAGCTCTCCTACATATCTATAAAGAAAAATATCTCGTACAATAAAAGAGAAAAAATCAAATCGATTTTTCCAGAACTGTCGCTTTTGGAGTACCTACTCAGATGTTGTTAGTGGGATGGCAGATTGCAATATGCCCGTTCCACAACTTCCGATTGAGACGCTTGACAAAGATGTGCACTTGGACTTGTATAAGAAAGGAAGAATACTGAAGGATATTCTCCGCAGCAGCTTCTACTTCTACAAATTCCTATATTTAGATTCTGGTCTGGCCTTGCTGAACCACCTTACAACTCTATCAAGGTTAACTCCTTAAAAAATCATCATTCTTTAGCAATAGGCGATTTCAAGAGTCACAATGAACTGGGCTCAAAATTTGTGCAATGGATGGCCCACTTTTTTCCTAGCGCTTCATTCTGCGGTGTCGGATCACGTTCTAATCCTTATGGCGTTGCTGCGCGATCTTCCTTACATGGTTTGGATCATGGCGTTGTAGAAGTCGATTTTACTCAGGCTAGCATCAAGCTGACTGAGGAGAGGAGATTGTTTCACAAACTTTCGTTAGAGATATTTGCACTGTTAGCAGGAACCTGGGTATAGACGTATAACAAGCCCTTCGACGAGGGTGGGTTTTATACTCCTATACACATAAGGTACAATCTATCCCAGGAGAGTAAACCTGCTTGACGCCTTTTTTGCTTCTCGATCCTTAGTGAAGAAAATAAAATACACATTTCCTGCTTGTTCGAATTGGTACTATCCTAATAAACCGACCTTGTTTATCCTTTTTCAACACTCCTACTTCTTTGGCCATCGGGGTGTCGGAGTGTCTCCATAGCAAAACCCCGAGACGATTTATAGGGCGACGAAAAAAGCGTGGTTAAGTCGTCGGTGATCCTCCTTGAAGAAGGGATGAACGTGATCCCATTACTAGCCCTTAAGATATCCTACACGCCTTGATGTCGATGAAATCCACTGCGTTCATCGACTACTACTACGATAGGATGGAGCACAGCATACACCAGTACGCTAACACTAATGTTCACGAAATGAACATTAATTATGGAAGGAATAAAATATGGTACACCAGCAAACTTGAGTTATTCATGGATTTTGATAAACCTGTAAACTAACATCTTCAGCTATGTATATTTTGCTCAAACAAGCATTAATGATTTTCAAAACAATTTTCAGCCGAAATAAATCTACATAAATTCGATATAACATAGTAATTTAGAAAGCTAATTAAGTTTTTGCTGCACATTTTGTGAACAATGAACGGAAATGTACGTCTCGATTAGGTAAAATCTGTAGGAATCCGTACATTGACAAATATTTTAGTTTGAATAATATATAATCAACGTATGTGTATGTATTAGAATCGTAATACACAGGCAGGGTAAATAAAATAAAATTACACAGAGGCACTGAGGTCAAAAAGTACAATAACACCGTATCTCTTAAAATAGTTTTTACGATTTGATCTAGTTAATTGGTAGAACAGTGTCTCCGCATAACATACTGTTTAAGTGAAAACGTAACGTATATGTTGATTGTGTTTAGTAAACGCAATTTCAACACATTTACACGGTTTTCGATACAGCTGATTTTTTTGGGTCATTGTTGTCGGGGCTGATTTGAGAGTCATAGTTAGGTTGTCTCTATGACAGCATTTAAAGGTCACTTCAAGAGCACTTTAGAATGAAGCCGAGCAATGGAGCCCCGTCAACTGCCATTTAGATTTTTTCTTGTCGCTGAGTTCGAATTAACGGTCAGTTCGTCACTTTGGGCATTTGAAAGCCATTTTCAAAGGCGCACTAAAAATAAGTCTAGCAACTGAGACCAGATACGTGTTATATACTGGGTGACTTCGAAGTTGAGTCATTTATTTTAACAGTGAGTAGATCTGATCAAAAGAAATGTTTTTTCCCTTAAACATTTTTCTGGTAAAATTAAAGTAACAAAGTTATAGCCCTTTAGAAGTTTGAGTACCACCCTGTCTCAATAATAATATCATGTGGTAGTGTTTGGCAACAACGGATATAATCCGCCTTATCGGTTCATCGCATCCGAAACAAAAAAGCGAAAGAATTTGAAACGCTTATCACGTCTTTACTAC
Source organism: Acanthoscelides obtectus (assembly GCA_963669975.1). Classification (NCBI taxonomy): domain Eukaryota; kingdom Metazoa; phylum Arthropoda; class Insecta; order Coleoptera; family Chrysomelidae; genus Acanthoscelides; species Acanthoscelides obtectus. The sequence continues at coordinate 62,216,652 of CAVLJG010000005.1, forward strand.
AATTTTATTCAGTTGTATTCAGTCAATGTGTACAAAATGCTGCCGCGGCATCACGGATTTATGCGTATCGGTTTCCCAATCGAGTGTAACCAACCCCTCGTGCCTTTGTTAATGTAGTACAAAGGGCTCGTGAATCAGGTGACTTAAGACCTCACAGGGGAGGGCATGCCGATGCTCCAAGACCGCACGATCAAATACTGGTCCGCACTGAAATACTTGTCGGGAGGATACTTTATAAAACAAGGTAAGATTTTTGTTTTATTTTTTTTTTATTTTTACACACATATTTTGGTTTATCTTCCTTCCACAATCATTATCTGAAAATTAATGACTCAACTTCAAAGTATGTTTTTACGTTCGTTGGGTTCAAACCAGGGATCAGTTTGTCTTTATAAACGCATTTGAGGGCCATTTCACTCAAAATAAATATTCAAGAAACTTGAGTAAACGATTCTGACTAGTCAGAATATGTCATTATGCAAGGTTATATTTCTCAAAACTTTTCAGAAATTAGCAAATATTTAGACTAGATTTTATCCGTTAGTACCCCTGAATTCATAAATATATTTTACCTCAATTAGAGCAAAGGGCGGAAGGTTATTAAATCACCTCTCTGAAAAACATAAAAAGTGGAGTAAAAATAGTAATCCACTAAACTCACGGTGCACATAAGAACAACAATAATGCAGATTCCTATTACAACAAAGGAACTTTCGTATCATCTCTGTCTTGATGCATATTCAGATATTGTGATTTTTTCAAAACACAACACAATGGACTGCCGCTCGAATTTTGCAGTATTGAATGACGGATCACAAACTTTGATAGTCTGCCATGGTGAATGAAACGTAAGCAAAGTTTTATTTCCATGACTTGCTTATTATTTAAGGTAACAGTTTTAAAAGAAGTTCGTTCACGTAAATGGGCCTCTGTGCGACCGACCGACAAATCGACGAAAATGAAAAGAAATACTTAAATACTTATTCTGCTTATGCATGGAAAGTATAAAGTGGTATTTTTTCGAAATCTTAACAGATACTGAATGGTAGCTAATCTGGAAAGCTAGAAGTAGATGACGTTAGTTAGTTTAGAGATCATGTTTGAGGTTATAAATAGACAAAGGTCTTAATTGCTGATCAGCTGTTCACATCACTAGACGTCAAAACGTGATAACGTCGTGAAAAATAGGTTACCGTCCAATGAAATCTGTCTTTTTCCCATCTGTTTCTCTCACTTTAACCTCCACCCACACAAGACTTGCCTAGCGGTAGCAAAACACAATGAAAACTCAATCCAGAATCTTGATCCTTCAAAAAGTTTAAGAGCCGCGCCCAAAAAAATCTAAAAATGTAAGACATACAAAAGGGGAGTCCAAACATTACTTTATAATATTCATTACTTCACCGTTTCACAAAATTTGGGAGGCAACTTTCTCTACGTTTACGCAATTGAAAGACTCTTCGCCAAATTTTGAAAATGTTTCGCGATCTCAGCATTTCCTTTGCTTAAATGCGGAAAACAAACATACTTCAGTGCCACACTCTATTTGTACATTTCTTATAATTCTCAATCCATGGCCTTGCCAAATTACATTTTCGTCACAGCACTTGCACCGGTCAAAGTACCTGTATACTGGACTAACTGCAGTCATCGCCCACCAAATAGCAAGGAACACAACATGATCAGACAGCGTCTTTGTCAGACGAGGAGGACCAATTTATCGATACCCACTTGTGACGAAGGTTCAGGCCGGTGATGAGTTTTGCTACCGTGTTGTATTAATAAGTCAAGAGGGTTTGCAAACAGACCCTTCCCTATTTACTACAGAGCGGGTGATGTTGTGAGTGATCGAAAGGGAACGTTGATAGCATCTGGTGGTGGACGATGAGGCGTACTAAAGTTAATCAGATGATGGACAAATTTAGTCAATTCGTCTTTTTTTCGATGAAATTATGTTCAGAGTCTCTATAGCTGCCTATAGCTTCTTAGGCAGCAGCGGTGGCCGCAGTAGTAGACTCTTCGGTCTCCTGATCAGTTGCCGTGCGCTGTGCGGGTTCGAGTCCCGTCCCAGGAGAAATTTTTCTCTTGGCTATGGATGTTATGATTGTCCGTAGGTGGTAGATGGTCTCTGATTATCGAACGCGGAGGTACCACCCGGCGGATCTCGTAGGCGGAGCCAGAATGTGAGCATGTTGCATGCACACGTGTTCCCTCGCCAGAGTCCGTGTGGCGTTCCCCCTTTCCCATGTATCCCCCTATAGCCCCACGGTACCCAATGGGTGCTTAGGCCTTAGGCTTTCGTGGTAGTTGGAGTATAAAAAAAAATACCGCGTGGCAAAACACGACTTCATCCATCTCCTTATATCAAAAACCAGTTAGTTTCTAAAAAAGTCCACAACTGGGATGGCTCTGTACTTCCCACGCAACGCTGCCGTCAGTTAATAAGTAGTTATGTTCGACACCAGTAAAGTTAGCTACGTGAATCTATAAAACAAACATTTTTCAAGTCAATGAAACATATCGATAGTCAGTCCATAGTCCCCACCCATTTGTCAACGTTGGTATGACAAACCCCGCCACTCGCCAGCCATACATCGACAGAACAGCGGTCAGACCTCGACGGTGGTAACTACGTAGTCGTGCCATAAGTTCTGTCCCATGATAATCTCATGATGAAAATGAAACAAGATAAGATATATTTATATGAAAGATATTATTTATTCGACAACATTTTTAGAATTCATAATCAAACAGTTTTATTCAAAATGTCCCCCCTTGGCCTTCACACACTGCTTCAATCTCGCGGGCCACTCATCTATCACTGCACGCACAGCTTCCAAAGGAATAGCTGCCGCTGATCGGATCAAATCCGCTTTCAGGGACTCGATATTACGGTGGGCTTTGGAGCAGGCCAACTGCTCTAGCAGGTCCCACAACTTGTAGTCTAAAGGATTGAGGTCCGGACTCCCTGAGGGCCAATCTTCCGCAGCAATGAACTCTGGCACATTGCTTTCCAGCCAGCGCTGCGTACTCTTAGCCTTGTGAGCGGGGGCGGAATCCTGCTGGTAGACCCAGTGTTGGTTGGCAAACAATGTACCACTTAAAGGCTTGACGATAGGATCCAGTATGTCGCTCTGATAGTTTGCCGCTTTTGTTTTCACGCCCTGTTTACAGAAATGGAGCTGAGTGACCCCTTCGTAGGACACCCCCCACCAAACCATGACTGACGCAGGGTGGTGGCCTCTCTCAACTCTCGGAATGATCTCCGAAGCTTCCTGTGAACTCCTTGCATACACTTTGTCATTTTGTCGGTTGAATTTTTCTTCTATGGTGAAGATTTTCTCATCCGTGAACAAAATCTTTCGGAATCCCCCAGCTGCGTACCTCTCCAAGAGCTTCTTGGATCTTGTCGCCCTGATGTGTCGCAAGGTGGCCGTAAGTCGCTGGCCCGTACGTCTCCGGTAAGCCCCTAGCCCTAGGTCTTGTTTAATGATGCGCGACATCGTCCGGACAGGAATCTTCATTTCCCTGGATAGGATCTTCTGCTTCCGGAGTGGATTCCTTTGAATCCTGGCTTTTACGGCTTTGATGGCTGCTGGAGTCCTTACTTGACGAGGTCTTCCGCTTCTTGGCCTGTCATCAACAGAGGACGTCTCATTGTACCGCTGAATGGTCCTAGACACAAATTTACGCGATATTTGAAGGCCGCGTAAGAGTTCAAAAATCTGACTAGCACTGTGATTACACTTATGTAAAGCTATCACTGCAATACGGTTCTCTGCCTTGCCCCACTCCATCGTTATGCTTCGAGAGATCAATACAAACTGAGGTATATGTAATTACCCGAAAAGCGCTTAATCAACTGACACCACAATGTAAACAATCGGACAAGTATTAACAGGTCTACACTTGTTTGAAAACGAGGGACAGAACTTATGGCATGACTACGTATATCTTCGGGATGCATGATGTTCGAAATATGTCTAATAGCTGCGAAGCCGGTAATACGTAAGTTAAAAAGTGACATTATATCGATTTTTATGACATTATATAGATTTTTCGACATTTCGTAAGTTTTCCTATTAAATGTCACCTTTGAACAAGCTGTCATTCACTTGATGATCAATTGTAGTAGACGCGGAATGAATTAGCGGCGCACTAGTGGCTACCTAGTGCATAAGCTGACATTTCGCCTATTTTTTTTGAAATTATATACGTTTTTACATAATAATTCTCCGGACTGTAACCGTATGAATATACTAATGCAATACACCCTCCTACCTCCCTCACAAAATTCAACACCCCAAACTTTTACTCCTACAAATATTTCCGATAAACAACAGGACTCTCTGGAAAGTCAAAAAACGTCAAGTTTAAACGATTTTTATTCTTCCCCTTTTTTTGTCCAAAGCTTGGCCGCCACTGGATAGACTTATATAAACTACCAAACCTTTTCATCCTTGCCATAGTAGCAAACGTATGTCAATACTTTATCAAATCCGAAAGTTACTTTCCAAGTTAGCGTTAGCGGTTAGGGTGAGCAGACAGACCGAGAGACCGACATACCGAGTCGGCATGAGTTACATCAACTATTCGGCCATTATCCAGAACTGACTAGGAGTATTGCCTACCCCTATGGAAGCCATGCTGATTTTTCGATATTGACTTATTAAACAAACTCAAACATTTTGGCTAAATTGCTCAAAATTACCCTGCAATTCTCTATCTGCGATCGAACACATTTCTGAAAAATACGTGTTACTTTTAATAATTTCCGTCAACAATTAAATATATATGTCAAATTATATAATGATAATAACATGCCTACATTCCTGGGAAAGGAGTCACAAAAGAGCGAAGCTTGACCGCATTGACTATTTTACAAACTGAGTATTGAAACATGATAAATAAATATTTAAAGATATACAGAAAGATTGTAGAAGTGAAAAAATATATGTATATGTCGTATACAAGGAAAAATATACTCAGTGATATTAGAAGTATAGCATTCGAAACGAAATTCAGAGCGAAATTCGCAATCTGTTTCGCCTGTTTAATTCATACCAAAGCGTCTTATTCGCTCCGCGAACGTGAAGGTTTCGACAGGTTCCGTACATTTTATTTTTGCCTTTTGCAATGAGCTCGTCTTCAGAAGAAGAGGAGGCACTTCTATTTCTTGCTTTAGAAGAGTAACAAAATGCACGGTAAGTTATGTTTATTTAACGCCATTTGATAGTTGGGTATGTATTAAGTTTAACGAAGTACATAAAACAAATATTTTCAATTTTGTTTAGGAAACGAAGGAAGTGGGTACATGATATTAACTTGGAACGAAATAAATTTGGGGAATACCACACCTTGATGCCACAACTTCGGCTGGATGAACAGCGCTTTTACGTATATTTTAGAATGACTCCAGAGTGTTTCGATGAAATATTGAACTTGGTGAAAGATGAAATACGAAAATCTGACACAAATTATCGTGAAGCTATTTCGCCAGAAGAACGACTTGCTATTACACTCAGGTAAAAAAATTATATGGATTAAAATTAGTAGGCTTATCGAATACGAAAACTTCAGGGATCGTGAAATAAATATTTTATTGTAATAATTGGACTACATGTTGCCACTAGGATTAAATGTTGCTAAATAATTCGAGGCAGAATTTGCCTCCTCTGTTGGGTATATTATTGGAGTAAACCCAGTGCCGCTTGGGAAGGACGACATACTACTATCATACATACTTGCAGAATTCTGGGTAGACGCTGAAGACATTTCTTCAATATGTTCAAATTCTTCGTGCGCTATTAATTCGGCTATTTTTAGTTTTATTCGGGCTTGACGCTTTAAGGGAAGTGTTTTCACAGTCTGTGCATGTGCCAAGAAAAGTGAATCAATGGCCTCGTTCTCTTTTTTAGGTTTTTTACCTTCAAAATAATTAGACTTTAACAGACGTCAGAAAAGAGAAATACAATGTAAGACTTTGTCGAGCTAGAAGGGTCGTGGAAAATGCGTTTGGTATTTTGTCTCAAAAATGGCGAATATTTTACAGGCCATTAGAAACTAAAGCAGATACTACTATTCTAATTGTACGTACGGCATGTGTTTTACACAATTTTTTACGAAATAAAAGTGGCGATGACAAATATTTTCAATTCTTAGATCCCCCAGAACCCGTGCTTGGAGCTTTTACTGATATAGCAAATGATCCTCGGCGGGCATTTTCTACTCGTGACAAATTCGTAAATTATTTTAATTCTGATATGGCTATGCCCAATATATAGAATGTTCGTTTTCACATTTGTGTAGACTGTAAATTATTTAACAAGTTAATAAAAAATATTAGGTACATACCATTTGTATTTAATTCTTTTCCTATTTCCATCCAAATCTTGTCTTTCCTTCTCACATTCCTGTATTCATCGTTCGACAAATCATACAAACAAGGATACTTTTTCACTATTTCTATCAATAATTCCGTTTTTGCCATTGCGAATTTTTGAAGAACGGCGTCAAAAACGCGGTCAAAGGCGAACTGAAATACGCCGCGATAAAAACGCTGGAACAATCGCATTCGCTTCGCACAAGTCTGAGCCTGTCCGTAAACCGCCGCGTTTTAATCTGATCGCGAATTCATCGCCGCGAAATTTTCGCAGCCAAAGCGAATATTTCGCGCCGGTTTGTGGGATGCTTTACAACCAGAGAAAATAATTTCTTCACCTTGTTTTTTTTTTGATAACATAAGGAATATATTTAAAGCATGCTGTGGCAACAATGTCAACGTTTCATCTTTGTTTTTGTTTACCTTTGTTAAAATGTAATCTCTTAGTTTTTGTGGAGAAAGCAGTTACTGCGAGCAGATATTTTTAGTTACTGACCTTTCATTTACTAGTTTTAAGCATAACAAAATGCCTCGAGTTCGAAGGCGTCCAAATTATAACCATTTAGCGACTTTGACAGGGATATAATTATTGTCTATCGAGATGTTGGTTTGTCCTATCGCGAAATTGGCCGCCGTGTTAATTACACTGCAATGACAGGAATGCGTGTGTGTCGCATATGGATAGATCGAACACGAACAAGGACAACTGGTTCACCGAGGCGTACCACACAGCGTCAAGATAGGCGCTTCAGACAACTAGCCCTACGAGCCCGTTTTGCTACTACGCGTCAGATCGCTGACCACTGGTTTGGAGAAGAAGGTTACATGTTACTATTCGTACACTGTATCACCGCATTCGAGCCTTTGGACTTTTTTCATATCGTCCACGGTAAGGGCTTCCTGTTACCGCGGACCACAGTCATCAACGTTTAAACTGGAGCAGACAACGGCAGCATTGGGAGGCAGAATGGCACAAAGTCATCTTCGGAGACGAATCGCGATCCTGTCCAGGTAGGAACGATGGTCGTAGAAGGGTAAGACGCCGCCGTGGAGAACGGCGTGATATGGGAATTGCTGTCGAGAGTACACAGGACTGTTGGAGTAATTGTTTGGGCGGCATGGCCTATGGTGGCCGACCACCCCTTCTCACATGCACGTCCTCATATTGCTCGTCGTACTACAGACTCTCTTCAAGAAGCAGGCATTGATGTTTTGCCGTGGCCACCCCGTTCACTGGGTTTAAATCCCATCGAACATGTTTGGGATATGATGGGGAGGAGACTATTCACTTTGCACCATCCGCCACAGACTCTGCCACAGCTAATTCACAAAGTTGAAGTTGCTTGGAATGAGGTGCTGTAACCAGACATCGATCATCTCATATTGTCGATGCCTAGGCGTATACATGAGTGTATTCAGCTGCAGGGTCGTCATTATTTTTTTTCCTATTACTTGTCAATAAAATTTCGTGAGAATATTATCCTGATGTAAGACTACCTCAGGAGGGTGGGCCTAGGAGAAGAATAACAATCTTATCCGACAGCCAGGCTGCAATGAAAGCACTAAGTGCCTGTAAGATTACTTCGAGTCTTGTATTGCAATGCAGGGAGGCTCTCGATTGCATCGCAGCGAGGCATCCGGTATCGTTAATATGGGTACCGGGGCACGCTGGGATAAGGGGCAATGAGACGGCGGACGATCTGGCGAGAACAGGATCAGCCAGCAAGCTCGTTGGTCCTGAGCCAGCTCTAGGAGTGACTGCGCATAAAGCTAGGAGGAAAATGGAGACGTGGGTTGCAAGACAACACTCTCAGAAATGGAGAAGTATCTCTAGACATCTCCGCCAGGCACAAGAGCTCATTGAAGGGCCCAGTGCTAAGGATGGACGCTTCTGCCTATCTCTGGGTAGAGCCAACCTAAGGTTGCTGGTGGGACTGTTGTCTGGCCATAACACGTTAAGGCGTCACCTGCACGTGATGGGGGTGACTGAGGATCCCTTGTGCGAACGCTGCGGAGTAGAGGAAGAGACCTCGGCGCACGTTTTGTGTCGCTGTGAAGCTCTGAGCTACTATAGGCAGACTATATACTGGGGTCCATTACTTTGGACCCTCAGGACGTCAACTTTGCTAAAAGGGCGAGGCTTGTGATTTAAGGATTGTAGAGGTGCATAAGGGCCCGCTTAAGCGGCCTATGCACTGGCTCCTTTTGGTGGCCTGGATGTCTCTAATTTTAAAATTCATTCATTTACTACCTCATTGCCAAAAAATCAAGTCGAAGAAATCATTTTTTCTGGATGTAAAACTTCTAATGTCACTGATTATATTTCACATCGTTAAAGTATTCAAACAACATTTTACAGCAACTCGGTGACACAGCATTTACTCATCACCGCAACTTCGTGGAATTATTTTATTAGTATTCTCTTCGACACGACGTATTATTTCCATGATTTCCATCCGCCGCGCGGCAGCTCTAGGAATTATGCAGAAGTAATTTTAGTTTAATTTATGGCACACATATGCCAGCCGCCGTTGCTTCCCGGCATGATTTAGATAGAAAACGCGACTTTATTTCGCTCAGCCACAGCAGATATGAATAAATATACATGCCAAACAACCCCTCAGGTCTGCGTCTCTATAGGAACGTGTCCTCAGTTTCCGCCGTCATGAAAGTAGTTGCTAATTCTCAGATGTACGAAGATGATACTTCGTGTGAATATTTAACGAGCATTATGTCCTATTCTTTAATATTCTGACACTATTGTTATAACCAATTGCGACTGTTGCTTCAAAAAAGTTTTTCAACCGTTGAACGATATTTTCTGCGGGTTGAAACTTTTTAGAAACAAGAAACGCAGCGACGCTATAATAGCCAAGCGGACTCGCAGATCAGTCGTCAGGTGCGCAAATCAAAATCAACCCGTCAATTTAGAACAATCAAAATTAGAGCATTGCGACAAAACCTTTTCAAACAATCACATCTATTGAACCATGAATTATTTTTAACTGCACACAATATTATATCAAATATTTCTCATGTATTCATACAATGCTTTAAATAATTGTAATGCCACGCCTTTTTTTATAAATAAGAGGAAATATTGGTGATTCCTCTTGCGTGCAAGTTTAGGCACTAGCTTAATAAAGTGGAGAGTAGGGGGGGCGGTTAGGAGCGTCAGTGACTCAAGATGGAATAAGTCACAAATCTCCGAGATGTTAGTCGGAACTTGTCTTGTCTGACCACCACACAAAGAAAAGAATGTAACAGCAATGACGAAACCTAATTAACTGTATGCAGAGAGCCAAATAAAACAAGATATTGAAAAAAAAGAATCACAATAAATTGTCAAAACAAGCAGCACATATGCTCCACCACTGGAGTGCAAGTTAAAAGAAAGGATATTAGTCAAATCTACCTGACAATAAAATTATTAGACCGTGAAAATTAACCCTGCAAAACGTTTACCATGGTACGCGTACGACGGCTTTACAAATATAGACCCCACAAATAATTTAACGCCTAAACTTATCTGGATAGTGGTCTTATCTGGAATGGTCGTCTTCCAGTAATAGCTCTAGGCGCATCTGAGATGTCTTCAGCTCACAGGCGCTCAGGTCAAAAACTAGTGGTCAGAAGTGAGCAGTGACGTGAGGAACGTCACAAGGTAGGGGCTGCTTGCTTCGTTTCCAAAATTTACGGTATGAAAAAACCCTAGAGAGAAAGTCTGTTTAAAAATCTGCTCTCTACTCTATGTATGAGACAGAGCTACACATGTAAAATACTCAAAACTTGAAGAAAAATCCATGGACATTCTGTTTCACAAAAAATTTAAGGCAAAGATAGAAAAGATAACTATCTACTAAAGTGATATACCCTCAGAAATTTATTTCTTGTTCTAAAGTTATGGCAGTTCAAAAATCAAAATGTCAATGAAATGTAATTAGCCCAAAAGACGGTGACACGTAGGCACTGCCCTTTATTTGAATACGCATAATGCCAAACAAAATCAAGAATTGCAGTCAGCAACAATCAATATATTGATATCTATGAAATACCCAATTAAAATGATATTTTACCTGTTTACATCAGGGTTTTTTATCAAGGGAAGGGATGGCGTCCAACAAAACAGAGCTGGAGGAGTGTGAATGGTGGTTCTCCGCAATCGCTTTCCTCTAAAAGGAAGCAAATATTGAACAAACTGCTTCAGGGCAAGCATTAATAGACGTGGTCCGATAGTATACAAAAGAGAACTTACCGCTGGAGGTTAAAATTCCATTAGAAAATGGACGAGAAGTACCCAAAGCAACACAACTAAACCTAAGTTACAAAATAAAAGGGTACTACTCCACAAATTGGTGTTTGGGAGTCTAATATTCCAGAACCTGGAAACTAATGAAACGACACCCACATCACAATCTCCGCAGGAAAGTAAATGAAACAGAATCTAACTTTTTAAATAAGGTAAAGTAAGTGGCCCTGAAGAAGGAGGTTCGACAGAAAATCAAAAGGAACAGAGAAAAGCCGGTAAAGAAGGTATCTTGATACTCAAGCAAATTTTAACAGAAGGTATCTTGATAGGAAGGTAAACATTCATGTACTGCTAGTACATGTAGAAAGCACAAGGTGGCGCGCTGGTCAACTCTGTTTACGAGGGTCCAACGATATTTTATGAGGATATTTCTGAGTCATTAATGATACTATAACATTAGTGTCCAAAAGATTGCAATACAATACTGAATCGCTGAGAAAGAAGATATAATACGTGAGACATTATACAATCAATGAACTATGGAATTTGTCAAAGGAAAATCATTGTAAAGGGCTTGTATCTAGGAATCGGTACTCTATAATCAATAAAAAGAAATTCAAATGACTGATAAGTGATCAAAATAGTAAAACAAAGGTGACGTGATTTTAGCACGTGACAGTAAGGGATTTTATATGTATTCTTCATACTTTTATGTGAATAAATATTATTATTATAACTATTATATCAATTTAACGAATGATTCTTACATTGCCTAATCGCTTTCTGTCCTAAAATATTCTCGTCTTCCTCATGGCTTTTAATATTGTCCGGATTACTGGTTACTAGATCTGAAAGACTTACCAAGTGACACTATGATACAAGAACAAGGATTCTACGTACTGTTCTGACAATTACCGACCCCCCGTTAGATTCCAAAAAGCATAACATATGGTCACTACATGCGGTTATCCAGGCCGTTCACTCTATTCAGCTGGATGTTTCTGCACAGGCAAATGTCCCTAGCTGTTTGTAGAAGGTGAACAGACGTACGCAGTCAAGGATGGAAACGATGTGAATACAATCGCGAAGCCTCAACAGACCCACGAAATCTCGCAACCACAAAACTAATGTCTCCATGTTTTCCAGCTGTTAAATGAAACCGCATATCTAGGTTTGACATTCTACTTGTACATGGGCACTAAAAAGGAAGATATTAGCATAACACAGCGTACGCCACAACTAATGTGGCGTGAATGCGAGAGAGATGCAGCTGGCGGCCGCCCCTAGACTTCATCTGAGCGCCCGTTTTTAGACAATAAAAAACAAATTTTATAGTGACAATGAAGTGCTCTGAGATTTTGTTAATGGATGTCTGAAGGATATTCAGGTAGTGAATTTTAATTTTTCGTTTGTTCATATTATTTTCCGGGGTCGAAGAATTTTTTTGAGCAATTTTCGATCGAACAACAAGAGATCTTTTTCAATAAGATCATTCAAAAAATCCGAATAACAATATTTTTCTCAGCAGATTGGACTGCCTGTACTAAACATAATGACGATAAATTCATCATTTTACAGGGATACTTTCGTTTTTCCGAAACCGCATTGTAAACGAACATCTTGGTTTATCTATATGATTTCTTGAGTTGAGAACTGACGAGCGTCCCTCCTTGTCTTCTCCTCTAGGCAGAGTCAGATTTGATATTACATATTTATTTGAAACCTGATATCTCTGTTGTCTTAAGTTTATGCAGTACTAGGTCTGTAAATTAAGTAATGAGAGTGGCAACGTATCGTTCGATCTGGCAACACTGAAGGCGCCGTGCTCGGAGGGAACGTAGGAGGACATGTGATCCGCCTTCAGCACAAGTTTGAACTCTCTTGAGCCATTTGGCTGACCGTATCAATGTGAAATAGTTTTTTCTATTGTGTTCCAAAAACGAATGACATGAATTTCGAGCAACGATGTGCTATCTATAAGATTTTGCTTCAGACTTGAGCACAGTGTAACGGAAACTCTTGCTCAACTTTAGCAGGCCCACGGAGATAGTGTTTTGTCAAAAACACAGGTTTTTCGGTGGTTTAAGACATTTTCAGAAAGGAGAAAGTCGATGGAAGATGAACCTTGAAGCGAAAAGCCTTCATTTTCAAGTACCGAAGAGAATATCGACAGAATCCAGGATCTTCAGATCGTCGGTTGACAGTCAAAATGATCGGGAAAGGGTTACATTTGACTCACGCCACCGTTCATTGGATTTTGAGCAGTGAAGTGGAGTTCAGAAAGATCTACATGACCAAAAGGACATCAAGAAGGAGAGGCGCTTTGACTTATATTATATTAATATGCAAGAACTATACGTCATGTGAAGGACAGTTCCAGCTTGAAGATCACCAAGTACAAAGGACTCTAAAATTATTGAACAACATTATAGGAACCGCAAATTTAACTGAACCTTAAAGGATAAGTTTTTCAATAACGAGATATTAGATCAGAAGCAGTCCTACTCGAAGTAACGCAAAATGAGACATTGTCCCTCATACATATCGTTCGTCCGTTGGCAAGGGACAGGATATGAAAAACAGAAGGTCTGCGAATGCGAAATGCGGGCGTAAGCTAAGAACGCGTTATCATTTTCAATTTGGACATACGCCTGGTATATATGAGTACGACGCAGCATACGCGACAATGAGATTTTAAGGGCTGAAGGGACAAGGCTTTGCTTGCGGCTGTGCTGGTCCTTAATTAAATCAGAATGAATAAACGAATAATAGGATCGATTTTCTCGGCGTGGCAAACAGTGGCGTGGGGAGTAAGCGGAGGCAAAATTCCATACCTCTATCCATAAATACAACTTCCCCGCCCTTCATCATAGGGTCAAACTCGGTTACCAAGCGCACAAGGTACATAATTACATTGAGTTTCATCAGTGGTCGACATGACATAACGCTATGCTGTTCGTATCAGAATAATTTTGAAAGTTCGATAAAATAACGGAATTTCAAGGGAAAGGGTAATAGAAGCATAGTTCGTAGACTTGTTTCTTCATAAACGTTTTTCCAATTTTAATGGTTTGCCCTCGTTTGTTTTTAAATCTTCCGTCCATTTTCTATATTTCTCTCACTAAATTTATAATCCATATTACTTATATTGCAGAACATTGGATTATTTGAGGAAAATTGTCATAAATATGAAAATTCCTTTTATGTGGTGTTAAGCTGTGTATCATTCGGAAGACCTGTACAGGATTTGGTAACCTGTGAGAGAATTGTCTTCTGATAACGTTGACATACATAAGAATAATCGTTTAAAAAAACAATTTTGTAACGTGACCCTGATAATTGCAGTTTATAAGATACAACAATTCTCAAAATTATCAGACACTCCAGCTCGACTACACCCACAGAAAAATGTATCTAAGCTCAAAAAAATATGACGAAACCTAACCGTTTATACTCGTTACACCAAAAAATCAGAATCTACAAATGATACTACAAGTATCTCAAAGTTCGCTTGAATAATCGGATAAATAAGAGTCGGATCTATGTAAACGTACGCCTCTGTTTACAAGAGAAAGGGAGCCAGTCATTTTCATTTCAGTGTTGTAATTGGAATTTAAATTCGCTTATTCGTGCGGTATAGACGGTCGTCTTATGTATTAATTTGAATAAAAATTATATAAGTCAGGATACAGGAGAGAAGGCTCGAAAAGAAAATATGATTTTGAACACCTGGCTCATATTTTAATCTCATACTGTCGTGGTGCTGCGCCCTTAGGATTATACTATGTTCTTCGAAGGTTTATGGCTAATTGGTAGAGCTGTTGAGTTTTTCGAAACTGTATTACTTTAAAATGCGGCAACAAACAAGTCTCGTGTTTTCCCATTCATGCCCAGTTTCAACGCCTTGCTAAAGTCAGCTCTAAGCTGAGCTGATGCTTATTTTCGATATGTTTGATACTTTGGAGGAACTCTATCTTAACTTAAAATGTACCTTTTTTCAACAACGAGTAAGTCAAAGTAATGTCTGAGAAGTTTGTATGTACAGTTGTATTCATAAAAAAAGCGTACACGAATTAGAATGAGAGGAAACCTTAACCTTATTTGCGTAAAACCGGCTTATCGCATGTTAAAGGTTATTAAAAATGCAAAGCATGGGCGTCGGGCATTAGTTCAATACAGTAACAAAAACGTATTTCTTTATTTTACATCTTAACAGTTTTATAAAAATTACAATAGAAACAAAAAACGATTAACAAGAATAAATAAAATCTAATATTTGGTCATATATCCCTGTTTTTCTATTACTTGAGCCAGTCTATTCGGAATTGACTGAATTATATTTGATACAATATTTGGATCAAGCTCTTCCCAGCACGCATGTATTATTTCCCATTAATCTTCTGAATTTTGTGGCCTAAAATTTCGATTATATATTTTTTTTACGATTATACCCCAAATATTTTCGATTGGATTGATATCGGGACTATAAGCGACCCAAGGCAGCACTTCCACATTATGGGTTTGAAACCAGTGGGTTACAGCATTGGCCGTATGAACTGGACAATTATCTTGTTGAAATATGAACGTATTATTGGGATATATTTGCTCAGCACTTGGTAACAATATGTTTTCTAAAATGTTAATGTAATTTCCGGCATTAAATCTTCCCTCTATTCGCCAGCAAACACCAGGTCCATGAACACTTATCCAGCCCCATACATTTACAGAGAAACGCCCAGGTCTAGAATTGCGGGGGTTAGTATATCGCTCTTCAAACCTGGTATTGTTTGGACGGTAAACACGAATTTGGCCGTTATAAGTCGACTGGAACGTCTTTTCATCAGTAAAAATGACCCTGTTCCAAAATTGAGGATTGCGGTATATATAATTTAAAGCAAAAATAATTCTTGATTGTCGCCGTTCTTCGTTAAGAAACATTTTTTTCGCAGCAGGGTGACATTTTAGATCAGATTTCATTACTCTCCTGCTGGCGGTAGGTTGGGAGGCAGGAAATGCTGTATCAATAACAGCATCCCTTACAGTTGCAAATGGATTATTTCTTAAATATCCCAAAAAAGCAGCATCCTGTTCAGGGTTGGTAAGTTTGGGACGACCTGAACCAATTTTCCTCTTTAGGGAATCTTCCTGTTCCCAGCGTTGCTTAATTTTCAATATGGTTTTTTTATTTCTATTATACAACTGCGCTACAGCACGGATTGGCCATCCTTCTTCGATTCTTGATACAATTTGAGCCTTTTCAACTTCAGACAACTGACGAGGCATTTTTATTTTCTTCTGTCGAAGTTTATCAAACGTTACCACCATGCATTTTCGAAATGAATTACACCGACGTCAATGCTTTGCATTTTTGACAATCTACGACGTGTGATAACCTCCAATAAACAATCATTTAGACAAGCCGGTTTTACGCAAATAAGGTTAAGGTTTCCTCTCATTCTAATTCGTGTACGCTTTTTTTATGAATATATTATGTGAGATACGGATATTAATATCGCAGAAATTGATGAACTTGCCAAATCGGTAATATATTGAAATGTTTTGAGGGACATTTTTCCACAGTTTGATATACTCCAAAAACATCACTGTTCGTGTTGAGTTCCTTTAAAATACCTCTCTCTATAAATGTGACATATTGGGTGTTCCATACCTTAATTTACATAGTCAAATGGTAGTATGGATCAAGTTATTAGCATTACTATTGAACCGGTTTCTCCCACTTTTATGTTTTTCAAAAAAATCAACACATTTTAAGCTGAAAATTGAAATATTTTACTATGCACAAAATATAATAGTGTTAATTACTTAGCACAATAAATTGCTTGCGTTTCCTTTGATTTCTCAGTTGGACATCTTTATTTATTCAAATATTTTATTTTTATCAGCTCATGTGGCACAAAATTCAAAATTTCGAGGATTATCAACTTGGTTTCATCAATATCTTACAAAATAACGCATAAAACTGAATAAAAGATGTTTTTGGAACTCCTGGGATAATTCCAGGGCCGGATTTTCTTTTGTCTGTTTCGTTGTAGTTTATTAAGTACCACGCTTTGTAAGTTACACTCTGAATTCATTAATATTACCCAGAAAAAGAGATATACATGATACAAATAACACGTGAAACCCTATTTACTATCATCGACAATTTTTTTAATGATTTAATTCTACAAACTGATATAGTATAACAATATGAGTTCTGTTAAAAAGGGATACGGGGTTTATTATGCGATTTTTCAAAATTGAACTTTCCAGATCAACCTGAAATTAAGTTAAAAATCCTCAAACGCGGAGTATGCTGGTGCAGACTAAACATTTCATTGTGGTGCACCATGTGTGCATTATAAAACTAAATCTGACGAAGGGTTGTGGTAAGAGAATATATACATAACTATACTGAAAATGCACCGGACCTGTATATTAGTTTTTTCTAAATTTTCATCTTAATCTTGAAATGGTATGGAGAGTCAAATTTAGTGCATTTGCATACTAAATGTCGTTTCCTCAAGGTTCATGTTGTGAAATATCAGTTGATAGAACTAAATCATTAAAAACCTATTGAAAAGAGTAGGAATGCATCACATCAATTCTTACTCACTTATATCATATATTGCTTTTGGTTTCGCGAGGTAATAATTAATTCGCAGTTTAACCTACAGGGCGTTGATAAAACACAAAGAAATAAAAAACTGCATCTGATCCTGAAATTTTGAGTTCCCAAAACATCATTTGTTCAACTTTAAATAAGTATTGATGAAACCAAGTTGATAACACCTTGAAACTTTGAGCTTTTTGACATATAAACTGCTAAAAAAATATATCTGAATATATAAAAATGTTTAACTGAAAAATCAAAAGAGGAACATTAAAATTCATTACCACCATTTATTGACCATTTTTGTACATAGTCAAACATTTTTTAGTGTTTTGCTTAGAAGCTGCTGATTTTCATAAGAAAACAAAAAAGTAAAGAAGTCGTGTCCGGTCCTGGTTTTTACAGCCGTCCGTCTAACTTTACGATACTCCTAAGTAACTTGTCGTGCAAAACGTCATTTCAATAGTGCCTCCGACATATAATAATAACTTGGCGTGTTTGGATAAATCACAGTGTACATCCGTAGAAACTAAAATTAGATTATTTTATTTTTGGGTTTGGAAATGTTCATGCTATCTACCATTTCACTGTGTTCATATAAGCGCAAATCTCCCTCTATGACCAAGTCAATCAACTGCGTCGTAGTTGCAGACATAAGATTCTCCGCGAAAAAAGTATCGAGATTTCTTATTTTGTTACTGTTAAACCGATTTTTATGAGCCATACTTCACTAGACAGCTAAAAATTGTATCAAAAATAAACAAATGTCAAAAATTGAAGTTGGCGGCACTATACAGGTCGTCCCTAAAAGGTCATTAAAAATTGTAGCACATATCCCTGAGTTTAATATAAGCCGATTTGAAGTAACTTACCTTAGTCAAAAATTGTTCCGATTCCGAGATACAGGATAGCAAAGTAAGAAAATAAAAATCCTTTTTTTGAGTTCATGAAAATTTCTTGACAGGTCACTTTAAACATTGGTATTCGGGGTTGTTTTGTGATCCGAAACCCGAATATTGACATTTTTTTATTGTGGCCGTTAGGGGGGCTCCACACTGCACTTCGGTTCGTTTTAAATGGCCATAACTTTTTTCTCATTGTAGTTTTTTCTTTTTTTTTTATTAAAAAAGCAATGTCGCCGATATTTTTAAGCAAAAAAGGCACTCCCGTTAAAATAGACTATGGTGACGAGTTTTCGAGACATTCGCAAATTTCTGCATCAATGCAGGTTGTGGGGACCCTGAATCAAAATGCTCAGAACTTTACAAAAACTGAATATGTGATAGATTCAAAATGAACAGTTTTTTTCCTATAATAAAGATGTGAATCGAATTTATTAAATATAGTTGTAGTCTCAAAAAACTTCTGGGACCTTCTGGGAAAATAATATGAATAAAATTAATATATTAAAAGATATCATCACAAGATAAAGTTTAAATGCAATATAATTTTTGCAGAAACAGACTAAGATTAATTTTTACAAATCAAAACCCAACCTATCAAAAGTGGAAATGGTAAATAAACGTTTAAAGTGTAACTAAATAAATAAAAATGTTATTTCGCTTGTTGAATGTCTAGAAACTAGTGAACGAGTTCTCAATTGTTTACCACTTTTACCAAGGCTCTGAGCATTCTTCACTAGCCTTCCAAAAGTTCTTGTTGATTCCTGCTCTGAGGTACCAATGGTTTTCTTGGAAGGCGGAAATTCTTGGTTCACCAAGCCTCATTTTTCTTTACAAAAAACTTCTTATCCCTATGACTAGGTATCCATCTAATTTCCACATTTTTTATAAAATTCATGATATGTTTGTTTCTACATTAATGTTTTTGGGGTGTAAAAAATATAACTTAGGCGTTTTTAACAGTTGTTCCCCCTTTTCGATTCTATTCAAATACCACTCGTTCAATAAGTCTATATTTTTCATTTTGGTTGATTTCTGTCGCACACTAAACTCTAAAAATTTGTCTACAAAAGTTGCAAATATTTGCAGCTAGTTTTTTCTTTATGTGTTGAGCTATCTCTAACGCACATTTTATACTTGGAAATACCTGCACTTTTTAAACGGAACCCATTGGTGTCAAACTTCTGGAAAAATTGCACGGATGTACTAAAAATATGCCACGGCAGCGCAAAGCGACTGTCAACATTCCTTTCAAATTCAGTTGTTTTTCCAAACGTCAACTATATTGAACTTGGTAGGTCAGAGCCTTCTGTGATTACAGTTACGTCATAGGGCACGCCTAAATTTTAACAAAACTTATGATGACAAATGATAAAAAATATTTTATTGTTTTGAAGTTAAGTAAATGAAAAATGAAATAATGTAAGAAAAAAGAAAATATTGCAAATAGGTAATTTTGGGTTTAAAAGAATATTTTAGCAGAAAAAGTAAAGAGAAATATAATATTTATACTTTATTACTATTTTCGCGGAGATCGTGCCCTCTGAACCACTGTGCGGCGGTGGTAGGAGCGGGCGGTCGTTTGAACATTTTTGTTAATCATTTTTTATAGAGCACCAGATTTCCGCGTTGACTGTTTATATATAAGAACTAAGATCATGAAAAGTCAACCACAAAGGTAAGAGAGAGATAATATCTAGATCATCAGAAAATTAAAGGAACTTAGAACGATAATCAATGTGTCATTAAAGAAAAGTGTGTATACTCTCATTTTTAAGCACCGACCTTCTAAATCATGCAAAAAGCGTGCTGCCATTACTCCTGATCTACTATCTGTCCAGTTTTCATTTGAACAGCCTATTCTAACACTGAATGTTTATTCCTTTTGTCCACCCAATACGAGTATTTCGTCTTCTTTCCATCAAGCCACTATCTGCGCCGCAGGCCAAAAACTCCATCATATAAATATAAACACACATCATAAAGTACCCTCATATCAGAAAGATAGGGGTGGTTTTAGTTTATAGCCTCCGCAATTGAAAATGTATCTTTTCAGTCGCTTTACATTTCATTTCTGGGGATTTTGCTGGATATGATATGTAAAGGAGGCGCTATATCCTTGTTTCGTCTAGATTTCAGAAGTGGCAGTCATAAATAATGTTCGGGGCGCAGCTATTCCTCCTGCGTAGAGACTTATGATCAAGGCGGTTTGAAAGTCGCTTTTATGACTGTACTGAGTCGATAGTTTTCTGCACTTATCATATTTTTAAAGCTCAATTCTGTACCAGACAATGATCTGTTTTCAAACACTGGTAAATTTAAACATACATGTATCATGGAAATTTGCTTGACTTCAATTATTTTTTAATTCCCTCAACCAATTTTGATATGGTTCAACAATTTTTGTTTTAGTGAAGGTTTTGCAAAATGCTCTAATTGTTGTATAATTCAGAAGACTAACAGTATCCGGTACCCTGTGAGAGCATTATCTTCTCATAACGTTCAAACACATAGAGATAATGTTTTTAGTGAAAAAAAAAATTTGTAACGAAGGTGAGATAACTTTAGTTTGACAACCAATCATCACTTTTTAATTCAGTCGCCCAATTTTGTTACGGTACAAGAACTTGTTTTTGAGCAGGTTTTGAAAAATGCTCTAATTTTTGTAGTTCTAAATTCACGAAGTAATCTTGATTATAGTGCGAGGCACGGTCTTTTGTGCGAACTAACTTTCTCGAACGTGAACTTACATTTTCTTTTTATGGTCGACTAAAACTTAACTATATCTTGATAAGTACATTATTGCAACGTTTTTCTTATTTAGCATAATAGTTTTATAACGGTTCTCAATAATATCGAATTTCATTTTTATCATAAAACTCTTCTCTTGGCCTAATAATTCTATGGTAGAAAATCGTACTTGGTGCTATTTACGGTGCTCTTATGAAGGAGTTCAGCGGTCCACAACCTTCGATAGTGATGTAGTTTCACACCCAGTGCTGGGTTTGTCGGGTTGTGGGGACTTTGATAGAAATTGGCCTCCTTTGATGAATATTGTTGTCGGGGCTCTTTTCTCACCCCCCCTTGGAGATTACTGTCTGCATTAACACTTTGAACGATCTATAAGCAGGGCTCACGTCTACGAGGAGCAGTCTTCCATTTCCGTGAACCCTCATTGTTCGAGGGTTCTACCTTCAGGTTCTGATTTACATCTGGGACTTCCTATCTTTGGTAGCCTTTCCTTGGAGAGGCTCCGTATCGGCTATCCCTTCTCTTGTGTGGAATCACTCACACCATTCTGTAATGGCCAAGCATATACCAAGGTAATTTCTTTTTAATTTTAGTTTTTGCTGGAAACCGTTTAGCTGGGGGGTAGTACCAACTAATTTCCTTTTGCTTGCCTCCCAGGACTTCTCTTAAATTGTTTTTTTTATTCAATAAATGTTTGTGTAGCCTGGGAGACCCAACATTTGGCAGTCAGTTCAAGTTTTGATAGGCCGAAAAGCACTACTTGTTATTTCTTTTTCCTAGGTCTTGGAACTAGGTAGCACCCAAACCTCAACCATTTGTATCAAAGACCAAAGTACAAAGAACCACACTCTGAGGTCACATTATCTTCCAACTGATACGTGCAGCTGAGAGTTGATGTTATAGCATCGCTGTGCCTATTGTTCAGTGTAGACTCTTAACTAACGGATATGGAGGTCTCTGTGAAGAGTTTCGACATCTCTTTGTATAATAGGTTGCCTGCAATTTGGAATGGTTATGACCAGTGGCGTGGCTACCTTGGGTGGCACCTGGTGCTGAAGTTGGTAGTGTCACCCCATCAAAAATCAAAGGCAACGAATTTTATATGATTTATAAACGTGATTTGTCATATTTGTATTTATAATATTGCACAAATAACAAAACACAATAAAAACTAAGACAGAAAAAATATTTTGATCTTAAAATTAAAATTTCTTCTTTCTAGCTTTAACAGCTGCAAGCTCAGAAATAACTTTATCCAAATTTATATTTTGCATTGCCTCGTGTTCGATGGCTAATATGCCACGACTGCTTGGCCGCGATTGGGTCATTGTTGCTTGAAAATAGTTTTTTATTAATTTTAGTTTACTGAAACTCCTCTCACATGAAGCTACGCTCACGCAAACCGTCATGAACAATTTTAGTGCAATCATAAGATTTGGAAGAGATTCTGTAAGATCCCATTCCACAATAAAATTTAAAAAAAAACAGAGATATCCAATCAGAAACTGTAACATTAGCGGCTTTTTTAAGTGTCTTCCCAGTCTTGGTATCTCCAAAAGTGATTCTGTTCCTGAGCTGTAGCTAATTTCAGTTCTTCAGTATTCGCCAAAAGAAAAGTATTTCTTTGTCCAATCTCGAACAATGGAGCTAGGTCTTGAAGAGACTTCAATCTTGTTTGGAGTTCAACTCTGAATCGGTTAAGACACTCCAACATATCTTTTTGATGTTCTTCTTTCAGTGCGAGTCCTGCATCACTGGACATCTCACCAACCACCCGTTTTTTACGATAAAGTCGTCTTTCTGTTGGAATATCGTAGTCTTCTGATTTTTTTGTAGTAATATTTTTTGCCTCTTCCACAATGTGATCCCGTTTTACTTCAATATAAAGACGAAGTGCCTCTATTTTTGTAGCAGTTTCGTCATTAGTTAAGCCTTTACTTTGCAATGCAATCTGTGCATTTTTTTATGTTTTTACATTGTTCTTAAAGTTGAGTGACTGGGTAGGTGTCACCCCAAAAAACGTGACACCCGGTGCGGACCGCCCACACCGCCCCCCTTGCTACACCACTGGTTATGACCATTACGTTTTCTCTCTTCTAGTATGATAAATCTATGAATTTGAAAATGACAATCCTCCATATACTCGTACAAGTATTGAGAGTGTCAGACCAAACTCTGGTCGCGCTATCACTTGAACAATTGGAGTTTTAGTACAAGATAAATATCCTTTGACTACATTTACTGTTGACATCCTCGCTTCAGTCAATTCTCTTTGGTTCATCCTTGCCTTCACGATGTCTTCACTTCCCGCTCTCCTCGACGTATTCTTATTCCATTTGAGTATTTAAATTTCAGAAAAGAATTATAAAAGAATGTGAAATCTCATCTGCGCGCCGGCAACTTTTCTCGTTCTTGCGAAACAATCTCCCTACCTTCCCCTCTCGCTTCATCCTCTTTCTTTTCCACTTCTTCAAAGTCATACCAGGAGTGTCGTCCATTGTTTTGCCCCCAGCACCTATGCCGCATTTTTTCCTTTACACAGATAACTTATATAACAATTCCAGCACCAGGTCGGGTGGAAAAAGTTTACTTGTTTCAGTATCGTCTCGACGCTTAGAGATCTTGTAATATTGAGCAATTTGATTGTTATCGGAATTTCTCAAATATTAGATTATTCTTACTATTTGCGATCAAGAACTTGAAAAAAATAGTAATTTCAACTTTACCTTCATTTTTTTCTTTCTCTTTTTCTCTTTCTCCTTTTTTTCAAGTAGTAATCAAAACCGCAGATGATAAAAAACTATTATTGCTTGGACTCGCATAATCCCACGATTTTAATTCATTTAACTACTATATATTTTTATAGCTTTTTAAGCCATTGTCTAAATTGTTAAGCAATGAATTGACAAAATTCGACTGTTGCTCAACTTTATTAGCATATTTTTGATTTTGAGGCGCATCCGACCGGATTTAAAACCACTGTAGGTGGTCTTCATTATTGACCAGAGACATGTATCAGAGGTACAGCTATGTAAAAAGACAGTTATCTGTAGCTCACTAGTATAAGTAAATCCCGCAAGGTTATTACGTACAATGACAAAAAAATCGTTAAAATGTCAATTTGTACACTAGGTAGCCGCTAGTGCGCCGCAAGCTCATTCCGTGCGAAGTACAAGAGCAACATGTAAATGTCACTTGATTCAAATGGGACATCTCATACGATAACCTACATAATGTCAAAAAACCCTTCATCGTGTCAAAAAATTGTCACTTTTCAAGGTACGTAATATGGTTAATCTTCATACTCTTACAAATTTAATTTCATTCTTGTAAAATCATCAACATCCTGCAATTGCTTACCTTCTATCTTTGTAGCAGGTGGTGCTTCTAAAGGTACATCTTCGTCAGCTGGAGCAGTAATCTGGAAAACAATGAACATAAGATACATATTGCTGACTGCTAAATCAAGAGATAGAACAATAATAACGAACCATACTACAGACGTAGCAGGTTATTTCTTTCATTCATTTGAAATGGTGTTCCCTTAAGTTGCCCGAGGAGAGAGATCGAGCACAAAGAGAGAAACCCAACTCGAGCTGCCTCGCTGAGTTTAGAATAACAGGTTACGAGTCAATAATGCCGGCCAAATAACTCATTGTTGCATGAGACCATAATTTGAATTTCAAGTACATCAAAGGTCATTATTGATTGTTATTGTGAATCTACAAAGAACAGCTATTGTAGTCAAAACCTGTACCTCGTTATTGTCACTGTTATTTACAATAATCAAATCCAAGCGAATAACCGAAATTTCTGTTATGTACCGCGGTTATAATATAGTTCAAAATGACACACGAGTTGATGACGCCAGTTACTCGAATCGCTTGAACGCGTTGGTTTTAACCGCGGTTTTGTTGCAAGTTGTAAATTTTAGAAAAGCGGGTATATAATTTCTGACTGTTTTTATTATCACTTAATAATCGGTGCTTTTTCGTCTAGAAGGGTAGTATGAAAAGTCTAATAAGAAACCTTTCATAAGATTGACGGGAGAAATGTTTTTTTTTCCAGAAGATATTGTTCGGGTGTTAAATAACTTGAGAAAATCTCGCATTTAGAACAAGTTTGTCGTGAAAATAAAAGATATGACTCCTAAAATTTTAATGGTGGAACCGTGGCTTTGTAGCTATGATAAGTTTCAATTCTCGAAACTTTTCCGCATCTCAAATAAGACATTTATTGATTTGGCAGAAATGATAAGTCAAAAGTGATGAAAAAAGATATTAGAAAAACCGTATACCGGTGGACATTATCCAGTGAGTTTATATGGCCATACTTTAATATTCTTGTGGTATATGGCTACACAGGATACTTTTGTTAAGTATAGGAACTAGATTTAAAGTGTCCCTAACAACATTAGTGAGTAAAACTAATAAGGTGCTCTACTTTCTGCTACAACTGAAGTCAGCCTGTATCAAGTTTCCCAAAAATGGAGCTGAAGTACAACAAAAATATCCAATACCCGCCAAAATTCTAACTTGTCACATTTCAAATAATAACCAGAAATATAAGACTACTCGGGAGTTGGGTAAATACCACAATTTCACGTTGATAACTATGACATATAACAGCTGACTGATGACGTCACGGATCTTATAACCCAACTGATAACCACGCTCACTTCTCACGTTTTAAGTTTCCCCCACACCGACGCGATACAGCGATAGCGGAAGCGTCAGCTTTAAAAATCTCATTTAGCCGATAACTGCCCCTTCACACCACCGCAGTACGAAAGTTTTCTGATCTGCGCGATATTCTCAAACGTTTTTTGATTTCTTATACGTTACAATATGTCTTCTGATGGAGAAGAACTATTATTATTATTATTGGCCTTTCCAGAAGATAAAAGGCGAAAATGGTAAGGATGATAATCATTAGTAAATAATTATTAATAATTGTGTTTAAGAAAAAAGAAGAACTGGATACATGATATCAATAAACAAAGAAGGATATATATGCCACGAATCATACTTCAATGCCCTAACTACGTAGATATCCACACCGTTTTTACGTATTCTTTCGAATGACTCCCGATCGGTTTGATGAAATCTTAAATTTAATGTGATCCCACACTTTATCCTTTGTCCTGCAACTTTTATAGTCATTGTGACTCAAATCGTACAATATTGGGTACTTCATTTGTTCAATTAATTTCTCCGTTGTGGACATCGTGAAAAACGTGGCGATATGCGATACGAACCGTGTTAGGAGCGTTTCTGAAATGAAACGCTGTCAAGACGATAACCGCGGGCCACCCGTCCGCGCTGGTGTGATCAGTGTTATACTAAGTGACATATAAATCCGAACACCCAGTTTAAATGGTTTTATTTTAATAAAATTTTGTATAAGTACTTAATGAAGCATAATAAGTAAATGATAAAAATTTCAAAATGATTGCACTGCTTTAAAGCCCTTTGACCTTTAATAATGTGTGGATGCACCCAGATGTGCTACGCATTCTCCAACGCGCCTAGGCATGCTTCTGATCAGGTGGTCAATGTCCTCCTGTGGTATCTCATTCCAGGCAACCACCAACTCCTCTCGAAGTGCTTCTAGAGTCTGAGGAGGACGTTGCAAATTGAGCAATCTCCTACCCATCATATCCCACACGTGCTCAATTGGGGATAAGTCGGGAAATCTTGGTGGCCATGGTAACAATGAGACATCATTATGTTGAAAGAAGTCTATTGTGACTCTTGCAACATGTGGTCGGGCATTATCTTGTTGGAAAGTTGGATCTGCCACGGTGTCAAGATAGGGTAAAAGATGGGGTTCTAGAACTTCGTGGATATAACGCTGCGCGTTCATGTTACCTCTGATGAAGATTAAAGGTGACCTGGAACCATAAGCTATAGCACCCCAAACCATAACTCCAACAGTGTGATGAACATGTCTTTCAACAAAATACTGTGGATTCCTCCTTTCACCACGTCGCCTTCTAACCCTGGCACGACCATCGTGCATGCCTAAACAAAATCGAGACTCGTCACTAAAGACAATACTGTTCCATTCCTGATCCCAGAGTGACCGTTGTCTGCACCACTCAAGGCGATTACGTCGGTGTTCTCGAGTTAAAGGGAGGACCCAGTGTGGCCGGTATGAAAACAAGCCAAAACTTCTCATTCGTCGGTAAACACTTCGCATGCCAATAGGTCTTCCGTGTTCTGCAAACCATTCATTTGCAATGGACCTGGTAGTGGAGAAACGGTCCCTTAAGGCCAATAATCTTAGGCGGCGATCTTCACGGTCTGTTGTTCTACGGCGGCGTCCAGTGCCCCTTGCTCTTTGCATACGGCATTCTCGAAGACATGCCTGACAACACCTAACCACAGTGTCTACACTTCTTTGCACTCTAACTGCAATTGCCCGAAAAGAAAGTCCAGCTTCCCGAAGTCCCACTATACGGCCCCTATCAAACTCACTAAGTTGACGAAATCGTACAGGTCTCCGTACTCTAGGCATCGTAACCGATCGTAAAGGATGTCAAGAACCAAAATCCGCCAACGTTGATTCTTTACTGCGGCTGAAATATTCATTTTTAGAGCGTTAGTGAATTAAAAAAAAAGCAGTATAAAAACCGGAATGTCCAACTGATAAGGCTGAAAATTTGTTCACTTGTTATTTACAGTAAGATAAATACATTCACCAACTTTTATTAAAATAAAACCATTTAAACTGGGTGTTCGGATTTATATGTCACTTAGTATATTTACCGTTCTTAAAACTGAGCACCGCATGGACAGTGGTGCGATTATCCCTATCGCCTTACCGCGTCTGTGTTGGGAATCCTTAATTTAGCCTCCGGTCTGTCAGTGCTTTTGAGGGAGGTCAAATGTTCACCTTCATTAG
Source organism: Acanthoscelides obtectus (assembly GCA_963669975.1). Lineage (NCBI taxonomy): Eukaryota > Metazoa > Arthropoda > Insecta > Coleoptera > Chrysomelidae > Acanthoscelides > Acanthoscelides obtectus. The sequence goes on from CAVLJG010000005.1 coordinate 62,244,455, forward strand.
AAGGTGGCCCTCAACCATTAAGATTCCCGTTTCTTGAGTTCATATCTAAAATTTTCTTGAAAATCATCACTTATCTTTGTCTTTATCTTACGCAATATCCTTTTAAGCTGGTGAATGATTTTCTCTCTTTCATAGAGAGAACTCAGTTGAGACATCTTACTCACCCTACTGAAGTAAGTGCAGAGAGGCCCAAAGGCACTCCAGTGAACTCTTATTTTTTGGAGGACTTGGCTTCTCAAGAACTTTTTTATCGCGGTACTTTTCCTCGCTTTTTATGCTCCACTCAAGTATAAAAACTTAAGATCCTGCTTCTTGAAAGTGTACCTATTTGTTTTCACAATAAAACTTAGCTTTTCTGAATGATAAATAGCAGTGAAATCGACTACAAGGTTGCCTACATGATATACGTTTGAGTTCGAAAGTAGTTTTTTCTATATATTTGTGACATAATTTTGACCGACATTTCAACCAAAAAGTCTCTGGTAGCAATGGTGATGTCATTTCTATCGCCAAGTTACATGGAAACAATTTATGGATCAGGTGCATATCATCTTAAAGGAACGTTATCTATATTTCTGTAAACACTTTTTTGCATCATCCAGAATATAAATCAATAAATAATGGTTGACTTGAAGTTGGCCAGACGTCCGCAAAGATTTTAACATGAGTTCAAAGTAACATCGAACCCGATTGGTAGAGTTTCAGGCGCGACTTATTTTAACGTGGTTGTCCATTTTCCATATTCACACTGCAAGAATACTGGAAGCAATGTAACACATTCTAATGTTATAAAAAATTTTCTTTTAATAACAACCTGCAATTTGTTTTGAAGCTGAGGTTACTTGGACTTGGATTAAAAAAAAATAGGACGTCAGAAATTACGTAGTACACCCTACAATCCTAAAATAATTTAACAAAACCGCCCTTAATCTTTACTCGATGGCAAAATTATGCTTATTCTAAAAGGGCATTTTTTTGTTTTCAACCTCTGTGACAATTCCTCAGAATTATTAGTATCAAGTCGGTACTTCGATAATAGACAGTGATATACTTTTATAATGCTGTGTCATGTTCAAATGATTCAATTCTATCACTCATAGCAGGGATATTTGAGATATACAAAAGATAGACCAATGGACTAAGAACACTCATCTGAAGTACTCCAGTATAGATATTCAGTAGAATAAAATATTTTTATACTTGGGTCGAATTGTCCTTTTCGAGACATAGGACCCTTTGTAATATCGATTTATTGTCTTGGAAATGCAATGCCTATTTTATTGATCAGTTCTTCAGGTGGGATTATATCTAAATGAAATTTGAGAGATATTAAGAATATCCACTGGCGGAATCTAAACTTGCAGCTCTGTGAAGCTGGGACAGCAATTCTGATGGTCTATAGCGCCACCTGTCACTGGGTTTGTTCTTACAAATTAATGTGTTTATCCAAAACTCTAATCTGCAATCGAAATTCTGTACTTTCAAGGTCTCTAGCAGAAATTAAGGCAACGCGTTATACTGAGTTCGAATAAAAATAGAAGTATGACGTCGAGAGGTAACTAGTACAGCCTAAAACACTAAATTATCTAATAAAGCCGACGTTAATCCTTGCTCGATGGCAAAATTATGCTTATTACAAAAGAGATGAGCGTAACGGTAACCCTTCTGTACATGGATATCATCCCCCTTCCTCATAAATCGGCCTGAGAGTTTCGCTCTTTTCGGTTGGCTCTTCCTCATGCTGCTCATAATTAACATTCGGTGTACCTCCATTAGTGTAATTAAAGTGTCGTTCCAGAACCTACACTCCTTATCTTATCACAGGGGCTCCTTCTGATGCTGAAGCCTTACTGGCTTGATACGCCACCGGCATCATGGCCTTATGCCGTTGATTGGTACAGTGTGGGCGTTATTAAAAATGATACTCCATATCCTGTGACTTGCATCAATCGAATAGTAATAGCCCAGACATACCAGAAAGAGACATTATATAAAAATTTAGAGTGGGGTATAAATTCTACTGTGTGGAGATGACCAGTCACCTTTTTACTATCTAGCTGTCCAGTAGAAGACCTGAAGGAGATGTATCAATCGATCAATAAGAACGCAATATTGAACTTTTGGCAGTCATAATGTCATAACGATTGTGACATGACAGATCGACAGGCAGGAGTTTATGAAAAAGAAACATTACACAATAGAACAGCGTATCCTAATTGTTAAAAACTATTACCAAAGTGGTGAAAGTTTAATTGCCACGATTCGAAAAGTGCAGCTAATATAATATTATAATGTTCCTACCCCATCCACAGTGAAAAGAATAATCCAAAAATTTGAAAGTACTGGTTCTTTTAATAACGCGAAATTTGAGGAAGACTGAAAACGTCAGAGCAGTTCGCGGAAATGTAGTCGAGAGTCCAGGACGTCGATTTGTCATCGCGCTCAAGAATTGGACATTCAGACAGCCACTTTCCAGCGTATTGTAACGGAAGATTTACACTTGCATACCTACAAAGTCTAATTGACTCAACAGCTTATGCCAACCGACCATACACAGCGAAGAGAGTTTAGCAATTGGATCCTTGGCCAGCAGTATGTGAATGGTGATTTTGCAGACAAAATTATTTTTTGCGATGAGGCCCATTTTCATCTCGATGGCTTCGTCAATAGACAAAACTGCCGCATTTGGGGCACAGAGGATCCAAGAGTAACTCATGAGAACGCTATGCATCCAAACCGTGTCAAAGTATCACTGTTTGGTGTGCACTATGGTCTGGAGGAATTTTTTTTTCTTTGAGGTCGAGGCCGGTAATCCACTAGCAGTGAATGGCAAACGTTATCGTGCAATTATTACTCAGATGTTTGTGCCACAATTAGAAGTCAAGGCTCTTAATGACATATGGTTTCAGCAGTATGGTGCCATATGCCATACTGCTTATGAAACATTGGCAGTTTTGCACGAGTTTGCTCCTGGTCGAGTCATCTCCCTGTTTGGTGACTAGAATTGGCCGCCACGATCTTGCGATTTAACACCTTTGGACTTTTGGCTTTGGGGTTATCTGAAGTCATTAAGAGCTGAAATCAGACGCTGTATCAACCAGACACCCCGACATGTGTGCAAAAATGTTACTGTGTCAGCCATTTACCTGAGGGGTTGTTTCATACATAATTCCAAAGTGTATATACCATAATTCAATAAATATTTTAGGTGTTTGTTACGAAATACCATCTTTAATAGAACCTTGGAATATTGTGTCCTTATTGGAACACCCTCTATGTATGCTTAGCTCATTCGCATGTATGCATATTCAGAACCATGGAGTTGGCAGTTGCATATTCAGCACAGTGGTCGGACTTTCTCACCTTTATTAGGAGACCAGGAAGATTCGACAGACAAAAGAATAAGCATGTGGAGTAGCGTTTTGATACATTCGAGGTCGCCAAAAAGTGTCAAAGGTGGCTTAATTGCACAGGCTGCGCCTTCCAACCACTACTATTATCACTAGTAGTACAGCTACAATTACTACTACAATTACTACTGACACCTGGACATCGTAAGAATCACACAAACACAAACGGATGTCTGAAGACAAAACTCACCCCGTTGAAGCGATCTTTGAGCTAAAATACAGTGAGAGAAAATATGATCGAGGCAAAGACTAAAGATTCAATTTTTTGGCCCAGATATTCAAAAACCCACGAAAGATACGGAATCTTAAGTGGACCATGAAATGAAAGGGACTAACGATCCATTCGTGAAAGCTGAAAGCGGCCCGGTCTTTTAGGAAAACAGCGAATTTGACTTGATATGCTAAACACAAACTTTTAGAAAGTTGTGACAGAGTATGCTTAAAATACAGTTTTTGCAATTTCACTAAGCAGGATACCATAAACTCTAGAGGATGTTAAAATAACTGCCAACTATTATTTGATATTAAAGAAGAACATACACACATTGGAGCATGCACGATTTTATAAAGTAATTTAGACGTAAGATGCAAGATGTTTTTTCTAACATGCTCTACTATATTTTCACAATTTGAAATATTTCACTCTTCTAGGAGTATAGTAAGTTCAATTGGAATATGTTTGTCTTTGGAGTAGGTACAAGCAATTTAGGAATGACCCAAAATCAACAGTTTTTGCGATATTTTTCATAAGATCAGTTTTTGAAATAAAAACAAGGAGCTGCTTTTTCCATTTTGCTTCACAATTTCTAGAAAACCCACAAGGAACATTCTGTTGTATGCCAAGGTATTTGGTTGGAAGTATTTTAATATATTACTTACCTATTTTTCTCCATATACGAGCCCCTTCCCACTTCAGTTTGCCCAACTATTGAAATCTTAGTATTTTTCTTATCAAACACAAATAATAAAAATGTAGCAGGGTGTTATAGGTTTAAAATATTAACAATTAATATTTTGATAATATATAGTAGAAAACACCAACTTTATCACTCCCTAATCAAATTTGCAGCATAAAAATAACATATGTTGCAGTTACAGCATATCAACCTATTCTCATTTCAATGCAAAATGAGTCTATAACGCATCGGTGGCTGTGGAAAATAAAAGCCATGACAATTGTTTTTATTAATCACAGCTATCTGAATACGTTTAACATAGTTTTGAGTAGTTAAGGTTTTCAAAATGGATAGAGGAAAGGTTATTAGTGAGAAAATTCGGTTACTGTTAATTAAATTTTTTAATTCTGGGAATCAAACTCAGAAATTGCAACTTTGTTAGACTTGTCGCGGTACAGTGTGAGAAATATTGTTAGAAGATATAACGTAACTGGTTCAGTTAATATTAAGCCACGATATGTGAAAAAAAGTAATATCACAAATGCCGACCGAAGAGCTTTAAGAAGAATAATCGTGAAAAACCGTTATGGTCTGGGGCAGTATGTCATCAAAAGGAGTAGGAAAACTTCATTTTATTGATGGAAATGTGGATACAAACAAATATCTGGCAATTTTAGAAGAATCGCTTTTACCAGTGATGGAAGAATGTTTGACATCCGGCCAAGATTTTGTGTTTCAGCAAGATGGTGCAGCGTGCCATACCTTAAAAAAGGCAATAAAATGGATGGACGAAATTAATGTACCACTTTTGAAATGGGTTACTAGCAGTCCAGATCTGTCACCTATTGAATCTTTGTGGCACGAGATGGAAAAGGTTTTACGACAACATCCTGCTCGTACAATCACGGAACGGAGACAAAAGCTTCAAGAAATATGGGATTGTTTTAGACCAAATTTTTTCCAAAACTCATGTTTAGTTTATAAAGGCATGTTTTGGTACAAATCTTGAAGTTGGTCAACTGAAGTGGGAAGGGGCTCGTAGTCTCTTCTGACCTTCAATTTTGGCACCTAAAGCTTGACTTGCTCGGACAATATCGTCGGGTTACTGCCAAAATAAGATAAGAACATTATTTCATTTTTGGGTTAAGTATATATTTCTCTATTTAAAATGGTATTATCTGTGTTCTGGAAAAACCAGATATCTTCATATTAAGAGGAAAAGGGTTGTACGCGTGTACCACAAATATGTTAAATGCAACATGAGGCCATTGGAGACAGCTAAAACAAGACACGTGCACTTACGATTAACAACATTAAAATTGTGGTACGACATAACTAGTTTTATAACAGCGAAAATAAGTCATAAGGCACTTATCCCATTGTAACAGTTTTGTTTTAGTGCTGATTTCAGAGTCAGAATAAGATAAGTTCCGGATGTCAGATGTTTGCTGTACCGGTGCGAATCGAAATCCAGGGTTATTTCAGATATGTTATATCGCAGTTACTCGCCCCCCAGCAGTTTGCTTGGTATGGATAGCGCGAAATATCGCCATTTCCGAACACGTGTAGCGGTCAAAACATTAGAGCTCTTTTCATGCACATGGTCCAAATTAATCCAAATATTCAAGTAGGTGCAAAAGGTTTTAGAAACTGGACACAGCTAGTATACACAATGCAATTGAAAAGGCGCAGGAGTTCGTTCCTGTTTATACGAACCAGGACTGGTTAAACAATTTTCCGCATGACCAGAAGGCCTAGATTGAATAAAAAACCGTATATAACGTTAAAGACCTAAGCTATACAGATTTTTTCGATTTTGAAGACATCAAAAACTCTAATGACAGATAAATTGAAGAACATCTCAGTCGAAAAGGTTTTTTGGCTTAAAATTAGGTGTTCCTGCCTTGGAGATTGGAGTATAAGTACGATCATATAATATACAATTATATGGAAATAAACGTTTTGGGTAAAGGACGACCTATACAGTTAAGCCAAATACAAAATAAAAAATGAGTTTCGAAAAATTAGGCCAATATCAATAAAGAAAAAGTGAGAATTGCTTAAACTTTGTTAAAGCAATGTTATTCCTGAGGGATACCATTATTATTACAAATCGCATCCGACCTCCAAAGAAGCAAAAGATCTTCTTCCAGGACCTGCAGTACATGATTCTGATCCCGAGGAAGAACCGGAATAGGAAAGAGTCAAGTAGCTGAGCTATAAAAATGTATACAGCCAAAAAAGACCAGTGCCAGAAAAACAGTTATTTATTATGCAAGAGAAAGAAGTACCAGCTAAAATTTAGAATTTTTCCGTGTAAATTGTATTATTACGATATTTAGGTCAGAAAATTATCGATGTGAAATTTGAAATTAGTAGGCTATGTAGTACTTATAACGGCAATTAGACCTGCGCTACTAAGGAAACTTTTGAAGTAATAAAATAGCTGTCAATTTAATTTTGTGATTTAATTAAATAATTGTGAACTTAGTGGTTGTTTAGAAATTATTTTCAATACTATAAAGTAAGAAATGTCTGATTCCGAGTTTAGTAGAAGTAGCCAAAGTAGCGTCACAAAAATTATTGCTAGCTAAATCACGGATTTCGACTGTTGCACCGAATAGTTTAAGAAACGTGTCATTCATGCAATGCACATTTATTAATTGTACTTTTGATATAAAGGAAATGTAACTTTATTGTATAATAGAATATTCTAAAATTAAATATCTACCTTTGCTAATGCGTTTGTGCAATATCCGGGAAAAAAGTAGTTTCATGAAAAGAGACACTTTGTTACCTGTCAACAGAGATAAAATGTCAAACTTGTTTCCCATCACAGAAAAAATGTGTTTTTTGTCAATAGGAATTTATTTTTCCAAATTCTATGATTATTTACTGTTTTGTTAAGACTCCTATTAGGAAGTTAATTTGTGATTAAAAAGGTATTTAATTTCTTTGTTTGATTTTTGATTTAACAACAAAGTTTAGAATCCTCATATTTCAAAAGTATAAAAATGTAAGTTATCTGGCTTTAGCAGCAACCCGACGACATGTATCCTAGCCTATTAGCCGTGTTCCCTAGCTTGGGTTCTATATAATTTAGTGACGTATTCTGTAATGTGACTGACAACCTTTGTACTACCTTGATGCGATTTTGTTCATCGAGTCGCTTATACTTGATCAACCAATTACGCTTCAGTATGCTATATAAATCTTTATCTCATGGAAAGATCTATCTGAATATGGAACAGTTAATTTAAAGGAATTAGCATTTAATTTTTTACGAAATGTTCCATATTTTATTGCACATTCAGATAGGCCCTTCTAAAACAAGAATACTATTATAACATACTATAACGTTTGATGATCAGTTGTTGAGTTATAAACGAATCAATGTACAAATACGTTCAAACTTTGGTAACCCACCGATTGAAAATATATTGACTTTATACTTATAAAGTACTCGTAAGGAGCTTCAATTTTGATATACATGACCCCCCATTATATTTGACAAAAAAACTACAAAGTGACACCCAGCCACGATTTTCAAATTTTTAACTGTAATTTTTACGTTAAAAAGTTAAAAAGCAATACTTGTGTGACAGTTCGGTCCTCCCGAATTTCAGCCTGCTAGATTGACCTGTTCAAAAAGAAAGTGGCGCTGGACCATTTTGAAAAGCACTGTATATTTTTTTACTCTCGCGACAGACAGTCTCAATACCGTCCAGTGACCCACCTTCATCCATTCTAAATGTTAGATATTAAAGTGATAAGTATATTGTATCTACCATAGTGGTCCCACGGTGGCTGAACATTATCCCGTTATTACAAGCCGCCACTGGAGTTCCAGCAGTAGCCCGCGGCTGGCTAGCGCGACTTTAAATCCTGCGAGAGGGGAAATTACGCGGCACCGGCAGCAGCAGTAGTAGCGCCTGCTGAGATAAGGAAGAGTTAGGGGGTTTTTCCTGCTTTGCTGCACCACCAAGACACAACTCACCCTGCCAGAGTTTATTCTGAGGAAATTGGGGTTTTACTTCACTCTGTGTTCTATGCACTTAAAAATTATGCTCAGGAAATGAATTGCTGGTTACTTGGGTAATTTTGTCTAGAGATAAAGGTGCTGGAAGAAGTAAGAACTCCCTGGATGCTTGATCTAATAAATAGCCTGTTATCAAGTAGACTTTAGGTTGGATTCTTCATCGTCCAGAACACGAACCACTGCATTGGTCACATGGGGTTGTCATGTTCAGTGCGTAAGATTCCTGGTAAGATACTAATTGTTCACGCCTTTTTACGGAACCCACGTTTAAACTAAACCTTCCAGCCATAGCAATTATATCCGGTAAAGTACATTCTAATTCAATGTTACAATTACGTAAAACACTTTCCTAAATAAATTAATAAACACTTTAAAAGGTTTAAAAACACCAGTTGAGGATGATATTTCTGCTTCTTATGTATGCCCTGACTTGAAGTTAGTCTGTCACGGTATACGAAAAATGATCATCCAGTGAAGGTACAATATTCATCATATTAGGTTGTACTAGTATTGGTTGAGCTTCTTAATATATGTTTATTACGTAAGATGAGCAAGAATCTTCGAGCATATGTAAAACGTATTTTGTTTACGGGATTAAGTACCTGTAATCGGAATCTAAATTTACCGTGATACGCCCTCCCATCGTCAGAATGAAATAATGCTGTGTTTATGCACATATATTGTTTTAAGAGCGAGCCGTATCGTGAGTCGTTTTTACAATTGTAGGATGCCATTATGGCCTCCTTGAATTTCAAAGTCTTTTTTCACCTTCAGAAAGGCTGGAGTATTTCTAGATTTCTACTGTTCCATGTCAGCATCAGCGCTTTCCTATTGTGAGGCTATGTTCTCTTTTTGAACTGTAGGATATTTCAGGCTGTTATAACAGATGATATAAATCAAAAGCATGAACAGTTTAATGTAAATAGATATTTGCAGCGAGCAATAAATCCTCTTTGCTGCTCTGTTACAGGAATAATACTTTCTGGGGAACATATTTTTAGGGTGTAAGTATTCCTTATCCATGAAAAATTCTGGGTTTATATGCGTTTGTGTAAAACCTTATGAATAAAAGCCTTTTGCAGAGCAAATGGGGCTTGAAAACCCTTCATCGGACAATACACGTCACCCTCCAGAGGAAAACTTTCTGGCAGCTTGACGCCTGGCGAGTAATTGAAAAATGCATTATAACAGATGCGACCTCAGCATCCTCATCTAACTTTTTTTTCATATTTCGGACGTAATCTGTTTTTCTTTCAGCCCTGTCTGGCGTCCAGAAAGTATTAATATGTGCCCATCCCCACGTAAAAATTTAAGAGAGTTATATCGTGTGTGGGCCTGGAAAAAGTCCTGCGGGCATTCTGCTGGATTAATTATTTTCTGACAGGGGTCCTGAAGTCCTGATTAAACTCACACAGCTGTCAGAATTTTTTAGGTAGGGCTGGCGTATCGTCAAGGCTTTCATTTTGCATGTCTCCAGCTCTTTATAATTGAAAACTCACGTCTTCTGTTACATAATATGAAATGCAGGATTTTTTCAGAAATATGCCTCTGTCCATGATGCATGAACTGTACTCTGGCCTATGGGAAAAAATAACAGGGTGTTCTATCATATGTTCAAACAGTTGATGCAAAATAATATTATGATTCTCGAGAAAGCTTATTTTACACTACGAACCAAATACCACTAACGTGTACGAGAAAGAAGCACGAGAAGCGTGCAATACGTGTGTTATAAGGAGACAGAGGCACCTCGTTGCCTAGAAATCTGAGTACAGGGTCATGGATGCCATCGACGCACTCTTTCTAACGTATATTTTGCGCGCTTCTCGAGTGACACATTACGACGTCAGTCAAATTTGAACCGCACAGAATAGTTATTGTATAGTATTATCAGAGAGACGTATTTATCATGTAAAATATTGTATTGTATTGATTTCGGCGCAAAGGCACGAATCTGTTTTACAGATACATACAACAAAAGAACCTTGAAGATATATAAAAGAGTAGAAAATACAACTGAAATGAAATGACAAGAATTTCCCTCCGTATACCAATTATAATAGAACTACAAATTTTTCTTTTTTTCTTCGAAAGGCTTTTGTGCTCCGTTCTCGAGAGAGGTTTGCAATGCATCTGGTCAACTGTGCTTGGCGTTACCTTTGTCAAATCCCACCACATGTCATCCGTGCACGCCATGAAAAAACACAAAATTTAGGAAGTTCCAGTGAAAAAACTACCCCTTGCAATGCTCACCACCAGCCTTGTCTAAATGATTCAGGACTTGGCAATTTTGATTTCTAGGACACGTATACTAAGCATACAGCGTTTCGATCCGTCCTCCAAAACCTCAACCATAGGCTCGCAAACATACCCCGGAATTTTAATGAAACAAACATCGGCTGCAGTCGCTGGTACAGTGAGCAGCACAATGCCTGGAAATTCATGGAAAAAGCCGGATACACGCTCAGGGGTTGCATGTCGCGTCCATGGCATTCTACTATTTGTGTCTTCTGCCACGCACAATACGGCAGCCGATGCAAAAAACGAAACAAAAGAATCCTGGCTGCATTGTCTGGCCGACTGCGATTGCCTGTTTGCTGCGGTTTTTTAATAACTGCCCGCCCGCGATCTAGCCGGCCATGGATACTCCAAGCGGCGGCATCAATTCGCATTTGTTGCCGCAGGCGACTCAATTTAGACGAAACGGGTATGGGACAGTATTTGAACTGATCTGTTCATTAGATATGAACTGACGAAATATGACTACTAGTTGGATAAAGTAGTTCAATACATTTAGGATATTTGATTTCTTGTGGTTAATATAATAGTGCTGATTTTATTAAAGTGATGTTGGGAGAAATAAGTTTTAATTTTTTGTCTATGAACACAGCACAGTGAAATTTTTTGGTTTTATAATTCTATTAATTAATCGAACTTGAACGAATTCTTGAAATGAGGGACAAGAATGACTGACGGAAAATGTCGTGATTCTCTTACCTTTCAGGGAACTGGATTCCTGAACACTGGTATAAGAGTCGCTACCAAAGTCATTCTCAGGAGAAAAAGTGCAGGAGTATGGCCATCCTCCTTCCGTGTCATCTCTAAAGGCAGAGTTATCTTTGTGATGAAACGTTCAATGATATAAACAACCCAATAACATATTACATTGCCGAAAATGTATGCATTCACAAACTTGTTCAATAACGACAAAATCTGTCAGAATTTGGGAACCTTTGACAGCGAGCATTATTTTCTACAGCGCTCAAAAAATTAACCTATGCTGGCGACTGACAGTCAAAATCCAGGATTTAAAGTAGACATACAGCTCAAAAAATTGACAAATCAATGGATAGTTTTTAAAAAATACCCTATAATGCATGCAAGCGGAAAGAGGTGAGAGAGCGTGAGACGCGGTAATCCACCCATGTGTTGCTCCAACCCCTTAGCTGGATGCAGAGATTCATCCGGCCGTAGATTTATTCATAAAGAGGGCGGTTAAAAAACGATATTTCTTCGAACGCTGAGCCGCACCGCACCGCTCTACACTGCGGCGACGGGATGTGCCGCGACGTTGGATTTTATGAAAAACGGGGAACCACCGAGATGATAAAAAGCGCGCTACGATGCTACGGTGCCCTAGCGCTTTGTATCATAAATATCTCGTTTGAGTATAATGCGCCCTGTTATGTATTTTTTATGGATTTATGTAAGCGGGTGGTATATTTAAGGGGGTTAAACCTAAGTTTTATATATAGAAAAAACTGTATTTCTGATTCTCTTAGTAGTACATTGGTGAAATTCTTCCGTCATATAACTGAGTAGTAGAAGATTTGTAAGAGATTTCTCTTTGCTATGGCATCATGAAACTGGTTACCACCTGGTTACATTCAGTAACACTGTTGTGGCTGTGCGCTGCGTGAAGTATGGTTTAGCATAGTCAACTATATGACATCTTTGAAAAATGGTAACATTAAGATTGATTGACAAATTTAAGGTATGTAAATCAGCTTATGCTGAGATGAGCCAGTTGTCAGCAGATTCAGACGATATCGAGCGATATTCGGCAACTGATCTAAGCCATACTTCATGCGGGGTAACTCTAAGCTGTTAAGCCGATATTATCAACTATAGAGGGATTGCTTTACATTCTTCATTTGCTAAAGTACAAAGAAGCGTAATATTCCAGGCTGAGTCAATTCATGACTAAACGCAACATTTTAAATTCAGTGCAGTTTGGTTTTACAAATGAAGATGTAGTCAGGATGCCATTTTACCGTTATGATTTCACGAAATTTCTAAAACAAACATAGAACAGCGTGTTTGTTATATGATCTTAGCAGCGCGTTTGATACCATTAACCATACCTTATATATATATATATATATATATATATATATATATATATATATATAGGTAAAAAATTAAATCTTCCGCTTTTTGTTGGGTACTTCGACAAAATTTAAGCAAAGAGCACTCTTTATACTTTTTTAATTCTCTCTAGCTTTCAATGGACATTGCCATCATCATCAGGAGCTTCAATTACAATGATAACAGAAGCAACAAAAGTGTAAAATGAATTTAAATTGAATCAACTTACAGTAGTATGTGAGGATGTTGCTAATTGTTGTTTTCGTATAGGATGAGGGAAACGTCCAGTAACATAGTGAGAGCTGGATACATGGTACAATGGTTAAAATTATATAAAATATGACAAGACAAGTTAATGACAGATTAAAAATTATTTAGAAAACATTAGAGCATTACGTCGTGAAGCCACTTGATGATTGCACAAAATGGTGGTCATGGAATAATGAGTGAGATGAACCTTTGACAGAAGGCCGAAGGTTGTTAATGTCTGTGTTGAAAGATGGAACGAATTGTGGGCGTGTGCCAATACGTTGCCAAATCACTTCAGATGATGTGATTTTCAGAATGTTATGTAAGAAATTGTTAAACCGACCAGAGGCAGTTGAATAAAATATATTTTAATTAATGGGGATTTTAAATTAACAATTATTAATAAATCGTGAGAAGAGAATTATTAGATTTTGAGTGGAATGAAATTTGTTGGTGGAATCGGCCAAAACACAGATTATATTTATGGTTGTGAAAAGTCGAAATTTGGGGAGATATATAAATATAATCTGTGTTTTGGCCGATTCCACCAACAAATTTCATTCCACTCAAAATCTAATAATTCTCTTCTCACGATTTATTAATAATTGTTAATTTAAAATTCCCATTAATTAAAATATATTTTATTCAACTGCCTCTGGTCGGTTTAACAATTTCTTACATAACATTCTGAAAATCACATCATCTGAAGTGATTTGGCAACGTATTGGCACACGCCCACAATTCGTTCCATCTTTCAACACAGACATTGACAACCTTCGGCCTTCTGTCAAAGGTTCATCTCACTCATTATTCTCATTATTCCATGACCACCATTTTGTGCAATCATCAAGTGGCTTCACGGCGTAATGCTCTAATGTTTTCTAAATAATTTTTAATCTGTCATTAACTTGTCTTGTCATATGTTATATAATTTTAACCATTGTGCCATGTATCCAGCTCTCACCATGTTACTGGACGTTTCCCTCATCCTATACGAAAACAACAATTAGCAACATCCTCACATACTACTGTAAGTTGATTCAATTTAAATTCATTTTACACTTTTGTTGCTACTGTTATCATTGTAATTGCAGCTCCTGATGATGATGGCAAAGTCCATTGAAAGCTAGAGAGAATTAAAAAAAGTGTAAAGAGTCCTCTTTGCTTAAATTTTGTCGAAGTACCCAACAAAAAGCGGAAGCTTTAATTTTTCACCTAACTGGTCTAGACGACAATGGCCACGTCTCAAGTTATATATATATATATAGAGAATATGATCATGCGGAGAAAGGTATATAACAACAAGTAGGAAAATAATGGGCAAAATCCGCAAAAAGGAGGAAAGTGGATTCGAGCAGAAAATAGAATAGGTAACCCGAGCGATACGTATTTCTGCTGGTTGGCTTCATCAGGTCCGAAATGAATGCACATATGAAACTACAAAAGTAGATACACATGCCCACACATCCGGATACGGGTGTAACCTGAGGAAACGAAGTTGGAGGAAAAAAAAAACGACACACGAAGTCCACAACAAGAGCCAACCTACACATTGTAGTATAAAATGGCTATACGACCTCGAATTTTCAAGGAGACGTCTAACCACTACCACGCGGCCGGTTATAGCCACTTGCTGTGGTACTTCAGACATGTGTATCTACTTTTGTAGTTTCATATGTTCATTCATTTCGGGCCTGATGAAGCCAACCAGCAGAAATACGTATCGCTCGGGTTACCTATCCTATTTTCTGCTCGAATCCACTTTCCTCATTTTTGCGGATTTTGCCCATCATTTTCCTACTTGTTGTTATATATATATATATATATATATATATATATATACAATTAATTGTTAATTGGGAAAATTGGCAAAACTCTTAGGCTTAAGTTGACTCTTTTGACGATAAAATCAAGCTTTTGCCATTCTCTATTTCGTGGGTAAGGTTGCAGCCACAGGGTGTTTCAGAACGAACGTAGAGAAGATCGAAATTATAATCAGTATAAAAACAAAAGGACGGGGACATTGGGTTTGTTGTAAAACGACAGATACCTTCGTTAAATGTTGAAAATGTCAATCCACCCGAACAAGTTAAAAATATTACATGTGAGACGACAGTTTGTTGAAACAATCCAAGGGATATTTTTTAATTGTGGGTGGATTGATATTTTTAACATTTAACGAAGGTATCTGTCGTTTTACAACAAACCCAATGTCCCCGTCCTTTTGTTTCTATACTGATTATAATTTCGATCTTCTCTACGTTCGTTCTGAAACACCTTGTGGCTGCAACCTCACCGACGAAATCCTGATGAAGGCTCCATAGAGAATGCCGAAAGCTTGATTTTATCGTCAAGAGAGTCAACTTAAGCCTAAGAGTTTTGCCAATTTTCCCAATTAACAATTAGTTGTATTTTGTACCCAACTAGTCGTTGGCTTTGGCAATGACTACCGCTCTCATATAGATAAATGAATCCTTATTTTGCATGGTCACGCCATAACTTGAGAACGACTCTACCTATTTCATTCATCTTTTTTTTTAAGTTTCCTAATGCTATATAGAAGGTTCTTACGGGAAAAAATCTAGAAAATTACGCAGAAAATTGGGAAATCATTGAAAACCTAATGATATTTAAGCTACGCGCGTTTGACAGTTTGTTTGAGCATGGAGCATGCACAGCAGAAGCGATATCTCAAGTACCAAAAGAGACAGGCACTACTCTCCGCCACCTTTTTTCTAACCGTTATTGACAGTTAGCTATGTGAGAGAAAATTGCTGATGAAAACACAGTGCTTTCGTTTTTGCACTTACATTTCTTTACCATCCGTACTTTGTGATGGCCTCTTCAAAATAAACTGCAGTGTTGCCTTATTATTTTTGTCAGTTAACCGTATGAATAAAAATGGCGGATGAAAATACGTTTCTTCTGCTTAATTGACTTTCACTACTCTATCATTTTAAACTTGACAGCTCGCACGCGGCAAATTTATATTATCGCTTAACAGTGTTTATTAATGAAAAAATATTGTCGTGGCCGTGTGTAAGCGTAGTGAATTAAATTTCAGCTAATGGTATGGGATATAACTTAAAGCAGAATAATTGCGCCAAATTTTGTGTTGTATACATGGACTGCAAGCTCTCGTTTGCGAGCCAAATTGAACACCTTGCCAGAAAAATATCAGATCATTTATTTGTCATACGACAGTTCCGGCAGCATGTCAGTATACAACTATTAAAACTATATTACTTGGCACGTGTTGATTATATCCTAAGTTATTGCATATGGTTCTGGGGCGGATTTCATGAAATACTATACATATATCATACGAAGAAGAATTATTAGGACCATGCTCTACAAAACTTCAAAATATCGTTGTGGAGGTCTATTCAAAAAGTTGGGCAAATGACGGTGTACTCCTTGTACATTTATAAGTGTTTAATCTATGTCCGGGATAATTATAATCAGTATCATACTAGGGATGATATCATTAGCACATCGGGTTATAACCTCCGAGCAAATTTCAATATTGTCATATCCAGTTTTAAGCTTGCTTCCGTGTCCAAGGGTACTTCGATCATGCCGCTAAGATCGTTCAAACTCTTATCCTCATCCTTAAAAGCCATCGAGTGCACCTCAGCGCATGCGAATTTATCCTTGAGCATGGATTTTACAAAATTGTTGAATATCTCTCACGCTCATTATGATTTTGATGTGTTTTGATTTTTACGTGTTGTGATGTAAGTGTGCTTTAATTAATATCTATGTATACATATTTTTTTGATGTATATGTATATGTTGTTCGTTGTAGATGACATACACTCTTTGAGTAATTCAGATTTGAATTTGTAGTTTATATAATTGACTTATTCCTGTACTTGTTAGTCATGTCTGATGGAAGATTGATAAATGAAATTAAATGAACAACTGAACGTAACCATTGACACTAGCATTAAATGGCTATTCTACAACGCAAGACAATTTTAACCAACCAACTTCCTCTTAGGATATATACAAACGTAATGAACCTATTGTATATTAACCTGTCCCATGCCCTTCGCTAATGCACCCGAGCATTTTTTGATATTCTGTTTTATAGCTTTTTTGATGACTGCATAGTGGTGGGAGAAAACCTTTGTGAAATGTCAACCTTCACCATCTCGGATTTATCAGAATAAGAACCATCTCGAGGATTTCATGCCACTAAATTGCGGAAAGGCTTACGTTGTCTTAAGAAGATGTATATAACTTTGTCAAAAACGAAGTCGTCCAAAATTAGAAGGAGTCTTAAGAACTCACTGGCTGTAGTTCTGTTTATTCACTATTTTATGTTAAAACTTGTTACTATACATTAATTACGTTTATACTACACCACTGAAGCCAATGAATATTTGAAAACATTTAGAGAATGAGTTAAATAAGTGGTAGGAGTAGCGTAAAAGGCATTATTTTCTGTATATTGATACTGACAGTATGAGGTATTCTATTTAGGAACAATGAAATATTTATACATGTGACTCATCCTAAGAATGTATCTAGGATCCAAAACTACAAAAAATTAGTCTAGTACCAGTTGTGAAAAGTGAAAATCTTTTCGATTTCCCACAAATACGTGAATCCTATACGATATTGACAGTGTAATACGGTTTCCTAATTACATACGCCACTCCAGAAGGTGATTCATTAGGTTGTTTTACGAAAAAAAGTTCCTATGAACATATTTCCGGAGTTACAATAGTTGTAGTGTTGTTTAGAAAAAGAAATAAATGGCTCTTTTGTAGCTTGTTGATAGAGCAACTAAGAATACCACTGTTTTATTCATAGTTAGCTTCCTTCTCGAGGAAAAACATAAAAACTACTTCTGAAAACTATCCACGGAAAACATAGTTGAATATTTATTTTCATAGTTAACAGAATTTAGAGAAAGCAAGAGACCAAAACCTTGTATTCTTAATTACCTAATCTAAGAAGATATACAAAACTACAAAGGAGTAATTGGCTTGTTTATTTTTCTTAATAATATGCCTATGGTGCCCACTACTGTACCTATAGTTTAAATCTAGTTAGAGCTAAATAATTACCTCATTACTTCAAATAATTGCACCAAACTTTTTTAGTATTCTAGTTAGAGAGCACCCAGTATGTCCTACCTCATCATCAAAAGATGCATACCCAATTAATCGAGAAATCCATTGAATGTAGGTAAAAACTTCGAAAAAGAATATTTTCTTAGCTTTTCTACAACTGAATATTCTTATGCTTGCTAATGTAGCCATAAGCAATCAAGTTCTACCCTACAATATTCCCAATAGTACTTACAATTCCCTGACAGCATATCTTTCAATTCTTTATGCGTAGGGCGTCAAGCTGCCAAAAGTTTCCGGTGTCCGTTTTTCGGCCCATTAGGGCACCCCTTGACCAGTCCTGTTTGGTATTCAAACGCCGCCTCCTGCCCATTCTATTCTGCTGTCATCTCCCCGTTTCTCCTGTTTTTCCTGTCGGCCGTCGACAAATTTTTCATGTATGGACGATTTTTATTCGGATGTTTTGACTACCGGACACACGCCAGATAAGGCTTTAAGATATTGTCCAGAGGGTATTGATAAGGGATATGTCAGGGGACAGGATGATGTATTATGAAGTATACAGTCCAGTCAAGCAGCTCTGGCATGTGTGTATGTGTAGGTGTGTGTATGTGTTGCACTTTTTCGATAACCTTTTAGCTGACCAACTTTTCAAAACACATATACCGGGTGATTCTTTAAGGTGGCTACCCCTATAACTTTTTTATTATTTAAGAAAGAAAAACGAAATTTGGAGGTTGAATTTACATTTTTTGACCTATTCACTTGATTTGACGGGAAACGACTACAACTTTCGATTTTTAAAAGGGACACCCTATATATTTTTACTGATTTCGATCTAGAATGACATTATGAACTCAACAACGCCTCACTTGTCAATATTTTGAATTAAAAGTTATTTTTATTTCAATTATTCTTTTCTGATCTAGAATGCCATGGATCCTATCGCTTCATTTTTGATCAAGTAGCACGGAAAAAAACGATTTTGAGGCAAACGACCACACAGTCGTTTCAAATATTTTCAAAATATTACAAACACTAACTTTTTCAGTTTACTTGATTTTTTCAAATAGAAAGGAGGTGGCTTGCCGGCTTTTTCTAAGAGGCCATTTTCTTACGAATAATTTGACACTACACACTCTTATTTTATTTTCACTATTTTTGTGAATAATTGTAAGAAACAATCATACCTAACAACTTAGTTATCCGTGACAATACTGTCATTTCTAAAAATTTATTTATATTTATTTATTACGAAGTTTACTATGGAAACTGTACTAGAAGCGAGAGAAAATTGACATGGTTTTGGTTTACGGAGAAGCAAGGAAGAATGCAACTGAGGCAGCTCGAATTTATTCTCAGGAATTCCAAAATCGTCGCCATCCCCCTCGGCATTATTTTCCAAAACTCTGGAATAAGAAATGCGAAATGAACCAGAAGAAAATACCAATAACTTAATCGCAGTGAAGAAAAAGGAATAGAGGTGTTGACCTATGTTGAAGTAAATTTTACAGTGTCAGTTCGGCAAATTGTTTTATAATGTAACATACGTTATTTATCCGTTTGGAGAATTCTTTACAAATACAGTTATCGAACATTCAAGTACCAATTACACTAACATCTTTACGTTGACGACCACAACCGAAGATTAAATCATTTCAACTGGAGAATACATACGTTTTGCGTTTAAAATTATTTATTCAGATGAAAAGCGATTTATCAGCTTAGGTATGTTCAACCGTAATAATAAAAATGTTCAGGTCACAAACAAACCGACGTCTAATCCAAGAAGGAGATTTTCAAGAGCACCTTGGTTTCAACTGCTGGATGATTATTATCGGAGGAAAACTTTTGAGCCAATAATTTTCGATGGACAACTTGCTGAGATATTTTTTTTGGGAAAATAAAAAATCAGGTGTATAAAACTACGTCAGCTACTCGCGGAGAACTTTAGCATAAAGTAGGGGTGCCATTCCGGAACATCCTGTGGAATACTTAATCAATGTGGTGCAAGCAAGCAATTGATAAAGCTGAACTTTGCCGTGATCAAGAAGGAGGCTATTCTGAACAGAACCTTAATGTCACATTTTTTAATTTTATTTTTTGTTATAACAATGATAGGAGATGTATTTAATTTATTTGTTTATTCCAACGTAGGCCAACAATATTTCCTTTTCTTCACTGACGATAAAGTTATTCACAGTTTAACTTCTGGCTCGTTTCACATTTTGTATTTCTAAAGCAGCACCTTTAATTGTTTCTCACGGATTACTAAAATAATAGGACTTAGTGCATAGGTATGCCGAATGCAGATACGTGTTATTTGTTGTTAGGTATGATCGTTTCTAATAATTATTCAGTAAAATAGTCAAAATAAAATAAAGTTTGTAGTGTCAAATTATTCGTAAGAAAATGGTCTCCTAGAAAAAGCCGACGAGCCACACTATTTGAAATAATCAAGTAAACTGAAAAAATTAGTATCAGTGTTACTTGATCAAAAATGAAGCGATTTACAGGATTCATGGCATTCTAGATCAGAAAATAATTATTGAAATAGAAATAACTTTATTTGTCCGGAGGTACGTCAAAGCAAGTGAATGCCAAATTTCGTTTTTCTATCTTCAATAATAAAAACTTTATAGGGGCGAGCCACCTTGGAGAATCACCCGGTATTAGTCAAAGGTATCAGGGGTGCCAGACGTTACTTAATTTTTGAAAAACAAAACGTTGGCATTGAATAGCATCTACCTTCATCGCCTGCGTACCAGCTAAGTTGGGTAATGGTCCGATTTGCTTGTACAAGGTGAAATATTAATTGTATCCTGATAACTGATAATATATACGTTGTTAAACATGGCTACAGAGTAATATTCGGCACTGCAAAAAACATAACCTCAGCTATAATTTGCAGTAGAAAATCTTTACCCAACTGTCAAACATACAAGTGAGATCAATCCATAACAAGACACCGCGCTTAAGTCCTCCCGAAAATTGGTGCAAACCAATTTCAAAGAAGCTGGCCGTTGGTCAGAATATAGTATTTCATATCCTTAGATGATATTCACAGTTAGCGTGTTCTATGTTTATGCATAGCTTGTACGTAAATCTTCGCCCTAACGCCCATTTAAAGTAAGATCCCAGTGATTCCAGACATTACTTATTTTCTCAAACAAAACTAACGGTTAAACTCTCATTTCTGAATTTTAAATGTACTTTGTAAAACAGCATTACAAAGTAACAACTGACAGACACCTCCCTTGCCCCATAACTATATCCAGACGCCCTGACGCACCCAACAAAGTTATTAAACTTCACTTACTTTCTCACGCTTGAATTTTATATGTTATTCAGGAGACTATTTAAAAACTGCATTTCTTTAGTCAGACAAATCAGGTGGGCCAAACATCCCGCCAGATCCTCAGAGAGGATCAAAATGCTGACTCATACATACATTTTGGGACAGACTACACGAGAAGCTTAGACAAAGGGAAATGTTGATCCTTATAGAAGAAAAAAGGGAAATATTCTCTACGCCAGTGGCTTTTTTGAAGAATCTAGTACATTTTTAAATAAGATAACTAATTTTAAATGATTCACCTCTTTCAGGAAAATATATATCTCTCTACTTGTTTTGAGGAAAATTATTATGAATATTATTTTCAGGTATCATCCGTATAAAATCGTCAACCTCTTCTACCTTAAAAATACGTTGAAGTGAAATTTTTAATAGAAAATTTTATGAGGTACATACCACAGCGTCACTCAAGTCACTGGTATCCTTATTCAGCCTTATTGGCGGCGTAAAAATCTACAATACTCTGTACCCTGGTAATGGATATACAGGGTGGCGCATCGAAAACGAAACAGACGCATTTACTGGCAGCTCAGTATTTTTTTGGAAAAACGCTCAGACCCGTCGATTTTGCTTTCGAGGGGGACATAAGTTTGGCAAAAAATCACGTTAACACGTGCAGCCCCCTAAAATCTTAAATGGAAAGGGGGGTCAAGTGATACCTTATTTTAAAGGTCTTTCAATTCCCTTTATAATGATGTAAAATACATGAGCTTCAGTTCAGTAGTTTTGAAGATTTATTGATTTAAAGCTTAAAGTAGACTTTAATAGGTACATCTGATTAGTTTGTACTACTTTCAGAAGAAATTTGACTAAAAGAATTTACTTGATAAGTAAATGCTTTTCTTCACTACGAACATGGTTTATTTATCATTTTGTTGTTGAAAATAGCTATTGGAGCGTTTTTTTGTGGCAAAAAAGTTATTTCTTTAAGAAAGTTAAGAAAATATCTCGTACTTATTTTAAATAGGAATTTAGTACATGGTTTGTGATTGATTTGACGGAACTTTGTTGCTAAAATAACTTGTAACGCTTTATTACATAAATCAACCATGGTATATTCCACAGCAGAAAGAGTTGAAATTATCGAAATATTTTTCGGAAATAATCAGTGCGCTAATAGAACAACAGAAATATTTAATGAGCGACATGAGAACAGTAACGTGCATCGAAACCATGTTCTAGAACTCGTAGCTAAATTTCGGGAAACTGAGTCAGTCGCCAATAAAAAACGCAACATTGAAAATCCCATAAGGAACGAAGCAATAGAAGTGGAGGTTTTAGGGCAAGTTTATGTAGATCCTACGTTAAGTACCCGCAAATTGGAGACTGTGTGTGGTGTTAGTCGACGTACTGTCCAACGGATTCTAAAGGCTCATAGTTTTCATCTGCATAAAATTCACCTGGTACAAGAACTTAATGAAGACGATTCTGATTGGCGATTACAATTTTGTGAAGATATGAGTGAACGAATTATAAACGATGAACATTCTCTGTTCAACACTTGCTTTTCCGACGAATGTTCCTTTTTCTTAAATGGCGTAGTAAATCGTCATAACTGCCGATATTGGTCCGATTCTAATCCCAGAATTTATCATGAGGTTCATACACAGCAGCCACAAAAATTAAATGTTTGGGCTGGTATTTTTGGCGATCATTTAGTTGGTCCTTTTTTCTTACCTGGAAATTTGACCGGTAAATGTATTTGGAATTACTGGAAGACGCCATAGATCCTGCATTAACAGCCATAATTGAAAATCAGAATGATCGGCCAGATTTATCACCTTTGGATTTCTTTATGTGGGGTCATTTAAAAAGAAAAATCTATGCTACTCAGCCAACATCATTAGAAGACCTGCGACAAAGAATTGTGAATGAGTGCCTTCAAATTTCTCCTCAAATATTGCAAAATGCGCGGCAAAGTTTTGAGCAAAATCTTCATTATTGTATGGAGAGTCACGGTGGCCATTTTTAACATTTACTTGCCTAACGGTTCAGTTCATTCTTCATTTTTAAATTACTTTGCTGCCAAATGTATTGATCTCCACTAATGATGATGTATTAGTTTTATTTAAGCTTTAAATCAATAAATCTTCAAAACTACTGAACCGAAGTACATTAATTTTATATCATTATAAAGGTAATTGAAATACCTTTAAAATAAAGTATCACTCGACCCCCTTTCCATTTAAGATTTTGGGGGTGGTGTCACCCCCGCTTAGGGGGCTGCACGTGCTAACGTGATTTTTTGCCTAACTTGTGTTCCCCTCGTAAACAAAATCGACGGGTCTGAGAGTTTTTCAAAAAAAAAACTGAGCTGCCAGTGAATGCGTCTGTTTCGTTTTCCATGCGCCACCCTGTATGTGTGGCCCTGCATTGATGACCCACATCATCAAAATATTCTCCACTTAGGTCACCATCATTATCCTCTATAGTTTATGTTATGACATCGTCAGACCTGGATGGGCTGTATGGTACACTTACGGACTCATACGATTAGTTGTATTGGGCCTCGCACTCATTCTCACAGTTGAACGTATTTTGTGTCTGGCGGGATGCTTGGCCCTTACGATTTGTCTGGTTAAGCAAACACAGTTTTGAAATAGTCCTCTAAATAACATACATAAAAACAAGCGTTAAAATTCAAATAAATGCATCAGATATTTCAAAAAAATCACTGGCGTAGAGAATAATAATAATGATAATTCTATGAGCATCAATATTTTCCTTTTTCTACGCCAGTCGTGTAGCCTCAGCCACATAAATATCTGTATGTATTAGATATCATGTTAGCATTTCATATACAAAGTTTTAAGTCAATATCGCAACTCACTCCGGAGATATAACTTTTTTCGATATTGATATTACAACTTCAACACCCTGTATCTCGGTCGGGGCGGGACAATTCAGGTCCACGCGGAAGGTGTATTGATAGTAGAGCTTACTCGCTCCAAAACGCAATAACAGCACCCTCGTGCTCATGCTTACTGCTAAATGTTCTTTCTAAGTCAGAAAGTGGCACGGTTATTTCAAGTATTGTTTAGTGACATTCGTACGACTCAAGTCGTAAGGGAAGCAATTTATGTCGTACGAAAGTGTCAATCAACAATGTGGTCAGAAAGGAACAGCCGTATGTCGAGCATTGTCGAAAGGCATTGCCGCGCGACGAGAATCGCCTCTCTTACATCAATGAGCGTGAACCTTAAGTGTAAGAATTTGACGTTTGTGGACTTTTCAGTGCGGAAATGGTGGGTAACTCCGTGACTCCGTTACTTGATACAGTGTGAGAATGTATGCAGGGTAAATCATAATTGCTCAAGACATCAAATATGACGTGAGGTATACAGTATACATTTAACATATAACAAACATACCGTTGCTACAACATTAATGTAACAAGGTATTGTAAGCAAACTATGGCCTTTAAAATGAATTGAAAATGAGCGAGACCACCACAACCTACTATATATACCTACGTATTTTAAATAAGGAGGCTATAAAGTTGTTGCTGAGGAACTTCTCGATAATTTGTCCATCAACTCACAATTTTTACTTTTGGGTTCAGCGTGAAAAAGAAAGAACATAGTCGGACCCCAATCACTCAGCACTTCTTTTTTTATTTTGAGTGCTTGTTATTTATAAGTCAATCATATACCACATTCTACTTTCTCCAATGTGGCTTCTGTAGTCAAGGTTTGAAGCGCATCAAATAAATCCTGTCACCAATATTTCATATAGTTTTTTTCCGATACAGAAGAGTGTTTGTATCGTTATCCGAAACGTCAACACCGTTTAACAGAGAAAACAAACGAACAAGCGAGCATCGAAGGGTCGAACTGAATCTGTGTACGTGCTGTGAATTGAGTGTGCTTTCCCATACCGTTTTCGTTTCGTTTATTGTCAATATTTTGAGTTTCTATTTATTTCAATACCTATTCTATTTAATACCTCCAATACCTCCAGAATTTGGTAATCATGCATTTATTCGGAGAAAAGATTTCTACAAAAGTTTCAAGAGATCAAAAGAAACAGGCATTGGTGACTTATAGGACCTAGATAATTATTATCGTTTGAAAGTCAACTTGACAAATTCAAATAGCAGATCGGTGATCATCTTGAGAATCTACATAGAAATCATACATGAGCTTGGGCATTCATAAGTGGACAAACTGGTAGGTTAGTATGATAGAAAACATGGTAATAATTGTTTGCATTTACAAAGTTGGCTTCCAAATGACCAATGGGACTTAAGCGATATATTTATAAGGTTATCGTTCAATTCCTTTTTTGATTTCCTGTACAATTGATTTCTATGTGAAATATCAAGATGTCAGTCATTATCTACGTAATAAATCATTTATCTAGATAATCTGTAAACTGCTTTTTTATGTCCAAGAACTTTTGTTCCTGTACTTTTCAGACGTTACAGCTCACTCGACCACTTATGACCAGTTGACCTCATATAGAACCTCGTGCTGATCACGCATCTGCTGTAAAAAATGGTGATTGCTGTTAGAGTTCACGAAGTTGATGTCCAAATGGGCTGAGGTCCTATTCTAGGTAATACTAGAGAGCAAAAATTGCTCT
This sequence comes from Acanthoscelides obtectus, assembly GCA_963669975.1. Classification (NCBI taxonomy): domain Eukaryota; kingdom Metazoa; phylum Arthropoda; class Insecta; order Coleoptera; family Chrysomelidae; genus Acanthoscelides; species Acanthoscelides obtectus. The sequence goes on from CAVLJG010000005.1 coordinate 62,270,437, forward strand.
TATATCTCCTCAAACTTTTGTGGAAACTTTTTTTCCCAAAACATTTCTGGTTGCCAAGTTTTCAGAGACTTAGTGCCTTTAAGGCGTAACAGCTTGACGCGCTGGTTTGACCACTTATGACGTGACCTCTTGTATGAAAATTGACTTCTATCAAGAATTCCGTGCTGATCACGAGTCTGCTGCCAAAAATGATGGTTGATATTAGAATTTGCGTAGTTGATCTTCAAACGATGACCTCCAAGTGATATTTGTAGTCATTATCTAGGTCATATTGAAGGTGAGATTTTTTCGATCTCTTGAAACCTTTTGGGAAAAATATGTGGTTGCCAAGTTTGGGGTGTTTGGATATTTAATAATTACGATACTGACGTTTTATTCTGCGTATACATCAAAAAAACTGTTGAAACTGTTTGTTTGCTATGGAGTAGTATAAATATACGGCAAGATTAATTAATATACATATGCATGAGGTCAAGATTTAATAAATATGATTGTGATAGCAACCGAAAATTCCATCAAATAGTATAATTCTCCATCTATAGAGGGTGTTTCAAATACGACATGAGGGCAAAGTTGCGTATTCAGGTAATCAACAATGCCGCTTAATAAGTTCAATATAAAGTACTTGGGAAGATAAACGGAAAAATCCGAATTTTCGCAAAATCGCATAATTAGAATTTCAGTATGTCGTTTCGTTTTCAATTCGAATTCCAAAAATGTATAATAGGTCATAAAATGACATTCCCAAACCTTAGTTATTCCAGAACAACAAATTTTCCTAGGTATACCTTGAAATTATTAGATTTCATTTGTTTCATATACCAGACCAGAGACCTCAAATTGCCTACAAAATAGCGGACAGCATCTTGAACATCTGCTATGACTTACTACTGTTTATTTAGGGTTATTATTGAATACCATGAATAACATTTTTATTTTGTGTCCAGGTTTCAACCAACAACAAATTCATGGCCAACTAAAGTATTACGTCACTGAATCTATGACTGAAAAGTCGATTAAAATGTAAAAAATTCCAATATAGCATCCATACTAAAAAACAAAGTTGTTGATGGAAGTCGAAAGAAGAAATGTCGAATTGAAAACTTGACAATGCCATCTTGTAAAGGAAAGTAAGTAACAGTGACAACATTCAATGTATTTTTTTATTATACATTTCTGGAATCAGAATTAAACAGTCTATTTATCTGTGTAAAAATCTTATATGGAGTCCATAAGAAAAAAATGACGTTGAAGGACAAGAGATGAAATTAAAATTCTACCATCTTCTAGAGGAGAAAAAGTGGCAATATTAACGTGTAATTTATTTTGAAATCCCATTACAAAGTTACAGTTTTCAATAGTGAGGGTCGAATTTGAACACCTTGTATACTTATTTGTTATATATACGTATATATATTATTTGACTCAACTTATGAGTATCAATGTTGAAAAGAACATCTGGAAACGCCAGCAAGTTTTTTCGACTTCCTAAGCCGGCCCGCCGCCTCATACTTTTGAACCCATAACATAATTCAAAATCTTACCGTCTCGGCTTGATAATACAATTCTTTTCTCCCTTTCGCGTGGGAACTAATATCAAATTCATGGCAGCCCTTACTCAGTCCCTAAAATGCGACAATAACGAGAAAAAAAGAAAAACATCTCTTGTGCCGCCTTGTGAGGGCTGCGTGGCAATTTGTACACTCTTGTAAAATATCCTCTCCCTGCTCCCCCCTCTCTAACATGGCAGTCGTTTGGGCTAATACAGAGTGCGGCTACGGCTGTAAATATACTTCTCGGGCGAAAATGCCGCGGCTCAGAGCGCGAAATGGCTCGGAATAACTTTATTTCACGGCGACACGTCGGAATGAGCTGCAGAGGGGTGCTGCCGCTCTAAAAGGACCCAGATTTTATGGCCCTTTTTCTACTTGCCATGCCGACAAGAAGTTTTAGTGGAGCGACGCCGACGTCTGGTAAATAAAATGCCGACGATCATATTCAGAATCGTCCGAGACTTGTTTGGATTAAATGATTTGTGTAAAAATAGCGAGCGACAACCAGTGCCCCCAGACTATCAAAATCCTGAGAAATAACAAAAAATGGCGTCAAGTAGGTGGAACATGCATTTCTCACGCAATCAGTTTATAAAATATTATGTTCGGCACAAGTTGTCCCCTTTTGGAAAACAATTACCTACGAACATGTATAATGAAGGAATTCAATGGATCATGTCAGTCACATAGGCCCCTCCAGTTAGTCTCCAATACCTACCGATTTGACAAGCAACGAAAACGTTGCGATCGGAATAGAGCCGGCAACAACGTTTCCTCCTGGTTTAATTGTGTTGGACGTGGGTATCGAAAATACTTTATATCATTCAAAGTCTTAAGGACAAATATACGAGGAAATATATGCGTGAATTGTATCCAACATTTGCGTATATTTTCCGGGTGCCTATACTTTAGAACATCAAAAGTTAAAAAAACTCACTTCCCTCACCCCCTCCAACCCTCGCCACAATTCTCAACACTATTTTTCAAAAGATATGTGAAACGACAATAATAAGTTTGACCTAATCTTATTTTTCCAGTTTATAGCCTGGAGCTCCGCGACCACTGGTTTTATGTTCAAAAGTTTATCGCACATTGTACCAAAACTTCAGAGAAGTTGGCAGTTACTTTATGCGAAACATTAGGCACATCGTCCTAATTCATTTTCAAGCTGTTCAACAGTCAAAATTGTCAACAGGTTTCCCTTCATTTCCATCTGTTCTCCGGGTTTTTAATTATTTTTGTGTTCCAAAGTTTCCCAGGAATTATGCTTTTGTTGCTATGATTACATTAAGACGTACAAAAATAATTGCAGTATGAAATGTTTCACAGGTATCCAGTTTTTTATAATCAGCACCTTGAGAATTAAAGTTTTAGACTGGGTTCTGAATTCTTTGGTATGTCCAGTGTTCTAGCGTGTGCGTAGTACACACAATCTGAGTTTTTCGGGTGGTCTCGGTAGATAACTCCGTTATTGCGCATGGTATCTAAAAAAGTTAATCACAAAAATGTAGCTAACAGTATGCTTCTTACGTGGACAATATTATCATTTCTACATGGTGATTCATAATAAAATGGGAACAACTACTTTTGCCTGCCAATTTGAATACAACATTTATAATGTCCAATAGGGTTCTATTTTCAAATTGTCAAGATATTGGGCAATCTTATGTTGTTGCGCACCCTCTTCTTTTAATAAACATTCAAAAGATAGCATAACGTGTTTTCATCCGCAATAACCAAGCATCCATTCCCTTTTATTCCTACGAACCCACTGTCCTATTGTTTTACGGCGTTATTACCTGTGATTGTTATGTTTAAGGAGATTTATTATGGAAGGGGAGACTCCTCTTCCCTGGAGTTACGATGTCTTTTTATTTTATTTGTACGAACGTCGAGCGGTGCTTATCAGATCCTCCGGATGACAACAGTACATAAAATGTGCGGAGTTCGATTTGGGGACCGGAATCCTCTCTTTTTTCAGATAGACGTACGACATGTCTTCTTTATTTGATTAGACAGAAAGTGTATTTGGAAAAAAAGGAGCAAGCATTACACCAGAAGACAAAAGTGAGCCGACCTTCTTACCCAGAAACTAGGGTACACCTTCCCGAGGCAAAACTCAACGGCATTTGAAACGGCAAAGCCTGTACTTTGAGATGATGTCTATGGTTTTTTGGAAAAAAAGTAGTTCGCACTAGATAATCTCAAATACAGGCAAAAATGCTATCTTTGCATCTTCATGATCGTATATCTCGGAATCTAGAGCCAATTGAGAGATTTGGACCTGTGTTACTCCTAAGCTACAAGGGAGTAGAATTGAGAGTATTAAGGAATCGAGTAAAACAAATTGATATAGAAATATATTCAGAATTATAGATACATGAACATGTTCAGCATCAATGAAGCGAGTATTCGAAGAATTGCCTAATTTCAAATTTTAAGGCTCCTTTTTATGACCACTTTTCAGCGATCAGAAAACTGAAAAGCGTCAAAAGACGTTGCTTGATTTTTTTTATTAATTATGGTCTCTTCAATACAATTATTTTTAGTACAAACGCTCAACAGTTACCAGGAGCTTGGAAAATATTGAAAAATGAAGCTTGGAGACGTTTTGAAACTAGTTTTTAGCTCGTAACTCCAGTGCTACCGAACAGATTTCCAAAAATCTGTAAAGCCTTTATCATTCGTGTGAAAATTTTAGATAGAAAGTAAAAGTGTTGCCAAGATATTAAGCAGCCAAATATGTAATGACGACAGTTTCGCAAAACTGAAGCAGAAAGAACAAGCACAATAATAATCTTGAAGGGCAAATCATAATATTAATAAACGGTTTCTTTGCATGGAGAGCTTGTTAGTCCTTTCCATTTCTATAATTAATTATAATTTAGTGGTTTATTATGTTATGAAATAGTAGATTCGGCACTCCATATCATTATAGTCACCGTTTCATGAAGTACGAAAATTACTATTACTGCTACTGCTGCTACCACAATCTACTGTATCAGCCTCTATCAATATTGCAATGCCAAGTATTCCTCAATACCTTGGGGGCGGAATGATATCTCATCTTGTTCCTAGCGCTTGTAACAGAGATATGACCTTGTCCTATTTTATAAGGAATAAGCAGATCCAACCAGAAGCCTGGGTACCTGACTGTTCCTGTTCAGCAGCCAGTGTCAGATATTTATCTGAATGCTATGAACTGCTGGAACTGCTTGCAGTCATCTCTGCTCAACCATGCTTTCCCCAGTTTGCTTTGTTCCCAGTCATTCGGGGTGACATTCTAACTACCAAAGTACGCCCATGCTTTTCAATCTCACTGAAATTCAGTCGGAGTCGTGCCAACCGAGGAGTGTTTAAAACAATCGAACAAAACGGACTTTAATTTTATGTGTTATTCACAGAGTCTGCCGAGGAGCGGGTGGCAATTGGACAAATCCTTGCATTGCTGAAAACTTTTCGATCGGAAGCTTCGATTTGACGCCCGGACCGTTGTCCGTTGTGAATAGATAAAAGCAGACCTACAATCGCCTTCCAAATTAACGGAATTAACTCAAAAGGTTGTTTGTGAGTAGCACCTCTGCAAATCATGCACAATTCTTGTGCCTTAACTTAGGATCGCCATCAGAAGCTTTACGCAAGTAACGTGTTGTAGCTTTCACGGACGCCAGTCTCTGTGTTATCATGAGCTATATCTAATGTTCAGCAAGAATCATGTGAAAAAAGGGTCTTGAACAGCAAATATCTTAGATTTAAACAATCAAAAACATACCACCAACGATGTCACACTACGCAAATGAATTTGCAGAACACAGCAATCATGAGAGAAAAGTTGATCGATGAGGTGGGGTGCAAACAGTCACTACCGCCGTGCTTGGTCTCATTGAAGAATTAAGCATCCCACAAACCGGCGCGAAATAATCGCGGCGAAGTATTCGCAACGAAATTCAGAGCGAAATTCGCAATCTGTTTCGCCTGTTTATTCATACCAAAGCGTCTTATTCGCTCCGCGAACGTGAAGGTTTCGACAGGTTGCGTACATTTTATTTTTGCCTTTTGCAATGAGCTCGTCTTCAGAAGAAGAGGAGGTACTTCTATTTCTTGCTTTAAAAGAGGAACAAAATGCACGGTAAGTTATGTTTATTTTACGCCATTTGATAGTTGGGTATGTATTAAGTTTAACGAAGTACATAAAACAAATATTTTCAATTTTGTTTAGGAAACGAAGGAAGTGGGTACATGATATTAACTTGGAACGAAATAAATTTGGGGAATACCATACCTTGATGCCACAACTTCGGCTGGATGAACAGCGCTTTTACGTATATTTTAGAATGACTCCAGAGTGTTTCGATGAAATATTGAACTTGGTGAAAGATGAAATACGAAAATCTGACACAAATTATCGTTAAGCTTTTTCGCCAGAAGAACGACTTGCTATCACACTCAGGTAAAAAAATTATATGTATTAAAATTAGTAGGCTTATCGAATACGAAAACTTCAGGGATCGTGAAATAAATATTTTATTGTAATAATTGGACTACATGTTGCCACTAGGATTAAATGTTGCTAAATAATTCGAGGCAGAATTTGCCTCCTCTGTTGGGTATATTATTGGAGTAAACCCAGTGATGCTTGGGAAGGGCGACATACTACTATCATACATACTTGCAGAATTCTGGGTAGACGCTGAAGACATTTCTTCAATATATTCAAATTCTTCGTGCGCTATTAATTCGGCTATTTTTAGTTTTATTCGGGCTTGACGCTTTAAGGCAAGTGTTTTCACAGTCTGTGCATGTGCCAAGAAAAGTGAATCAATGGCCTCGTTCTCTTTTTTAGGTTTTTTACCTTCAAAATAATTAATGAGCTGTTGTACAGACGAAGATGGTGGTTCATAGCGTTTTCTGCTCGTCTTATATTTTGGTGTAGTTGCAGTCTGCGGAAAGGTGTGCCCTGGAGTAGTCACTGCTGTAGTGTTCAATGAAGAAGGTGGTGCTGTCTGTGTTGCCGAGGCGTTCTGTGCATCTTCTGCATCTACATCAGCATTTTCATCTTCTCCATGGCCGCGGTCTTCCAAATTTTCGGTTTCTACATTTCCAGCCCTTTCCTGATATATATTTGAGTTAAATTCGGCAGTCTCATAATGTATGACGTCAATATCTTTCACATTAGACGACGTTTCGGCAAATGCCAAAAAAGGACGGAAAAATTCCATGTAGTCAGCCCACTGCCATTTCTTTATGTTGCCCACTGCTTGGCCGGTCTTTGGTTTGGTAGATTTTATATATTTTGCAAATGTGTCTCTAATATTCTTCCACCTTTATTTTACTTCATCACCTAAAAACGATTTTTTTTATAGATTCCTTGCCACTGGTGACACCTTCTATACCATTGGGCATAGCTTTCGAGTTGGATTTACAACAGTGAGTGCAATCGTAACCGAAGTCTGTGAAGCGATATGCAGACATATGGAACATATATATTTACCTGAACCAACAGAGAATATATGGAAAAAATGTGCTGAAGAATTTGCAAATAGGTGGGGATTTCCCAATTGCATTGGCAGCGTGGACGGTAAACATGTAACAATCAAGAGACCTAACAACAGTGGCTCCAATTACTGGTGCTATTTACATAAATATTCAATAGTACTTATGGCCATTGTTGGCCCGGACTATAAATTTATATGTGTTGATATTGGTGGTTTCGGAAAAAATAGTGATGGGGGTATTTTCGAAACCTCAAACATGGGAAAACGATTTGAACAAAATTTAATGAGTGTCCCTGCACCTAGATTTCTCCCTGGGCAAAATGAAATCTGCTCGTACGTCTTAATTGGTGATAAAGCATTTGCTTTAAAACCATACCTTATGAGACCATTTTCTCATAAGCAGACTTTAACAGACGTCAGAAAAGAGAAATACAATGTAAGACTTTGTCGAGCTAGAAGGGTCGTGGAAAATGCGTTTGGTATTTTGTCTCAAAAATGGCGAATATCTTACAGGCCATTAGAAACTAAAGTAGATACTACTATTCTAATTGTACGTACGGCATGTGTTTTACACAATTTTTTACGAAGTAAAAGTGGCGATGACAAATATTTTCAATTCTTAGATCCCCCAGAACCCGTGCTTGGAGCTTTTACTGATATAGCAAATGATCCTCGGTGGGCAGCAAGGCTAGCATTTTCTACTCGTGACAAATTCGTAAATTATTTTAATTCTGATATGCCTATGCCCAATATATAGAATGTTCGTTTTTACATTTGTGTAGACTGTAAATTATTTAACAAGTTAATAAAAAATATTAGGTACATACCATTTGTATTTAATTCTTTTCCTATTTCCATCCAAATCTTGTCTTTCTTTCTCACATTCCTGTATTCATCGTTCGACAAATCATACAAACAAGGATACTTTTTCACTATTTCTATCAATAATTCCGTTTTTGCCATTGCGAATTTTTGAAGAACGGCGTCAAAAACGCGGTCAAAGGCGAACTGAAATACGTCGCGATAAAAACGCTGGAACAACCGCATTCGCTTCGCACAAGTCTGAGCCTGTCCGTAAACCGCCGCGTTTTAATCTGATCGCGAATTCATCGCCGCGAAATTTTCGCAGCCAAAGCGAATATTTCGCGCCCGTTTGTGGGATGCTTTATTGAGATTACTTAGACTAGTCGTACACCATATCGATAATTGATTTTAGGTCGAATGTTTCTATAAAACTCAAAATGGAAATATCTGAAACGTGCATCTGTCCGGAGCTAACATCCATAATTGCTGCCTGTGTTCCATCGGATAAGTTCATTAGACGGGTCCCTCTAGAACTAGAAGATATATAAAAAAGCTGAGCAATTCCCCTACTCATTCTAGATGACATAATTTGGAAGATGCTACAAAACGTAGAAGGTTCATATTTTACCTCCTCTATCCTTCTCGTTTCTCACCCTTTTCACAACATTTTGAATTTATACAGAAGTAATATTTCGATGGTTGATATACATGGCAAATGAACCAAAGCATTTTCTTACAATTGATGATATTTAGTGAGAACCGTAATACTCTTAGGCCTACGCATCCAGATATAATTTTTTTTTCGTGTTTATGCTGGACTCCAGAAATTGATTATCTTTATAGTTTTTTTGTTTAGTCAAGGTAATAGCACAAAATAAGCGTGATCGGGTGCATGCGTGAATAGGTAATTTATACCAATTGTACAAATTGTAATAATGTGCGGTGTAAATAAAAAATTCAAAATTCGATTACAAAAAAAACTAAACCTTTTTGGAACTTAGCTTTATTAAGTGTCGAAATCAGAGCAAACATTTGGTTAGATTAATGCATTTTTTCACGTTTTTATTTATTTTGGATCAGTTACTATTTCATAAGTGACTGCCTCTACTTGATGGTAATAATAAGGTGGTGATTGCAAAGTAATAAACAAGTACATTAGATAATAGCTCTTATGCAATCTGGGTTACGTACATCGTCTTCTTTGTCTGCATTGCCCACATGATAATCAAGATCTAAACAAATGCACTTTACTACATATGGAGAATTCTGTATTATACATGGCGTAGTGCGTACACAATCTTCCCATCACTGGTTGAATTCTGTTTCTTGCTTTTTGATCCCAAATATCTGAGAACTTGCCAGATTCTTGATTTCTACAGAATCAGCAGTTATCCCTTTTGCTGGACCACCCTCCCCCGTTTCGCCAGGACACCTACAAATGTATTTATGGCAAAAGCTACAAAGGCTTGTAAAACTTGGTCATTAATATCCTCGGGTCCTAGGGCGTATTATGATAATAGACCCGAAATATAATCCAGGTATCGAAAATCATTAAGTTCAGGATATTTTGTCTTTGCTGACCCGCTAGCAACGAATGAAAAACCTATTGTAGTTCTGATTATTTACGACGCCACATTGACAACTGGCAGTGGTGTCTGAAATAGAAGAGCCAAAGACGAATGTCACCGCTCTTTGCTGATGATTCCTTCAGTGTCAGTGGATTTCTACCTGACTTTATGCATCTATAATCACTGACGTCTGGGCTACACAGTGGATACTAATCGTTGCCATATACACAAGAAATTAAATATAGTTTCTTAAGCGATGTCCGATGTTTTAAAATCAAGAATATAATGGTCTTATATTGAGAAACTGTATGAAATCTTCCGCTTCATTTTTGCTGTGATCTGACCCAATTATATAATTTCGTAGTAAAACAGACCCCATTATCAATTTTATAGATCAATTTGAAGGTACCGGACAAATAGGCGCCCTTCCTTCTGCTGGTTCTCCCCTTTCCTACTTTTTCTATCCCCTTATTTATCACTGACTTTATTGGCTTCACAACGGACCTACAAGAGCTTAACCAACAACAGAGGTACCATGGACCGCTCTGCCAGACAAAGACGACTAGGGGGTTACTTTTGGCTAATCTTGGATTTACACACGTCTATCCCATTTTGTATATATTTCACAAAACCTCTGCTCGAACCATTACTAGCAAACTTCTGTCCGATTTATCCATTGATTGCACTTTCCTTGGTCTTGGTTGATCCCCATCGAAGTCCCGGCGCGAGCGGTGCGGCTGCCTTCGGCTGGTCCCGATGCTCCCAAGGGACTCGGGCACGGGATCTCCTTGTGTATTTATCTTGTCATATAACTAAATTAGTTCGTTAGTATGTGTGCGGCTCGGCAGCCATCTTACCGATGGTGGTGGTGGCGGAATGGCGGGTTAATATGGCCGAAGGCCCGGCATTAATCATCCTTAAATTATTTGCGAATAATGGGAAGAGCGCCCGACACGACCAGAGGCAAGCGGAGGGCCACCGCTGCTCCCGATGCGAGAAGGGAGAAAAACTTCCCAATAGCTGAGGTAAGCCGTTAATTCAAAACATCCTAGGCTATATTAAATTGGGTATTCATTATTTTCGTGAATCGCACACCAATCATGGTTTTCTAGAGCAGAACAAGTGAAAAACACGTAATTAAAATAGACGCACCTGACCTCGGTCTCCCATTTTAACCGTGTCGAATCTCCAACATCCAGAACTGACCGATACGACCGCTCCTTTGTGCCTGGGGTATCAAGATTGTAAGAAAATCTACACGAGGAGGCTTTTCCCAGTTCTACTAGCCTTAGTCAGTTCAACAACAGGATCGACAAAATTTCTTTAGGCTGCTCATAGCAGCCCCGGTGCACTGCTTCGGAAAAAAAAATAAATAAGTCGAAATAAGTGTCGGATCTTGTCCAGAAATAATCGTATTTATCTGTGGTCAAAACTATACCATGTCTGCTAAGGTGCTAAGTGCTACGGGCTTAGGCGGCTATTTAATTTTGCCAAGGCCCTCTCAGCATCTCTGTAATTTAAAAAATTTCAAGATAGCACCTATGGTAAAGTCCCTATCAGGCAGACTGCAGGCTGCCATAGTTGAACGTTTTTGATCCTTGAATTGCTTGTATGTCAACAACGAATCCTCAGAATAAGTATGATATATTCTATTTAAGAAAATTTGTAAACTTTGATATTGGTTTCTAAATGGAATGTTCCACATTTCATAATATTCGAATTGAATCTTCCAAAATATGAAGATTTGTATCACATATTATGGCGTTTTAATGAGTGCTGCAAACCCATTTTGAAAGGTAGCGATTTTATGATATATACAAAGGCATACAGAGTGTTTTCAAAGTTGAGTGATTTCTCTTAACTGCTTGAAGGACTCGACCAAATGTCACCTATATAAAAGTTGCACATTAAAACAGATAGTAAGAGATTACAAATTTAAAAAAATAAGAATGTTAATATGCAGAGTTTTGGATATTCCCGACCACTGTCGTGTAAAATCTTAGCGTTTTTTCTAGTCCTCTTATCGTTTATCTGAATTTGCCAAACTTTTTGTTATTGTATGGTTTTCAGTACAACTCTTTGGTTCAATCAGTTGTTATCAGTCTTTTAATAGAACGAACACTTTCATTAGAATCATTACTTTGTGCCAAAAAATGGCCTATATTTCCGAAAACAATGAACTAGTGGACATAATACGGAGTGCTAGCAAAATGCATCCGCAGCATGCAGGTTGTATGCGGAAATGTTTCCGGTCCCACGGATGTTTCTAAATTTAGTTACTAGACTTCGTGACGCAGGATATTTAAAATAACAACGAGGAGGTCACGCTGGTAGACCTCCTCACCCTGAAATGTTACAAATTGAGGAAGACATTTTAGAAATGGTCAAAGACGACCCAACAATGAGTACTATAGCCATAGCAGCTCAAGTTGAAGTTTCTCATTGTAAAGTGTGGAAGTCAATACGACATCAACAGTATAATCCTTATCAATATCAATGGATACAAGCGTTACAACCTGAAGATCATCCTGGAGATGTTGCATGTTGCCAGTGGCTGCTAGAATAGTTAGGCTAAAATGACGATTTTACGAAATTAATTTTGTCTACAGACCAGGCCACATTTACACAAAATGGGGTGCATAATTTCTACAAAGATCATGTTTGGGCAGTAGAAAATTCGCATACTGTAAAAAGAACACGTTTTCAACATAGATTTTCATTAAATGTTTGAGCTAGCGTGGTAACTGGTATGCTTATTGGACCCTATTTTTTTTCACAATTTTGACAAAATTTGCCACAGATATTAGATGTTCCTCTAAATGTGAGACAGAATATGTAGTGCCTACAAGAAGGGTCTCCACCACGTTTTAGACGAGAAGTTCAGGAACATCTAAAAAATGAGTTTCCCCGGATTTAACGCCTTTAACGCGATTTTTTTCTGTGGGGCTATTTGAAAGAGTTGATGTATCATCATACTCTAGAAGAACTTCAGCAGCGCACTGAACATGCTTTCGATTTAATTTGTCAGTACCAGGATTTTAGTTTAGAAGCTTGTAAAGAGTTTTGTATTCGCTGAGCAAGATTTTGCGTTAATCGAACAATTTTGAACAGTTTTCATACAATCAGTATCCATTTAACTTTATAATGATTTTTTTTTAATAATTTTTAATAATGTAAGTTAACTCTCTTACTATGCAACGAATGCAGTATGACGTGATCCTCCATTCCATTTTAAAATAATGTTTCACCTTGAAATTTTTAGCAACCACTTTTACGCTAAAATATAGTATTTATGCATCAGTTTCAGCCTGCTTTCTTGACCCGTTCAAAAAGTGAGTAGAGGAGCAGATGTCCTCATTCAGAGTGTTGAATAGAACCTTATAAAGGAGGCCATGAACCCAAACTTCCTCGTCATGTAGTTTATGAGATACATGGACTTCAACAATCGTACTTTCTACTTTACGATGCTTTTTTCTACGTGATATATCTGCAGTAGGGTAGCCAGCAACATGCGGCAATATTTTTAGTATAGTTTAGCTATACTGTCACAAATGATTAATATTTGTGACCTAAGTTCAGACATTACTGTCAGATTGCTGAATCCTCCGTAATATAATGTAATGTAATTTAAAAGCCTGTCGCGAAGCGTACTACTTCAGCAGTCATTATTGCCTGATTTTGTAGCCCTTCTATTGAATAATTCTGACAAGTGTATGTATCTACACGTTGCAGGTAATTGTCATAAATATAGCTGATATGCAATAGATACATTGTAGAGCCATTTGGGGTAATATATAGCCGTGATGACTGTACCACAATATCAAAATGTGTGTGCACCGTAAACTCTAAAGTTACCGGAAACTAAAGTATTTGAGAATAATATTTTTCTCAAAATATTTATCTGCCTAGAAGAATTTACTGAGTACGCTAGAGTATTGAAAGGGGACCGGCAAACAGTCAAGGTAGTTGACGAAAATCAGTGACCGGGGATAGATAGGTATCATAAAACGTCTAAAATACTTGTTACCTGAAATTCGAAGGATTTCGCGATTACTTCTTATGTGAATTAAGAATGTGCAAACAACGAACGACTTTTTAAAAAAGCGACTTTATTTAATAGAAGACGAATTAGTACTGGTCACCTTGGTTTACATGCATCTCTTACTTATAACCTACGCTAAAACAAAGGAATCGAAAAGTGCAAACCTAAGCAACTCTACATATTAAATAATCATCATAGCAGTGCCGTAATTCCTCCCTCTTCAAGAAGATTGAACCTCCTGGTTCAAAGGCAAAATCTGGTTAAGTTCAATGTCATTTTTGACTGATTGATTTTTTGGTTCTTTTTGCTTCAAAAGAGAGAGCAATTGTTTTTTAAGCAAAGTATAATTACAGTAAATGTTAAAATACATAAAATAGTTACAATGCTAAACGTGGACGTTTTGTGTGAAAAATCTAAATAATAAAACATTATTCAATTGTACGTATATCCGAATAACCCTTTACATCAGTATTTTCAAATAACATATTCTTATCATAGTTCACCATAATGTTAGGTATGTATAAAGGTTTCGAAATATCAGAAATCTTCAAATACTCAGTATGATCAATAAATGTTATACAGTTTAAGCTGATAATAAAAGAGGAATCAATTTCTTTTCTTTCTTTGGTACAATCTTCATATACTGGAATATTCTTGTTAGTATTCACTAAATAGTTATCATGTTTTAATTGAATTACTTCTGAAAATGAACCTTTTGCCAAGAATGTACAATTTTCAACTTTGAGTAAGTTACAACTGGAATGGATTAGTATAGTACAGTAAAAATATTTATTACTCAATAATTTGCATTCATCTCAAAAATGTATAGTTTCATTTGCAATAATATTTATATGTTTCAATACCAGAATATTATTTTGGTGTATAATGGGGTATATATTGGAATATATAAAGTTACCAGTAACTGTTGGTATGTGAAGAACAAATATGATTTCTTCTTCGAGGACTATAATACTTAATTCACATAATTCGAAAAATTCAAAATTGTGCAGTTTACCGAGTGGGAGAAGTTCATTTTTGTCAAATATTTTATTTTATATATTATATTAATTGTTAATAACGAATGGATATAATTAATTTCAGTCTTACTCAGCTGTAAGAGATTTATGCCCTGATTTGTGCTCAGGTTAATGGGTAACAGTAAGTGTGATAAATAAATAGAAAATCTTTGAATAATTATTGTCTGATTCAATACATACTGAGAATTAGCGTATTCGCTATGCAATTTGTTGAGGTTACCCAAATTATCTCTCAAATTTTTCTTTATAATTAAAGTGTTATTTTCAAACCTGTCTTGTAATTGTTTTGCTACAGAGACGGTTCGGGAATTTTGTAATGATAAATTATCTTGATTTTCCTTCAGAATTTTCATATTTTCCATTATTTCGTCTAGATCAGATTGATCTAAATTGCCTGAAATATATGACGGAACCAAGACCATTAAATAATCCACGCTTAACTCGTTTAAATTTTAACATTTCATATTTGTCTAAAAGCAAATTGTATTCATGTTCAAGTTGTGTCATCAACGTATCATCGATTCTTTGTTTTGCAAAATAGACATTTGACGTTATTAGCTTGATATTTTCATTAATGAGAGTGAGATTTATATGAAAAAATGTCTTATGGTACGCTTTTAGTAGATAGGCGTTACCTAGCTCTTGCTTAAAATATGGTGCTTTATTCTCGATCAGCTGGATCTCTAGGCCGGCTAGTTGAAGGGCCTGGATTAGGATCCTGAAAGTTAGAAATTTTGCGTTGCGGTTTCACTCTATTCAGTCTATGCTTTTTTCCTTTAGTGCGCAAATTAATATGGACATTTTCTTGTTCGTAAGAGGTCTCTTTAGAATACAGAGGTTTTGTTTTATGTGAACGATCTAATGCAGATTTAAGATATACTGGACCTTCTAAGGTTGGAATTTCCTTATTTCGATTTTGATTAATTTTTTCTAGTCTTTCCGTTGCCTTATCTTGTACACGGTTCGATAGTTCTTCATAAAAAGGTAGTAATTCTCTGTACCGTTTCTCGTTATATTCATCATATAATTTTGTGGGGGTATCGATCAAATGCTTATTCAAATCGTCGTAAGGACCGTATAATAACGAAAATGGGGTATATGTGGTCGTAGAATGGACACTTTGGTTATAAATTAAGATAGCTGTCATCATTAGATCAATAATCGAATCGATTTTACTTTGCTGACGTAAAATTTTGAGTTTTTCTTTCAAGGTACTATGAAATCTTCCAAGAGGTGATAATGATGAGGGGTTACCTACACTAGTAACATGACATTCAATTTTGTGCATATTACAGAATTCTTTTATAACTTTTGTGTTATTTTGTCAGGATAATTGTGATGGGAAAAGAAGTGTCTGATTTTGTTTAATATTTCGTTAGATAATTTTGATTTTAAATTGTAGGCCTGGGCATATTTACTAAATAAATCAACAAATGTTAAAAGTATTTGTTGTTCGACTTGAAAAATATCTAGAAATATATGTTCAAATGCTCTTTTGGCTATTAGAGGTCCTTCCATAGGGAGTTCGATTGGACGTCTTTCGTATTTTGATGTCAAACAAGTATTGCACTGATTAATGTAATTTGATATTATTTTTTTCATATTTGGAGTGAATGCTTTTTTCTTGAAATGGCTGTAAGTTTCATTGATACCATTATGCGTTTGGCTATGATAGAAAGACAATTGTTCTGTAAATGAGTCTTTTAGTAGGTATATAGGCTTATAAGGAGCTTTAACAAATCATATACCGCTGTTCGAAAAATACTGTTCTAAAAGTTCGTTAAGTTTGAATTCTAAAAGTTGATTTTCATACCAAATACCATAAGTATGATCGGGCTGAAGATATTCCTTCATAAATTTCAAAAGTTGCTCTGTTTCAGATCCACTTCGGACTGTTACCATTAAAGTTCCATTGCAAGACTTTGTTATTTTGTACTGATTTTTTAACATATGATTGATAGGATTTTGTGCAGATGAATGTCGAGTAACATCAGATTGCTCAACAATTTTGAATCGTTCATCTAACGGCATTTCATCTAATAAATCAAATAAAGGTAAATCATCTTCATTCAAGATTTCATCAAGTTCTTGGGTTGTTAATTCTTCTACAGAATCTACTTGTGGTAAAATGGATAAAAGATCGTCATCCTCTAAAGCGTTAATTTCAATTCTACTAAGTGCATCGGCTACAACATTGTCTTTGCCTTTTTTATATTTAATTGAAAACTTATATTCTTCTAACTGAAGCTTCCATCTAATCAATCGCTGATTGGGCACTGATAAAGAACTCAACCAAACTAGGGGCTTGTGATCACATTCGATTAGAAAATTTTGACCAAATAAATAAGGACGGAATTTTTTACAAGAATCAACTATTGCCAATAGTTCTTTTTCAATAACGCTGTAATTGCGTTCAGCAGAATTTAATGTTCGAGAGTGGAAAACAATAGGCTTATCATTTTGACTAAGAACTCCTGATAGGGCTATATTGCTACAATCAGTTGTCAATGTAAATTTTTTGGAAAAATCAGGATAAGCCATAATAGGTGGGTTACAAAGAGCTTCTTTACAAAGTTTAAATGCATTGATATAATCTGGATTATTGATATTGATTTTTTCATCTTTACGTAAACATTTTGTGAATGGCTTAGTCAATTGTGCAAATCCCTTAATAAATTTACTATAATAGTTCATAAGGCCTAAAAATGACTGGATTTCTTTAATCGTAGTCGGGAGAGGATATTCTTGAATGACTTTGATTTTATCTGGGTTTGGAAGTATGCCTTGTGGCGTGATGACATGACCTAAGAATGGAACATCTTTTCTCAGGAACTCAGATTTGTCCAGTTGGATTTTTAAATTAAACTGATTCAGTTTTTGGAATATTTTTCGAAGATGCAAAATGTGTTCGTCTAGGGATTTTGAAAAAACAATGATATCATCCATATAGACAAAACAAAAAACGTTGATATATTCTAACAATACAGTGTTCATCATACGTTGAAAGGTAGCAGGGGCATTTTTTAACCCAAATGGCATACGGACATATTCATAGTGGCCATTTTCAACAGTAAAAGCCGTTTTTTCTATAGACTCAGGATCCATAGGGATCTGGTGGAACCCTTGTGCCAAATCAATAGTAGAAAAATACATGCTTTTGCCTAAATTTTCCAAAATTTCTTCAATTAGTGGGAGTGGAAATTTATCTTCAATTAATATTTCATTCAGTTTTCTGAAATCAATAACCATCCTATATTTTTTAACACCGGATGCATCCATTTTCTTAGGAACTATCTAGCAGGGTGATTGATAGGGTGAATTGCTTTGTCGAATGATTCCATCATTCAATAACTTGGAAACCTGATTTTGGATTTCCTCTTTGAGATGATAAGGATATCGATAATTTTTTACATAAATTGGTTCTTCATTTTTTAACCTAATTTTGTGTGCAGTGGCATTACAGGGAGTTAATGGTTCATTAGGCTTGAAAAATACCTGTTTGAATTGCTTGCAGAGCTTAATAATCTTTTCTTTTTCTTCACTATTCATATGAGACGTACGAATTAAATTTTCAACACGTATATTGGATTTTTCAGTAGAAAATGGAGATTCTTTTTCAATTAGAAAATCATCAAGAGGTTCAGATAAAAATGGGTTGGAAATATCAAGAAGATTTATGTCAATTGGATATTGAATAGCATTATTTTCTACGTTACAGATGCATTCAGGAAAATATTCGTCAGAATTTTTGAATTTCAAAGGTGGAATAACAACAGAACCGTTATCCAAATTTCGGATAATTAATGATTTTTTCGGGTAACTATACTGAACTGGATTGTTTTCTCGAATTGGCTTAACAGAAGTGTTATAAGTAATTTTACATTTATCAGTAATAATCTGATGTTTAGTCAAATCAATAGAGCAATTAAGCTTTTGTAAATCATAGAATCCTAATAAGCAGTCATAACGTGAATGCCAAGGAAGAATTACAAATTCAATTTCAGTTTTATTCTTCCATTCAGAAAATATGGGAATTTTACAGGGATATTGACCCCTAAAATTGGACGTACATGAATTAATTTCAAAAGGATGATCATAAATACGATCTGGAAAATATTTAAAAGCAATTTCTGGATTGATCAGGGAGGATGCTGCACCAGTATCAATTAAGATGATAAGATTAAACTGAGAACAAAAAATATACGGAAGATGAGTTTTTTGATAATTATTTATATCTAAGTCAAATTTTGAGACTGGCTCGTCGAAGGAAAATTTTCTTCGTCATTGTTTTCAAAATAAGATTCATCGGGGATATAGTCTGAATCGAAATCTTAGATATATTCCTCAGATTCATATTGTGGCGTTCCTGCAAAAGTTTGTTCTTCCTCATTTTCAAGATGAGTAATTTCTTCGACATAATAATGGTTTGGTTTGGGACCTACTTGAAAGGCATTAACTCCTCTAGTGGGCATTTGTTGACGATATGGGTTTTGTTGGGGTTTCGGTGTGCGTGCTGTAGATACAGACATAGGTATAGGATTACTTTTTTGTTGGCCTGGAATGGGTGTTTTGGAAAAAACATTCTGTGGTCGTCTGAAAACTTGAATGTTCGTAGGGTAATGAGGTTTAAAGTTTTGTTTAGGTGGTGGTAGTTGCGTGGGACCTGTAGGGAAGGTTTGTTGTGGCTCTAGCCAAGTTTGACTATTTTGGGCTCTAAACTGATTGGGCTTTTGAGAAAAATTAAAATTAGACCTTTGGAAATTTTGATTTGAAGCTTGTACTTTATTCTGAGACTGAGGCTGTTGTCGTTTATATAGGCTCGTTCTTAAGAAATTTTTGTAATCAACTTGCATTTGCAAATTATCATAATCACGACAATATTGAACACAAGAATCAATTGTAGTAGGATTTTGCTGTCTTACATAAGATCTATATGGTTCATTCAAACCAGAGATAAAGGAGCTCAAAGACTGTCTATCATAGTCTCTCAATTTAAAAGCGATATGATCGGGATTATCATGGTATTCTAAGTTTGCAAATTCTTTCAGGCTCTGTACCTTAAATTTAATTTCTTGATAAAAGTCTTCATATTTTTGGTTAGGTTTCTGAACTGACGTATATAAGGCGGTGAGAAGAGTTTCTTCATTTCTAAGATCTTTATATTTGGATAATAATAATGATTTTAAATCTGGCCAGGTACTTTTTTTTTTGTTTCGAGAAATAAATGGAAAAATCACTGAGTACAGCAAAAATTGTAAATGTTGTTTCTTACGCTACACTGGGCACTAGCAGCTTCATTTGGAGAGATCTGAGATACCTCCTTGGGCCAATACAGCTCCTCCTGGTTGACAGCTTGCCTGCCGTGGATCCAGCACCTCGCTCCTGTCAGTTCCTGTCGTTTTCTCAAGTGTCGTTGCCTGCTCCCAAAATACTTAGCAAGTATTTCGGCCTGATACTTCGATGGTGATGTGCCTGCTCGGTGTAGCCTTCGAAGTTCTTTGTGATCGACGTCAAAACGATTGAAATCGTACCCGAACACACCGGTCGATTTTTGGCACCTTTTCGGTCTCGATTGAGCGATACTCGTGAATCAATACCGCCGATTATCGATTCGGTACGCCGATATCCTGTTCGCAGCGCCAATTAAGATTGTGCAAACAACGAACGACTTTTTAAAAAAGCGACTTTATTTAACAGAAGACGAATGAGTACTGGTCATCTTGGTTTACATGCATCTCTTACTTATAACCTACGCTAGAATAAAGGAATCGAAAAGTGCAAACCTAAGCAACTCTACATATTAGATCATCATTATAGCGGTGCCGTAATTTGTGTGGGAAGAAATCGTTCATGGGACTCATATCACATTTTTCGCCGCACAGTGGGAATAAATTTAGTGAATACCTAAATTGTTTTATGGATGTGAAGAGCTAGCTATAAAACTTATTACGAAATTATTTTTTCCATCTTGCACAATCATGTGAATGTGAATCTATTATCAGTGAAATCACCAGTTAACGACATTTAATATTGTCTTTGAACAAGACTACCGAGGAGGCCGAAATGATAGTAAACTAACTTCTTCCAACACCTGTAGCTTTATATAGCGGCCAGAACAACATGGAGATAGATCAGCCTGACAACCGGTGGCTAACTTACAGACATTACTTTAATTTACATTGTCCCCAAATAACTTCAAGAGATCTAGGAGGAGATCTCTGAGTAAAAGTTTACGACGAGTTATTTATCTTCTCATTAGAATTTACAGTTATCTGTCCCGTGTACAATTTGAATCATTTGACATGTATTTCGTTGGTCTGCGATGCTATAGATATAATATAATATTACGTCGGTTTAGAATGCTTCTTTGTTATTTTAAGGTAACATGTCCCCCAATCCAGACGGAAAAAGCAACCCGAAGCTAAAAAAGATTCTATTATTGTGATGTCTGAGGCCATACCATCAATTTCTCGGTCTGTCGATTCCGATCGGCGATTACTATCCAAATCTAGTCGCCTTCTACCGCCTATTCGTAGGGATATGGCCGCTGTAAAAGCCTGTAAATAATTCAGAGTGACCCTCTAATAGGGGCCAAGGCAGCAGCCGATACTCTTATAACTTCTACTGATGTGTGGATATGTATGCGGATGGATCGGATATGTCCACTACGGAGCGAATTTGCATAAGGTGCAAACAGGGGCGGCCTCAAACTCCGAAAATATGATCGCCCTATATCAAAACTGGTGAATATATTTTGAGTCTGGCGGCGCTAATAGTACCATGGTCCGAATATACTCGTACCATCGGATTCCATATATGTCTACTATAAAGATTTCTTGAGCTGAAAAAAATGTATAAAAATGCATAAAAGTACATACATATTTTACAAAAAACAAAAATATTAACATTGTTTTTCAGTCATCTCTGCCATGAAACAATCAGATGAAAAGTATAAGAATACTCTTCTAGGCAGGCTTTGAAAAAAGGGACATGCGACGTTAATTGCCTTCAAGTTTTGAGCTTTGCTAGTGGTGCAATACGACAGATGCATTGAATTCATTAGCCTTCTTGGTAAGCATCTCAGAAACCACAGGAACGTCTTTCAATTTTGTGGTAATGTTTTAATGCTGTTCACATTTCATGTTTATTTTCTGGATGCTTTTAAACTTAAAACATACATTTCGACCCAAACAAGTTGTTTTGCTTTGGAAAATGAAACAGTATGGAAAAACAACAACAGGAAGAGACATACGCGTTTAACAGCTGAGCCAAGTGTCTTAAAAATCAGGCGGTAAATTCAATCAAAATTTGGGTATAACGTTTAATGCAGTTTTCATATCACTGGTTCTTTGAACATTTTCATAAAGTTGAAATAGTGCGCGATAATATCATGTTTCTTATAAGAGCACGTTATAAGGAGAATCTAAAAAACATTTTCATTCAAGTTTCGCTAAATATGTGTCGATACAATGTCTTTTACATACACATGTAAATTTTAGACATCTTATTAAGTTGTGGCCAAACGCAAGGCCTACCTTAAGCTTCTTCTTCTTCTTCTAGAATAGTGTATTGATTGAGATTATTTTTGCTTATGGTTAAAAAATCTGTAGGCTCCTCATCTAATTTCATGTTCGTAGTACAACAGTAGAAACAATAAGGATTGTGGAAGCTAATAACTGAGCAGGGCGCCAGGATGGCATCGTCAACAGCTGGATAAACACAGACGACAAATATGAAATCCAAAGAGGCCAATCATCGAATTTAAAATCTCCATCTAGTAAACGTGGGTTGGGGGCCGGGTGATAAATGCAATTGGGAGATAGTTCTTTTATACACAAGCAATATAAAAACTGCAAGAGAAATGAATATAAATCCAATTGTGAAGTATATAATAAGTGCCTTTCCAGTGACAGTGAGCTAATCTGGCTAAATATCCTCCGAAGAAAAGATTTATGGACTTTTAAGGAACCTTGGTACATCACGTTTTCTTTAGGTTTTTCCCCTGTTATATTCTTGGATCTAAAATGGATATATGTATTTAAACTACCCCTCATAGGCAAACAGCGTAATATCGTAACTTTGCGATGTAAAAAAACGTCGAAACTATACTTTTTACATGTTGGATCCATCAGCAACACAAAGGTAGCATTAGTACTTGAATATTGTCTAATACTCGCAGTCTGTATGGCGAATAAAAACGAGGACTGCCACACTGTACCAACAAAACAATGAAGTACCAAACGTCCCTTCTTTTAAAAGAGGGGTAGATTAGACCAGCAAATAGAACAGAAGCCATACCTAAGAATGCGGTAGGTATTTAACAATACAATATTGAAACGTTTTTGCTTTATAAGCTGATGACACCGTGTCAGCACCTATCCTTACATTCTTCTCGTATCACTACCAGAAAATATCTCTTAACTTTATCACTTTTGTCACTGGATACGTCTCTTTGTCATATTTGTATCTATAAGTTTATCCCGGTCCGTTTCCGTTATACCACATTCGGAAAACGCACTAGGATCCTGCGTCCCTAACTGTCACGTAATGTTTGCATATGTATGCACCCCTTCCTCGGTGGTGGGTGACAGTTGGTAGGGGATGACCAGCACGGTCCTGGAGGAAGCCGTTTTTATGCCTTCAGACTGTCGCCAGTTGCTACTGCCTCCTGCCTCCTATGCAAATTCCTTTGACCGGATGCCGGATCTGAAAATGACTCCGTCGTCGGTATTCAGATTTGTTGACGCAGAAGTCGTCGTCTTCGATGTTTCCGACAGATTCTCCGATTTGAAATTATTCCAGAATTATTTTCAACCTGAACTGAAATGGCTGTATCACAAAGAAGTTGTCAAGAAAATGGGCACACACACATTTATTAAGAAAAATCGGCTGCCTTTATTCAAACGTAGCGGCTCTTGTACCCTCGATGCTTGTATCTCTACTGGCATTGAGATGACTAAGTTAGTTAAGACTTGGAAGGTTTTGAATAAAAACCATGTGTGCAGACCCTAACCAAAACGATTCACGTTAAACTGCTTAGAAGCATACGTGTAGATATCGATAACAGTAAAGCTAAAAGAGCTTAGGTCCGATTGTCAAACTGGAGCAAGCGAATTTATTTCACTCAATATTTCAGCTCCTTTTTATTCATAATAAACATTAGATCGAATATTTGTAGTTGATAGTGTCATTTTCACATCTTCTCATGTTACAATCAACCTACAAGGATAAAACGCAAGTAATACAAATATATCATGGTAATATACGAGTACTGCTACACAAAATGTTCCCTTCAATTCATCGAGTGTCCACAGATCACCTTTTAAACATCACTTAAGCAGTCGTAAGAGTAATTAAAGTTTGAATCCGAAAAATTACTTGGAATCAGCCAAAATCCTGCCAAAACATAAATTTCATTAATACAAGTGACATATAGCTGCGTTACAGTATTAAGGGGTCGTAATAATATGAAGGCGGAGGATACAGCAGGAAACCAGTGGTGTTTGGTATGGATTTGGCAAAAAAACTTGAGAAATGTAGTCAGTTATTAATTTGTCTGTTTGCCACAAAAACTAACAAGGTATTTTTATCATTGAAGTTATCAAACACTGAACACAATTTTTGTATGGCTGTTAGGAATCAAAATGCAAATGAGAAAATAGACCTATCAGAAAATGAAAATCAATCAAATTGGTTTCTGAGTGTCCTAAGTAATAACCTTTTACAATTCTCGATGAACAGGAGTATACTATTTATTATATCGGAGTTCCAGTAGGGCATAAAAATGACATAATTGGACTATACAGCAAGGACCTCAACAACAGTCAACGGGGCAGCCGAGGAAAAATTCAGTACACCTCAACGGTGCTCAAAGTGGAGCACTTAAGACGACTGGTTTAGGTACTTTCACCCAACGGGAGAAAATCACATAAGTATAAATATGAGGTCTGCCACCAAATGGTATACATGCCCAATTCCTTGGATCTTGAGCACCTTTTCTCCCAAGTCCCTCAAATTTCTCATCAGAAATTCAAAAACGATGAACGCCGAAGTTCAGCAACCAGTAATGTCAGCAAAGTCCTCATCGACATGGTTTCTAATCTGGTCCAGCTCCCAATTGTGCTATTCCCAGAAAAGGATTAGGCTTCCATATCGGGTATTAATAAAATACCTAGCGAAGGGGTGATTATTCAAGTTATATTCTGTTCAAGAGATGATTTTTATGAAAAATAAAACACAAAAATATGTTAGACATCCTGTAAGAAGCATTATCAGGCGCCTTGTTTATATGGACGGTTATTCTTAGAATCACCCAAGAAATCACCCACTGAAGCCTTGCCAGAACTTCATGAAAACGTTGCAATGTGAAAATGTTAGGAAATGCGTAGGAGTTGTAGGACCAGCGAATAAAAAATCAATCGATTTGATAGGGGCCGACTTAGTTCTTCAAAAAAATAAATTTCAAGGATCAGCTACAACATACGGTTTATGGCTCAAGAAATCAGGCTTTAGAAACAGTCCAGAACCCTAGAGGTACCAGACATTATCTACTTTCTGAAAGAAGCCTGGGGCACTGGATACATCTGATATGGACTTTCATTACCTTGCGTACCTGCTAAGTTTGGTCGTCTCAGAAAATATGCAATGTATGTCAGCTCTAGGATCTTAAAGGAAAAACCGACTTCAATTTTGACAGATCCTCGACATTACTCACATGTACTGCCAAAAAACAAGCCAACATTCTTTCAAGGTGACCTACAGCCACAATGTTAATAAATAACAAATTATTATATCCGACGCCGCTGTGGTGGAGCGGCTGGCCAGTGGCCGGTGGCAATGTAAAACGTGACATGATGAGAACGTAAGGGGCACCTGAGGTTGCTCCCTGGAGAAAACCCAGAGCCCGTAGTCCGGCTTCGCGCAGCCCGCTAACGAGCTGCTTTTGTCCGGCCTGGGTCACTGGACTAATGGCATCACCGTAGTACTCGTATATGTCGATATTCACATATACAAGGAGCCCTTCTGAGAGCAATCTTAGGGTCATATTGCGGTGTCAGTTTATTCGAGATATTTTCGTTCAGCGGATTACGATAATAAATGCGAAACTTGGCTAAGAGCCTGTCCAGATTGATTTGATGAAAGGCAAATCTTATCATTTAAGTAATCAAGCCGACTGGGTTAGATCTGCTCCTTCAACGTATCAAACCAAAAAAAATCAAATTATAAACACTATCAAAACAGTAGGTATACATATGAAGATTTAAAACAGCCTCCTTGAATAATTTTGAAAATTCTACAACACAAAAACCATGTATAAGCGAAAACATTATTAAACCATTTAACTTCGGGAAAAGATCTTGATGGCACTTTGCATTGGACCATCTAGGTAACCATCTTCGAGACAGTCCGTTCTTTATCACAGACTTCTTTCCGACCGGCACTAGACTACCTACACCACTTTCGGGCGTGTTGACCGGACATGTTGAGGGATCAAAAGCTGCATATTGGACGGTTGCTGAGTCAAGAATCGTAAGTCGGCATAAGCTCTCCGGGAATCTTTTTTTTAACAACCCGCATACCTAAAAAGTACTCCGATTACGTAACCTGGATTATTGTGAATCTAAAGTCTTCAGAAGTGTGTTATTTACGTCTTTGCCTTGGCACCACAGCTGCGATTTCCTAATTCGGTTCAAGATCCGGAAGAAAAGATCCTCTGAGAAAATCTGAGATTTCGTGGCTAGCATTATCGTTAAATGTAATTCGTTTTTCTTTTTCAAGGTATTGGCTCGATTTCATGAGTCTTTAAATATACTCAGTCACATCAAAAGTGTCACACCCAGAAAAAATAATTTCTTCAACTTGATTTTTTGGCAATGAGGTAGTCTCACATCAAGAATGAAACGATAACATTCTAACGGAATTTTATTGACAAGTAATAAGGAAAACAATTAATAATGTGTTGGGTGACCCCGCAGCTGAATGCACTCCTGTATACGTAGTATCGACAAAATGAGACGATCGTTGTCTGGTTGTGGCACCTCATTCCAAGCAACTCGAACTTCGCGGATTAGCTGTGGCAGAGTCTGTGGCGGATGGTACAAAATGGATAGTCTCCTCCCAATCATATCCCACACATGTTCGATGGCATTTAAATCTGGTGAACGGAGTGGCCACGGCAAAACATTAACGCTTGCGTCTTTCTAGTACGACGAGCAAAGGACGTGCATGGTCTTGCTGAAAAAAGACGAGTGGACGGCCCTCTAGATATGGCAGTTAAGTAGGGGCATCATCAACATAACGTGTAGCAGTCATATTGCCCTGAACAAAGAGAAGTGGTGATCGTCTACCATAGGCAATAGCCCCCCAAACCATTACTCCAACAGTCCTGTGTACATGCCTCTCAAAAGCAAATCCAATACCACGCCATTCTCCACGGCGGCGTCTTACCCTTCTACGACCATCGTGCGTACCTAGATAGAATCGCGATTCGTCGATGAAGATGACATTATGCTATTCTGCCTCCAAATGTTCCCGTTCTCTGCTCCAGTTCAAGAGATAGAGACAGCGAGTACGCATAGTAACAAGCCTACCTTCTACTCCAAACCATTGGTCAGCGATCTGACGCGTTGTAGCTAAACGGTCTCGTAGAGCTAGTTGTCTGAAGCGCCTATCTTGACGCTCTGTGGTACGCCTCGGTGGACTAGCTGGCCTTCTTCGTGTTCCTCTAGCTTCTTCTATCCACACACGCATTACCGTCATTGCAGTACAATTAACACGACGAAAAATTTTGCGATAGGACAGACAACATCTCGTTAGGCAATAATTCTACGTTTGTCAAAGTCGCCAACATGGTGATAATTTGGACATCTTCCAACTCGAGGCATTTTGTTATCCTTAACACCAGTAAACGAAAGGTAATAACTAAAAATATCTGTACTAGTCAGCTCTCAAAAACTGCTTTCTTCACAGAAACTAACAAAGGCAAATAAAAACATAGATAAAATATTGAAATTGTTGCCAAAGCATGCTTTAAAAACAGTTATTATGTTATCAAAAAAACAAGTTGAAGCAATAATTATTTTTTCTAGGTGTAACACTTCTAATGTCACTGAGTATAGTTCGCCAATCAACAAATTTCAGTAACCGTACGACACAAGGGTCATACTCGACTGTAATTCTGCAAGGAGTGATTGAGGTTTATGAGCTTTAGCAAACGGTGTAGCACCTACAGCTCCTATTTTCCAACTTCAACAAAATGCGGAAAACTAAGCCTTTGTTTCAATCAAATCAACATCATTGTAGCTTCTGTTTTGAAGTCTATGATTCATATACCAAAACAATACTTTCACTTGAAATTGTGATAAAACGCGAAAATACAAATACAGCTTTATGGACTCAAAATACTAAAGGCCTTCGCTGTTCAACTAATCTAGGATAGCTCCCCCTCTTTCAGAGATTAGATAATAAAATCTATTCCATGATATACGATGATAATGTAATGGAATATTTCGAGGCGTAGATGTAGACACTATTATGTTTAAGGATTTTCTTATTGTTTATCTCTATCGTGCCAGCTAATTTACTAATGCTTTTACTATTTTATTATTATGTACCAACGATCGCTTTACTAAATGAATTCTGTCGTATGTACCGAGAAAACTATAAATATGAATAAATCGATAGAACTCTCTTTGGATTATAACTATTGACTAACGTATTCTACCTGAAGATAACCAATCATATACTGCAATGTGATGTAACTTAAAGAATGAATTTAGTAGTCTATTTTGTAAAGGGTGTTTAGTTCTGTTTGTCTTCCATAGATGTTGCTAAGGTCTTCACACCCTCTTCGGTCCCTCTAATACTTATCTTGATTGGTTACCTTCATTGATAGGTAGTGGTAGAACCAAACAGTCTATCTCTTTTTAAGGTAATTTTCTAAATTCATTTTTGGGACCTGGCTATCTACAGGTAGAGTGAGTCAATCAATTATATAACCAAATGTAGAAGAAATACTGTAAGGACGTTGCTACAGTGCAAGAATTATACACATAGAATTCCATCAAGATGTGTTAAAGTTTCAGACAGAAATGATCGACTTAGCTCCCTTATCAGTCTTTTTTGCCCAAAGTATGAGATTTTCAGAAGATATTCGCTACTACTCTACACTAAAGCCCCCCTGCCAATAATTTCAACTCACTTTCCGTCCTCTATATTGCTGGAAGAAACAGCAGCATTAAACAGTCTAAGTTGGGAAATTGGCATTTTCAGTCTCAACCACTAGAAGGAATTTTCCAAAGAGATGATTCCAAGGCATTCTCTTCTATCCCCTATGATCGAAGCCTGTGCTAGTCACTAACATGACTAGGTTGGCTGCATCTACAACCGTAGAACCCCATCATAGAACACGTTCCAAAGCAGCGACCTCAAGACAGATTTTTCTGTTGTCAAAATAACTCTTATCTTGTTCAATAAATAGACAGGGAAGTCCAATTTTTTCCAGACTCTACAATATTCCAATATTCTGCAAGCATATTCAGGACTGAAGACAACCATTATTCACAACTTTTTACTAATGTAACTGTCGCTATCTATTGTTTCCACCAGCTCCGTCACTAGGTATATCTATGGTGGAATTTTTCTTTCTAAATGCAACGGGTATTACGTATTTTGAAAAGTGACAATTCATCGTTTTTTTTTTACATTTCGTAGGTTTTCTGTGACATAACGTAAGTTTTTCTGCCGCAGAACTATTATGTAAAGAAGCTAAAAAACTTCAAAAAAAACAAGTAATATCATCTTGCAGACTAGGTAGTTTTTAGTGTGCAAATAGTTAATTCCACATTTGCTCGCTATAGCCGCTGTTCGCTGACGTTTAAGCATTACATACAACTACAAAACGAGTTCACCACAAGTATACAGCAGCTTGTGGTAATTTAATACCTTGTAGAAAAACCTACGTTATGTCACAGAAAGAAAACCTACGAAATGTATACTAAGTGACATATAAATCCGAACTCCCAGTTTAAATGGTTTTATTTTAATAAAAGTTGGAGAATGTATTTATTTTACTGTAAATAACAAGTGAAAAAATGTTCAGCCTTATCAGTTGGACATTCCGGTTTTTATACGGCTTTTTTTTAATTCACTAACGCTCTAAAAATGAATATTTCAGCCGCAGTAAAGAATCAACGTTGGCGGATTTTGGTTCTTGACATCCTTTACGATCGGTTACGATGCCTAGAGTACGGAGACCTGTACGATTTCGTCAACTTAGTGAGTTTGATAGGGGCCGGATAGTGGGACTTCGGGAAGCTGGACTTTCTTTTCGGGCAATTGCAGTTAGAGTGCAAAGAAGTGTAGACACTGTGGTTAGGTGTTGTCAGGCATGGCTTCGAGAAGGCCGTACGCAAAGAGCAAGCCGCAATGGACGCCGCCGTAGAACAACAGACCGTGAAGATCGCCGCCTAAGATTATTGGCCTTAAGGGACCGTTTCTCCACTACCAGGTCCATTGCAAATGATTGGTTTGCAGAACATGGAAGACATGGCATGCGAAGTGTTTACCGACGAATAAGAAGTTTTGGCTTGTTTTCATACCGACCACACTGGGTCCTCCCTTTAACTCGAGAACACCGACGTAAACGCCTTGAGTGGTGCAGACAACGGTCACACTGGGATCAGGAATGGAACAGTATTGTCTTTAGTGACGAGTCTCGATTTTGTTTAGGCATGCACGATGGTCGTGCCAGGGTTAGAAGGCGACGTGGTGAAAGGAGGAATCCACAGTTTTTTGTTGAAAGACATGTTCATCACACTGTTGGAGTTATGGTTTGGGGTGCTTATGGTTCCAGGTCACCTTTAATCTTCATCAGAGGTAACATGAACGCGCAGCGTTATATCCACGAAGTTCTAGAACCCCATCTTTTACCCTAACTTGACACCCTGGCAGATCCAACTTTCCAACAAGATAATGCCCGACCACATGTTGCAAGAGTCACAATAGACTTCTTTCAACATAATGATGTCACATTGTCACCATGGCCACCAAGATCTCCCGACTTATCCCCAATTGAGCACGTGTGGGATATGATGGGTAGGAGATTGCTCAATTTGCAACGTCCTCCTCAGACTCTAGAAGCACTTCGAGAGGAGTTGGTGGTTGCCTGGAGTGAGATACCACAGGAGGACATTGACCACCTGATCAGATGCATGCCTAGGCGCGTTGGAGAATGCGTAGCACATCAGGGTGCATCCACACATTATTAAAGGTCAAAGGGCTTTCAAGCAGTGCAATCATTTTGAAATTTTTATCATTTACTTATTATGCTTCATTAAGTACTTATCCAAAATTTTATTAAAATAAAACCATTTAAACTTGGTGTTCGGATTTATATGTCACTTAGTATAAAAAAACCGACGAATTGTCACTTTTCAAATACGTAATACCCGTGGCGGAAGTTTTGACTATAACAAACACCTCATACGTAAAATGCTAACATTCGTCTGTTTCCCATTTAAGTCAATGGCTCATTTGAATTAAATGTCAAACTAGGTTTGCATTAACGTCTACGTATCCGACATTTCTAATTGACAAAACTTTCAGCTGCAGATGTTTGTTGTACACGTATAAACATTGTCTCAACTTTTCTTATTGCAGTAAGCACCACACTCAAGTATTGAATTTCTTATGATTCAAACTAATCTTCACATGTAGGCCATCACGCTGGCTTCCCCAGCGAGAACTTTTCCTTGTCCATCGATCATCACTTCAATTTCAATTTAGCCTTTAGGAGTGACATGTTTAATTGGCTCGAGGGGACAAACATGTCTTGCCTTCGCTGGGCATTCCCTGTCGTGCGGTAGCTCCTGCGGGACCTTATGTCTTTCCGAAAGACGTGGGATGACCGACCTTAAACGGAATAGAGCATAAAGCGCTTTCAGAAATGATACAAGTTTCAAGTGAGGATGCTAAAGTTCATTCGAGATGCTTGCGCTGGCACGATATCGCGTAAAGTAAGCAAACTATTATTAATTTTTGTTTATAGTAAAAGGTAATTTATCAGTCAAATTTGTCTATCTTCCGAAGGTAGAAAGACAGTGTTAAATGTTGAAATAAATATTCCATTTAACTGAACGCGTTGGTATCATATCATATAGAGAATGCAATGCATTTCGTGCAATATGTACCAGTCTATTATGATGTATGCTGACTCGAGCCTCCCCCATGTCTTCTTTGAGGGTAAATAATACGAAAAATTCAACAATTGATAATATCGAGCATATGGTTCTACAAACAACATCATGAAGAAGTGTCCACAATGGCTTAAATCTTGTGTTTTAAGAAAAAGAGGTCTTTATTTTATATCTGAGAGAGTACTTCGGTTGTTATTTTAATTTTTAGCACGTTATAAAAGGATACAAAATGGCATATTTTAATGTAAAAATAAATTCTATTGCGTCAGCAGTGGCGTCCCTGCAAACATGTGTTGAGATACTGTTCACAAAAAGTGGTACATTACTGATATTTTTCGAAGTAAATATTTTTCCTTCAGTTAGCTTGATCTTTTTACATAACTTACAAAGTCGAACAAGATTATTGGTAACTGCTACCAGCTTGAAAAATATGAGTAGCATTACTTGTAGAAAGATATATCAAGACAGGTTTCCAGAGACACCACTGGAGTCATAATAGACGTTGTCATCTAACATATTCTCATAATATGCTAAAATTGTGAATAATATTAGTATAGTACTTTCGAAGATAAAAAAAAATTAAGAAAATGGTGTCAGTGATATAAGGATGATTCAAAGCAAGCAATGTGATCCGGTTCACGTATTACTTTCCGTAGGGAGGGCTGGACGCTTGCAAAAATCAAACAGGCACAAGGCGTAAAAGATTGAGAACAAACTAGTTGATATCAGTATATTAGTTGGTAAAATTGCAACCCAAAAACAAACAAAATAGATTAATAAAAAAAAAATAATTTAAAGCCGAAGACTGGTTTGAATAGTGTTCATCAGGTGACATGATTATTTTCTTGTCGTTGTCAGGATGGTAATGTGGCCAAAGAAATTTTTAAGAAACGGCATAAAGCTGCAAATGCACACAAAACTGCTGTTAGCTGCTCTTGTCCTTAATTGTCACCAATCACGGTTTCATTCATAACTGATCCATTAATTCAACTAATTACTTTAAATGGTGAACGCTAACAAGCTGTCATGTTTTATTTATTTGGTGCTTGGCGTTTACTCGATGCACGAGTATTTACCCAATCTATGGAGAGCGGTTTACTAGATCTGTCGCAAATAAATATATCCACTTCTTTCTATTCAACTGATCAAGTAGACAAGTAGAAAGCAATGCAGGTGCTCAAACCTATCCGGCGCCAAGCTGCCACCTGCCAAGCTGACTGTCATTTATTTCTTATTGATAAAAACTGCCCAGCTATCCTAAATTTCTGCGTTACTCATATTTAAGAACGATTCGGTAGAACAACAACTACAACAGGTTTCTTCCTAGCTGAATAAAATGGTCCATGTCTAACAAAACATCAACCATCGCCTTCATAACCAGACAGGGCTAATAACAAAAAATCTCTTAAACAATGCACTGCTTTTAATACTTGCAATCAAAAAAACAGGTAAACGCGGTAATCTGTAAATTAAGCTTACGTTAGATCTTCCTTTACCGTAGCTGAAAGCTTCAAGAAAAGTGCTAATTCGCAGCTATCCCTGAAATAACACGCTTGTTTAGACTGGCTCGCCATTAAAAACCCTCAGACGACGAGGAATATCAGAAAAGGTTCGACTATCTGGCAAAGCACGATCGGGATATCTCTGGTGATAAATCCGTCTGGCATGCCCACCATTACCGTCGTCAAGGCCATATACGTAATGCATTTCTGCCATTTCTGCATTTGATTATTGCACCATTATTAACAAAATTGTAAAGCTAAATAATGAAAAAGATGGCACAGCGAACAGATTTGAATAACAGAGACTTGTCAGATGTCAAAAGCCAGTGACCAGGGACCATAGAATGGTTTTTATTTTTTTACTCATAAATGACGCATCGAAGGAAAACAGTTCAAGAGAGATCATTTGTTTTAAATTGAACGGGAAATTCAAACCTAATTTTTATTTGGCTAAAACCTATTGGCTTACCATTTTTTCCTTGAAAAATATCGAAGTCAATATCCGTACGCACACCACTGTTCAAGCTAAAAATTATTTTTGAATTCAAAAATATGCAACTTTATTAACTTTCACTACGTACTAAATATCAGTGAAATATCTGAAGAGGTTCTGAAAATATTAATTAATTTCCATTTCTTTCCTAAAACTTCACCCCGAGTTTTTGTAAGTAAACATTTTTGGACCATTGTTTGTGAAGCAAACTAACATTAGTTTTTCATGTAGATTCACATCCTTGAATATTCGTATATCATTAATACGCGTTTGAGTTAATCAATGGGAAATGCGCCTGAATTTCCACATTGGGTATTACTGTAGAGATATAGAGATGTTTTTTTAATTTATATGACATCTACATCACGAAAAACCATGTCAGTCATTTTCATCGGTCTGCCCATTGGCCTGTTGGTCTGTCCGGCACAGTTACGAGCAAAAAACGTAAAAGTAAAAATCGCTCAACTTCGTTTCACAGATCTGGGATTTTAAAATTGTGGACGATGAAGCTTGGAAACACATCCTTGGTATCAATGGGCGACGTCTTGTCACTAAGTCTCTCCTAAATTCGGTAACAGTAGGCATATGTTACATGTAATAACCATACATATCTCAATACCCTGACCAAGTTAAAATCATTTCAATTAGCTACAATCTTCATCACTATCAATTAACACATCACGACTCACGCGTGTGACCACTGTATGATGTCCAGTCTAACCTACCGTGCTTCCAGAGCAGCACCATTTCTCCATATTTCCAGGGTCCAGGATCAGCGTAGTCATGTCACTGCTCGTATTCCTCTTAACATGTTTGTATTTTTTGTATTATATTTTAAATGGCGTTAGGTTTGGAAAAAGCGGGCATAATCTATTTATTCGAGAATGGAAAATCAACTAACTTGGCACATTTTTTCTTGTTTTTACAATCTTGGTTACATTAAAACACAAATAACATTTATGACTGTTTTGTTTGAATGTTTTTTGTTTCTTTTATCCACTACTTTACTAAAGAAGAATTCGAAAACTATATTCATTGCTCACGTGATAGTTTACACGAAGCTAGCGCGTCACAGGAGTAAGCCACGCACCATTTATGTAAAGTTTTTTTTTACACATGAGCGATTTAATCTGACTAAATTTCCAAGCATTTTCACTTCCATTGGTCTAATCATATTAGCAAATTTCCCAGAAATAATTGTAAAGTCTGGTTTTATTGCTGCAAGTTGTTCAAGGAGGTAATTTTTGTGGGAAAACAACAACAAAATTGGACTATATTGGTCAAGTAGTTTTTAAGAATTTCTAATTGTTTGTCCCAAAACACCTGTTTTCCGGCCACTACTAGTTTATTGAGCAATCTACAGGGTTCGTTCAAAGATCATTTAATAGTAAAATACACGTGCTTACCATGCCCATACGAATTTACTCTGAGCAAGTTCAAACATTTCGTATTTGTGAGTAATTGAACAAATAATTCCCGATATTCGAAAAACATACGTTACAATACACATTTTGAAACAAAGTTGATATGTCTATCATATTTTATTGCGAATTACTCACAAATACGAAATTTTTGAATTTGTTTAGAAGAAAAAACGTAACCCATCCTTTTTTTACATAAAAATAACATTTATCTTCCGGAATGGTTTGCTATTCATATCGACAAGGTAAACTAGTGTATCTTGCTACAAAATGCCCTTCGAACTAACCCTGTACATTGCTCAATAAACTAGTAGTGATGGCCTGAAAACAGGTGTTTTGGGATAAGTAATTAGGAATTCTCAAAAATTACTTGACCAATCTACTCCAATTTTGTCGTAGTTATTTGGAAGTATGAATCCTACGAATGTGAAGAATTCAAAGTATCTGCGAGAAATCATCGTCGCATTACCAAGTGTGCCTCGGTTTTCGGCTACAACTTTTTTGCTATTAGTCGGATCGTTTTCTCATTCTTTGTTGTCGAATAAAAAGTTTTTCCACATAAATTGGTGTACCCATTTTATGCGTCCATGTTTTAAATTCCCTTTTGAACAACTTGCAGCAATAAAACCACGCTTTACAATCATTTCGCAAACCAGCGATATTTTCTTAAATATAATTGTTAACGAATTTGTGGCCCATTCGGTTACAAGACGATTCTCATTGTGAATAAGAATCGCACAGGGAAGTGTCTTTGCATTACTTCATTCTAATAATCGGCATTCCTAAATATATCTGACAGGTATCGTACCTTTTCGGCATGGAAACCTTCCGTACCTCTCTCAAAAGCCTCCCCAACAATCCAAAAGTCCTTAAATCGCCCGTAAAAGCAGTAGGTCCGACTGTATTTTCCGGAAAAACCACAAACCGGCGGCGTCCTATCGAGCCGTAAGGACCACCACCGAAAGGGCTCGCCATGGCCAACCGAGGGATAATATTTCATTAGTCTGTACAAATTGGAACATTCATCGGTTCGGGAATTATTTATAGAGCGGGGTGGGGGTACTGAAGGGCAGACCGGACAACATTGACCCTTTCACTGCTGTTCCTGGTCGATGTTGATTAGGACGGAGAGTTAGTAGATGTGGCTTGTCGGACAGCGCGCAGAATAGTAATGAATCTAACACCAAAAGACAAGATATTAATGTCCTTTTGGGGGTTGTAGAGTCGACAGGATGCCCATTGTACTTAAGGTGATGTTCGTTTGATAATATGGATCTTCCCCTTTCTTGTGAGATGCATAGATATCATTAAGCACGTTCGGTGGGCAACAGCGCTTCTAATTTTATTGTCACTGAAGACGCATGGCCAAAAACGGTTTAGCATGAATTGATTTATAAATATCGGTTTTAAAATAGTACTCGATCAGTCTGATCCATTGATATGGGTTTGAGTCGCCTGGAGCGTTTTAGCTACCTACTAAATTTGTTCCCGGTTTTTTCCGACCATTGATTTAATAAATAGAAATACCAACCCTAAGCTATATGCCTTAATTCCTTTATAATTTTACTTTCCCGCACCAATTGGGAAGCAACTATTTCAATCCCAAAAAAATAAAAAAGTGATATTTAGTTATTTGACAGTTACATGATACCGCTCAGACTTGGTGGGCTTCTGTCAACAAGGTTACTACTATACCAGGGATGAAAAAGCACTGTACTTTTTGAAAATCGATCTAGTGACGGCAGTATTACGGGAAACAAAAAATCCTTCAAGCATATTATTTTAGTTTAGTTTAGTTTTATGGGGATGGTGGCAGAGGGCATATCCCAATTTATTGGCGTTGGTATATGGATGTGCATCTAACCCCGACCATCTTAGGCACAGGGTGGCCCATTCACGAGCGGACGGAATATTACTCATAAACAAACACATTTTGGGGAAATCTATTTATGGGATGTTATGAAATTTGAGGGTACATTTCTAAAATATTGTCCACTATACAGAGTGTCCCAATATCGACCTACATATCAAAGTTGTGATTTTTCAAATGGAATGCCTCAAATTTTATTGAATATTTGGATAAACCAATTCAAAATAAAAAAATTGATATGTAATACTATGGGGTTTTGGTAATTAGCTACTTAGATATAAGGTGTTTTTTCTAGAAAAACCCCGCACTTCGGCAACCTCTCAGTCCGCCATTTTGAAATTTGGAATGCTGAATTTAGTATCAAAAAAAAGCTTACACACCTGAGCTTTTATCTTATTTATTACTTTTTCGAATTTTAATTTTTGCAAAAACGAAAATTGTGGTTTTTGCTCAAAAATTTCAAAGCATCAGCCTGTATATTTATGCAAGTGTGGATACAATATTTTATAAGCTTTTTCACGGCTATTTTTTCATCTTTTATGTAAAGGCTTAACTCCCTAAAATATCACATCGCCCTTGGAAACAAATAAATTGTTGATTAGTTACAAACTGTCAAAATTAGCTTTGTGAGCATTATAATAAAAACGTCTTTGAAAATAAATTTTGGTAAAGAAGGAATGGTGAGAATGGTGTTCGTTTTGGGCGAAGCCCAGAGAAATATTTTTCTACCATCTCGCATTTATAAGCAACGGTACCCTAATATGCGATATCCAAGGGCGGAAACATTTTCCACTCTAAGAGAACGTTTTAAAGCAAGTGGAGCAGTGGAATACACAGTGAAAAATGTATAAATAATCCAAGTGTCGCCATTGAGGCGAATCAGTTTTAGGTTCTATTAAAGTTGCAGAGATATCCCCATTTAAGTGCACGGCAAATTAGAGCAGCATATCACCTATGCTTGCATTAAGGCCTTCGGCCTCAGGATTTCGCAGCTCGAATGGAGTTTAGTAGAATAATGCTAAATAAAGTGAGTGAAGAGACTTCTTTCCTGGATAAGGTCCTTTATAGCGATGAGGCAACTTTTAACAGCATAGGTGTTGTCAACAGGCATAACATGCACTATTATGCGATGGAAATCCCTTACTGGGTTAGGCAAATAGATTTCCAAAATAAATGGAGCTAGAATGTTTGGGGAGAAGTTATTGGCAGACAAGTTATCGGGTCTTTTTTTTCGACAACTGATGAACAGGTACAGAATACTTGAATTTTTCGATCGAGCATTTGCCTTTACTTTTGGAGGATGTCAACCTGCAAACTTGGATGCACATGACGGCGTACCTGCGCATTATCATAATCGTGTGCGTAACTATTTGGAAACCTGGAGAAACAATCGTTGCGCCTATATCTTGGCCTCCTAGATCACCAGATATGACACCGATGGACTTCTTTCTATGGGGCTACGTTAAGCAAGAGGTTTATAGATACCCACCATCTGCCCCGGAATATATGAAGGAAGGGATTAAGGATGCTTTTCTGATTTATACTGTTCTTATTGTTATTAGTTTTTACGTCAAATTTGTACTCTTAGTGGCAATATGGGACTAGCCCACTGTTTGTCTTTTGTTTCCATGGATGATGTGATTTTTTTACTTAATTTTGGTGTGTTCTATTAAAAGCTTATTAACTCAGTCTCTACTGATTTTATCTGAATCAAACTTTATACCAAAAAAAATCAAATTATTCAGGGTGATGCTTTAAAATTTTCGAGAAAAAGTACAATTTGCGTTTTTGACCACCCTGGATTAGCAAAAATGAAAATTCGAAAATAAAACAAATAAGATAAAAGCTGAGGTGAGTAAGTTTTTTTTGATACAAAATTCAGCACTCCAAATTTCGGACTGAGGGGTTGCCGAAGTGGGGGTTTTTCTAGGCACAAAACACCTTATATCTCAGTAGCTAATTACCAAAACACCATGGTATTAGATATCAATTTTCTTCTTTTGAATTGGTTTATCAAGATATGTAATAAAACTTGAGGCATTATTCCATTTAAAAAATCACAACTTTGAAGTGTAGGTCAATATTTTAGAAATGTGTCCTGAAATGTCATGTATGCCATAAATAGATTTTCTCAAAATGTACTTGTTTATGAGTAATATTCCGTCCACACGGTACATTTGCGATTTATAAAGGCTGTAAGAGATAACACACATCGCGAAGAAGGCTGGGTCTGGTTAGCCTGGTGTGTTGCAGTGTCGAGCACTAGTGCATCGCCTTAAAAGCTCGAGGATTTAAGTATCCCGCTCTCAGATATGGGCATTCGCAGGTATTTTTCTCACCGGGGATTAGAACTTGGCAAGAGGCAATACCAAACTTTTCGGCTGCTTATGTTGTATATCCATATACGTATTATACGCACCGGAGCGGTGTTATATCAAATGCTTTCTGACAGCATCGAAGCTAGTTTATTAAATAATCAGCAATTTGATAGCAGTAGATATATACATATTGTACAATTTTGGATTTAACATATTTTTTTAACAAAAATCTTTGTTCAAAAATCGAATAGCGGTTGTCTTCAATAAGTATATTATTTTCATATGCTCAAATTCCATGTTTGTGTTTCTGAAAGCAAATGAGTTATGCACGAAATATAGGTGCATGTTTTTTATTAGAGCCTTGCAGTGAAGTTATAAGTATATGAATATAATCAACACATAGTGGGGTGGAAGAAAAACAAGTTGTAGAAATACGGTTATTAACAGTAAAATTTTGGTGTATGTTTGACTAAAAAAGTCACACCACACTATGTTTTGAAGTTAGGGCGACTAAAATACTTCATTCGTATTAGAAATTAAACGCTCACAATAATTCACTATTTTAACCGGAAATGGTCATCAAAGCTATAAATTTCAAAATAAGATTTAAATAGTTCTTTGATTTGTCTACTGCGTACCCGGGTATAGCAAGTAAAGCGTTAGCTCTCTGATAAAAAAGCTGCGATTGTATTTTTTTGTTGGATTTTTAATGCAGTTTTTACAATATAAATGATTCACCGAGGGAGCATAGCACTGGATCAAATTAATTGATTCCTTAAACTTTTTCAAAATATATGTTTTAACTTCTTTATTTCACAAGACGGTGTATTCCTTTGATTAATGACATTTTGTGGGACAATTCATATGAAGCAAATTTAATATTAAATTATGAAGTTATTGTATTTTATACCTTACATCTCTTTTAAATTCTCATTTCAATTCAATTTCGTAATTGTAATTCATTCATATCATGGAGATATATAAAAATCTCCTGGCACTGTGTGTTTTACATTCTAATCACTTAAGGTAGAGAAAAGTTCTACCTCAGGTTTATCCAACTAACTATGACCTTACGACCGTCCACTATCAAAGAGAGGTATATCTCTTATGTCCATGTATAAAAGATATCTTGGTCTTTGACGAGACAGTATCGCACATTCATATGAGCTCTCTCCTTGATATACCCTTTGATTCGTCAGTGTCTTAAGCGGCATTAATATATGTTTCAATCCCTTGGAGGCCAGTAACTTTCAATGAAGTTGAAAGGAGTCGTCCGAGAAGTTATCCAGATCGATAAGTTAGGAGTTGAGAGTAAGGGTAGGTCGTTAAATATAAATCTTTTGATGAGGGATGGTTTACAGTCAGTATCTATGGAATAGTCACGATTAGGACATAAGTGCTGTTATCATTCATCTCAGTGGTTATATTAATATACATGGTATATCATAAACATTGGATAAACATTGAGAAAGAGATTCTGTGAGCCATTTAAAGATTCATCACTCATTGATGATTTCCGAAAAACCATTTGAAGATACAGTGCGAATGGGATAGTCGACAATGACACTAGTTTTTAGCAAAATTGATATGATAACTTGCTTAATCTAGAGAAGCTGTCGAAAACAGTTACCTGCAAAATGTAACACACCAATCTCATCGAACTTTGGAGGACTCTTCTAAATACAACGTGGTAATTCTTTTATGTGACGTGTATCGTGTGGTCCTTTGAGACTTGAATGGCTTAGATCTGTATGGGTCATCTCCATTAGAGAATGCTCCAGATAGAGGATAATTGGATCATGTAACCTGACGTATTCGCTAGAGCTTAGCAGCTTATGATAATAACAATCTTAAATGTCAACGCAGTAAGGGGTTAAGATGAAATATTTCCTACAGGGGTGCAATTTTCGAAAAAGTGTTTGCCGTGTTTCTTTCATAAAACAGTTAAATGACAAAATACTTTCGTACTCGTCCGGCGAATCACTCCCGGAAACAATCTATAGACCTTTTCACGGTTTTTGGCTGGTCACAGTAACATTTTAGTCTCACCGCCTTGAAAAATTTCTTGTCAATGTGCGAGTCTACTATATTTTTACTCTGCACTGTCATTATGACAACTTGCTTGTTATGGACGTGCCATTTGAGTTTACCTTTTTTTTGATCTTTGATATGGAACACAAGCAATGCCTGAATATAACA
Organism: Acanthoscelides obtectus; assembly: GCA_963669975.1. Taxonomy (NCBI): domain Eukaryota; kingdom Metazoa; phylum Arthropoda; class Insecta; order Coleoptera; family Chrysomelidae; genus Acanthoscelides; species Acanthoscelides obtectus. Next base: position 62,311,934 of record CAVLJG010000005.1, read on the forward strand.
ATTAAAATGTTGACAATTTGTTGAATTTATTGTTGTTAGAAATTTTTAAAAACTTTGCCAGACCATGATTGCAAACTATTCCAAAAATTATTGTTTGGAACTGTATCCATCAAAAACTAAAGCTTGCTGCATTGGTTCTAGGTTAAATATTTAAAAATTTAAAGAATTGATGAGTCAGTCATTGTTTTAGGTGATACAGCTGTTGAAATTGTATAGGAGACTAAGAATTTAGGAATTTCATTGGACACAAATTTAATTTTTGAGGACCATATCATTAATAAACTTCGAGTATGCTATTATAAATATAAGTCACTTTGGAGATACAAACATGTTTTAACCAGCGATATAAAATTAAGACTTACCAATGCACTAATCCTCACTCATCTAGACTATGGCGCTACAGTATATTATAATTTTCTTACGGAAGAAATGAAGCACAAAATTCAAGTATTGCAAAACTACTACTATTGCATGAGATTCTGTTTCAAATATATACGTAAACAAGAACATATTAGTGGATATTATGTAAGAGAACATGTTTTAAAATGTAAGTATCGTGATTGCTTCAGTGTGGAACTCTACTGTATAAAGTTTTAAAATATAAGTTACCCAGCTGTCTGCTTATTTGTTTGGAGAAGAGATGTTCACTCCGCCAAGTTTCCTTACGCAACAATGTTTATTTCAATATTCCAGTTCATACAACGTCCAAATTAGAAAAAAATGTTTTACTTACACCGCACCATATCTGTTGAACGATTCTTTAAAGCTTTTTGAAGCACCTTCCATTCAAAACTTTAGAAATGAGATGGAAAAAGTGCTACTACATCGACAAACATTTAATCGACAAATTAAATTCATAGCGGTTGCTACACTGTCTTCAACTAACACTCAGACTCTATTATACATTTGTTGTGAGTGCTAATCACTTTGTTGATGTTAAATAAATGCTCATGGAACTAACTTTTTAGGGGGAGGTGAAAAATGGCGGTGCCAATCCGCTTTCCTTTTGGATGTTATGTACGAGTATATGTATTCCAATAAAAATTATTATTATTGTTATTATTATTATTATTATTATTATTATTATCATTATTATTATTATTATTATTATTATTATTATTATTATTATTATTATTATTATTATTATTATTATTATAAGTTAAAATACATCCTACATACTTCTGTCAGAATACATGAAAATGCTAATCTGCCCCGAATATGTTCTTCAAAATTATGAGCTATTGTTCGAAAAATTCCGAGAAATTCGAAACACGATCAACCTTACTAATTTTTTTTATGTAATTCATTTTTGAAGGAAATTTTGCATTTTAGAGACCATACCATTTCTTCCAGGTGGACCGCCATCTTTAAATGATAATACCATGTATCGTGAACAAAAGCCCGGAATAATAATATTATTATATATAATTATTATTCGACAGGTCAGATTCATTCGTATCTTCATTCAGATAATCATCTGCAATTGTACACGCAGAGAGGGACTACGGCTCGGGTATTACGTATCTTGTTGAAGTCTAAGCTGTAAGTTGTATATGTTGATAATAATTCCATTGGATTCTTGTCTCAAATAAACTTATTAGAGATTCAAAGCTACAAATTAGTTTCTCACACAGCAAATATCACTGATTTTATACACATGCAGACCAATACACATAATCAGCAAAATGCAATCTTGCTATTCAACCAACTTTCTTTTCAGAGATAAAAACTACACACCACTCGGCTTCACAAAACATATGCACCAAATGTGGAATTACTGTTTGCGCCCTAAAAACTACCTAGTCTGCAAGATGACATCTTATAGGTTTTTTTGACGGTTTATAGGTTTTTTACCTAATACCCGTGCGGGTGCTGTGTCCAAATTCCTCGCATCAGACAGATGTTGGTGACTGTAGATGCATTTTTTTTTCGATTAAGAGGTCTCAGAAGGAAGATGAGAATGAGAAACTGCTTAAAGTGTAACAGGGGTATCCTAAAAGTTGGAGTTTTCCTTTTCCGAAAAAACTAAGTTTGAAGTAACAAAGCTAACGCGTGGTGAAATGGCAGCAAAAACACAATAGTTGTTTTTCTACCAAGTGCTTCGCTCCGCGACGTTCGGCCAATTGCAATCACGTACGCAAAAGTTAGGAACAATATTTTTCAACCAGCGCGTAACATGAAAGACTAATATAGTCAACGCCAAACAAAGTGGCGTGCACGTCATCACGATAAAAATTCCCCGACCTAATGCCTAGGTTTCTATCACAAACAATTGCTCTATTGCAGTTTCATATTAATGTGATATATAAATTGTAAAATGGTCATTACTCTCTTATTATGGTTAATAGTCATATAAACATTGTTATTAAAATATCACATAAGTTGCTTTCTGATAAATTTAGACGCATTATGCGAAATAAAATGTTTTGCAAACGCTCCAATCACTTATCGACATGTAAACGCACTAAACCGATTTCGCAGCGTTGACACATTGTCACCTTGAAACTTATTTAAACTGGGAACTGACATTTGTATTAATTTTGACACTGAATCAATTTGTGGCATTTCAAATCTTTATAAATCCTTTGGCCCCGCATACTGTAAATCAACAACTGTTTGTTTCAAAACAAAATTATTCATTTTACGAGTAGATAAAGGCAATTTTGGTATATAAAGATGCCCAAACAGTTAAATAGTCGGTGTAAGGAACTCGTGGCCTCGTTAATGCACTACTTTGAGCAAGAAAGGGACAACAACGGGCCTTTGTTGCCTTTAAATGCTGTTCAAGAGGTAGGTTACTAATAATTATATGTAATGTATATTAATAATAGTGAAATTTTATTTCATTTTTTGTAGCGTGTTGCTGCTGCTTTAAAAATTAGTTTAAGGACAGTTAGTCGTATTTCCGAGGGTGTGAAAAGTGATGCAAATTTAGAATCGCCCAAGAAAAAGCGGAGTTATATTAAACGTGTAACCAACACAACGACATTGGATACAAGTGCCATTCGAGAAGTGATCTATAATATGTATCACAAAAGTAAGATCTTATTATAATAACTTATCAGAAATTTGCATTAATTTGTTAACTAAATTATAATGTCATATTACACATGGTTTCAGAAGAACAAGTTACGATACAAACTTTATGGTCTCGATTAAGAGATAGGGCATTATTTGATGGCAGTGCCACGTCTTTAAGGCGGTTGCTTAGAGATCTTGGATTTAAGTGGCTTAAGGACAATCCGCGACGAGGGCTCATGGAACTACCAAGTATAGCTTTGAAAAGGGTGGAATTTCTAAGGCAATACAATCAAGCCAAGGTTGAGGCCTTATACCAGTTTGTCTTCCTCGATGAAACTTGGATATTTCAAAATGGGACCATAGGTCGCTCTTGGCAAAATGGAAACCAAAAAAGCGTGAAAGCTATTAAAACAGATGGTAAAAGGTATGTACTTTTACACAATTTGCACTATAAAATTTAAAACTAATATATTTTAGATACATTATATTACATGCTGGAAATGAAAATGGGTTTATTGAGGGTAGTGAAGCGATATTTTCTTCGAAAACAAAATTGAGCGATTACCATGGAGAGATGAACCAGGACAATTTTTTGAAATGGTTTCAACATCAGTTATTAGAAAAATTGGAGAGTCCATCTATGATTATACTGGATAACGCCCCTTATCACAGCATGATATTGAACAAAGTGCCCAACAATGCATGGACAAAAAAAAAATATCCAAGACTGGTTGACAAATCAAAACATACCATTTTTAAACACAATGTTTAAAACAGAGCTATTGAGTATTGTTGCGGTACATAATGCTTCTTAATTATATATATCTTGGTCGACAGTTTATATTTCTTTTGTTTATTCCTATTCTTAAAATAACTGCTTTTTTAGAAACAAACCACCTAAAATATACGTGATTGATGAATTGGCGGAACAACATGGGCACAAAGTTCTTCGTCTGCCTCCTTACCATTGTATATTTAACCCTATTGAGTTAATTTGGGGCATAGCAAAAGGTTACTATAACAGACATATTGGTAGAGATGGTAACAGTGAAAAAGACTGTTTGGATATGTGGAACGAGGCTCTACAAACGGTTACCCCAGACATGTGGAAAAATAGTGTTCGACATACTGAGCAAGAAATTTTTAAATGGTATGAAAGAGAACGAATTTTTGATCGACCAGACATCGAACCTTTAATAATCAACTTTGAGAGTGATGAAGATTCAGATTCAGACAGCGCTGAAGAAAGAAACTCCGACTAACTTTATTGTACAGAAAAAGCTTACACCAGTAGCTTACCTAATTTTAGAATGCATTTTTCTGTATGAATTCTGTAAAATAAATACCATGCATAAAATTTGGAGGACCCCATTTGGATTTTTATTCAGTACCTTTAAGCTATCAATTAAATATGGTAGTTTCATAGTGTCATCTGATCAATAATTGTCATACTTAATGATTATGCAAGTACAGATCTATAATTTTATTATACTATTATTTTTGTTCTCATTTGAGGTTAATATTGCTTATAAACCTAGATATGTAAATAATAAATTTTATTGTTTTACAAAAAGTTTGGCAACAATGTAAATTTTTCAACACACCCACCTTGATGACGTGCACGCCACTTTGTTTGGCGTTGACTATATATATTGTATCATACTCTTTGAAGAAGTAAACATGACTAAGTTCTATTATTGGTGTTAATAACAAAAGAGCATTTGCTGGCATTCTGGCGGACGACAAAATTCTGGGTAGTGCAAGTAAACAATGATTAAATTTAACACCCGTGCAAAAAAGTGACACTTTTCTAACTGAAAGGCGAGCGAAAAAGTGTCGCTTTCAGCATACTGGTAAAAAGAAATCTGTTCATCTATTACGAAATTTAAGTTACTGTCATATGTTGCACGAAAGGTTGTCGCCGTTTGATTTAAGAAAGCAAGTTTGTTAACTTCTTCCTAAATTTGTAAGATTGGAGCTGTCTAGGATTTTACTGTGTTCACCACGACGATATAATTACAAACCTGCGCGGCTCGGGACAGAAACATCCATAGGAACGATCAGAATAAACTAGTAAAGTAACAATATCCTCTTGAAGACAATCACCGTAAGCTAAAATTTAATCAATAAGTTCCGTATTTGCAATGTGCCAATTTCTTTCTTTTTAATCCAAAATGTAAATAGGCAAATACGTTACGCTACACACCGCGCGCCGCATGATTTAGATACTGACACATTGGTTGCATGGTCAGGCTGGATCATTCAGATTTTTTCTAAACCTAATATCCCAGTTATCTGAAGGTTTTGGTGTATGATTTACAACGAAAATTTGCTTATTGTTGCAAGGCAAGCTCTAACTTTAACGACACCCTGTGTAGCTGTTTTTCATTTGGGTGGAGCATACCGCTGCCACTGGTTTACTTTCCATCATAACTGTAGACGTAGAAGAGATGCAGTCATTGGAGCAGTACTGAGACGTCACGGTTTCGGTCATTCGAAAGCCCCTCCAGTTTCCGGCAAAAATGGAAAGGAGAAGGCTGCTGCGTGGGAACAAAAGCCGACACGGCTGGGGGATTTTCCTAATGGGATTAATTGAAACATGAACAAAGGATCACAGGATTGATGAGAACAGTATTAACAACTCCGCAACTCGATGAGAAAATTACGAAAAAATCCTTCTCAGATAGTACACTATAGCTCACAGTCCGTTGATCACCGTAAATGAACTCACGTCGGTTAATACTATACGATCGACGTAGTGACATGAGTTCAAAATTGAAAAAATATATCAAGGCTATAGCAATAACTCTTCAATATCTGGGAAGCTGGGTCAATTTTTCTAAACGTCAACTCCCACAAGATACGAGTAAAATATAAAATTTATATCCAAGCTCAAAATTATTGAAATCTAGAGGAACAAATAACTTTAGCAATGACGTCTTTTGTCCATGTTTTTTTGCAGAATTTCAATTGCCCTCAGATGATCTTTTCCCAAAATACTCAAGATCGTCTGAAATAACAAAAACGAAATTTGAGCGTCTTTTTGTTATTGTTTTTGGCCTTTTTCTTTACCGTCACTGTACCAACCTTCAAAAACTACAAAGCTTTTGCGTCCTTGCCATAGTATTAACATATGTAACTTTATTGAAATCCGTGCGCTAGTTCTCAAGATAAGCGGATAGAACGGTTGAAAGACAGACCCACGGAAATGAGTGGTATGTTTTTTCGTGATTTACAAGCCATGTAACATCTATAGTCAAAATCACGAAAGATGACTATTACGTCGTACCATAAATTGTAATGAAGTAATCAATGGACGTACGTCGATGATAAAATCACGATGTCAGGAACATAATGACAACAAATTTATATTAGCATTTTGTGAAGTTAGGTTATTTCACTGATTATTTTTATTTCCACTTTATTTCATGGTTTTGAGTGATACCTTAATAATAATTTTAGTGGGGAGTTTTTGTTTTGAGAAAAAAAAGCATTTATGAGTAGAATATCTTAAGACAGGAACACCAAAGACCAAAGTATTATTCGAAAACGACCTAACCTGCTTTAACATAACCTAACTATTCATCTTACAAATATGATCGATCATGGAACATGAAAATATCGTTATCGGATACATGCAAATGAGCAACACAGTCTGTCTAGACAATAAAATTCTGTTTGTCTCTGTCTAATATATCTGAGACTTCATTAAAAATATTCACAAATCGCTGTCGATTGTCTTTACTACAGACTAAAATGATGACGTAACCGTCATCTTTCGTGATTAATAAACACAATATATATATATATATATATATATATATATATGTAATTTTCGAAAAATTTTGCGATTTCAATACTTCCCCGCCAGCAGCCGTGGAAAGTAAAAACATTCTTTCTATTTGGAACGCATTAGAGAAACACATTCCACATATATGCACATAACATAGAAACAACTTGATACCATTTAATGTAACATCTGAAATAAGCCCGCAGCTTTATGGTACATACGTACCTTTTACAAGGAAAGTGGACAAAATAAAAAATCTACTGTTATGTAGTTCTTGGATATTTCGGAAACGCAACATTCGTAGGTCATGGCCTGGAAACCCCTCCGCGACCGCCTTTAGAACCTAGAAGCCCCCCATTTGTGCATATTGATAGATAAAGGGCATCATTATAACTTGTAATGTTGAAAGAGAAGAAGTAACACATACTGTTGTTGAGATTTATCCCAGACCGGCCAATGGTGAACATGGATTTGATTTGATCCGTGCATAGTTCATAGGCATGTGAAAAAGAGTGATTTGAGTGATTTCGGGAGTTAAAAAGTCTTTCCGGCTAGTCAAAACAAGCCTATTAGCGCTCAATCAATCAAAATAATTCACTTCATTCCCAAGTGTTATCCCGCCAGAACAAGGTTAGTCGGTAGATATGAGACCTCAGGGTGAGGTTCTTTGTCCTTGGGTTTTGGATGCAAAGACAGACCCACCTGTCTTTGGCCTTCCATCCTAACCTTGTCGAACTTCGTACATCCAGAACTTGCCGATACGACAAAACAAAATTTCTTTGGGATCATCAGAGAAGCCGCGGTGTCCCGGCATTTAGGCTTCTGCCTGCGCGGCTGTTTCGGCATAAAAAAAATGCTCCGACAAAAAAAACACCAATAGGGCCGATTTCTAATCCGAAACTGTGCGTGTGAAGCTATTTCTCAAAATCGGGTAGTAGGCCGCAGAATTCCTACACCAAAGCACCTGAAATAGCAGCAAGTTACCTTCAGCTCTCGTATTTATGGTCGACAGAAATTATAAAAAATCACCTCTAACGAGATGGAGAGTAGAGTACGATTTTCTACCACAAAATTATCAGACCAGGAGATGTGTTTTATTACTAAAAATAAAATTCGATACTTTTAAGAACGTCTATGTTTTCTGAATAAGAAAAACGTTGTAATAATTTACTTTATCAAGATGTGGTTAATTTTTAGTCGACCATAAAAAGAAACTGTAACAATGTCTCATTTGAAAAAATGACTTCCTTGACCATAACCTTCAAGGTCACGGTCAAGGTCAAATATATGATTACTACCAGGATAGTGTGAGAAAAATGCTAACAACAGTATGTTTTATTTCATCTCTGATAGTATTACTTTAAAACGTATGTTATGTTGCCCTCCCATATCTCTCAGTAACTCCAATTTGGAGAATTTCGGAGTTCCGTAGATGACCGGGGAGAGATTTCTGGAGGTTGGGCCCATTGAGACTTTTGATATTCATGTTAAAAAACTTCCTCTATGCAAAATTTCAACCTAATCATGCTGATAATTCTCCGTATCTCCTCATCGTTAAACAAAGCCACATATGTAGGGTTGTGTTTTTAATAACCTTTCGGCCACTTCGGCTACCGTTCTCGAAGTACAGATAAAAAAGTGACAGTCTACAATATAGCTTCATTACTATAGTGGATGTTTCTTTGGGAATGCATTGAAAACACCCAGCCGAATCATTAGTAGAAACCCAAACCTACATTAATTTGTGGTTTCGTTTAGCGGCCAGAAACATGAAGAATTACAAATCGTTTGTGAAAACTACGCATATTCGCCGAAGCAATGTCATTCCCTTTCATCTCCCGCGGCATGGCAGCCTATCAATTGGCATACCAAACACGCGGTGCGGCGTTCTCACATATTCACACCACACGTGTTATGTTACACCCCCAATTAACCCCAATCTGTTAATTCCTGCTTCCTGCCACCACCATTGGCTTCCTGCCTACACACACTCTCTCCTGCTTCCACCGTATTGACTGATCATTGACATCCCCTTCCCTGCTGTTGCAAATACACCCTGCGGTTAATCGTCAGTTAAACGGTCGGCCGGCCCGTGCTCGTGTCCGGACGAGATTGGCTTGCTCAGGATGAGCCACTAGATCTGACCGCTACCTGGAGATTATTAGACGCTATATTGGATAATCGTTGCCTTTTGACTATATGTATACAGAGATCGTCTGCTAAATGGCCTTAAAATATATTAATTGGTTTCGTATGATATGGTGACACGTTTGTTGATGTTGAGTCCTCTACAGTAAATATCGTATCTAAATAATAGAGTAGAAAACCTATGAAGATCAAAACAAACTTTAGATCTGATAAAAAAGTCACCAATGTCGCCTTAGATATCTCTAGGTGGACAAAAACATTATCTTCATTTCACTTCAAATATAAACGAAAAAAGCAGAAATAAATATTTTCATGAATAAATGTTCTTCTGAGAAGGTTTTACGTGAACCCAAGTCTCTGAAAATGACATACATTCAGAGCTGGATGATGAAGACTCAAGGTGATATTTTGAAACAATTTATTTTGTACCAATGAACAACTTGTCGTGAGTATGGAAGAGGCCAGAACCATAACGCCATTCTGACTAAAAGCTTCTAATGGCAACCATATCTAGTTCCCAGTTTGGTCAATGATGCTAAATTATGAAATGATTCTACAAAAACGCTAGGGACAATGAATTTCATAGAAACTTAACAGCATTGGTACACCCCTTATTATATGTCAAATTAAATGTACAGTGTGGAACAGTCGAAAGGAATAAAGTCGTTATTTCTGCAAAAAAATATTAAAACATTTATTCAATAGACAACAAAATTACGTTACGTACCTTGGTGGGAAAGTATGCTATTATTGGCACCATTTTTATAACCCGAGGTATAAATAGAATTTTTTGACTAGTAATTATAATATATTACCAAATTTAGTTTGATTACGCTTTGAAATATAGCATTTCTGAACGTCCAGGAACACTGCCTGAATGAAACACATCAAACGCGAGTCCGACAAAGGCAGAAGATTCGTCGTACGTCGAGACATCAATCGTTTCCGTCTCATATCGGAATACTCCAATTTATCGAGTAGGTTTGACTCAAAGCTGTCGAAATAATGGCATAAATAAAGACAGCAGCGGCGGCCGCAGTAGTAGTCTCTTCGGTCTCCTGATCAGTCGCCGTGCGCTGTGCGGGTTCGAGTGATCGTCCCAGGAGAAATTTTTCTCTTGGCTATGGCTGTTGTGATTGTCCGTAGGTGGTAGATGGTCTCTGACTGTCGAACGCAGAGGTACCACCCGGCGGATCTCGTAGGCGGAGCCAGAATGTGTGCATGTTGCATGCACACGTGTTCCCTCGCCAGAGTCCGTGTGGCGTTCCCCCTTTCCCATGTATCCCCCTATAGCCCCACGGTACCCAATGGGTGCTTAGGCCTTAGGCCTTCGTGGTAGTTCGAGTATATAAAAAAAACAATCAACAACAATAATTTTAGATATGAAATCTACTCTGTAATGACTTGTAGTAATAAATAATTGTTAGATATGTTCAAAAATGGATAAAGGATAGCGGTGACAGTTATATGCCCATCAAGCTAAGGAAACTCTACATGAATGCACATATTCATCATTTACCTAGGGATGTTTCCATTATGTAACTTCTTATAGAAATTCGGTAAATAATGGGGGTTTTTCAGGTCAGCAGAAAAAAAATCATGTTGAATTACGTCGCGAAAATTATAATATCTACTTTAATCGGATTTGGTACATGGCTACTATGCATTTTTCGTTGTATACATTTTTGCATTTCTTCTACTTCTCCCAAATAGCTCTGAAGAAAAGTTACGCTACAGTCTTTTGATAGTCATTCACTTCCGAGCTAACATCTTATCTATCGGCCTACGGTGTTCGCATAAAAAATAATAAACATTGTTTCTATTCCTTCTATTGTCTGTTATCTTGCATCAAGTTTCACAGTATAGCCATAAATGACGATGCATAGGAGTGTTTCTCATGTTTTTTACCTGAAAACCTTTATTTCCTTTGCACCGAAATCAACAATTCAAAACCCAGGGTTAAGCGAGCACTGTAAAAATAACTATGGCTTTGAAAAACACTGGCCTACTATTGTTCCTTAAAACTGTTTAGCTCAAATTCAAATCTTTGCAACCCAGAATCTCAAAGTTTAAGACATTCACGTCACATCCCCATAGGAAGCTATCTTGTTTAAATAAATCCAAGATTCATTCCCTTAATTATCTTACCTTACATTTAAAGCCGCTTCACAAATTCTACGAAGAACAATGAAATATGCACTACGATATCTTTGATCAGACTGTTGTTCATATTAGTCTGCAGTAGCATATCATGACTTGAGTCGTTCTAATCTAGAACTACTGTCCTGAACACTTATAGGACGTCAGCAGCTGTCAGAATTTGGGATCATTCCCCAGGGAGCATCCAGATGGAATAACTTTACATATGATCCTACTATGTATACCTGAAATTGATGTGTACTTAACGCATATTATAAACTGCTGTTTAGAGAGGGGATATTTCCCCAATCAGTGGAAATGCGCTATAGTTATTCCGCTACCTAAGTGTTCTGATCCTACGAACTATGGTCAACTAAGACAGATCAGTCTACTGCCAATTTTTTCTAAAGTATTGGAACGCGTTATTTATGAGCATCTCTGCGCCTAGTTATATTCTAACAAAATTATTCCATCTAAACAGTCTGGATTTCGACAAGGTCATAATACAGCTTCGGCACTCTGTGATCTAACAGACAATATAACAATGGCACTTGATAACCAAAAAGCAGTAGCTCTCATACTTCTTGACTTTACTAAAGCATTTGACACCATTAATCACTCACTTCTTGTATCTAAATGCAGTTATTATAGATTTTCTGAAAAACCTATTTCGTTTATTCAAACCTACCTTGAAAATCGGTATCAAAAAGTTCGTCTAAATCAACAGTACTCTACGGAACAAAAAATTTGTTCTGGTGTACCACAGGGATCAGTCTTAGGACCGCTATTATTTTCATTATATATCTCAGATTTAGAAACAGAGGTAAAATCATGCAGCATACAATTTTTTGCAGATGATACCCAAATTTTCTATTCATTTAGGAGTAATGACTTGGAAACGGCAAATAATAAAATTAATCAAGATCTTGCCCAAATTGAAAAGTTCAGTAGTATTCATAGTCTTCATTTGAACACTTTGAAGACGAATATGTTGGTATACGCAAATAGAACAAAAAAGAATACATTTAAAAAGTAATAAATTAATTCCTGTGGATCATTCGAAAAACCTAGGTATTATCATGGATGATGACTTAAAATTTGTTGCACACGTGAACTATCTAATTACTCAGTGCTATGCTATTCTCAGAGTTTTATTTGCAAATAAGGCTATATTACATAAATCTGCGAGAAAGCAATTGTGTGAATATTTCGTGTTTTCAAAGATACCGTATTGCTTAGTGGTTTACTATCTCTATTTAGATATTATAACAAGAAATCGTATTCAAAGTATTATGAATATATGTTGCAGACTTGTAAATGATCTCAGAAAATATGATCATATATCGAATGCCATTAATGAACTCAAATGGATGAAAATTGATAAAATGTATAAGTACCAGCTCCTAAATCTGACTCATAAGGTTCTTTATTCAAAATCACCGTCATATTTCGTAAACAAATTCATACGTAGAGGGAATATGCATCGTATTAATATTAGATAGAGAGAGACTTTTTCAATTCCACGCCACAGCACGTCTCTATTTCAGAATACATACATTTACCATGCGATCAAATCATATAATTCTTTAGGCCGTAGTTTAAAAGAAACCAATCCATTATCCAAATTCAAGAAAAAAGTGAAAGAAGTTCTTCTTGATCAGCAGCGAAATCGGTTGTAACCCATAAGTGTCCTCATATTTTCCTTATGTATTTACTTGGATTATACTTTATCTGTCGTTACTGTATACAGGTGCCTATTAATTTTCAACAAATTCTTTTTTTTTACATCTCGTATTGTTAAGGGGGTTAGATGGTAGAATAGATATATAATCTAAATCTCGCCTCCTGTAAGAATATTACAAATAAAAGACGTTGATTATTATTATTATTTAACTGTGTTTGAATTGGCGCCGACGAGCATTCTTTGATCAAATATTATATGCTTTTAGTCTTGTGACATGTGATACAAGATACTCCGGTGTGAGTGTGTAAAGACTGTAAGGATGTTGTGTAAATGTCACCGTCATTTACGATCGCAATATCTCGCCGGTTCCCTTCTCATCTGTCCGCGTCTAGCTGGCCGCGAAGCCTCTTAATCTCCGCCAGACCGACAAACTACATACGTTCGGCTCCTGCACGGATTACTCCCCAGGAATTATGAGCACCGAGCACCAGCTGAGGGGATAAGGCAAACGCCATGGCCTCACAGACCATAATGGCGATTAGCTTTCTAACAGATACGACGTCGTGTTACTCGCACGCCGGACGAAAATTACGCCGCGTACGCTATCTAGCCGGCTTGACAGGTTTTCCCTTAGATTAAGTTACGGATTAAATTCAAACTGGTATAGTGTAGATTGATCAATTGTCAAAATGTGACGGAACCAAGTAATGTAATTTCGGTACCGAAATTCTTACCCCAGTCATGTGGTAGTTTCACCTTGCAAAAAATATCATAGGTGGGTTTTTGTTTTAGTCTTAAAGTGGATCACAAGCAGGCCATACAAATTAGATGTTTATAATAATATAATAATAATAATAATAATTTATTGATGTTAATACACAGAAAGTGTTTACACAAGTCAATATATACTAATAGAGCGCTTAGAAAAATGTACATCAAACATGAATAAAACAAGTTAAAAACAATGCAATGCTGCGTAACGCATAATTACCAATAGCAAATTGAAAAAAAAACAATACAAAAATGTCGTCATGAGATAAAAGAAGATCGCTTAGAAAAATATATGTATAATACAATTAACTATACACATACAGAAAAACAAAACAATAACAACTGTACATAAGTTGGAGAGAGAAATGAATAAATAAACATTTAAGGTCTATCAGTAAAGTCATTTGCCAAATATTCGTCCGTGCTAAAGAATGCGTTTTTTATTAAATAATACTTGAGTTTCCTATGAAAAACATCAATATCCAATGTTTTTATATTGTTGAGCAGCAGATTAAAAAATTTAATGCCATAAAAGTTTGTTCCAGTTCTTGATTTTTCTAGACGGTAGTTATTATGACAAATGTTGTTTCTATTTCGTGGTTTTGTGGTTATCACTATGAGTGGAGAAGGTACTAATGTTAAGTACTTTTGATATATAGGAGACAACTCAAAATATACGCGCATGGAAGGGTTAGTATGGCCAATTTAATGAATTCAGCCTTACAGGGGTCTCTATATTTCAAACCAGAGATGTATCGTATACAACGCCTTTGCATGCCAAACAGATACTCTATCCTTTAGACTACGTATGAGATATATAACTCTGGACAAACGATCCACCACACAGCGAGTATGCACCTTCCATGTCAGAGTACAGTCAATATGAACGCCTAGCAATTTCACTGTTTGAGCAGATTCCAACTCATGACTGCGTAAGCTTAGTATTATAGACTGAGTTTTATCAGTGTTGAGCAATAGCATATTGGCAGCAAACCAATCCTCAAGGTCCGACTTACACAATGAACTAGTTTCGACAAGGGTGTTTACATATTTATTAGAATTTACCAAAGTAGTGTCATCAGCATATAAGAACAAAGCAGCATTGTGCGTATCTGACATGCTATTGGGGATATCATTAATGTATAATAAAAACAGCAGTGGTCCCAGTACGGACCCCTGAGGAACTCCATGGATCACTGATCTGGTATCAGAGTTACAGCCATTGAAATGTACTAGTTTTTCTCTGTCGGATAAGTAAGAGTCTAAAATCTTGATGCTAGAAGGATGAATGTGATAATATGGTAATTTTTTTATTAAAATACTATGTTGCAGACAAACAAAAGCCTTAGATAAATCGAAAAGGTCCGCCTTGGTATGTAGATGGTTCTCTAATCCTTCGTTAACAAGATCTATAAGACAACTGATTGCTGTAGTAGTAGATCTGTTCCGTCTAAATCCAAACTGCTTGTCATTAAATAATTGACTTGACTCTAGATGAGATGTTAGTTGATCCTTTAGCAGAATTTCAAAAATCTTAGCAAAGTATGAGATTAGAGAAATTGGTCGATGGTTGGAAAGCACATCACCCGATCCATTTTTAAGTATTGGAATGACTTTGGATATCTTGAGAATTTTAGGAAAAGTACTATTTCGAATACAAATATTAATTTACCTATTGAAAACCGGTGTAAAACTTCAAACGAATTGCAATATAGTTCTGAAGTGTGGTACAACATGGGACGCTTCGGCTACCACCTCACGAACTTGAGGCTCATAACAGCGACAATCAGGACTACCTCGACATCCTGGCTACCAGTTCTGAGTCACATTCCATCACCACATCCACTTAGATACAACGTTTTAGTAGATACATACAAGTTTTCCAAGATCAGAGACATTACAGATCCAGACCAAATACCTCGAAGCAGGAAAGGCTAGATAAGTCTACAGAACGATGTCACGCATTTTCTTGTTTATTGGAAAGACAAACTGGTTTTATGATACTTCGATATTTTTTTCTCTACCCAACTATTCATAATTTTTAATTCTAATAAAATATTTAGATACTTTTTTACCATCCTCGCAATGTATGGTCAAGCCTCAACGGAATCAGAACACAGTATGGTAGATGTACCGACTTCATCTACACACGGCGTAAAATTATATCCTGGTAACCTGGTAACCAAACTATACAGCATATTGCAACTGGGTGTATCTTGGGGGCATATGATGGAAACCCGAAGTAGGTCTACTTCGCGCGTCTTCTGAGTCGACTGACATTTATAAAAATTTTAGATATCGGTTTATAGCCTGCCAAATTAACTGAATTGTACTTTTATGATATAGCCTTATATATATATATATGTAGACAAATAGGTATATATATATATATATATATATATATAACTTGAGACGTGGTCATTGTCGTCTAGACCAGTTAGGTGAAAAAATTAAAGCTTCCGCCTTTTGTTGGGTACTTCGTCAAAATTTAAGCAAAGAGGACTCTTTATACTTTTTTAATTCTCTCTAGCTTTCAATGGACTTTGCCATCATCATCAGGAGCTGCAATTACAATGATAACAGTAGCAACAAAAGTGTAAAATGAATTTAAATTGACTCAACTTACAGTAGTATGTGAAGATGTTGCTAATTGTTGTTTACGTATAGGATGAGGGAAACGTCCAGTAACATGGTGAGAGCTGGATACATGGTACAATGGTCAAAATTATATAAAATATGACAAGAACAAGTTAAAGACAGATTAAAGAGCATTACATCGTGAAGCCACTTGATGATTGAACAAAATGGTGGTCATGGAATATTGACTGAGGTGAACCCTTTGACAGAAGGCCGAAGGTTGTCAATGTCTGTGTTGAAAGATGGAACGAATTGTGGGCGTGTGCTAAAACATCATCTGAAGTGATTTGGCAACGTTTTAGCACACGCCCACAATTCGTTCCATCTTTCAACACAGACATTGACAACCTTCGGCCTTCTGCCAAAGGGTTCACCTCACTCATTATTCCATGACCACCATTTTGTGCAATCATCAAGTGGCTTCACGATGTAATGCTCTAATGTTTTTAAATAATTTTTAATCTGTCTTTAACTTGTTCTTGTCATATTTTATATAATTTTGACCATTTTACCATGTATCCAGCTCTCACCATGTTACTGGACGTTTCCCTCATCCTATACGTAAACAACAATTAGCAACATCCTCACATACTACTGTAAGTTGAGTCAATTTAAATTCATTTTACACTTTTGTTGCTACTGTTATCATTGTAATTGCAGCTCCTGATGATGATGGCAAAGTCCATTGAAAGCTAGGGAGAATTAAAAAAGTATAAAGAGTCCTCTTTGCTTAAATTTTGTCGAAGTACCCAACAAAAGGCGGAAGCTTTAATTGTTTCACCTATATATATATATATATATATATATATAAAGTAGGAAAATAAGGGGCAAAATCCGCAAAGTGGAGGAAAGTGGATTCGAGCAGAAAATTATAGCCACTTGCTCTGGTACTTCAAGCCCAAAGGATCTACAAAGAGAAAATGATCATGCGAAGAAAGGTATACAATAAAAAGTAGGAAAATAATGGGCAAAATACGCAAAAAGGAGGAAAGTGGATAACCGGCAGCGTGGTTGTGGTTAAATATCTCCTTGAAAATTCGAGGTCTTCTAGCCGTTTTATACTACAATGTGTAGGTTTGCTCTTGTTGTGGACTTCTTGTGTCGTTTTTTTCCCTCTCCATTTTCGTTTCCTCAGGTTACACCCGTATCCGGATGTGTGGGCATGTGTATCTACATTTGTAGTTTCATATGTGCATTCATTTCGGGCCTGATGAAGCCAACCAGCAGAAATACGTATCGCTCATGTTACCTATCCTATTTTCTGCTCGAATCCACTTTCCTCCTCTTTGCGGATTTTGCCCATTATTTTCCTACTTTATTTATATATGATATATATATATATAATATATATATAATACATATATATATATATATGACTTTGAAGTTAAGTCATTAATTTTCAGATAATGATTGTTAGAAGGAAGATAAACCAAAATATGTGTGTAAAAATAAAAAAAATGTTACCTTGTTTTATAAAGTATCCTCCCGACAAGTATTTCAGTGCGGACCTGTATTTGATCGTGCGGTCTTGGAGCACCGGCATGACCTCCCCTGTGAGGTCTTACGTCACCTGATTCACGAGCCCTTTGTACTACATTAACAAAGGCACGAGGGGTTGGTTGCACTCGATTGGGAAACCGATTCGCATAAATGCGTGATGCAGTGGCATGCCCCCCCCCCCCCCCCCCGTAACTAAGAATCATGTCCACAAGTTCAGCATTTTCGTAAACATGTGCCATTTTTTATTTCGTTTGAGCCACGCAACAAACACCACTATTCACTCACACGTTACCGACTGACACATTGACTGAATACGACTGAATAAAATTGAGTAAATACATCGTGATAAATGTTTCAAATTCTTTCGCTTTTTTGTTTCCGATGCGATGAACCGATAAGGCGAATTATATCCGTTGTTGCCAAACACGAGCACATAATATTATTATTGAGACAGGGCGGTACTCAAACCTCTAAAGGGCTATAACTTTGTTACTTTAATTTGCCAGAAAAATGTTATAGGAAAAAAACATTTCTTTTGATCAAATCTACTCACTGTTAAAATAAATGACTCAACTTCGAAGTCACCCTGTATATATATATATATATATAACTTGAGACGTGGTCATTGTCGTTTAGACCAGTTAGGTGAAAAATTAAAGCTTCCGCCTTTTGTTGGGTACTTCGACAAAATTTAAGCAAAGAGGACTCTTTATACTTTTTTAATTCTCTCTAAGTAATAATGTTCAGAATATACTAGCTGGTATAATTTAGCTAAATGAGCAAGCAAGCTCATATAAAGTTATCATATTTTACAGGTTTGTTGGTGAGTTCATCTTTAGCGTTTTTCGTTCCTCTGAAATTACACAATTACTTATGTCATTTAGATGAAACTTTCTGAATTGACACCAGGCCCAGTAAATAATCTGTGTTGAATAAGTATAGCATAATTGTTGGTGCATTTGAAATGTAAAGGTCAACTAACCATTTCCAAATTTGCACCTAGAAAAATTAACCAGAAGTTTAGAATGGACCTATATTTATCTAATTTTACTCATTAAGATCAAGGAAAAGGAGTAGTCAAATAACTAAAAAATGTGTCCATCTGCATGCTAAAAAGGAATTCCAGATTTTACCACTACATAAGTTAATCAGATGGTAAGACTTGCATAAATAAACAAAACAATTGTAATGTTCCTAGATCGATCTAGTATTATTCAGTGGCCATGAGGAACAAATACAACTCAGATATTTTGATCCGTATAGATATTATACTCCAATATTTGACTATAAATACTCTGTGAATATTGTTATTTTTCTTACATCCCTTTGAATAAAACTGGCGCGGATTTCTAAGTGGGAGGTTAGCATTATGCATATGTTAGGCTTTAGACCTTGGTAGCCGTTCAAATATGAAAAAACCACGTCTGTGTAGCATCAAAAATCGTGGCCACAAATTTAGAATCCCGGATCACTTACAATAATAATTTTACAAAGACAACAAATTTTGGTGCCACATCACTTCCTAATCGCTCTAAATATAGGTTTAGGGAGTCCTTTGCCATTTTCCTGCCTTTAACTGTGTTAACACAGAAAACCGAGAGTCAAACCGAAGGTCCCGCGTCATCATTACATTCCCATAAATCTAGCTGGCGCGAATGTCTACATCTAGCCAGTCGTGTGCGTAGCGTGTCGACGCTTCTAAGTGACAAATTGTAGCGGGTTTGCTTCTCTCCTTGCCCTTGCTTGGGCAAAAAGTGTCATGATTCCTAGGCGGCCTTAAGAGGGGAAACGCTACGATGTTCAGAAACTGTGCTACTTACTTAAAGATTAACAGGATAATATGGAATATACTGATTAATGTTTTCAGATAACGCGATATGGTACATATGATATATTTCAAAAATGAACGATTGTTTCTCTCAATGATTCAATCTGCAATTATTTGGACTATTCTAAGACAAGATACTTTAATCCTCTTTATCTGCAAAAATTATTGCGAGTAACTTGACACCTGCTAAGGTGCTTGACTACGATGACCCCACATGTGGCCTGATGTATCCATGCCTAAGTAATTCTCTTTCCTAAAGTTCTTAGTCAGTAGTACTAGAAAATGAGGAAAAGCTCAAAAATGGTGTAACTGTATTTTAAATCAATATTGAACCTACTTTGCTGTATTTGAAGAGTTTGACAGTATATGAGGTAAAGACTGGAGCCACACATTCTAGCAGAATCAGTCATTTTGAAGAAATTTTATTGATGAAAAAACTTTACATGTGATCTTTGTCAATAAAGATGTAATTTTCGCTAATTGTGTGCTACTTGTATCTCCTAAGCGAACGGACAATGTAATCTTATAGCATTTTCCACTAATACGCACTTTGCACTATCTATGCACTTTATCTTGTCAGATTATTCTGGTAGCATTTTACTTTCAAATCTTGTATGGAAATTATTTCTAAGTATTTTGCACTAAGTGCAATATTTATGCACCACGAAATCTTACGAGAAGACAATAAGTCGTAATGTCACAAATGTTGTTGGTTTCAAGATTATCAAAATAAGTCATTTTTGATTTATGACAGAAGTCAAGACATATCACATACATATGTAGCTCATATTTTTTGCAGCACTTGCCGCATTACTTTCCAGACGATTCTGAGGGTCGAAAAAAATCGTCAAAGGAGATTTGATTCGATGCTTGTATCGCAAGACATTCTAGTACTAGTTTTGATTTGTACTTTAGTGAAAAGTCAATCCTACACATGTAATTTCATATATTGGCCAGAAAAGTATAGATATTTATCGGCATGAAAACCTCAGAATAAGTTCCAGATGTTGAATTATTTAAGTACTTGTTTTGCAAAGGCACAATCGCGTACAAGGTGGATGGACTCACATAATGATTATATAACCAGCCATTTCGAGTCACCAAATATGGATATTTGTAACTTTACCTTCAGCTAGAAAAATTATAACTGACCTTAAAACCTCAGTTAAAGCCTAAGCACTTTTACATATCCTATTGAAATATTTATATTATGAAGCTCAAGCTTTTCAGCTCAATCCTCTTATATAATCGGCCGTCTTAATTTTGTGGTACGCTCAAGAAATTTAGAGTTACGTTTTAAAGCTGTTTATGTTTTGTAACTTCGCGATATGGCGTAAAAACCCCAAGACGCAAAACTTCCACCCTCTCTCCATTCTAAGGGCAGCCCACAAAAACCAACACCACCATCGGCTTTGTTTACCCCATTTTCCGGCAAACTTCACAAAATCCGAATCGGCACTCTGCGTTACCCTCCTGATGCCTTCTGTTTGCCGATACTAATCTTTAATAAAATCCGGATGCCACAGGACCGCTGTCAGCCCTCACTGTGTCAAAAATGGAATATTAGGAAAACATAAACTTATGACAAGATTCTGAGAATACCTGCTAAATGCAAGACACAGAGAAGGCGCATCTCAATAATTCAAAAACTGCGCATTCTAGAAAAAATAGTTTTGAACTTTCGGTCTCGACGGGGCATCATGGTGGTGGTGGCCTTAACAATGACCTTGAATTCGACCTTCAACATTATTTCAAGGTCATATAAATATTTTGTAACAGAAGTCCTCCTTCACATCGGAATTGAAAAGAGGAGGGAATTTTACATATGAGCATCACCTTGGCCATGACCGTGACCATCGCTTCCAAGGTCATATTAAGGTCAAATCAAATTATAAAAATCAGCCTGCTCTTGAAAAACGTTCGATAGCGCAGCTGTGAGGTTAATGGGGATCGCGCAAAGGCGACCATGACTATAATCTCGGCACTGACCTTCAAGTTCAAGGTCGCCAAATGCTATTTGAGGTCAAGGTCACATTCGGACGTAAAAACTTAAAAATGAGAGGTTTCCATTGGAAATTTTGATTTAAGCTTGAAGGTCATGGCCAAGATTCGGACGTACAATTCGCTCCCCTTTTCAATTCCGATGTGAAAATGGAGGGGTTTTATTTAAAAATATCCAGTTGACCTTGAGGGGATCTTAAAGATCGCATCTAAGAAGAACGTGGAAATATTTAAAAAATCTAAAAATGGGAAAATTGTGTAAAATCCTATGCCATTGTTAAGGCTAAATAATAATTGCATGAAGATTACCCTTCTAAAACAATACATACAATGTTTAATATCAAACTCACTAACTTCAGCATATTTTTATACGGACTTCGCCTCAAGTATCAAATCAACATTTCTAGAAGAAAAAAAAATTTCAGAAATAGCGCTTTTTGTAAGATCGAATACCTTTTAGAAAATGCCAACAGATGTTTCAAGAAAGTCAGTGGAATACAAAATAATTTTCTTTTTTCGTCTGTTGAGGTCAAAATCTACCAATTTGTACGCCACCGTTGTAGTCTCAGGCATGAACATTCTTGTATGTTATCTATTGACTATGTCAGTGCCTTAGATACCAAACGTTAACAAAATATCTTAATCCACTTCGGATATATACTTTTTTAGAATCTTAAAAATAAAGCTTTATCGTCCTGTATCTCACAGGGGCAGCATTTTGTTTATAGAGAGTTTTCGTGTTATGTTTGGATATTTTTTACCCTAGAAATATTGCTAGACTTTTTTAATCACCCTATGAATGCTCTCTGAGGTGCATACTTTGGGAGTTGATTGTACTTCCCACGCCACTGGCGAGGAGGTGCTGTAACCTCGAAAAATGCCATCCACATCACAAAAAGTTGTCCCTCAGGTCCGTCGGTCTGTCTTTCTATCCGAAAATCCTTGGCCCGTCTATAACTGGGAAAGTATGACTCGGGTATCGATGAAGTTTCCACACAAGGTGATCACTATGCCAAGGGCAAAAATCAGCCCAGAGGTAGCGGAACTGAGGGCAAAGTCACTGACACGTTTGACGTTTTAGAAGCTTCTGATCTTTTGAGTGAAATGTTTGAACGGGTTAAAAATTGAGTGTTGGGTGTTGCCGAAGTGGCGGAGGGTATGTCTCAATTTTTTGGCGTTAACATGGTTATGCGCTTCCAGCCCCGGTAATTCAACGGATCTATCTCACATATTTTTCCCCGTACATTTGCCCTCAAAAATTAGAATGATTTATATTTTCAACACGCGTCTCCGGTTTTTGGGTGCACCGGTGTTGAAGTCTCACCGCTGAGTGTCGTGTCATGACTGCCATGCTACCGAGGCTGAAAGGTGACCTCTATGGAGTAATTGCAAGGACCTCTTTGACTGACTAATGCTGGATATAACCCTTCATGAGCGTGGGACGTAAAGAGTGAACTTACTTGACAGCATTTTTTTAATGTTCAGCTATGCAACACGACAAAAAATGCTCTGTGTGTAGCACATGAGGGTCGTTATCTTACAAATGGAAAGAAAAAACTTGTACATCTTTGAAAAAGCGAATCGACTTCTGTCAGAGTTTCTGAATGAGAGTTCGGATCTGTATCGGATACAGTGATTTATTTCCAAAGCGCGGATTAGAGGCAAAGGCGGAGGAATTTTCTTCACTTTCGTCAATTTCCATCAGTAAATATTGAGTTAATCCAGTAGGTGAGGTAAGGAGAGGGAACGAAACACCTCTAGCTCTTATTAAAACAAGCTCCAGTCTGTTCAGTTCTGTTATCTTGCACATCCTTCTTAGATTGTAAATATGAGGACGTGTAGATATAAAACAAAATTTAGAAACAAAGCTTTCAGGTGATACAATACAAGCCAGCTGGATCAAGTATTGCATTTTATTCTTCCTGGGTATTGAACGGGAAAAATCAATAAACATCGTTTAACATCGACTGAGCGAACTACAACTAGATATCTAGATGAGACGACGATAACTGGATATACTTGTGCCTCAAAATAGTTGCACATTTTTTTTAATAAAAATGTTTTGTTTCAAGCAATCCTTACACGATTTTAGAGGCATATTACAGCATATACTGCCAGTTATCCAAATATTATATTAAGCCCATTTAAAATTCATATGAGATCACACAGCGTATTTATGCCACGTGGCCAATATGTTACACCAGAAAATGTTCACACAGGCTGCTACAATAGGTAAGGTTACTGTCAAGCCCAAGAAGGAGGTCTGTTCGTACATTCAATTTAATATTTTGTTTTCGTTTTGATTAGAATTATTCATTTCAATTTTGATGCGACTCAGAGCGGCCGGAAAATGTAACAAATATCATTACGCAAAAATTACCACTGCCTGTGAAAACCATTTCGAAGTATGTTAGGACGACACTCACCAATAAGCGCTAAATTTGTACTGACCAAAATCGCTCATCTATGAGCATGGAGGTGGAAACCTTGCCTTGGAATGTACTAGATGCGGTGTTGCCAAGCGAACCAATGATGCATTGTTAATGAATTTGTGGCGATCCTGACCTTTCATTTCGACCTAAAATGAAGTACCATTAAGACCAATCCGGAATCGATCCTAGACAGATTCGACACAATTCAAAAATCTGTACGCTCAAAGCCATTATTTGGGCGTAGAGATTAAACTAACGCATATTTTTAAAATTTAATTAAAGGAACTGCTATAACATATTGGTAACTCGGCCGATTGTCACGTCATCTTTCTAGGCAAGGTGGTGATGAGCTTCCATATCCAGCCGGCTTCTATCTCTTTCTAACATATATGTCTTCTCTGTCGTACACATTGAACTCAATTTGTTTTTCAGTGTATATTTTTCTCATAGTTGCTAGTAAGATACTAGAATAGCAACTAAAAATTCAACAAGTGATGGCATATCTAGTTGCTAAGTTATTTCTTGTAAGAAATTATGCGGGAGGCTCCGCAGTAATTGAACTTCTCGGTTTTTGCTCATTTTTTGGCCATTATTTTAAGATACCTGGTGAGTCAACTGGCACACAATCTAGATCGATTCCAGTAGTTTTGAGGAGATTTAATCATTCGATATGAATATACACTGACTCTGTGCTTTTATAATATTTGTGAATTGTGACTGATGTTCTAAAACGGTTACAACATTAGGACCTGATCATTTATTTATGACTACGGCTTCGGTTCCTGAACGGATACGCATTAAAATGGAAAACATCCAAATATTCCTGATATTCAACAGCTTTTCAAAATCATCGAACGGTTCTCAAAGAAAAACTATATGTTTGCCCCTAAATAATTCTTTTTCAAGACTGGAGCAAACAAAGGAAAATTATATACTTCTCGAAAAAAGCTAAAACTGCTCGGTTTCGCAAGGGATATAAAAAATTGTTATATAATGAAAGACATATTGTCAGTGCATTTAGGGGAATCTAGTTTCTAAAAGAAGAAAGGTTTAGTGTGCCAACAGAACTTAATCCAGTAAGAAACAATCTTAAAAACTTTGATACCAATCTTTACAGATAAAAGAAAGAAGCTTTTTTGCAGTTTCTGCCATTAAATGAAAATTCGAAAGACTTAAGTGTTATATCAGAGGTTTGGGCTTGGGTTGTAGTATCGAGCATTACTGTTTTTCATTCAATGTTTGTTCTTTGACTAGTAAGTTGATTTCTTATTTCAACTAAATGTATAATAATAAAATCAAGTACCCTAAAAGTGTCTCTCGGTTTTTAGTTTTCAAATATACGTTTTGCAAAAACGAGTAAGCTGTCTTACTATTTTATGGTAAGGTATCTTAAATTTATTCCTAATCAGGCAATCAGGAAAAAACATAGTGAGTCAGTTTTCTGCCCGAAATAAAATACATGAATCAAACTGGTGTCATTGGGTTAAGCAGGTTATAAAATCAAGCAAAAACTTTATTGGTAAGCCATATAGCTTAAAATGTGTAAAAACCAAATTTGTACCAAAAATACATTTTCCAATTCTTAAGAAGTGACTTACTAAATTCTGATGTCTCACGACAATGTGCTTCTAATGCTGTGGAAGATCACTTGTGTTTGGCAATTTTAATACTACTTCTTATGCTTCTGCGACACAAGAATACAACTGTTGTGGTATTACAATGATCAACTTTGTTTAAGCCTAAGCCTCCCTTTTTTTAAGCTATCCTCATTGCCAGATATCAAAAATCATAATTTATGAGTACAATAGTGTATGTGTGTATATCAATTGTCTTTTAAATCTAAATACTATTTGATCTCTTTTTAATACCCACACCAATGTGTATTGGATGGTAAATAGTTCATTTGAATCTCAGCTCATATAACTGTAGCGTTGTTTTCTTATTCCAGACAACAACAATGGTACCACGATATTGCCTAGGCAAATCCCCAATTTCCCCTTGATGTCTCTAGCGCCTCGTTGGCAGTCTAGTCGAAAGTCAATTAGTGAAAACAGCATCGCTGTCCAGCTCACTATATTATTCGTGGAGTTAGTACAGGCGTTTTTTGGATACGATTTTTATTTCAATTTGTCGTAACGTAACGTGGCAGACAAGTATTCTCCTGCCGTCCCGCACGCATATTATGTAAAAAACCTATAAAACGTCAAACAAAAAATTGATAAAAGGTCATCTTGCAGACTAGGTAGTTTTTAGGGTTCAGTCATTCCACTTTTGCTCATTAGGATCGTTGTGAGCGTCCATCTATAGAGGAATAGCTAAACTACAGGCATTGTTGGTTGCATATGTTTTGTGAAGCCAGAGAGTAGTCTATAGTTTTCATCTCTGAAAAGAAAGTTGGTTGAACAGCACGATCGCATCTGGCTGATTGTGTGTATTGGCCTGCATGTGTATAAACTCAGTGACATTTGCTGTGTGAGAAAATCATTACTGAATATGCTACCAATGACGTATATCTATTAGGTGTGCCCAACGGGTTATTTATATGTTGTCCTTTCTAAAGACAGGTTCTGTTGAGAGTTATAAATTACGGTTTTTTACATTTTCTTGTGTTATCAAAAACTTTAAGGAGAATTACGGGAAATCAAAACCACGCCGCGTATAATTAGGTACTGTTAGCATGTATACGCCTTGTTATTCGACAATGTACAGTAAATATAATTATTTCTTATCTCCCTCATTTTTGAAACTCAGCAAATTTACATATGTAATTTCCAACATGGATAAGAAAAAATGGATGCGCAACCAATTTCTAGCTTTGAATCTCAAGTTAAAGTATTTGAGACAATAATCCAATGAAATTATCATCAACACATATTATTAGCATACAAATCATCACTATGCACCTATGCATTGCCGTTAGCTCCAGTCATGCCATCTCTGAAGCAGATTTTACATCACATCAGAGCCAAACATTGATATTGAAGCTTCATGACGTTTAGGCAACTACAAAACGAGTTCACAACGTGTCCGTCAGCTAAGTTGAAATATTGTATAAAAACCTACATAAAGTCAAAAAAAAAACAATATAATGTGAAAAAAATCGATATAACTTTTCAAGATGCGTAATACCCGTGCGTACGGCACCTAAGTATAGGAAAGGGAGAATCTGCAGTTAGTCTGAAACTGAGATAATATACGCGTCCCTAGTTTCGATCTCAGAACTCTCCCAACGGCTACCTCGTAACTACTTTTTGTACATAAAAATAGTTCACGTTTGTGAAAATATCATTTTATCAGCTAAATTAAGCAGCTAGACCAATTAAAAATAAAATATCATTTTAAAGTACTAGGCAAAATAGCCTCACGAGATCTGTAAATCAAGTAATGAGTCTCTAATTTTTTTATTCAAATATAATTACAATTTCTTCCACTCCTCATAGCAGTGCTGGAACTCTGATACTGCAATAGCCTTCAGCTGGTCGGTTATAGTCGTTTGAATGTTTTCGACTGTTACAGAATGAGTGCCATTGAGGTGATTTTACAACTACACATACAAGATAAAAGGACTAAAGGACTCAATGACTCAAGGCAAGCGTATAGGGAAGCTGAAGTGCCACAGGAATGTTTTTACTGGCTAAAAACTCGTTTAATCACATCACTGTGTGACTTGTAGCATTATCGGGATGCAACGCCTTCCGCTTAGTGGATCATCTTCTCTCGCTCTCTTTCCCTCTTCTGTAAATACCTGAAATCAGCGAAAAACTTGGGCACTTGGGCAAAACACTATCTCCGAAGGCCAGTTTAGCAAGAGTTTCCATTGCACTGTGCCTAAGTATGAAGTAAAACCTGATAGCACACCGTTGCTTTGAATTGAGTCTCATTTTTAGACCGCAAAAAAAACTGTTTAAAATGAAAATCGCTACGGACAAATGACCCAAGCGGGTTCAAACTTGTACTGTAGGCGGGTCACATATTCCCCTGTCTCCTTCCAAGCCCGGCGCCTCCAGTTATCTCATATGTACAACAATGATCAAGTGACATCTGCAACACTTACAGATAGCTTGCGTTGGAGGTTAAATATTAGAAGCGAGCATTCTAGAGCAAAAAAAATGCCAGTTGTTATAATTATTAAGCGCATAATCATATTTGTATATTACAAACCTAGTTTTAGAAGTGGGCTATTATTGGATGAGCATTTTTGATATATGTTTATAATTTTCCACTACTATACCTATACCCCATTCGTAGTCCATTTACGCCCAGACAAAATGCAACATGCGCAAAAGCCAGATTGTACAGATCCGTATTTTCCTCAATCGTCTTGGAATAATCTAACAAAATTAATGACTATTTTTATAGAAAGAAGTGCACATACTTTTCACAATTCTTTATTCGCTGGAAGTACTTGAATCATCGTCCGAATGGTTAATATGAATTATTACAGGTTCAATTTGAATATCGATCATATTGTCCCACATCTTTGTTTCGATTGTCTCTTGTCCGTGACGGATGCAATCTTTCTAATGGTTCACCGTCACTCTGTTGACAGCTTCATAAAACAAATTTTTCACGTCAGAAAATTTGAATGTTCTATTGTTTGAATCCACATAGTTTTTTATATTTGCCCAAATCAATTCAATGGGATTTAATTCGCAGTGATAACCCCTTAAAGCGGTTTTTAGCCATTTCGTCAATAACATTAAGATTATATTTATATCTGTTCTGCCTGACTAGATGGATAAGTTCTGCTTTGACCTTTGTTCCATTGAAACTAATGCCTTTTGATAGGAACCATTGTTGAGTTTCTGTTGTTATTGTGGTCATTGTGGGTTTTTTTTCTAGTTTTCTAGTCTGGTATTATATTATCAAGTACAATGACGGTATCGTCGTCAAGTTTTGGGATCGTTTCTTCAGACCATCGTTCAAATGAACTCCCGTCCATTTCTTCATGGTAGTCGGTCGTTTTCTTTGCCTCAAATGCCCTTAGAACAGTGGGCACAAAGCCATCTCCACTGCCAATGTGACAGATAAGAAATCGTTTTCTTTTACCTGGAAATAATTATTTCATATAGTCTTCAAGAAATCTAGTAATACTACAAGCAGAGCATCTAACAGGTGTTGATTCCAAATCTACCAGATATACCTAAGTTTACTGTAGCTAAGTTTTCAGTGTGGGCTCATATATTCAGTCTACTTGACACCAGTTTTACAGCACAAATGACGAATTGGTTAGATATCCGTACCTGGCGGATTCTTTAGGCCGGTGGTTAGTCCATCTAAGGAGGCTTGTCTTGTTGATTTAATTGTAGAGTCAGCCCATACTTTAGGTTTTGTATGTCCTGCACTTATCCAGGTTTCATCCAAGTAATAAATCTTCCTGCCCTGGTCGCGGTATTTCTCTATTGATTTTAAATAATTCCTTCCCCATAAAATAATCTCCTGGCTGACCATAAAAATACTTTTTCTGACCCGTTTTCTATACTCACAGTAAAACTATTTGAGTAAACTATAGAATGTGGTCCGTTTGAAAGTATGCAAGTCTTTATCACTATTAACCTCCTGTAATACTTTGTCTATGGTGGGAAGTTTCTGCCTTTCAAAAAATTGATGGACATAAGCCTGTTTTGTTCGCCAAACGTCTTTCAATATCATGAATTTTCATTTCAAGATACTCTAGAATTTCGCCTGAATATTCGAATGTCCTTCTTGTCACGTTTCGGGGAAGGAAGCATGGCTGAAAGAAGTATTTGGAAAAATATTCTCAGTTTTATCTGCTATCCTATAGCTATTGCAACGCTTAGGCAGCTGCCGCTTTTCCGCGCTTCATATTTGTTGTGCCGGGGCGTAAATGGACTACGAATAGGGTATACGAGTAGTTACCGGGTGTCAAACTAGTAAACTCAAATTAATAAATGCAACATATAAACGATTTGGTTTGGGCTGGTCCATAGAAGGAAAGGAAGGTTTTCCAACATTATGCCGATTATTGGGGTACGCAAGAAGGGGAACTAGCGACATGATGAGCTATACTGAAAATTTCTTATTTTCTCAATCATTCTAAGATATTTTGCAATGAAAAGTACAATTATCTTTACCTATAGTTGTTTTACTGTGTTTGGCGGTTGAGTCACGATGTCATACGAAATAAGTAGTGAGCCGGGCCTAACCTCCCTAAAGTAAATGGTGCAAGACGATCCTTCACGCAACTGATAGTTGCGCACTTACATGAATTTGGTGATATAGGACCGTTGTTTTCATTCACTTTCCGAAACCATTCTACAAATTTAACACAGAGTAGTTATTTTTTCAGGCATTGCGTCGATGAACAACAAAAGGTAAAGTAAAGCCGCACTCTCATGCCAAGTAAGTTGTCATACTGACAGCGACAAGCATGAATGTGAAGAACTCATACGCTGACGATAAAAGCTTCTAGGTGATGAAATAAAACAAAAACCCACGTCCATGTCACAAGCTTTTGTCTCTTTAGAGTATTTTGAAAAGAATTCGTTCGGTAACCAATTTATACAATTTTATCAATATAGTATGACTAAGTACAGTACCATTCATGATTAATTTGATAAATACCATTTAAGTATCACTCAAATTATGTACAAAAGCTTGTTTCAAGTTCATATCAGCTCGAAGAAAGTGTTGCGACGCACTTTTCCCCACTCGTTCCGTTAGTTTTTTATCTTTAAAGATTCGTTAACCCCAACGGGTCGTGTCATTGAAGCTTTTGCCATAAGCCAAGAACTGATACAACTGCACCACCCTTTCAGCCTAGTAGATTGTTTGTTCACCATCTATTTTAGTATGCCAATATCATTTTCTCCTACTGATAGAGGCAAAGGTATCCAATAAATTTCTTGACCTGCATAAATGTTTATAAGACACACTGAAAATAAAACTGCTTTTAGTCGGCAATAACCAATGCCGACCATAATCTCCAATCGTCAGTAGGGAGGGGTTACGGAAGTTAGGATCTCCCTCAGGTTTTCGGCTCCACCACCTGTACTATTTGGGAAAGTCCAGTCGAGGATGTTAATCATTTGAGAAAGGGAGAATTAGTAGCTAGAAGCGGTAGGTTAATTCGAGAGCCTTTGCTTAATTGGCCGGCGGCAGATGAGATGAGCATACTAGATGGGGGTCCTTTAGGGCAGACATTGACAGTAAGCTTGGAGCGGTCCCATACAGGCTTGGCAGGGGCTCTGACATAGAAGCAGCTGTCGAGTCTCTGAGCAGGGACTTGACGGCCGCATATGAGGAAAACTGCCCGTTACGCAAAGTACAAGGTAAGGGCAAGGCAACCTTCTGGACCAAAGATTTAGAGGATAGAAAACGAGCGGTGCACAAACTTCTTAGCAGAGTTAAGCACAGGAGAGGTTCTCCTCTATGGGAAGAATACAAAAAGGCATTGCAGGAGTACAAAAAGGAGATTAGAAGGGCCTCCAGAGAATCCTGGAGGCACTTCTGTCAGTCCATAAATGACATTCCTGCTACTGCAAGAATACACAGAGTCCTATGCAAAGACACTAAAGCAAGATTGGGATCTCTGCATGATCCCTCGGGAGGGAACACTACTTCCGAGGAAGATACTCTGAGGCTTCTGATGGATACGCACTTTCCCGGTTCCACAGTAGCGCGATCAATCACAGAGTGCATGCAGTTGCGCAGGCCCTCAAGGGAGGACTGGCGCACGGCAAGGGAGATTGTCACCTTCGAAAGGACGGTATGGGCAGTAGATTCGTTTGCCCCATACAAAAGTCCAGGTCTGGACGGCGTATTTCCGGCCATGTTACAGCAGGGACGGATTTCGGTTGTTCCTTACCTGTTGAATGTGTTTCGAGCATGTGTGGCCACGGGCTTCACACCTAGAAGTTGGCGGCAGGCTAAAGTGGTATTCATTCCTAAACCGGGCAGAGATAGATATACTGGCCCGAAGGATTTTCGACCGATTACTCTTTCATCTTTTGTGCTTAAGACCCTGGAAAGGATAGTTGATAGATACCTAAGGGATGGCCCACTGGAAAGGTGTGTCATTCATGCAAATCAGTTTGCATACCAAGCTGGAAAATCGACTGATCTGGCCTTACACAATCTGGTTGGGAGGCTGGAGAAGACTCTAGATCAGCGAGAAGTGGCACTCGTGGCCTTCTTAGATATTGAAGGTGCATTTAATTGCACCACAACCGACTCTATCAGACAGGCCTTGGTTAGACACGGGGTTGGATCAATCCTAATAGATTGGGTCCTCTCTACTCTGGAGGGTCGGGTAACAACAGCTATGCTGAATAACGTAAGCTGCAGCGTGAACGTAGCTAGAGGCTGCCCTCAGGGTGGAGTTCTGTCACCCCTACTGTGGTGTATCGTGGTGAACGAACTGCTCGTTAGGCTCAACGGTATGGGTGTCTACGTGCAAGCCTATGCTGATGACGTAAGCATAGTGGTTAGGGGGCGTTTCTGTAGAACAGTCTCGGAAATTATGCAGGGCGCTCTGCGCTCCGTGGAATCGTGGTGTAGGGAAGTCGATCTTTCTGTTAATGCTGAAAAGACCGAGCTGATCCTATTCACTAGGAGAAGAAGGCTTGACGGACTGGTCATGCCTACCTTCTTTGGGACTAGATTAGTTTTGTCCCAGTCAGTGAAATATCTGGGAATTATCCTGGACTGCAAACTGAACTGGAGAGAGCATGTGGAACACAAGGTTAGCAAGGCTCGCAATTCGATGTGGGCTTGTAGACGTGTTGTCGGTGTAAGGTGGGGGCTTAAACCCAAAGTGGTATACTGGCTCTACACGACGATAGTACGTCCATCTCTCTTGTACGGCTCCCTGGTCTGGTGGCCTTGCATTAGAACTGAGTCAACTAAGGCCAAACTCAATAAAATTCAGCGTTTGGCCTGTATTAGCATTACAAGCGCAGTGCGAACAACGCCATTGAGTGCAATGGAAGCTCTGTTGGATCTCCCACCGTTGGATCTGGTGATCCGCGGTGAAGCGAGAGTAGTCGCTCATCGACTGTGGAGTCAGGGCAGCTGGGCTTTCTTGAATCCGGTCAAGGGGCATACTGCCATATTAGTCGAATTAGATAGGGAGGACCCCGTCCTTCTAAGCAGGGGTGATCGTATTACCCCTAAATATCGCTTCAACCGCAAGTTCATTGTGGAGTACCCAACGAGGGAGGAGTGGGACGCCGGTAGCCGAGGACTCTCCGAAGTGAGCGGGCAGGTCTGGTACACGGACGGCTCGGTCACCGAAGAGGGCTCAGGTGCTGGGGTCTCTGGACCTAGAACTAGGCTATCTCTGCCTCTCGGTGAGTACACCACCATTTTCCAGGCGGAAATCTTTGCGATTCTGGCTTGTGTATCTCACATTCTGGAGGAGGGTGGGCCTAGGAGAAGAATAACAATCTTATCCGACAGCCAGGCTGCAATGAAAGCACTAAGTGCATGTAAGATTACTTCGAGTCTTGTATTGCAATGCAGGGAGGCTCTGGATTGCCTCGCAGCGAGGCATCCGGTATCGTTAATATGGGTACCGGGGCACGCTGGGATAAGGGGCAATGAGACGGCGGACACTCTGGCGAAAACAGGATCAGCCAGCAAGCTCGTTGGTCCTGAGCCAGCTCTAGGAGTAACCGCGCATAAAGCTAGGAGGAAAATGGAGACGTGGGTTGCAAGACAACACTCTCAGAAATGGAGAAGTATCTCTAGACATCTCCGCCAGGCACGAGAGCTCATTGAAGGGCCCAGTGCTAAGGATGGACGCTTCTGCCTATCTCTGGGTAGAGCCAACCTAAGGTTGCTGGTGGGACTGTTGTCTGGCCATAACACGTTAAGGCGGCACCTGCACGTGATGGGGGTGGCTGAGGATCCCTTATGCGAACGCTGCGGAGTAGAGGAAGAGACCTCGGCGCACGTTTTGTGTCGCTGTGAAGCTCTTAGCTACTATAGGCAGACTATACTGGGGTCCATTACTTTGGACCCTCAGGACGTAAAGGAGCTTGGACTCAAGGCGATTCTCAACTTCGCTAAAAGGGCGAGGCTTGTGATTTAAGTATTGTAGAGGTGCATAAGGGCCCGCTTAAGCGGCCTATGCACTGGCTCCTTATGGTGGCCGGGATGCCTCTAAAATTCAAGATTCATTCATTCATTCATTCATTGAGCACACAGGGCAGAAGGGTGCCAGGTGAGATGGACCGCTGTGGACTTGTCGATCATCAACCATCCTTTTAGTGTGGCGCGAAGGTAAACAGCTTCCACAATTACAATGCGATTTGCAAAGGGGCGGTTGATTTATTAATTAATTTGAAGTCAATTCCACAAAGCTCAAACCATTCCCGATCGAATGAATGGATGAATAAAGGTAAATGCCTTTGAAGTACACAAATGTAATAACTAAATACTGCTATAAAGACGTTAAACTAAATAAATGTTTTTCTTTCTGCAATCAGTGCATACAGTGTTGCTTTGTGCTTATTAGCTTAATAGGTGGTTCACTCGTAGGAGAGAGTCAGACGGAAGGCAAGCAAGCAGGTATGGTCTTTTGAAAAAATGCGTAAAAAGATGACAACTTGGCAAGCACCACCTACAAATGTTTGACCAAAGCTTGATACATATCCGGAAAGTATCGGAAAGGTCCCTTCGCTTCTGGCTTAAGCTGAATGACAGTTACTGTAGATAGATACTACTATTCGTCATTTGTTTGTCTAGGCGGTCCGTAGGACCTTTGCCCATTAGTCACTGTCTAACGTACGTTAGTCGAATCTGTCAGTTCTGGTTGCCCAGAAACCAGACAAAGTCAAGGAAAAAAAAAGGGAAAGAGAAGAAAAAAGGAGAAGAGCAAAGAAAAACAGATATGCTTAGTTTAAGAGGAAACACCTAGGCTTTTTGATTTGGTACACGGAATAATTTTGAGGTGAACTAAACAAATTTTTTTTATTCGGTTTTGTTATAGTATAATTTTGAGTTTACTAAAGATTCACGCTAACTTTTGATTACAGTGCGTGGCCTTGAATGTTTACGAACTTGCTCCACTGTCAAGGTCTCTGTGTAGTGTCTCATTTGAGACATACCATGGAGCGTTGCAAATTGTCCGCAAAGTTCTGCTTTGCAGTACTTGAAGACTTTGAATGTGTGTCTTGGCAAGAAAACACCAAGCCGCACATGCATAAGTAATGACTGGTCTAATAATCATTTTATATAGTCGAACTTTGTTTATCAAACTCAATTTGGAGGATCTACATAACAAAAAATATAGTTGCCGAAACGCAATTTGGAATTTTTTTTTATGGATGCTGTATGTTTCTGCCAGGTCATGACTTTATCAAGGGTGACACCGAGATACTTGGCAGAATTTGTCCATGGTACACGATTTCCGTCTACAGAAACCTCTGCTGGGGGGCCGCGACGTTTTTTGGTTCAATAAATAGCCTGCGTTTTCGAATGATTAATTTTTATCAGCCACCGTTCCCCCCACTCTAGAACTTCGTCCACCGCATTCTGCAACCCATCGTGAACCAGATCACCAGTACACGACTGGGCGACAAGTGCAGTGTCGTCAGCATAGAGGTAGACTTCACAGTTCCTGGGGGAAGGGACATCATGGATGAAAAGCGAATAAAGAATTGGTCCTAGGACCGAACCCTGAGGAACACCGGCCCATACTGGCCGTTTTGTTGACAAAACATTGTTAATTTTGATCCGAAACTTCCTTCCTTCAAGATAGGATTTCGGTAATTTTAGAAGCCAAAAAGGAAAACCCTTTTGGATTAGTTTATAGAGGAGGCCCGCGTGCCACACCTTGTCAAAGGCTTTTGAGATATCCAAAAGCAAGATACCAGTACTCATGCTGAGGGTGAACCCTCTGGTTACATGCTCCGCCAGCCTGACTGCCTGTAGCTCGGTGCTATCCTCGGACCGAAAACCGAATTGGACGTCAGGAATCACATGGTGATTTGACGAAAAATTCTCAAGGTGACGATAAATCACCTTTTCGGCGAGCTTAGAAGGAGCTGACAGCAGACTTGGGACGGTTGTAGATAGATGTTGCCCACGATAATTAAAAATCAGCTGAAATATGGTATTGTCAAATGTTTCCACCTTTTTGCGTACAATATGAAGGAGTTGCAGATTGCCTAACATCTCGATATCCTAGGAACAAGTGAGCGGTCATATCAGACAAGTTGTATTCAGAGCGACCAAGTGAGAATGAAAAGCAAAAGCCTAGATCCCATTCAAAGCGTTTCGTAGTCTCGGATTGCGACGGAATCATGTAGGTCGGTTCAAAAGATACGCAGTCATGAGAACGTATATTAAGGAAATGTCGTCAACCAGTAGACGACTGTCTTTTAAACTGCACCAAGTAGGGATTACAAAGTTCTGGGTCATAAGAGCAGCATCTCAGTCGAAGTCTTATATGTTCTGTATTCAGAACAAGGATGTCAAATAGTGAATCATTTCGAAACATTACATTCCATGTATTGCAACTGACTAGATGTGTCCGTACCAAATGATTTCCACATTCCAGGACAAATGCCTTTTTGACAGATGGTGTCTATCTATTAAGAGAATATACGCTTGACTTATAATAATTATTAAATCTCGAAAGCATTTAGCTGCACCAAACACCTGCTTTCTCCAGAGTCTTTCTCACTCATCTGTCTGCATACGTAGTGATGTCATCCAGGATAATTTATTTTGCTGAAAACAGAGACAACGCTAAAGAAATGATTTCTGAGAAAAGCCCACGTTGACTTTTTAGGATAAAATCAATCACAACAGATGTATTATGACAAAAAAAAATTTGTCCAACACCCAGCTAAGGAGCTTCTCTTTAACGCTACAGGAGGAGGCATAGGAGGCGAGCAGGTCACAGCTGACAGCAAACTTTTGTAATATGACCGAGGTCAGCATTTCCAAATGACTGGATGATTGTATTCCATAAGCCTGTGATATATCCTAGGAAGTCTTGGATGATCTCTGGTACTAAAATCCATACCGCCTAAATACCTGCATCTTATACAATTCTGTTATCTGTGGTATTCGTTCCATAACATACTTGGCGCTTTTCTACGTATCTACAGTTACCCAAACATTCTTGCATCTTGGTGCTAAAAAGCCAAATGAATTGAGCCGAAATAGGAAAATTAAAGGTTACGAACCTACATCTGCAGCGACTGTTAATCCGACCTTCGACCGATTTTTCCGCTAGTGAGTTTATTACCCTCCACCTTGTTTTCCGGTACACAAGCAAGCTAGTAGTTAACAGTCGGCCCAAGGGTTTACGCCAGACATAAAATAACATCCGTTCATCCCCGGTACCCCCTTTCACGGTCATGATTACAATCCCTGCAGGTCTATTTCCAGTGTTCTCCTTTTGTAAATACCTTCGGCATATGTTTATTCTAATGGAGGAACGGGTTGGTCCGCCGACGGATGTGATGTTCGCCGTCGACCAAGTCCATAACAATAATATCACCTGCAGACACGGAGATAATGCTAAGTTTGTTTGTATTCCTAGCAATAAGAGAAAAAGTTCGAATGAACAGTGCATATTAAAGGAGATATCTACGTACACATTATAGGCGCCCCTTCAGTTCAATCAAATAACGACACTAATCTAACAAGACGAATCAATATTAAAGTCTTAGATCGCCAGATATTCAAGCACACTCCAAGAAACATTTCATTGCCTGTGTGATCTAACCACCATTGAGTACTTGAAGATTGGCAATAGTTCGTATTAAGCAAAGGACAGTATCTGTTTTCAATTGCTATATACTAAGGCAGCTGTGAAGACAAAACCTAGATTTCCAGGTACTGCAACTTTTGAACTGCCTAAGGTTAGCAGAGCTAGAGAAGAGTTTCTGTCGCTTTGTTCTTAACGCCCTTGAATCGAAGGGAATTTCGTACTTCTTAAATCCCAATATACACAGCTTAACTGAGTTAAAATGAGAAGCTGATAATTGGGGGGTCTCTTTGGTAGGTATAAAATGCAACGGTATCATAGAGGAAAGTTCAGAGTAACAAAGTTCGTTGGTAGATCGGTAAAAGGAGACAAGATTGTTGGCTGCCCGCTGACTACTTGACATCATCCATTAAGAAAGCGTCATCGATAAGTTTAACAGTTCTTTCCTGATAAGAATCAAATACGAACAACGCAGTTGGCGCAGCAGCACGACGAACACGTTAACAGTTTTACAAGTTGGCACTTGTCTGGACCTTAACAGCAGTTCCTAGTTCTAAACGCATAACGCAGATTCATCCAAGCTGCTGCTGCCACTAATGAGACGAGTGCGTAGAATGTCCTCAGTGGCTTAAAGCCGAAATGAATAGCTGCATGGTAAGCAACAACGCCTTTCATTAGAAAGCGATCTTACTAGCATTCTACTATAGAATTCAACTATTGGTATGCAGATCTGTGGATCAAATCTGTGCCGTGTAGGCACACAAAAATCTAAATTGAGAAATTGGTTTCGAAGAAAGAAATGCAATATTCAAAGTAATGCAGCAATTCTTTGGTCAAGAACAATTTTTATCCCACATTTTGATGCAACAATTAGCAGTTTACTTGAAGGTACATCTGATCTCAAAATTACCTTGAAGGTTTTGGTCAGGCTCATTGACAAGGATTTACTCGTACTTGAATTTAAAATTGTCCGCAATTTTCATTTCAGGGATAAGAGAAACGTGGTTTCCGTTAAAAATGTGTTTGACCTTCAAATGACCTTGACTATTATCGTAGGTCATGGACATCACAACTAGCAAAGTAGTGCTATAAGCTTTTGGTAAAGGAACTGTTCAGCCGTAAAAGCTCTCTATTGTTGTTGCCTGAACACCAAGATGCTGGCTTAATGTTGTGTGGAATGCAAATGTACTTTCTGCAGCATATTTGCTCTAAAATGAGGTGGTTCAAATATTCTTATATCATAGTTATACAACACCTTATAGGACAAATTTTGAATGGTTGCATAGACGTTTATACAACTATATTATACGGCATATTTGTGCGGTAGTGAAAATAGTTGTGTTGTGGCATCCGTGGTATCGTTTATACAACAAACCCGAGCCTTGTGGTATTTACTACTTTGGCAACAAATTTTTCCCAACGGAAGCACTTATAAAACTGTGGTTTAGTAACTGTTGAAGGCTGTACATCTGCAACAATATTACAACCTTTATAGTACAATTGCTGTGCTCGGCAGACATTTGTTGCTAAATATGCTGGTATACAACTTCACCATAACCTAACTTTTTGCTGTCATCTTTTTAGTTGAAATGCCATAACCAATATTTTAAGACATGCATATTTGTTTAGAAGGTTTTATCAACTGTTCAAACAGGAGATATAGATCTGGTATAAATTCTGGGTAAATCATTCGACTCTGTCCTTATTTCATTTTAGAGATTTGTCAAATTGTTGTATAACACTTGCAGACAACACCAAAATATTCTAATAAACGGCCAACATGGATGATGCCATCATTATACATACCCGCCATATTGGGCAAAGATATATTTCTATATTGAAAATTAATTAATTATGTTTCAGTTCGACATTACAGATATAAAGTGATAAACATTAGTGTAATGGTGTTATAGGATTTGTGGAAGATTTAACGCAGATAAGTTCAGTTTTTTATCTTAAACATCTAAACATACCTTTGATCATTATTAAAATATGAATCAAATACGAAGCCCGTACAAATTGCGTAACTACTTTGCACGATAATCACAATAAAATTTGCTGCGCAAGTAATTCAATAGCCCTATATCACCGTGTAGAAGTTTATCATATACCTCTGTGTATGAAATTCACAATGGCCGATATGTAAGTAAACAAGATGACTGTAATGTGTTAGTTATCGCCTATACGATACATAAGAAATATTTTGGTTGCAATAAAGTAAAATCATGTAACAGAATAGTTTTATAGTGGGCAAAAACTCTTGCACCGTCGCAAATGTTCAATAGCGGCTGCAAGAGGTTTACACTTTTGTTGTATAACTGTTACCTGCAGCCCTCATACAACCTCTTAAATGACTGGACTGTCCTATTAGGTGTGCCCATTTCGCTTGTATAGCTGTTCTAAGAGCGTTTTGAAAATGTTACAATGCTGTTTAAGGAAGACTGTATAATCGGTCATGCAACTCTAATAGGAGTGATAACTGTTAGTTGGGATATTTGAACATAAAGTTTCTTGCCCTTCGCTTCCGGTTTAAAAAATAGCGCTCTAAGAAAACTGTATTAACCTTCGCATGAACTTGAAGGTCATAGGCAAGGTCACGTTCAATGTGACCATTGCATGAATATTTTCAGACACTACAATTTTGATTGGCCACATTTTTCTTTAGGAAATGTATTTTTTGAGATATCTATCCTTACTTTTTAAACACCCTGTTCATGTTTGTGGGTAGAACCATGCCTACAACATTCCTGGCGTTTCAGTTAGTAAATGTACCAATTTTTAGGTCTCTCCGTATTGTAATTCAAACGTGATAGACGTGATAAACGTGTTTAGGATAAATATTGGGTCCTCGCATGTTTAGTTTTTTTAAACAAACTTTTTGGATCTTGTTATTGAAAAAAGTCATTAAAGCTCCTTGGTTGCTTGCTTGAGCACTCTCGTCCCTTAAATACAGCGCAATGTCTCCAAAACTCCCTAAATAGATGCATATTCTATCTCAAACGCGAATTTGTTCACTCAGTGTTCGGTACACCATCATCGGGCAATAAGTCAATCCTGTTTGGCTCGCTCGAACAACTGCTTACAACTGAATTAGTTCCAGTTGACCAAGCGCGATAACGTATTATTGAGTGAAACAAGCCAACTTCGGGGTATTTGTGTGCTGCTCCTACAGAAACTTACAAAACTCTCTCTTCCCTTCTCATCTCTACTGATATGCACACATCTCCCTGTTCTCTGCTATCGCCTCTGGTCATCCGCCCGAAAGCAGCAAATATATACAGGGGAAGTATTGTTTTCTAGAGTGCTTTCCAATGTGAGGTGAGGAAGCAGTTACATCTGAATATTAACAAACAAAAGTATTTTGTGGTTTGAGACCATAAAATGTACTGAAGTTTACTTATTGTAGGTATATGCGTAATAATGTTATCTTGGGTAATGACTGAAGAAGACGAAATTATGACCTTGAGTGTAGACCACTGGTACTATATCTACATAAGAAAGACATATAATGTAATCCAACATGCAGATTAAAAGCCTTCGAACAGTTACGTAGTTATCATCAGTTTCAAACTCCTTAGTGCTCCATTTGAGAAAACGCGAATATACACGGGATTCAATTTTGATCTCCCCACCTAAATATTTCGAAAACAACGAATCATAGAAAAGAAAGCTCCAAACAAAATTTCTAGGGTTTCCAGGAGGCAAAATAATAGAGATATTGACAATGACCTTCTAGGTCATTTCAAGGTCAATTAAATATTTTCAATTAGAGCCAACCTTTTTCACATTTGAATTAAAGAGGAACAAATTTTGATCACGAACACCCACTTTGGCCATGACCTTGATCATTGCCTTGAGGGTCATCCCAAGGTAAAGTGAAGGTTTGTGACCATGACCATGACCTTCAAAGTCAGCATTTCCATGTTGTTATACTGAAAATGTAAAAAGAAGGAAATTTTACATCCGAATAAGGCCCGAATCGTCAGTCGTCCCTACAATTGTAGGGTGCGTTTATGGCCTCCTTGATTATCATACTCCTTTCTCTCCTTCAAAAATTTCTAGATTACACTTGTCCCGTGTCAGCGTCAGCGCTCTCCTATTGTAAAGATATATTTTCTTTTTAAATTGTAGGAAATTTCAGGCTGATAAAACATGATATAACTCAAAAGCAAGCACAATTTGATGCAAATAGATGTTTGTGACATAACCTCAAAATAGAGCGCTGACACCGAGAAGTAGAAAACTATGACAATCAAGGAGGCCATACAAGCGCCCTACAATTGTAGGGACGACTGACGATACGGGCCTTAGACATTGACCTCAAACTCAAGGTCGCGTCAATCTTATATATTATTTGAAGTCGCGGTAATTTAGCCTTGGTGTAGCCTTGAAGGCAATGATCAAGATCATGACCAAGGTGACGTTTGGACATTAAATTTAAATATAAAAATAAAATATCATTCTGCCCCTCGAAGCCCTAAAACTTTCGTTTGAAACTTTTTTCTAGAATGCGCAGCTTTTAGGTACATGCTGCTATGAGGATCCCAACAAAATTTTGTTAATCCGATTTTTGAACAGCTTAAGGTTAGTAGAGCTGGGAAAAGCTTCCTCTTGTAGATTGTTCCGCAATCTCTACACCCGCGGGACAAAGGAGCGGTCGCTTCGGCCAGTTTTGGATGTACGAAGTTCGACACGGTCAAGATGGGAGGCCAATGTCAAGCGAGCCTGTCTGGCAGGCACGTTGCGCGGCGGCATCATGAATCAGAGCTCTGAGGTGCAAAGCCCGTTGGTGTAGCGGTAGAAGAGAGCTAGGTGCGGAAATCCCTTATAGTTACAACTGGAATACTGAAAACTAATGAAATATATATATATATATAATATTCAAGAGGAGATCTGTACATCCATCGCGCATGTCATGTGTGCCATACAACTTGCATATCATCGTTTGGCTGACCCATTTTTCGATGCAATGTTCAAGCTGATTCAAGATGAATCACGATCAATTTTAGTCGAATAGTAGATCAAATCTGCAGGGTTCCATTGAACTGTTTGAATTTCTATTTGCATGATTAGTTTATTCATGGTAGTGTTCCAATTGACGTAATGGAGATAAAGATCGACGATCGGGGATAAAACTTCTCGCAAATCATCACACACAATACGATAAACGTATTAAGCAAAGAAATGGTACAGAAACTATAGATTTATGGCACATATTTCAAACAATAAACCAAAGTCCAAAATATTTAAGATAGGAACAGGAATTAAATGAGTACAAATGTGCAAAACCTAAGTCCAATTGTATCCGCCAACATATCATCAGCCACCAGTATTGGTGGTCAATAATTTTTTCTGTGGGTGCTGCGGGTTCAATATCACTGTATTGTTTTGCATAAAATGAGGCATTCTATCAATATTTTGACTGAAATCATGGAAACTATTAGAAGCGTGATACTATGACAGTAGGAAATTTTTGGGCCAATATCTAGAAGTACTTGTTTGCTTACCCAAAGTTGATTGATCAGGGAAAGGAAGCTGTATCCCCTATCATGTCACAGGCGACGTCACTGAGTTCGATCCGAGATATTATTTCGAGCCCATTTAACATGGCGCCGTTCTCTAGTCACGAAAAAACTTTTGGCAACTCCAATAATCGCAAAGTTTTTCTCATCCTGCGGAAGGATCGATCGGGCCCAAGGTGAATTTCTCCGCGACACCAGCCAATAGGGTCACATAGTTAAGCGAAGTGTGTTTCTGGAAGTTTCGTGAGTTAAGCAAGGGATACTACGCGTTTGTGTTTCGACGATACAGCCTGGCATTAACTTGGACTGAGGGTTATGGGTGACATTCTTTGGCAGATACAATAGTGATACTCTCAAACATTTATTATGTTAGGAGTGAATATAAGTCATCTGCCATCGATATATATGTGTACCCACCTTTCAACCAGGTCAGTCCAAAGATAGATAATAGATAGTAATTACAGTCAGCGTCCATTATTTCAAAATATATGTGATTAATCTGTACATACTTCCTCAGGTAACCGTCACCGACTACGAAATCTTGTTGGAAGCCATACATAGTCTAGACTTTCTACATACTGGCAGTATTTTCATTGTTGGGGATTTTGATATAACATCATATGCTGTTTTTTTTTTTTTTTTTTTTTGGCATTA
Organism: Acanthoscelides obtectus; assembly: GCA_963669975.1. Lineage (NCBI taxonomy): Eukaryota > Metazoa > Arthropoda > Insecta > Coleoptera > Chrysomelidae > Acanthoscelides > Acanthoscelides obtectus. The sequence goes on from CAVLJG010000005.1 coordinate 62,355,748, forward strand.
GAACTAGGTGTTCATGCAGCCAGTCACTAAGCATTATATGAATGATGGATCATCGGTTTGATTTTGGATTCATGTGTTTCCAAACTGGAAGTCTACTGTTATAGAGGGATGATGCTAGGGATCTTCACAGAGGACACTTCTTCACGCCTCAGGGGTCGGTCAGGGCAATTTCTTACACGTGCACAGGTAGACCACGGTAAGAGGAGGGATATAACAAATAGGGAGGCAACAAGGGTATGTGAGGTGATTATAGGTTTACATTGATTGAATGGATAAATTCAGCCAGGCTGTCGTAGATCTCCTTTCTATTTAAGCATAATAAATGTATGAGGTTAAAAGGAGTCAGTACATTTAAGTCTATTACTCTGTTTATTAGTCGCAGAGATTGATTCCTATTGTTCTGACAACCGAAGAATAGGTGGTCGAGATTTCCAATTTCATTACATCTTGTGCATAGGTCAGTGTCCAGTACGCCAATCCGATTTAGATGCTCTGGGTAACATGCGTGTCCAAATCTGATCCTTATCAGTGTCGTTAAGGTTTTTCTGTTGTATTTGTAATTACTAAACCAGGTGTATCTAGGGATTTCGGGTTGTATTAATACATATCTATTTATTCTTGAATTTTTATATTTCTCCCATATTGTTTCCCAATCAGTTCTCGTTTGTTTTTTTTGCAAATGAATATATTCATCTATGGGAAGAAGGTGTCCAAGATTTCTCCAGAAGTAATGCTTTCCCTAGCCAATCTATCAACCCTCTCAATGAGCTTAATTCCGACATGGGCTTTTACCCATACCAATTTTATTTTGTAGTTTTTGGCATTTAGTTTATGGAGGAACTGCTTTATTTTCAAGATGTATGGGTTAATATAAGGGTTATTTATGTCGACTGGCTTAGCTATACTTGTCAAGACTGACAGACTGTCTGATATTATAATCCCTTTGATAATTACCTTGGAATCTAAGTATTCCAAGGCTTTGAGAATAGCAATGGCTTCAGCTGTGAATATAGATGTCAGACTGTTCAATTTGAGTTTTGATGAATGTCCACTGGGTTGTGCAATAAAGGCACAACCTGTTCCTTTGCTGTCCTTAGAAGCGTCACTATAGATTTTAACGTATTCTGGATAAGGATTCAACAGTTCTTTAAGACAGTTTTCTCCGGTAGAGGGGATGTAGTTTGGTAAAATTAAGTTGTGTTTCTCGAGGGAAATGAAAAATTCTTGAGAATTCCGGGATGATTGGTATTTAGATAAATTATCTATCTCTATTCTGGAATTCCTAAATGCTTCACAAAGGGGGGGTGATTGTTTTTTCTGCCAATATTTATTGGTGAGGTCATGAGAGTTTAACGTGCTTATTTTTTTTATTATATGGTCTTGCTTTACTTCTGACTTGATAAGTTGTTTTTTTGACAATAATTGTCTCCTTAGCTGAAGAGGTGGTTCAAGGCATTCTACTCTGAGGGGTTCAATTGGAGTTGACCTCACTGCGCCCAAACAAAGTCTCAATGCACTGTTTTGTAGTGTATCCAATTTTTGTAAGGCTTTATGACTAGCAGAACCATACAAAGTGCATCCATAATCGATGATCGATCTGATGTATGAGCGATAGAATGTTAACGCTGTATCAGGATCTGCTCCCCACCACGTACGTCGAATCATCTTCAGGAAATTAATACCTTTTTGACACTTCGTAACTATTTTGTCAATGAAAGGGTACCATGTTAGTTTATGGTCAAGAACAACTCCAAGGTACTCCACTGTTTCTGTTACTGGAAATCGAGAGCCCCTGATTTCTATATCACCTGTTGGAGGAATGTTGTGCCGTGAGAAGAATACTATGGATGATTTCTGTGGTGATAGGCTGAATCCCAATGTGTTCATTTGACTTGTTATCGAAGTTATAGCGCTTAATAGGGATTCTTTGCATGATTGGAATCCTTTTTTATCTAGGTAAACGACAAAGTCATCAGCATACTGTACGAGATTGTATGTTGGGTTAACTACGTGGATATCTCTAGTATATATGTTAAACAGGACTGGTGATAAAACCGATCCCTGAGGAAGGCCTACTGATACTTCTCTAGGGCCCAGAAGTGAGTTGGTTTTGGATCTGACAAATATTGTTCTGTTTAGAAAGAGCTTTATGATAGTCCGACAAGTATTACTTGGAACCAGAATATCTTCTAACTTGTCTTTTAGCATGGACAGGTCGACGCAGTCATATGCTCCTTTGACGTCTAAAAATGCAGCTCCCAGGTATTCATTCCTTGAGAAGCAGTTTTGGATATCTGTAACTACATTCCCTACAGCATCTAAGGTACCATATCCTTTTTTGAAACCAAATTGTGACTTCGGGAATAAATTTCTTGCGTAGAGAAACCATTCTAGTCTGTACTTTATGATTCTTTCGAGAGTCTTAAGGATGCACGATAATAAGGATATTGGTCTGTATGATTCATATAGATTTGGATCTTTGCCCAGTTTGAGCACGGCCACAACAATTATTTTTGGCCAGTCTTCAATGTCTCCGTTTTCTAACCATACCTCATTGTAAAGTTCTAGTAATAGCTGCTTTGCATTCAAAGGTAGGTGCCATAACATTGAGTATGTTATGTTGTCCCAGCCAGGGGACGAATTGTTTGAGTTCTTTAGCGCATATTCAAGTTCCGTGACAGTAATGGGATGACTGAAGATATTGTCAGTCAGGGTTTCAGGATTTTGACTACGGTGAATCTCTGGAAAGAATGATGTGGTCGAAGGAGGAGCGATTTTGTCTAGGAAATTTGCTTCCCAATCCAAGTTATTGCATTTCCTATGAGTGACTTGAATTCTCTGCATTTTCTTAGCCTAAGACCAAAGCTCGGTGCTTGGGGTGTTTTTATTTAAGTTGCAACAGAATTTTTTCCAATGCGTTTTTGCTTTGCTTTTTAGTAGTCTTTTTGTGTGTGCTATTGCTCTCTTACAAGCAATGAAGTTGGCTTCGCTGGATATCTGCTTGTACTGTGCAAGGGCATTTTTCCGTTTATTAATTTCTTCATCGCATTCTCGATCCCACCAAGGAGCAGGTGTCTTATTTTGTCTTGTGAAGGGTTTATATCGAGGGATTGAGCTACGGCCGGACTCATTAATGCCTTGAATAAAAAACTGATATTTGTCATTTATATCCTGGAAATTCGGATGAGAGTTTGAGAAATAATTGTCTGCAAGTGAATGGAAATGATCCCAATTGGCTTTGTGGGTATTCCATGTGTATTCCACATCATATGCTGATTATCTTGAAAATAGTACCTATCTCAAATAGTTACATAAACACTTTAAATGTTTTAGCAAGATTTTTCAATGTCATTCAGTATGATAACATACACAATTAAAATGGAAATTTGCTAAATTTAATTTGGAGCAATGCCATTTGCTATGTTGAACATGCTGATAATGCGTTAGTGTGGTGAGGATTCCCATCATCCTGCATTGATTGTAACTGTGTCATTTTCCTCCCACCAAACATAATAACGTGTTGCATAGCGACTTTAAAGGTTCATATAATTTTAGGAAAGCTGACTTTCAGTTGCTCTATGAAATGACTGTGAATATTAGCTGGGGAGTCTTGAAAAATTTTAGTGACGTTGATTTATGAATATTTCTATTCTGAGATCTATAGAATTCTTGATTGTTGTGTTCCTAAAGTTAGAATACCTTATAATAATAGGTATCCTCCATTAGAACCCTTAAACAAAGAATGGTGGCATTCAAGACTTTCAGATGCACTGGTGATACTTATTTATAGAAAAATTTGTAAGACTTCGTTCAGAGATAAAGCAACATGTACTCGTAGCTGTTTCATATCGTCACTACATTCACTCTTTAGAGTGTGAAATATCCAACAGTTCCGGGAAATTCTGGTCTTTTGTTCATAGAAAAAGAAACTGCACCGGTATTCCGAAGGATATGCTGTTCAATGGGCTAGGGTTGAATACACCTAATGATGTATCGGTAACCAAATAAGTGCATGCGGTTGCTGTATATCGCACATTGCCATGATATTGTTTACCGATAGCGATTGTTTGTTCCCTACTGTCACTTTAGTATGAATCCTTCTTTTCTGACACACATAAAAAGTTGCTAAAAATTGTTACATACCTAGTTTTAATAATTTAAATGGCGACGAATAAAACAGTAATTCGAACTTGTTTACTGTATGAGTACAAACTTGGTACAAAAGCTGCAGCAGCGGCGCGAAAAATATGTACCACATTCGGAGATGATGCCGTTAGTGATCGAACTGCACAGGAGTGGTTAAAAAAATTTTCTTTGTCAGATCTCAGTTTGAGCGATGAACCGCGCTCAGGGAGACCAAAAATCATGAACAACGAGGATCTTCGACAGGTTGTGGACGCAAATTGCAGAACAACGTGCCAAGAACTTGCAGAAATGTTCAGTGTGAGTCCTGAAACTATTCGTTAGGAAAGACGTGGAAGTTAAGCAAATGGGTCCCACATGAACTGACAAATGACAACAAATTAAGTCGTCTTACCATTTGTTCAGCAAATATTTCACGCAACGCTAATGAACCATTTCTTAATCCGTTATTAACCTGCGACGAAAAATGGATCTTGTATTCGAATTCTAAGCGTTCGTATCATTGGTTGTCACCTATTGATTCGGTACCACACACGCCCAAGGCTTCCTTGCACCCAAACAAGGTTTTGTTGTGTGTTTGGTGGACAGCAACTGGAATTGTCCATTATGAGTTTTTTGAAAGGGGTCAAACCATCACTACTATTTTGTAGTGTGAGCAGTTTTAACGAGTACAAGCAGCACTCATCCAGAAACAGTCTCAGAAGGAAGTGATATTCTTGCAGGATAACGCCAAGCCCCATAACGCAAAAGTGACCCGAGAAAAAATTTCTGAACTCGGCTAGGAAACGTTACCACACCCGCCATATTTTCCCGACATTTCGCCCCAGGGGTTGTCACCTTTTTTTGCCTCTTGGCAACTGTATGAGGCACCGACAGTTCACAACTCGAGATGGTGTAATAAATGCAGTCCGCCAATTTTTTGACTCCAAATCCAGGGAGTTCTACAATACCGGCTAACAAACATTGGTTCCACGTTGGCAAAAGGTCATTGAATGTGATGGTAATTACTTCGACGAATAAATAATGTCTTTTTGTTTCTCAATAAAAATTTATATTTTTATACTAGAATCCGCACGGACTTATTTGGTTACCTGATAGTTGGCGCTTTTGCGGACCACTTTAGTGGGAGCTATAATACTCCAACAGCTCAATCTGTTTTTTTACTGACTACCATTTCACTACTACACTAGCTATGCCTAGTATACAGGAAATCGATGTGCTACAGGCGCTCAAGAAAATTAAGCCAAAAATGACTGCAAGTCCTGATCAAATACCTGCATTTTTTGTGCGAGATTGTGCGTCCATTTTAGCACATCCACTCATGATCATTTTCAATCTTTCTAAGAAAAATAATCACTTTCCCTCTATTTGGAAGTTGTGTAGGGTAACTCCTGTTTTTAAAAAAGGTGAGAGGAATTATGTAGAATACTATCGGGCTATCACAATTATCAGTAATTTCGCTAAAGCATTCGAAATAGTGATATAAACTGTGCTTTTCCATGTAAGCAGGTCTATCTCCGTCAGTCAACATGGTTTCATGAAGGGCAGGTCCACAGTTACTAACTTGCTACATCTTACTCAATATGTTTGTGAATCAATCGATAGACAACTTCAAACGGATGTAATATATACTGATTTCTCTAAAGCGTTTGATAGTTTAGACCATAACATCCTACTCAATAAATTATCTAGATTTGGTCTTTCAGATGCATTGTTGCTATTTTTCAGATCTTATTTATTTCATAGGAAACAGTATGTTATGTGCAATCGACATATGTCAAGCGAATACCCTGTAACGTCCGGTGTTCCTCAAGGATCTAATTTGGGACCTCTGTTATTTATTATGTTCTTAAATGATATTTCTGAAGTTATCTATGTCGATTTTCTTATATATGCTGACTATATGAAACTTTTCTGTTTCGATTGTCATCGATTGCAATGCAACATTGTAAGGGTTGACAACTGGTGTCGTGAAAACAGATTGGTTTTGAATGCTGCTAAGTGTCACATTTTGTCGTTTACTTTAAAGATGCAAAATATATTAAGATGAGAATTAACATTGAGGTGGTAGAACATACGTGGTTATATTTCAACAAATAATTTTAACTGTGATCCACCAATTTATGTCTTTATTGATAGTAATGTTTACTGATCTCGATATAACATAAAACTAGTTACTAAAGTTATTGTTTTTGAAAAGATTTTATAGACAGCATTAATTATGACCAGACTGGGTACAATATACTACTGGGTACTACTTGAAACTACTTATTAAATATCAAAAAATATTATATTTATTCAAGTTTGACATTAATAATGAATATATTCATTTGCAAAAGTCGCAAAAGTAAGCATCTTTTTCTGCATCAGAGCATGCCTCAGGAGCCCGTAATTGGCATAACAAACATTGAATCCACAGTTCCCTTCTAACATCATTTGAAATTTCATCCTGACAGAAGTTGCACTTTCCATTTCTGTCTTCGGGAATTTGACCTACTTTCTCTAAATCGTTATTTTCATCAGCTAGTACAATGTATTGAGTCACTTAGAAACCTCAGATTTTTTGTTTTCTTATCTTGTTATTTGGTTGCGTATAGGTGGAAATACGTGTATTATTCCTTTCTCTATAGCCTTTGACTGCTGTTTAGATGGTTTCTCCAGCTCTTGTTTATATGGCGACGAAGTTATAATTTGAGATTTTCCAGAATTTCGGCCTCGTGTAGTTGTTTCTTCTTCTTAATCACTGGCAAATGGACAAATAATGTTATCTCTGTTTATTGCAGGATCATTTGAACATCTGATGGGGAGATACAATGTGTTCAACCATCCTGGTTGTGGTTCTGTATCTCTTGAGCATCCTGGTTGGCAATCAGGAACATCCAAACTTCTAGTTAAAAGTTCTTTGTCGGGCTGCGAAGCTGATAAGTCAACGTCACTGTACTGAACGTCCGCTTCACAAAAACTTAACCTGTAGTTGTTTACTATATTTTCCTTTTCTTCAATGAAATCAGCATGTTTGAATATATCCCTGTTAAAAGGCCAGCCACCAGTGACTTTAAAACCATTAATAGCAATTTCAGCTGTTTGGCTGTTAACATATGCTTTGCTAAGTAGCTCTGCCAAATCAAACTGGGTTAATGGTTCTTGATTAGCTCTTCGCCAAAGACGAACTTCTTCACTATAATGTGTGTTGAAAAAATATCCATATTTGCCAGTCCATCAGTCCATAATACATCCTCTCCATTTCCAAGATATATTTTACTAACTCAGTCTCAATATTACCTCCTAAAACTGGTTTTCTTCCTAATTTTCTATTAACAACTTCAGATGATTCAATACCATTCTTGCATTGGTGCAATAGTCTCTGTAGAATGATCCTTGGAACATTTAATTGTTTAGCAGCTTTTTTCAGTCTCTTCGTTTTTTCTAAAACTGCTTGTAATGCTAATGTCACATCTTCCTTTTTCCACAGCTTTATCAGATTCCTCTTATGATATTTTCTTTTATTCCCCATGACTCTACGAACAAAAAAGCATTAATGAACTGTGGTACCAATATGGACCACTGACCATCATAGGGGCCCAAATTTCGTGAATCACATGTGGGATGCTCATGTACTAACAACAACCATTCTCAAACGTTACAGTATCAATGGATTTCGTCAGGAACATTATACTTTAAGTAACATTACACAACATGCAGTCATCAGAAAATATGATGATATGACTTACGATTAAAATTTTCGGACTGATATAAACTAACCTACTCTACCTTCCTGCGCGGCGAACACTTGTTAAATGATCGTGTGTTCTAGAATGGTACCAACATATTTAATTCGGCGGATTATCAATATTCTACCTCTAAATGATTGGAATATTTTCATATTTTTCCATGAACTGTGCAAAATTTTGTGTTCAAAGTTCAAACGAAAGATTTCAGTCAAAGCTTCGGCGCAATAAGTCCTAGCGTGACTATTACGTCTACCCTCTGTCCTTAGATTGTAAACCTACTTCTGCCATTGAGGTTAAGTTAGGCCTTCGCTCGAGCTTCGACTTGACGAATTGTTTGAATTTATACTAAGTGACATATAAATCCGAACACCCAATTTAAATGGTTTTATTTTAATAAAAGTTGGTGAATGTATTTATCTTACTGTAAATAACAAGTGAAAAAATTTTCAGCTTTATCAGTTGGACATTCCGGTTTTTATACTGCTTTTTTTCAATTCACTAACGCTCTAAAAATGAATATTTCTGCCGCAGTAAAGAATCAACGTTGGCGGATTTTGGTTCTTGACATCCTTTACGATCGGTTACGATGCCTAGAGTACGGAGACCTGTACGACTTCGTCAACTTAGTGAGTTTGATAGGGGCCGTATAGTGGGACTTCGGGAAGCTGGACTTTCTTTCCGGGCAATTGCAGTTAGAGTGCAAAGAAGTGTAGACACTGTGGTTAGGTGTTGTCAGGCATGGCTTCGAGAAGGCCGTACGCAAAGAGCAAGGGGCACTGTACGCCGCCGTAGAACAACAGACCGTGAAGATCGCCGCCTAAGATTATTGGCCTTAAGGGACCGTTTCTCCACTACCAGGTCCATTGCAAATGAATGGTTTGCAGAACACGGAAGACCTATTGGCATGCGAAGTGTTTACCGACGAATGAGAAGTTTTGGCTTGGTTTCATACCAGCCACACTGGGTCCTCCCTTTAACTCGAGAACACCGACGTAATCGCCTTGAGTGGTGCAGACAACGGTCACTCTGGGATCTGGAATGGAACAGTATTGTCTTTAGTGACGAGTCTCGATTTTGTTTAGGCATGCACGATGGTCGTGCCAGGGTTAGAAGGCGACGTGGTGAAAGGAGGAATCCACAGTTTTTTGTTGAAAGACATGTTCATCACACTGTTGGAGTTATGGTTTGGGGTGCTATAGCTTATGGTTCCAGGTCACCTTTAATCTTCATCAGAGGTAACATGAACGCGGAGCGTTATATCCACGAAGTTCTAGAACCCCATCTTTTACCCTACCTTGACACCCTGGCAGATCCAACTTTCCAACAAGATAATGCCCGACCACATGTTGCAAGAGTCACAATAGACTTCTTTCAACATAATGATGTCACATTGTTACCATGGCCACCAAGATCTCCCGACTTATCCCCAATTGAGCACGTGTGGGATACGATGGGTAGCAGATTGCTCAATTTGCAACGTCCTCCTCAGACTCTAGAAGCACTTCGAGAGGAGTTGGTGGTTGCCTGGAATGAGATACCACAGGAGGACATTGACCACCTGATCAGAAGCATGCCTAGCCGCGTTGGAGAATGCGTAGCACATCAGGGTGCATCCACACATTATTAAAGGTCAAAGGGCTTTAAAGCAGTGCAATCATTTTGAAATTTTGATCATTTACTTATTATGATTCATTAAGTACTTATACAAAATTTTATTAAAATAAAACCATTTAAACTGGGTGTTCGGATTTATATGTCACTTAGTATATTTGATACTGGAACTCTAATAATAAGCACTTCGTGGTATAGTGCAGTTAATTTATTTATTTTATCCACGACCAAGCGGAAAAGTGTATATTACTTCAAGCCTCGATTAGAACACTTGACCTTAGAGAAATGATATACTCCACTTAGTGCCACCTCCTTTTTGAGAACATAAAGAACGAAGGCAAAATCCACCTCGGCAGCCCCATTTCGAAGGGTGGTTTTTAGGATCAACTGGGGCACCGGCTGTAGCGTCATACCGGGACGCGTGGCAGATTTATGCAGTCTCTTCTTACGCGCCCCCTAGCGGTGGATGCAGGTGTAAGTTACTTCCACGGCCGCCTGCAAATAAAATATGAAATATGCCGCCGCGCTGTCCCGGCACGCTTGATTTACGACACGGCGTTATGGATGTTAGACCGCGTGTTGCGGCGAAGACGCCTTGACTGTTTGCTTGACTCAAATTAACTACTAGGGGGGGGGCGGGGGCGGTCTTGGATATCATATAAGAACACCAAAAGGATATGGTAAGTACGTTTCAATTACAAGCTGTCCCTTCTTAAACGCGGTAAAACAGCTCGCCACAATTTGCGCGTCATGAGCTGCAGCATGTGTCGGACACTTGCTGCGGACACATGATGAGGGAACGTTTGTTTCCGTTGCTACAAAATTCCGCAACTTATTTAAATAATGACGATCCACGACCCACTTCAAAATAGACGTGGCTATAAAGGAACAATTGCTTCTGAGAGACTCAAAATTATCTGATAGTTACTTCAAAGTAACTACTAAAACTTCGTGTCCTTCTCTTTCATCATTTTCATTTCAGAACAGTTGCTCGTACCTTTCCTTTATTATCTGCCTATCGAACTGCTAAGCTCTTGCTCCACCTCATCTAGGGCCGTCCTAATCCGCTTGATTCGTTTCCTCTGTGCCAGGTTGAGTTTGAGCGATATATTTCGTACTTTGTCTCACCATTGTCTCATAGATTCTCAAGTTTGCTTCATTTCCAGCATCTTCATTTTAACATAATGATATTCTTGATGACAATAATACTCTTATTTCCGCCTCAACAACATCACCTGAGATTTATATCTAAATATCTTAATTTAATTTTTTACTGGATAACGTTAACTCCAATCTCCTGTTTGCATCCCAATGGTCTTTTGGACGTTGTCATGCATTCAGTCTTGTGGCGCGATATCCTTGTATCGAATGACTTGCAATGCGCTCAAATCTGTGTAATAATCACTATAAATTGTCTTCATCCGCGACTACCGGTACAGCATCGCAGTCTCTATCACAAAGAAAAAACATGTAGACAGGGCTTCGTAGGGTTATTACTTAAGAAACCTATATAATGTCAAAAAACCAAAAAAATGTCAGCTTGCTGACTAGATTGCAAGTGTGCAAACACTTCATTCCGCTATTACCTATGAGCGCTGCGAGCATTACCAAAAGCGTCATCTATGAAGAAATAGCTCAATGATCACCTACAAGTCAGTTCCCACGCATGCTTTGTTGGTTACAGGATGCCTAGATAGCGTCTAGAGTATATCTCTGAGAAGATGTGGCAAAGAAAATTGTTTAAGTAGCAGAGTAGCAAGATCGCATCTGGATGATTGCGTGGTGATTGTGTGTATTGATATGCATGTGCATGAAATCAGTGATATTTGCTATATCAGAAAATATCTATTAGCTGTATTAGACAGTTTATTTGTGCTGTTATCTTTGAAGAGAGTTTACGTTCAAAATTATAAATTACGATTTTCCCCGGGCTCTTTTTTTGCATTCTCAAAAAATTTACGTGTAATTCTCACCGGGCCCGCGTTGTATGTAATTGATCCACAGAAAAATTAGAAATGGCGCATCACACACAAAAGATTTTTGCAGTGTCTCATATCTAGGGGCGTATTTTCCACTTTGTATCGCAAAGTATTTTTTTATGAAATTTAAATGTCTGGAAATGAAAGATAATCTGCAATGTAATGACTTTTTCACGTTCCATGAATATTCCTGTCTGTCTAATATTTTCTCACCTGTTGGTTGTGGTATACTTCACCAACCAAGGATTTTTTTCTTATCGTTAACAAAAGTGGGTGCGCAACAGATTTCTAGATTTGCATACATATAAATTAAGGCACACAATGCCCGTATCGTCAGTCGTCCCTACAATAATTGTAGGTTTATGGCCTCCTTGATTTCGATAATATTATGTCCTCTTCGGTAAGTTATTCTTTTGATTTCTAGTCTGCTGTCAATCAGAAGTCAATTGTGATGTTAGGTTATGTTTCTTTTTTGACGTTTAAGAAATTTTAGACATGAATCAAATACCGAAGAATATTTTCTTGCAAATAATTTTGATCATTCAATAATAATTTCCTACATTGAACAAATTCGTCAGGCTGTGGTATCTTCAAGTCCCATATCTGGTATTAATGATCTAAAATCAACAATTTAATGCAAATGGATGTATAGTCAACGCCAAACAAAGTGGCGTGCACGTCATCAAGGTGGGTGTGTTGAAAAATTTACATTGTTGCCAAACTTTTTGTAAAATAATAAAATTTATTATTTACATATCTAGGTTTATAAGCAATATTAACCTCAAATGAGAACAAAAATAATAGTATAATAAAATTATAGATCTGTACTTGCATAATCATTAAGTATGACAATTATTGATCAGATGACACTATGAAACTACCATATTTAATTGATAGCTTAAAGGTACTGAATAAAAATCCAAATGGGGTCCTCCAAATTTTATGCATGGTATTTATTTTACAGAATTCATACAGAAAAATGCATTCTAAAATTAGGTAAGCTACTGGTGTAAGCTTTTTCTGTACAATAAAGTTAGTCGGAGTTTCTTTCTTCAGCGCTGTCTGAATCTGAATCTTCATCACTCTCAAAGTTGATTATTAAAGGTTCGATGTCTGGTCGATCAAAAATTCGTTCTCTTTCATACCATTTAAAAATTTCTTGCTCAGTATGTCGAACACTAATTTTCCACATGTCTGGGGTAACCGTTTGTAGAGCCTCGGTCCACATATCCAAACAGTCTTTTTCACTGTTACCATCTCTACCAATATGTCTGTTATAGTAACCTTTTGCTATGCCCCAAATTAACTCAATAGGGTTAAATATACAATGGTAAGGAGGCAGACGAAGAACTTTGTGCCCATGTTGTTCCGCCAATTCATCAATCACGTATATTTTAGGTGGTTTGTTTCTAAAAAAGCAGTTATTTTAAGAATAGGAATAAACAAAAGAAATATAAACTGTCGACCAAAATATATATAATTAAGAAGCATTATGTACCGAGCAACAATACTCAATAGCTCTGTTTTAAACATTGCGTTTAAAAATGGTATGTTTTGATTTGTCAACCAGTCTTGGATATTTTTTTTTGTCCATGCATTGTTGGGCACTTTGTTCAATATCATACTGTGATAAGGGGCGTTATCCAGTATAATCATAGATGGACTCTCCAATTTTTCTAATAACTGATGTTGAAACCATTTCAAAAAATTGTCCTGGTTCATCTCTCCATGGTAATCGCTCAATTTTGTTTTCGAAGAAAATATCGCTTCACTACCCTCAATAAACCCATTTTCATTTCCAGCATGTAATGTAATGTATCTAAAATATATTAGTTTTAAATTTTATAGTGCAAATTGTGTAAAAGTACATACCTTTTACCATCTGTTTTAATAGCTTTCACGCTTTTTTGGTTTCCATTTTGCCAAGAGCGACCTATGGTCCCATTTTGAAATATCCAAGTTTCATCGAGGAAGACAAACTGGTATAAGGCCTCAACTTTGGCTTGATTGTATTGCCTTAGAAATTCCACCCTTTTCAAAGCTATACTTGGTAGTTCCATGAGCCCTCGTCGCGGATTGTCCTTAAGCCACTTAAATCGAAGATCTCTAAGCAACCGCCTTAAAGACGTGGCACTACCATCAAATAATGCCTTATCTCTTAATCGAGACCATAAAGTTTGTATCGTAACTTGTTCTTCTGAAACCATGTGTAATATGACATTATAATTTAGTTAACAAATTAATGCAAATTTCTGATAAGTTATTATAATAACATCTTACGTTTGTGATACATATTATAGATCACTTCTCGAATGGCACTTGTATCCAATGTCGCTGTGTTGGTTACACGTTTAATATAACTCCGCTTTTTCTTGGGCGATTCTAAATTTGCATCACTTTTCACACCCTCGGAAATACGACTAACTGTCCTTAAACTAATTTTTAAAGCAGCAGCAACACGCTACAAAAAATGAAATAAAATTTCACTATTATTAATATACATTACATATAATTATTAGTAACCTACCTCTTGAACAGCATTTAAAGGCAACAAAGGCCCGTTGTTGTCCCTTTCTTGCTCAAAGTAGTGCATTAACGAGGCCACGAGTTCCTTACACCGACTATTTAACTGTTTGGGCATCTTTATATACCAAAATTGCCTTTATCTACTCGTAAAATGAATAATTTTGTTTTGAAACAAACAGTTGTTGATTTACAGTATGCGGGGCCAAAGGATTTATAAAGATTTGAAATGCCACAAATTGATTCAGTGTCAAAATTAATACAAATGTCAGTTCCCAGTTTAAATAAGTTTCAAGGTGACAATGTGTCAACGCTGCGAAATCGGTTTAGTGCGTTTACATGTCGATAAGCGATTGGAGCGTTTGAAAAACATTTTATTTCGCATAATGCGTCTAAATTTATCAGAAAGCAACTTATGTGATATTTTAATAACAATGTTTATATGACTATTAACCATAATAAGAGAGTAATGACCATTTTACAATTTATATATCACATTAATATGAAACTGCAATAGAGCAATTGTTTGTGATAGAAACCTAGGCATTAGGTCGGGGAATTTTTATCGTGATGACATGCACGCCACTTTGTTTGGCGTTGACTACATATATATATAACTTGAGACATGGTCATTGTCGTCTAGACCAGTTAGGTGAAAAATTAAAGTTTCCGCCTTTTGTTGGGTACTTCGTCGAAGCTTTAATTTTTCACCTATATACGTATATATATATATATATATATATATATATATATATATATATCTGCCTAACAGCTTACAACCAAGCTGTTCCTTGATGAAGCTGGTAAGTTACAAAATTTTTAAACATTGCATATTCATATTTATATACTTATTGCATTTTTTTTTAGATGTGGTTCGTTCTCACAGACTTTATGAGATGTTGGATAAGAAACAGTGTATCCCAAGTGCAACTGCATTGTTGATTTCGGAGATGGCTGTTCACAAATCATTGTCAGACATTGGATTGCCTAGTGTCAGGCTACAAGTATGTATAATGTGTAAAACCTCCGAAATTGAGATTAAACATGCCCTGCCCTATCTGGTATTTTTTTATATTAGTGGGAACCTTAACCTAAAAATTTCAGACTGTAACTCTAAAAAATATCAGCCCACACCAATTTTTAATGTGTCTTGAATCTATGCATCTTTTTTGCAGATATAAACGATCGTGATATTGCATACAAAACTCCATGACTATTTTGGAAGGATAAAGAGGCGAATGATCTTCCTAAGAATGGATTCATGCATCCAGGCACTTGAAAGCATGTTTGAAGAAGCCAACCCTACTGAAACAAGTGAATTTGCTTTTTGTGACTGACATGTGTTATACTGCAAATTGTAAATTTAAGGTAGGCATAAGTTTGTTTATTCATAAAAGTTAAAAGCTATTGATTTCAAGAGAAGCTTTGTTATGCATGGGAAGGGGGTTCTCAAAAGTGTAATAGTTAATGTTGCATGTGAGGGATGAAATGTCACACGAAACTCGATAAAGTGGCTTTTTGAATATTGTAATCAACATTTCGATTTGTACAAAATCTCTCAAAGCTGAAGCCACATGTTAAATAGGAATCCAGTGATCTAGCAAAAATGCTATATGAAATACATACTTTAACACTTATGGTTATATCGGTACTTAGGAGTAAAGCACAAGAAATCACCATTACTTATGATACTTTTTTTTCAGATCTGCTTGCATTGCTCAAAGAACATCCAATCCTGATAAGCCCAGGGTACAAGATATTGTTCCAAGACAGTAACTCCAGTGTAAGGAACGTTAGAGGGAAAAAAAGAAGGTTCAATATATTTAAATTGGATATTTCAAGAAGTTTGATACCTAGAGTTAATTAACTTTCCAAAACGATCCAATGTACCACCAAACTAGACAGATTTCTTTGCTATTGATCAGATATCCTTTTAGCCTTGTTTACATGGCATGTAATTTAGAAAATAGCATATAATCTAGTTAACGTCAAGGATTAAAAATTGATGAAATCTATATTTCTAGATATTTTTGAACAAACCTATTGTATTTCTGTGGGCATACAATGTAGAAAAAGAAATTTATTTTACCAAGTATTCTTTTATTTATATTCTGCAAGTACCAACTGGAAAATATGATACATGAAATTGTTAAGGAATTCATAGATAGTATGTCAAAACACATAAGTATCAGTAATCAAATGAATGATATACTTAAGCTAGTTAACGTCAAGGATTAAAAATTGATGAAATCTATATTTCTAGATATTTTTGAATAAACCTATTGTATTTCTGTGGGCATACAATGTAGAAAAATAAATTTATTTTACCAAGTATTCTTTTATTTATATTCAGCAAGTACCAACTGGAAAATATGATACATGAAATTGTTAAGGAATTCATAGATAGTATGTCTAAACACATAAGTATCAGTAATCAACTGAAGTCCTTATATCTAAAAGGTAGAAATAATAACAGGAAATATGAACAAATATATAGTCAAAAAAACAAAACATATCCAAAATGAAAAACTACAATAGTGTATTACAATAACCTTTTATAAATTCAAATTTACTTACATACAATATATAAGATGTTTTCCTACTGAATGTCAATATTTAAGAGGGCGACTTTTCGTTTCTATTTTAAGAAGAAAACTTTATATAATTGTATGTCCTAGGACGGTCCTGACCGTCTAACTTGAAAGTACTCTGCGGATTTATATCATGTATGAAAGTTATTAGTTTGATTTATTTACTGAAAAGTTCACCCACCAATCCAACACTCACCAAGACGTCGGTCACCAAAAACCAGCAAGTAAGTGGACGTCCTTACATTACTGCAAGAGATATCGCTAAACGTAAACAAACACCGGTGCGGTACGGTCAGCCGTACTGCACCTAGATCCACGCGGAGTTCGAGCAGAGCCGCCAGGGCCGGCTCCAGAATTTCTCAACCAGTCTCGCACTAAAGCTATCAACCTGATAATAGTAGGAACAGTACAACTACTTCATCATCATACTCCAGTGCACTCCTACAGCTGCCTGTCAGCAAAACACCATAAAAAAACCAAGCGATTCTCCTAACAGCAGTAGATGAGATAAAAATCCATGATATATTATTGCAATTGGCTCGGTCGTAGGTCCCAAAAATATACTGTTCGCATCAAGAATTGCTAACGGCCGAATCTGTATGTATCTGAGTAACACTGATAGCGTGGACAAAATAATCACTGGACACAAATCCATAAAGATCCAATACCACGACATCGAAATAAGACGACATGTTACACCTGCTCAAAGGCTAGTTATGTCAAATGTCTGCCCCTCTGTGCCAAACAACATTATTGAAAGTTCACTAACAACTATGGGCCTGAAGCTACTCTCCCGCATGACTTACCTCCAAGTTGGAATGCCGGAAAATGAATACAATCATATTCTCAGTTTCCGTCGACAAGTCTATATTGCACCACCTGTAAGCGAAATCGTAGAGTCTACCACTATAACCTTTGAGGAAACGACATACAGGATATTTTTCTCCGTAGACGGACCAAGCTGTACTCTTTGCAAGCAAATGGGACATATATTGGAAAAATGCCCCAAATCACAATCCAGAAATGAAGACACCGAAACAAGAATGGAATTAGACTCATCTAATGTACATAACAAAACTAATACATTGAGCATAAACATGACTGCAACGATACAAGACAACTCTGTATCAGAAGAAACTCGACCTAAATCACAAATCTCAACATCCCTCGTATCTACTAACACCCAGCCTACATTAACTGAAGCCCCCACTAAGAGAATCAAAACATCAAAAGTTTCTGAGGAATACTATGAACTCGCCGCGGAACTCATAAACTCACGGTTTACGTCAACCAAGCTAAACGTATCAGAGGCAGCGGACATGACAGAAAATACATATACATATAAATCCAAAGATATAATTGCAACGTTTAGAAACTACACAAATAACATACCGGATATGAACCAATGTTTGGCTGAACTATACTCACATTTAAAGGATAGGAGCACAAAAGTAAAAATTACAAAAATCAGAAAAAAATTAGCGAAACATCTAGAAAACTTATCATCCAAGAACAGCGAAGAAAAGGATCTAGAATCATCCGATGGCGAAGTCTCGGGATCCTCTTTCTCAACATACTAGATATTTTCATGTTTCTAACTCAGTGGAACCTGAACGGGTACTATACCCATAAATGCTCAACTTGCTAATACGTGAAAATAATCCTTTTGTAATCTGTCTGCAAGAAACCCACCTCAAGAATGATAATCACAGTCACACACTCAAGAACTACTCTAGCTTTTACAAAAATGGCCCAAATCAGGATAGAGCAGCAGGAGGAGTAGCAATATTCACCAAAACCTCTATACTAGCAAAAAGACGTCCCATGACTACAGATCTGGAAGCTGTTGCCGTGTCGATCACACACCGCACAACCATACATATCTGCAATATATACGTATACATACCACACCCAAAAGATATAGACTTTATAGAGTATTTGCTGCTACAAATTCCCACGACCAGAATCATAGGAGGAGATTTTAATTGTCATAATATATATATATATATATATATATATATATATATTTTTACTCCAACTACCACGAAGGCCTAAAGCCTAAACACCCATTGGGTACCGTTGGGCTATAAGGGGATACAGGGGAAAGGGGGAACGCCACACGGACTCTGGCGAGGGAACACGTATGCATGCAACATGCAACACATTCTGGCTCCGCCTACGAGATCCGCCGGATGGCACCTCCGCGTTCGACAGTCAGAAACCGTCTACCACCTACGGACAATCACAACATCCATAGCCAAGAGAAAAATTTCTCCTGGGACGGGACTCGAACCCGCACAGCGCACGGCGACTGATCAGGAGACCGAAGAGTCTACTACTGCGGCCACCGCTGCTGCGGGGATTAGACTTCTCTGAAAGATACGGCATGGAGCTAGAAAACATATTTGTCAATATTGGTCTCATACAACTAAATGATCGTCGCAGCACTAGGTTCAATGCATTCAATGGGAAGTTCTCCTCCATTGATTTATCTTTCTGTGACCCTTCTTTAGCCCGTTTTCTCCACTGGAACCCCCTATCTGACCTCTATGACAGTGACCACTATCCTATAACTATTGGCCATAGTAAAGATGATGCTTCTTGTGCATCCGCTACACAAAGATGGAACTTGAATAAAGCTGATTGGGATAAATACCAACAGCAGGTTGAACATCGCTTATCATTACTTCCCACCTGTGAAGACATCAATATCGAGATCAACAGCTTGATTCACGTTATAAAAGATGCCGCTCACATTGCCATAGGAAAAACAAAAACCAGTCCCATGGTGGAATCAACAAGTCTCTAATGCAATAGCCACCTGCATTGTTTCAGTGTCCTCAAGAAACATAACACAGCCGAAAATCTGCGAAAATTTAAACAAGATAGAGCAAAATCCAGATATCATATCAAGAAAAGCAAGAAAGAATCCTGGCGAATCTATGTATCCACTACTAACTCGTCTAATCCTGCATCGCAAACCTGGAATAAAATCAAGAGCATCAGTGGATCAAAAACAAGCTACGAAATGACCTCTATAAAATACAATAACCAAGTAGTATCTGACAAATCAGCTATCCCAGAAATCTTTGCTGACGTCTACTCAGCACACTCTAGTGAAATGAACTACAGCCCTTGTTTTCTCCAGTACAAGTCACAGATTGAAGGAGATACTATCACCGTACCGAACGATAACAGTCCAATAAACAGCCTTATTGCAATAGAAGAACTGGAAGAAGCACTAAGAACATCAAGAAGTACATCTCAAGGTCTTGATGATATTCCATACTCTTTCTTGAAACACCTCCCATTGACGGCAAAATCAATCTTGATAGACATATACAATAAGATTCTAGTGACCCGACAATTCCCTGACGTCTGGAGGACAGCCATTGCTATCCCCATCCTAAAGCCAAATAAGCCTCAAGATGACCCTGCTTCGTATAGGTTGATATCGCTGACATGTTCTATGTGCAAGCTGATGGAGAAAATCCTCAATAAACGCCTGTTATGGTTTTTAGAAAAACACAAACAAATTAACAACTTACAAAATGGTTTCCAAAGCAACAGGTCTACGACAGATAACACTGTAGTACTGGAATCCACCATCAAGCAAGCATTCGCAAACAACAGTGTTATAGCTGTATTCTTCGATATAGACAAAGCTTACGACACCACCTGGCGATATCTTATCATAAAATCCGCGATTGAGATGGGAATCAAAGGGCATCTCTTAGGTTTCATACAAAACCGCACCACGAGGGTGAGAGCCAACGGTAAGATGTCCAACGAAAGAACATTTGCAAATGGAATACCGCAGGGATCCGTGTTAAGCGTCACACTTTTTTTAATAACGATCAATGATTAATTGAACTATTTAAGACACCAGTAAAGGCACTGATGTACGCAGATGACTTAGTTATATACTTACCAACGAATAACCTACCCACAGGACAAAGCATCATACAACAAGCAATCAATAAAATGAAGAGATGGGCAGCTACAACAGGTTTTCTCTTCTCCAGCGAAAAGACCAAATACCTTTAGCAAATCTAGACGCACCACTGACAATACGTACTCTCTTTGAACAGCACCAGAATTCAGAAAGTTGACAGTATAGTTTTTCTTGGGATGACACTTGATTCGAAACTGAAGCGGGATCTACATATAACAAAATTAATATCATCGTGTCAAAAACGTTTGAACCTTATTAAAGTCTTAGCAAATACCTTTTGGTGAAGTGACTTCTTATCACTTATGGGAGTATATCGCGCTATATTAAGAAGCAAAATCGACTATGGGAGTATATGTTATTCAACCGCAAGTAAAAATTCTCTAGAAAAACTTGACGTTTTACAACACAAGGCAATACGACTGGCATATGGCTTACTAAGAACTTCACCGGTGGAAAGCATCCATGTCCTAGCTAATGAGCCCCCGTTACACCTTTGAAGAGAATACCTTGCTCTACGCTATGCCGTCAAAATTTCAAGCCTACCAGACAATCGTGCTCACCACATTACTGTCAAGTGTTCTTCCAGAGGATTATACAGCAACTACAGAGACTGCCCAATATCAGAGCGTATTATTCGCACAGACTTCAACCTAAACAATCTTCAGCACACGTACTCATATTCGTTATATTCTCCCCCATGGACAATGCGCCTACCCGATATTAATACATCGCTTAACTGTTACACCAAAAGAGAAACCAATCATATAGTCATCCAAAATAAATACAGAGAAGCAATTGAACACTACAAAAACCATATGCTCATCTTTACCGACGCCTCGAAGTCGCGAAATGGAGTGGGATGTGCAGCAATTCAAGAAAACAACAAGAAAACAGCATATCTCCCTCATCACAGAAGCATATTTACCGGAGAACTAACTGCTATCAAGTTAGCCCTAAGCATCGCAACAATGAATATACTTATTCTGTCCGACTCCATGAGTGCACTGGAAGGAATCAAGCAATTATACCCGCAGCACCCTATTCTTAAATAAATAAAGCAATGTATCAACCTAATAGCGAACAAAATGAAGACAGTGAAATTCCTATGGATACCGCCTCACGTAGGAATAGACGGAAATGAAAAATCCGATCGAGCAGCAGCTACCGCGGTGACCGACGCCAATCTAGAAATAATAAACACACCACATACCGATTTGATGACTCTGGCAAAACAACACATCTGTACTATTTGGCAAAGCCAATGGAACAATAGCACCACCAAACTGCGGGAGGCTATTTCATATGTGACGGAACACCTCAGTCTACCCAGAAGAAGACGCGACCAAGTGATTATCTCCCGTTTGTTAATTGGTCATACGCTAGTGGTACATAAATTCCTGTTCAGCAACGAAGAAGCCCCAACATGCCAAACCTGCCAACTCCCAGACTGCAGACTTACCGTGAAGCATATACTCTTAGAGCGCACTGCCACGCAAGACGCACGAAACCATGCTTGCATGCCAGAATCCATAAAGGAAGCCTTCACCACGTACTACGAACGAACACTACAGTTTCTCAAAGAATCCAATACCTATAGTTTAATCTAATGTCTTATGTAGTGTACGTAACTATGTACCCTATCATTGTAACCTTGCCGTCCAGCCGCTAATAACCCTGCGTGGTTGATGCAGCTTTTGTGCTTTCTCAATAAAAAAAAATTGTAGGACTTTTGACAAACTTTTCAAAAATCAATCATTTTTTGTTACGATATGTAATATAACTTTAAATACTTTATTCAAATTCTGGATATATATACTATCAATAGGTAGTTTTAATGTACGAATTTTCTTTTGATTTCCACCAGCGACGTTCGTACCGACTTCACTTACTTATTTTGGCAGGCAATGATAGTACTCAACTGATTTCTCTTAAAATAAAAACTTTTAATTGAAATCTCGTCATTTTTAGGCAAATTTGATTGCTTAATTTTTGTTCACTCCGATGCACGGTATTCGCTTACAAAAATAAAATAACGTTTCTTTGCATGATCCTAATATCGTTAGTATGAAAATGTCACTACGTCGAGAAATAGATTGTATTTTTCAGGTGAAAACCGTGCGTCAGACTAAAATAATTCATTTTTTCATGTCCGACCCACTATTTCCACCCAAATTCTCTGCATGGTGATATTGTCATGTTAACAATATTGTTATGATCGTTTTTATAAAAACCGTTGCATCAGATTGAAAAAAATAAAAATATATAAGAGAGAAATAAACAACATACCATCACTGTCTATCAAAACAGGCAGGTAAAATTGCAAGAATGCCTCTTGACACGTTTACATGTATGCTAATTTTCATTAAGTGGGTAATACGGATATTCATAATCAAGGGTTTATTTTTTTACCTTTTTTACCACCCTGTGTTTCAAAAGTTAAAACATATAGGATATACGATCATTTGAAGTTTTCATCTTAAAATGGACCACCCCCTAGGACATTCAGTTAGGAAACAAACTAAATTGCAGTTACCAATACTTCAAGAGATAAATGCAGACTTTCGAGTCAAAGATTTCATATTTTTTTACTATGACTATCATAACTAGCAAAGTCTGCTGTTTATATGACTGTTTCAAATATCAAACCTGTTTAGTTTTTGATATTTCTTTCTCAAACAGTAATTTTTTTTCTTTCCTATGCCACAGTTTTAATAAATTTTCCCTTTTATGTTAAGATTACAAGTCAATGAACAAATTGGAAAAGAAACTGTATTTAGCTGTCCTCACTTTTTCTTCATATGCCACATTCTACAACATTAATATATGGTGCAACACATTTGATAAATACAACATATTGTTCTTTGAGGCTCAGTGCACTGATCTCCTTGTTCTTGATGATACCACTGAAGTATGCTCAGTAGCTGAAGGCTCCAATATTGATAGTGATTTAAATCAAAAATTTATACCCAGCAGTTTAAATACAAATCAAATTCTGTACCTCAGAGCCAGGTTCATTTTTGCCTAAAATGAGTCTTACATGTTAAGTTCATGATAAAGTTGGGAGTTTTAATTTGATACTTGCAACATCTATTTACCTATAATGATGAGTGAATTATGAATGCAATGAAACTATCTTGAAACTACCTATTAGGGCTTAACCCAGTCTGACTTTGAGGTAACTACAATTTTCAACATAATGGGTCTTTTCCGCCTATCTAGTTGTTTTGAATTGTTTAACAGGAATGTAATTCCCTTGATGAGTCACAATTTTCTTTTCTTTTCCAATTCGTAATTAATTGTGGAAAGTTTTTTCTGATTTTGCTTCATGCTGCAATTCTATTCTTCTGTTTACTCTCTGTAACACTTCATTTTTGGTAATCCTTCATGACCATAGCATTTTGAGCAGCCTGAAATAGCGATGACCAATAAAAGTAATTATGTTTTTCACATACACACAATATACATACGTGTGCCTGACACTCTACACAATCTAGAGTCCCACAATGATTTATGGAAACGCATCTCTGACATCGACAATGCAATAATTGCTCTTGCCATACAATGTTTCTTATCCATGGCGGAACCATCTCATAAAATCTGTGAGAATGAATCACACCTGAAAATAATGCGATAAGTATATAATATAGAAATGCAATGATTTGTTTTTAACTTACCAACCTTCATCAAACGAATAGCTTGGTTGTAAGCTTCTGGACTTTCATACACACAAATATAATATTATGATATAATATATCCATGTGCATTAATTTTCCTAACTCAATAATTTCTTGAAGATACCACAGGTTGTAGAATTTGTTCAATATAGCGAGGTATTTTTGAGTGATCAACAGTATTTGCAATAATATTATAAATTATAGTTCTGCTTTCCATTCATGTGCCTCGAACGTCAAAACAACAACATAACCTCAAGCAGAACTGTCAGTATGTCGGAAATCTAAAGCAGGACATACATGTACGTTATCGAAGAAGACGTAATAGTTTCGTTCGCGGTTCCGATTCGGGATTGATTCTGAACCACTTCGCATGCGCACTTCAAAAATCGGCGTTCGCGGTAAGAAAATTCTGAATTTTTAGTTACAGTTCTGCGTTCGCGGATCATATCGAATTGGTACAGAACTAATTCCAAATTGGTCCTGACGGTTCTCAGATTTTTGGTTCGATCCGGCTGATCATGCGGATTAGCATCGTTATGGACATTTGATATTTCATCTTCCACTGCCTCTGTTCGGGTTTAAAGTGTTTAACCTATTCTGTGAAAATCTGTCACCTGTGCTTTTTAGTGCTTGCTGTTCCATACATATGTTTTGTGTGTTCCATCTCAAATTCTTAAGATTCAGTGCTTAAGATTTTGTGCTTAAGATGTCGGACCATTTATCGTTTAGTGATGATGATTTGGAAGAACTATTGGAAGTTATTGAAGTACCGACAACACCTGGAAGCTGTCAATAGTGTCAATCGAATAGCAGCTTCGCAACAGCACAAAATAGAGGGCAAATTGGCAACAGTGTTGAATACGCAAACAGTTCCAAAGTCGTTCGCGGTAAACGAAAATCTCGAACTAGAGAATAACTGGACATGCGCATTTGTGTAATTCTGGATGGTTCAGTTTTAGTTCCGAACTGGTTCATTTTCTGACCCGCGAACGCAATTAGTATTATCGAAATGAAGGAGGCCATAAACGCGACCTACAATAGTAGGGACGACTGACGATACGGGACTAAGTACAGCCGTTTCCTTCCAGCTATAGTATATTACTAACAGCTTAGACTCCCAATAATGCCACATCCGAAGCAGGTGTGATATAATCACATCAGAGAAAAATATTGATAGCAATAGCTAGTTCTAAGTTGACATCTTGTAAGAAAACCTACGTAATGTCACTAAAAACCTATGTTATGTCAAAAAAACGACATTATGTCACTTTTCAAGTTACGTAATACCTCTGCTGGTCGTTCACCTAATTAGTTGTAAAATGTCCATAGACCATACTTCATTACATTTCAGTGATTTCGCATAAGTAAATTAATGCATCTCTGTTCTGTTGACTAGGGTTTTTCATTACTGGAAAATGCTTCCACCATATCGGAATTTCCTATCCGGTTAAAGCCGTATACTTAATTAGAAATCGATACCTTTCATCGTGCGCATACAAAAAGAAAGATGAAGTCTTTGGCAGTTGGGGGTAATATTTTCCCCTTAGCTCGGTGAATATTCGTCCGGTAATTAATTTGCTGTGTATGGGGCCCGGCATGCGGTAGTTAACTTCCTCTGCAGCTCGCGTGCCCAGCCCCGGAATACTCCGGATACAGAGCCAGGCAGTCGACCATGAGCCGTTTAATGAGAACGATAGCAAAGCGGTGGCGGTCACACTGCAGGATGCGGCCTCGGCTTTTTTTCTCATTTAGTGGCTCTTTTCTTCGCCATTTTGGGCACGGCTGCTGTCTTAATTAATGCCCCACTCCTCGTTATCTCTTAATAAAAGAGGAATAATGAGGTTGTCCTTTTTGGCCATGGACGTAGTGATTTTGAAAAACTACAATAATCCAAAGACTAGTAGCGACTAATGCATGTGAGGCTTGAATTCTCACAAAGCTCAATGAAAATAATGGGGAAACTTTACGGTCCAACAAAGGATAATGTTACAGGACAATGCCATAATAGAACAGAGGGCTGACAGAGCTGCATAAACATATAGACGTCACGAGTATTGAAATTTTAATACAGACAGATTAAGATGAGCAGCAGCAAATGCCCAAATATCAGACGGAATCATCAAAAAAGAAATGTCTAAGAAATATCGTGTGTCATAAAAAAACTTGAAACAAGTACTCTTTTAAGAAAGCTCGACTGCAGTAAAGAATGAATTTTTAAGTATGCTATCAAGACGAGTCACCTCAAAATCTATCAAGCTGTTTTGTTTCGGATTAAAATTTCTCATTTTGATTTCATAAAATTTTAATAAGGTCAGTGTCACTCGCACTGCTGGGACGAATCCAGCAACACCACATAGGTCAAAATGGGTAGCGTATCTTCACAGTTCAAAATTGCTAAACTGCAAGACTCGACAAATAAGACTAAATATGTTTTCACAAAAATATTGTTTCCACAACTACAACGATGACAACAGATGTATGAAGTTGAGATTATATGTTGGACAAGCCTATGGGGGACTGAAGCCTTTAGAGGTGATGCCAAACTTCTAACGGGTGTTTTTTTTCGAGGTATAGAACTTTAAGTTGGCATTACTTTTGAAGATGGCGACCGATTTGACAGCTGTCAAGTGATTTATTCTCAGTTTGGTTTGTCAATTCATCATAAATAGACTCACGCCTGAACAACGCTTGCAAATTGTGCAGTTTTATTTCGAAAATAATGGTTCTGTGCGGAATACGTATCGCGCACTACGTCCATTTTATCGTCGACAAAATCGTCCATCAGAGCATTTAATTCGATTAACCATGGAACATTTTCGGACCACGTTTACTCTAATGGATAACTCGCATCCTCAGAGATAACGTACGGTGCGTACAGAAGCAGCTATTGCTACTGTAGAGCGTAGCATTGAGGATGACCCGAATGAATCCATCCGCCATCGAGCACAGGAATTGGATCAGTGTCCATCCACTTTATGGAAGATTTTGCAGAAGGATCTTGGTTTGCGTGCTTACAAAATCCAACTCGTGCAAGAATTGAAGCCAAACGATCATCAAGCAAGGTGTAGATTCGTTGAATGGGCTCATTAACGAATTTTGTTTAGCGATGAAGCGCACTTCAGGTTGAATGGCTACGTCAACAAACAAAACTGCCGCATTTGGAGTGAAGCTAATCGTCAAGTCTATGTAGAAACGCCGTTAAATCTAGAAAAACTGACTGTTTGGTGCGTTTTATGGGCTGGTGGAACCATTGGTCCGTACTTCTTCAAAAACGATGATAGCCAGATTAATAACTTTTTCATTCCTGAATTGAACAATCATAATGTCCAGGAGCTGTAGTTCCAACAAGACGGCGCAACATGTCGCACAGCTCGTGCTACAATCGATTTATTGAAAGACACGTTTGGTGACCGCCTAATTTCACCTTTTTGGTCCTGTGAATTGGCCTCCAAGATCTTGTGATTTAACACCGCTAGACTATTTTCTGTGGGGCTATGTAAAGTCATTGGTATATGCGGATAAGCCGCAAACGCTTGATCATTTGGATGACAACATTCGCCATGTTATTGTCGCTATACGGCCACAAATGTTGGAAAAAGACGTCGAAATTTGGACGTCCAGATTGGACTACATCCGAGCCAGCCGTAGCGGACATATGCCAAAAATCATATTTAAAATGTAATTCCACAAGATTAGCTTTCGAATAAAAAAAATAATGTCAGTCGAATAATCCATCGTTGTTTTATTGCAATTTAAAGTTCTATAGCTCTAAAAATACACCCTCTATCTCTTACAAAAAATATGAATTGCGACAATAGATAATTTCGATTTTTTTTGTGTGATTCTATATAAATAACACTGATTTACTATTTCCATGTAAAATTTGCCAAGCGAGCAAAAGTTTATACTAAACTATACTAAACTAGTCATACTTACAATATGCGGAATATTGATAATTATTAAAATTTCAACTTCAACTTTACTGTGTAATGTGTAGTTTTTAACTCCTCAAATAATACAGCATAATTAGACTTTGAAGAGGCGGGAAATAGAAGAGAAATATCTCCACTAAATAGCAACTATCACATTAGCTTGGACGTCCATTTTAAACTGAAGAGCGTAGAAAGGTGTTCTTGGAGCATAACTATTCTGATAAGACAATGTTTTCCTGCGCTAGGAACCGTGAAGCTATATTTCGAATTGACTATAAATCATCCTTTACTCAGTGGTGTTTAACATTTTATCTACAGTAGACGTGTAGTTCTGAACACCTACAAGTCGGAGCTTGGTAAGCTGATGTTCGCCTAGCCAACTCTTATTCGACAAAATTACAGAATCATTATATATTCAGTAAACTCTCTTCGGTCCATCTTTAGCCTTAAAAGCCTCCCTAATCTTTTTCCACTTTTCTCTGTCTGTCGCTATATCCATCTGTCCTGCATCCTTCTTGGTATTATGTGCCTTCCTCTGCTTTGTTGATATTCCCATGGTCTCCAATTCATTATACTATTATGTACAACACTCCTCACAGATGTATATATCTTTCAACAATAGTGCGACAGCGGTCTTAGATGCTCTCAAAGATCCTATCGACCAAGAACAAAGGAATCAGTTGCAATATTTTCCGCACCTAGATTGATAAGAGATGTTCATTTGCGAAAAGTGCCCCCACACATACACAAATGCGTCGGTTTCAGCCTCAGCGCTGTAAAGCTGCCTATCGGCCTCCAAGGTGTCGTAAGGCAATGTGCCCGACTTGATGTCGTCATCAAGTATATGGCCGTTTGCTAGGGATGTAAAGGGACCGACCCAGCCAGCCCGAGAGGCTGTAAAGAGACACACACAACAACGGAGGCACCAGGTTCTTCTGCCACCGGAAAATCGCTGTTTAAATTCATTCGTGGGGGAGTAGATATTGGAGTTTAAGTGTCTAATTCTCAGCATTATCTGGGGTTGAAAAAAATTTTGAACAATTTCTAGAAACACCTTATTTTATCTGGCTGTAAATATTGCATAAGGTTGATGCTCATTACGTGGGGTAATATTAGAATTCATCGCAGATAATCAATATCCTACTTGTCACACTGTTTACAAGTTCACGTTGAATGTTTTCTTGATCATATTTTAGCATGGTTGAGGATTCCGAGGGTTTCTCTATCTTGTCACAACATATCCATCCTTGATTGCAGGTATCTTTAGTTTTAGACGCTGAAAAAATTGGAATGTTTCTTTTTGAACAGATAAAAGATTGAAAACGTTTAGTTAGAATTCTTATGATTTGAGTAGACTGGGTCAGTACCTTCCTCGCATATATTATGCAGGTTTTTCTACAAGACGTCAACTTGGAACTAGTTCACTTCATGCCAACTTGTAGCAAGCGCAGAATGAACTATTTGCACACTAGCGCCTACTTAGTCAATAATTTGACATTTTATCGTTTTGACATTATATAGGGCCAGAACGGAAACCACAAAGGACACGTCATCGCCATCTATACAAATATAAGTGACCACGGAAGGAATACGTTTGCCAGTTCACCTGAAGACGATTAAAGATACCACACGAAACATTGTTATCACAAAAATTGCATAGACAATGGAAATCCGAAATTAAACATTTGAAATCTGCAGCTTAAGTTTGGATGTCAACTGTTTCAAAGTCACACCCTATCTGTGTGAGATCACCTTAACAAAGAGCCACCGTAATCGTCGCATGAGCCCATCAGGGCTTTTCGGCAAGCCTCCTGGTCTCCCGCCCTCCCATCGCACAGCAAAAGGCGCCAAAAGCGTGATTTGTGTACAGACTAGGCGTAATTGAGATGGCCGGGAGCTGGTTTCAAAAGAGACCGGGAGGGAAAAGGAGGAGGAGTACACCACCAGTACAGAAGAGACTCAAGTGATTTAGATGCTAAAACCGTCTCGTTAGAATCCGGCCGCGTTCATTGTGTGTGACTGCATGAATGCTGCTGCTTTGGAGTGGAGTGGGGTGTATTGATGTTTACCGAGATAGGGATTTA
The DNA here is from genome assembly GCA_963669975.1 of Acanthoscelides obtectus. Taxonomy (NCBI): domain Eukaryota; kingdom Metazoa; phylum Arthropoda; class Insecta; order Coleoptera; family Chrysomelidae; genus Acanthoscelides; species Acanthoscelides obtectus. The sequence goes on from CAVLJG010000005.1 coordinate 62,385,971, forward strand.
GAATTGAGGTGATATGGATTTAGCAAGAGGTATAGGAAATATACATAATAGTAGGACGAATCGTTTTATATAGCACAAATATGTTTTCCAAATGCGGGTTGGGATGTTGTTTAAAAAGATACTTTCAAATGTTACCCGCAGTTTCGTGAATATTCCGAAATGGTATGTAGGAGGTCCCAAGTATTTTCTTTTGCACAATCATTAATTATCAAGCCGTTTACAACGCTTCCTGCCGAATGCCACACCGCTTTGACTGGGTGGACGTGGAAAAGCGCACACTGTCTTGTTAATGAATTTTGACAGCACATGTATGAGCAGAATGCATGAGACTACCCTCAGAATGTCAATAATCAATTCTCTGTTCTTTTTCTTCAGCCCAAAAAATGTATTTTGAAGATTCGGCTCAACCGCGAATATTAAAATCGCCATCAATAATGGCCGAGCAGCTGTTCCAGAAAAAAAATGACAAAAAACAACCCAAAAATACAAATTCATAGTAGTACGTCACTTGGAATGGTAACCCAAATATGATTCGGGTGAAAATACGTATGTGTACCAATAGATTTAGAAGCTACATTCAGCACGCGTCACTCTGCTGGACACGTATTCTTGAAAACGAGTGAATAAGAGTTCAGTTCTATAATTTTTCCTCAAAGCTGGAGGACGTTAAGTCTGACTTAAAAAAACTACATGACTTTTTGTAATGAGGTATAGAAACATTCATGAAGTCGGGAAAATAGCCTAAAGTATTAAAAAAATATTATTGAAACGTATCTGAAAACTACAGGCTCTCAGGTGCAGATATTCATTTGTTACCTTTGGATACATGTTATGTCCAGCATTTTAATTGTTTTCATAATTACTCCCTTATGGCAATTAGAGTCAGTACTAACAATAAATAATTAAGCAGAATATTTCGGAAACAGAAAATTTTACAAAGCTGATAAAAGATACCCTGAAAAGAAGGAGGAGCCTGTCTGTATTAATTATGATATACCAATAACTCTAATAATTGCTGCCCAATTTGGCTGAAGGTTAACCACAAACAGATCAACTTTTTCCAAAGCTACAGATACCATCACAATCTTTTTTTCCAATTGCTTCCTCAACTCGGACAAGTGAGAGAGTAATAGGGTTATCCTTATTTATAATCTATTCTAGTCACATCGAGTTCACTATCTCTGTTAACTTCCACTTTCCACTCCCCTATCGTAGAAATCTCGACCGCACTCAATAATTCACTTTCTTTTAAGAGCCTCGTCATTCCCTCGCGGAGACCGCCCTTAAATTTTTCATCTTGGCCGATGCGAAATTAAGAAATTCCGAACACGCACCTGCGAGTGGCCAATATCAATAGAAACCAGCCTGATGCTGGCTGGTAACTATTTGCCCTCCGATCCCTAGGGAATGCTTAAATATTTGATGACAACTTAGTCGGCTTTCAGCGCGAGATGTGCGGGCTGGGTTCTATTTTTCCCCTTCTTGATACTCCCGGTTAGATGCTCTCGTTTCTTCCTTTTAAAGGAATAGCAACCACTTTTGACATATCGTTGAGGTAATCAATGTCTTCATTAATCGTTAACAGTTTAGATCACAACAATTTGACACACTTTGTTATATTTAGTAGTAGTTCGAAGAAAACACAAAAAAATTGTAAAAAAATGTATTTGTTTTTCAACATAAACTCCTTTGAGCTCTATACACTTTTCCCAGAGATGTTCAATAAGTTCGATACCCTTTTTATAATAAGAACTGTCTTGCTCCTCAAAATAGGCAATAACTGTCGACATCACTTCTTTATGGTTGGAAAATCTTTGACCACTGAGCCATTTTTTCAAGTTTGGAAACAGAAAATAATCCGAGGGGGCTAAATCTGGTGAATAGGGTGCATGAGGTAGTAATTCAAATTTTAATTCGTTAATTTTGGCCATTGCAATAACGGATTTGTGAGCTGGTGCATTGTCTTAATGAAACAACACTTTCTTCTTAACCAAATGCGGCCGTTTTTGATTGATTTCATCGTTCAAATGTTGCAATAAGTTTTGAGTCCATTGTTTTGATTGTTCTTTTGTCGCGGGTGTGAAGTGATAGACCTATGTTTCATCCATGGTTATGAAACGACGCAAACATTTTGCACTATTTTTGCTCGATTGTGAGCAACCGCGGCACCCATCTTGCACACAGCTCTCTCATCCAAATATTCAGATAATATGCGATAAGCGGCACTTTTTTGGTCGACCACTGCGATGCTCATCCTGGCAGCTCATACGGCCTCGTTTAAACTCTGCTATCCAATATTTTACTGTTGTAAACGAAGGAGCAGGCTCACCCAGAGTATAATCCAGTTCAGCTTTTATATTGGTTGGGCTCAGGCCATTGAAATAAAAGTATTGTACCACATAACGATGACCAATTTTCTCCATTTTCACAAATTCACTGAAAACGTTCAGTATTGATGATTGCCAAACAAATACTAAACAACGTCTTCAAACTTGACAGATATGCTTTATAGGTTGCAAACTTTCTAATACATTGATATTTTTCAAACAACTATCGCCATCTCTAGGTCAGGCCTGGTAGTTCTGGGACCATCCTCGTAGAACGTCTAGTTGTCCATAAACTGTGACATAGCGCATTCGTAGAAGCTTTGCAGGTATTGTGAAGTTCCTTTCCTATAGAACTACCCATTGTGCTCGCACTGTTTTTATTTCGCACAGGTTTACCTCGGATGTTCCAACAACCTCTTCTTGGTGCATGTTAGGCATTTTTTGTGGGTGAAATTCGAACTCTGAGTTGATGCATTTATTCTAGCCAAGTTGCCAAGCAAGTCAAGTTTCTAGATGAATAAATCGGTTCTCATTGTTATTCCTCCTTCATGGTTAAACAGCGATTTCTAGCTTATACGACCTAGTAATTGCGATAATATATACGCAGGTAACCTTTATTGCCTATATGTTGCAGTAAAGTTTGCATGGATACAACCACTCAAACGAGATAAAGTAGATATCCATATTTGGAATATACCATATGTGGTACGAATATGTGTGCGTCCACACTAACATGATTTGTTATTAGCTTTCGTAGTGCTCTGACTGACTTATCCTATATCACATCTGTGATCATAAAGGACTAATAAATTATTATTATTATTATTATTATTATTATTGTCAAAAAACCATATATCCATATTTCGAATGATTGGCCATGTCACTTTTTAGTACTTGTTGATTATAATAAATCACACGCAAAACCGTTAATTACAAAATATAACAATAAGTTGATACATTTACTTCAAACAAATGTTCTGTGATAAAACTCCCGAAAAGATTATGACTAATAGACGTTGTACTGCTTATGCTTTTCACTTATGAAGGTGTATTTACCTTTCGATAATGATTAACATACAAAGCTGTTTTAAAAAACTTTTATATTTATACAACACAGTACAGTACAGCATCAGTGTAGCATCAACGGCTACTCTACTTGAAAAGAACAAAAACCTATAATCGTATTTTTATGCCAAATTTTACTACTGACCCATAAGTCAGTTGACCCGTGTGTCTATATTGATCAACCAGACGGCGTCTTTGAAGTAATAAATCTAATGAATTTAGCCGATTTCCTCTAAAACATTCCCTAAACTGTATCAAAAGAATTCCTCTTTTAAATCAAGAAATTATTCTTTGGTTCCTCGCTTTGCTCCAAGAAAGATAAAAATAAAAGATAACCAACCAGCAACTCAAAGGTGACCAATCAGCAATCACTACCAGCACAATGAATCAAATTTACTACAATAGACTGATAGTACAGCAAATACTGAGCATCTATTGTAAATAAGTGTCTCTTCTTACCTGAACAAGATAATTTTCAGGAAAAAGATGTATATTCATTAATTACGTAACATAAAATTGCCGACTAATTTTATAATAGCTCCCATTGCTTGCCGGTATATTACGTTAGCACACCGTCTGGATCTGGGCGATATTTATGTAAAAATATATATTGGCAATATTCCTATTTTTAATTAAAGTATGTATGTAAAACATGTATGTTTATTTGGGGACAATTCTCATTATAGTTCAAATCAGAATAGCTTTTTTGCTATTCTCCAGTGCTCTCACATCATGTTGCACTCAATTTCGGCTCGTTCATTTCAACTGAAAAAGCATTATCAGGATTAACTGCCTTAGGATCGAATAACAGACACTTGTTTGTTAATAAGTACAGATGGCAGAATGACGCGTAAACTCTAATATTTACCCGATTTTTGTTAAAGAATAAGCATTTTGTAATTTATATCCTCAAAAAATCGATTAATTAGAATTTTGTGCAGCAATAATAAAAGAAAAATGTGTTATAATGGTAGTTAATTGCCTAACTAATAACCGATGTGTCACTCTGTTTCAAATTTCTCCAGTAATTGTGTTTGTCTTAAATGCATTTTTATCATTTATAACGTGGATATGATACTTGTTTCTGAGTGATCGATGTCTGCTCGCTAGAAACAACTTTGGCCCTAAGGATCAAATGCAAAATACGTTTTTGTACTAAAGTATTTCTTGAGAGTATTTTAGAAGAAATCGACTATATCCTCCAGATTCATTACTTCAAAAACGCCTTCTGTTTGGTCAATTTTGACTCGCCGGTCACCTGAATCGTCAACATGTTTCCACATTATGTATGAGATACAAAACTAGTGTACAAGAGAGCAGCTGTGTAGCCCCTTGTACCCCGTGAGCTATCCATTCCGCGTGATGAGACCTATGAAAACATCAAAATTAATAACGATTCTGGAAAGTTCCTATAATTCTTCGCAGATATAGCGAGCACATGAAAACATAATCATAAAACTTTCGTTCTTCTTCATTTCATAAGTCCAACGGTGTTTCTTTTCCACGCACGAGATAACTATGAAGAGCACCAACAATATTCCAGAAACTATCATACTATTTCCAAGCTACTCTATAATCCTAGCATTTCGCTTAACAGCCTAACCCCAAATATTTTCCTTTCTTTTTTCTTTTAATTAAATAACGAAGGGAGAGGCTTTTCTCTCCAAGATCGGTTACCCGTCACCCTCGACGACAGATTTTTTGCATTCTTCGGATGAAATCCGAGTGTAATCAGTGCCGAGATGCTCTTTCAATATTAATGCACTTGTAAAAACCAAGCCGATTAATCGAATTCCAAGGAAAAATGATCTCGGAAAGACAATGAAGTTTGAAAAGCAGGCAAAGATAATGTTATTGGGCAGTCTTCATACCAGCTGGAGCCCTTTGATTACACTTCTTTAACTATTTGCTTTAGGAACAGAAGGGAACTTTGTTAATATTTGTATAGTTTATGTTCTGTAGCATTACATTGATTGACGGACATAACATCAATTAATGAGCTTATCTATTCGTCATTGTCTGTCAGAGCGGTCCGTATGACCTTTGCACTTGGTTGAAGTCTTGTAAGTTGGTAGGTCTGTTAGGTCTGGTTGCCCAGATACCAAACAAAGTCAGGGACAAACAAAGGAAGGAAGGAAGGAAGGAGGGAGAACAAAGAAAAAAGAAGTGCATCAATTTGAGGGGTGCCTTGGCGAGAAAACACCAAGCCGCACTTGCGTAAGTGATCGCTGGTCTAATAAACATCTTATATAGCCGAACGTTGTTGATCAAACTTAATTTTGATGTTCTACATACATTGCCGAAACGAGATTTGGAATTTAGTTTTTAACGCTTCAGTGTGCTTCTGCCAGGTCATTCCCTTGTCTAGAGTGACACCGAGATACTTAGCAGAGCTTTCCCATGGTACCCGAGCTCCATTCGCTGAAACCTCAGACGAGCGCCACGTTTTCGATTGATTAATTTTGATCAGCCACCGATTCGCCTATTTCAATACCTCGTCCACTGCACTTTGCAGCCTGTCGTGAACTAGATCCCCAGAGCATGACTGGACAACCAGGGCAGTGTCATCGGCATAGAGATACATTTCACAGTTGCTGAGGCAAGGGACGTCATGAATAAAAAGTGAATAAACGACTGGTCCAAGAACCGAACCCTGAGGGCCACCGGATTTGATGGGCCATGTTGTCGTCAGAACGTTATTAATTTTGATCCGAAATCTCCTACCCTCGAGGAAAGATTTCAAAAGTTTTAGGAGCCAGAAGGGGAAGCCCTTAAGGATCAATTTGTAGAGAAGGCCGTTGTGCCAGTACTTATAGGTTCTCATCATCTATGATCGGGATATTGGGAAACTCTCTAAGGAGCAAATCGTATAGCTCCCAATCAACCCTTTTCCTTGGAAGAGTTTCCCCTTCCAAGGTTTTAATGAGTTTTAACTGACTATTAAATGTCAGTACAACCGACGTACGCTTATTATACTCAGTGTATTAGAAACAGAGCTGAAATGCAGTGGAGATCTATGTAAGAGACTTGAGACCCCCCATTGACGAAGTATCACCAATCAGACTGCTCTCCTCTGAATCGTCTAAAGAATGGCAGGTGCTCCGCCGACGCATCTAGGTGTACAAGTAGTACTTCAAGCTAGGTCTTATCTAGGGCATTATAAGGAAGTTGAGGCGGCCTTCAATTTTTGAAATTCTTCATACTAAGCTAAATTGTGTTATCTCCCGCGTAGCGCCCCAAAATATAACCGGCTAGAAGATAACTTACAACTTTAATGGAAAATTTCTGTTTTCGTAAAAATCTTTTCGCGGTAGTAAGTTAGCTGATTAGCTTTCAGGGCTACACGTGGGAGATTACATGCTTTTGCTTAGTTTAAAAAAAAGGCCGAAATTCAAAAATTGTCCAACCTCAAAAACCATGTCACCGCTACGCCATACCCTGCAAGGGCCATTTCCAGTGATCTGTCTACTTTTCAACTCTAAACACATAATCCTGGCCACTCTCAACAACTGCTGCAATTGATAGCATTTCGCCCTGCCAAATTATGTTCTCAATAACACCAACTTCTACAAGCCACGATAAATGGCCTCCTAGTGAAGTTGGTCATTTATTTAAAACTTGTGTTTACACTGAAGCAACCCAGCAGATAGAATAGCGAAGTACCCGAGTTTTGAAAAAAAAGTTAAGGATCTCGCTGATTCAACATTCAGACTTGAATTATAGTAAGACTGACGAAAATATTTTCTAGCACATTCTCGGTACTCTAGAAAGAAAGGAGAGGCTGTACACAGATCTCGGCAGAGTTATAAATAGCGGATTCTCAATAAGTTTGTCTGGCAAGCCCGGAACACGACCGGATCATGTGGGCAAGGTCAGAATGGTGAAGCCGTCGCAGCAAAATATAAACAGTACAGCTGGAGCATCAACACCCCATATACATCAACAGTATTCCAGAGCGGGACTTCTCTAGGGTCTTCTAGAAAGTGAGGAAGTTAAATGGTAAGATTCACTTTCTAGCTGTAAGCCGATAGTACTAAATTTCCTTCCAGTTGTTATGAGTCCCCTTTATTAGTATTTTGTAATCGTTTTTTATTATCTCTAAAAATTTAACCTGTCCTATAGTACAGCAGAATAGTGTTCTCATACGTGCACCGGCACAAACTTTGTTTGATGGAGTGAAACAATTAGAACTATTATTAAAACTATCCTTAACTCGTAACAGTATAATTGAGGTCCTATACAAACACTCTACCCCAGCACAGTTACATCTACACAAGCCGCGTATGCTCAAGTTGTCCAGATTTATGCTATCCGGCTGCCCTGTTTGCCCTTTCCCTTTATTTACTTTTCATGTGGATGGGATAAATGGGCGATATATATTGTCTAGGTAGTCTAAAACCGATAGTAAGCTAGAACAGTATAACCTTGACAACATTATTCACCTAAAACTGCAGTGATATGTAAATTCTGTTATAATAATGAAACCTGTAACTTCAAGATCAGAATTAGTGTTTCCGCATTCCTGTAGTAAAAATAATGCAAAAATGCGGTGCAGGTTATCCAAAGTCTCTTAATGGGACAGACAAAATGCCTTATATTATTAGTTTATTCAGAAGCAGCTTGTAAAAAACATTTAAAAAAGATGCAACATTGTAAGTATTCAATATACAATACAAATGAGCTGATTTATCATTCTTACCATTTATTGGCTGTTGAAAATATTCTGGATTATACCAAGGTCATAAATGCCTAATTTCCAGCAGTTAGGCTAAGAAGTTATGGTCTTAGAAATTGATTGATCTTATAATAGATAGCGCAGAAATTCTTGGTACTTCTGAGAACTGCTATCATGCTAGCGAGTACTATTTCACTTTTTCCAAAAAACTCCACTTCGTAATTATTGTTTGATATTCCATTGATTAAATTCCTTACTAGCCTTGTGTTGTAGCAATCTACAGCCATTTCAGCATTTCATACAAACATGATGTTTTATACTTATGTAGCCACGTAACCTGGAAATGAGGAAAATGGCAGGAGAAACAAAAGACAGCAAAAATTTTAAAAATTAAATTCAGAAAAATTAGGATATGCTTAACGGAAGTCAATGCAAATTAGCTTCTTCTATCGTTCGTTTTCAATTTCGCACATATTTTCGTCCTTAAATACCGCTTAGGAACTTCCTAAATTCAAAGTACTTGCGGAGAGAGACGGAAAAAGGCCGAATTTTCCCAACATCGTAATAATGTTTTCTTGACTTTATTTGAGATGTGATTTCAAAACAAATTGCATGTTGTCTTTGTTACTTACTCTTCCCTAAATGATGGCGAGACAATTCGACATTTCTCCTTTCGATCATCAACTTTGTTTTTTCATATGGGCGCTATATTGGAATTTTGTACATTCACTAATAAATTTAGTGATTTATTATTTCCTTGGTCACGAGTTTGTCGTTGGGTGACAGTTGTAAGGAAATAAGGTAAGTCATAGCAGATGTTCAAAATGTTGTCCATTATTTTGTAGGCTAAGCCTGACTCTTCTCTGTACACTGCTCACTGCGATTTATTTCTCTTCTTCTCAGTCTTCCAAACTCTGTTGCTATGTTAAATTTGAGGCCTGGTCTGGTATACGAAACAAATGAAATCTGATAATTTCAAGGCCTGCCTAGAAAATTCCGTTTTTCAGGAATAAGTCTATCAACGTTAACGTATAACATATACATTTTTGAAATCAGAATTAAAAACTATATTCTTCTGCGTAAAAATCCAATATGGCGTCTATGAGAAAAAGTAAAGTAGTGGCTGGGGTTTAATGGAAGAAACATCATACTAAAATTATAATTATGCCGTCTTGTAGAGCAGAAAAAGGCAATGTTAACCGGCAATTTATTTTGGAATCTCATCGCAAATAAAGTCCAGGAAAAAATAGAAATTATTTTTGGATAAATCTCGTATGCCAAACAAATGACTATCTGGTACTTTCAAGGCCTGCTGTTTTGAAATACCTGTAGTTTCTTAACGTCAATGTTTGGGGTATTATACACTCTTGGAATTAGAATCTATTCAACTGTCCAAAAATCTTTAAGAAAATATAAAGTTGATTCTGGAGGACATTAGACGAAACGTCATATTGAAATTCTGATTATGCCATCTTGTAGAGAAGAAGAAGTGGCAATGTTAATGTGCCATTTATTTTTAAATCTCACCACAAATAGGAAAAATTGAAACGGTTTTGGAAAATATCTGTTTTTTCTGTCTCTCTCCGGAAGTACTTTGAATTTCAGAACTTTCTCAGCGGTATTTTGTTGATTATCTAAATAGGCAACTTTGCCTCCGTTTAAGCGACTATCTCTTACAGTTTCCGAGATCCCTATGGTGAGCGTCGAATTTGAAAGACCCTGTATAGATAAAAGGAACACAAACGCTAGTGAGATATTCATTTGAATGAATAGTTTTTTAATTTGATTGACAGAAAGTAGCAATACCATAATTTGTTGTCTATATTTCAGGATATATTTAAAACGGTGGAAAACCTTACTCCCTCTGACAGTTTGTCGTACAAACTAATCAACCGCCAAATCGATTCCTCTCTCAATATTTGTCCTTTCCTTTGCCGCATCTTAGGGCCAGGCGACTTTTCCAATATTCACCTTTGATGATACTCTCTCTCTCTTCTTTCTCTTTTCATAGTTCATAAATAAACAAGCCTAATTACCGATCTCGATGTTGTTCTGCTCACAGTCATTACGAAATATAATTCCCTCTTGGTCTTGGCTCCTCCTTGTGGCTTATTAAAAACCATTACAGGTTTTCCGATTACAGATAATTACACACCTTTCAGGACCGCGTGCTTCTATTTAGGCTGTTAATAATGTAAAAGCAAGGCGAAAGATTAATAAGAAAGAGCTTATGCTTTCATTTAGAGCTCAAGGTGCACAATTTATTTGAAAGGAATGATGGCGATAAGGAGAAATTAAGCACTTGCTTGTATGGATAGCAGTGCTGATGACATTAGCTAACTTTCAAATTGACCAAAAGCCATCATTACTCTTGATAGATCGTAACATTTAAAATAATCTATTTCGCAAACGCATGAACTGTGCTTACAATTTTCAGCCGCTCAAATAAGATCTTTGTAATCTTCGTTTGACAAACCTCTATGAAATAACCACATCTATTGACTATTTAGTGGCAGCTCCTTTCTATTAAATCATAGGGTGATATTTCCTTTCTGGAGATTTTAAAAATTATACGAGAGTGATCCAAAAAGTAAGGACTATTTTTTAAAAGTACATGAATCGTTTCAGCTTCAGTCCGACCACGAAGTGAAAGATGAGAATCAATGTTTCCTAGAATATCTGGCAGTAAGCTGACATGATATGATATACAGAAATTGCCACAGCTCCTTCAAAATGCGGTAACCAAAATGGTGATTATGTGGACCAATGGTTAAGCTTTATAACGATGTATAAAGTATTGGAAATAAATGTTTATGTAATTTAAAAAATAGTAAACGGTACTTTCGAGAATATTCTCGTAAATACTCCTGCTTGATATGGGCAGATGGTCTAGGATCTTAGATACCACGAAAAATACATGTACCTCGAGAGGTTCATGGGATCCCCGACGAAGTGCATTTTTTAATACTCCAACAGCGACAAAGCAAATCCTATCGGAGTACCACGACTACTATAAAAAGTGTTTCGTCGCTGATAAATTATTTTAAATTGTTGGTATCATATTAACAAACAAGCAGACAATCGACTGGTTCTCACTGTAAAGTGCTCAACCGAGTTATGAGGATTTGATGATTTTATGTCGCAGGATTAGCATCTGGCGACGACGTGGAGCCGAGTACAAAGTACCAAATAACATTTATAAAATTGGTAAGGTGGGTTTGTACGCATCTAATGAATAAAGTTAACATATAGGTATGTTGTAAGCTCACAGACACTCGTACTAAAAGCGAAGACAAGCGTGGCGAGACTTGTCATTTGCACGCATCAAAAGTGATACGTCGCTTCCCCTTGCGTCGATCCGGTGTGCCAACATTAATGTGTGAACGCTAAACCAATACGCGTAGGCCGACACGGGAATTATGTAAGAAACCTACAGAACATCAAAAAACCTATAAAACGTCATCTTGCAGACTATGTGGTTTTTAAGGTGCAGACAGTCATTCCACAATTTGCTCAGGAGGGTCGTTGTGAGTGTCCAACTATGGAAGAATGACTCAACTATACGCATTGTTAGTTGCATATGTTTTGTAAAGCCGAGTAATTTGTAGTTTTCATCTCTGAGAAGAAAGCTGGCTGAATAGCAAGATCGCATCTGGATGATTATGTGTATTGGTCTGCATGTGTTTAAAATCAGTGATATTTGCTGTGTGAGGAAATCATTACTGAATATGCTGTCAATGAAGTATATCTATTAGCTGTGCCCGACGTGTTATTTATCTGTTGTCCTTTCTGAAGACAGGTTATGTTCAAAGTTATAAATGCCGATTTTTTACGTTTTTTGTGTTTCCAAAAACTTTGAGGAAAATTACTGGAAATCACCACCGCGCTCGCGTTGTGTGTAATTACTATTAGCATGTATATGACTTGTAATTAGACAGTGTGTAATGAATATAATTATTTCTTATCTCTCTCATTTTTTAAATTCAACAAAATTTGCATATGTAATTTCCAGAACGGATAAGAAAAAGTGCACGCGCTACTAATTTCTAGCTTTGAATCTTAAGTAAGTGTATTTGAGACAAGAATCCAATGAAATTATCATCAACACATACTATTAGCACACAAATCATCACTATGCACCTATGAATTGCCGTTCCCTTCTAGCTATAGTACACAACTTACAGCTTAGGCCTCCAGTAATGCCATCTCTGATGCAGATTTTACATCACATTAGAGCCAAACATTGATAACTGAAGCCCCATGGCAACACATACATTTACAAAACGAGTGCACAAGGTGTCCATCAGCTAGCGCTAACTTAACATCTTGTAGAAAAACCTACATAATGTCACAAAAAATCAATACAGTGTCAAAAAAAATCGCCATAACGTCATTTTTCAAGATACGTTATACTACCCGTGCGGGGTTTTTTGACGTGGAAGTAGAATGAATGATAGTATATTATACCACGTTGCCGATGCGACATTGCAGAACCCAGCCGAAGAGATTAACTTCCCTTCTCCTCGCTTTCCTTCCCTTCAATGACCGTGCACCTTTACACATTTAAAGCACGTCAGCATAAATGTATTTTATTTCTTGTTTAAGAGATACTTTTAGATTGTTAGTAAACAATTGGGATGAGCAATCATTGCTTCCTCCCAGCGTTAACACGCCACCTAGACACCATGTAATTCAAATCATTTAGTCGGAGCAAATGGAACATCTGTCAACCACCATATTCGAATGAATAACGAATGTGAACCGTGAGCCAAAACAGAATGCTTCCTCCCCCCTTAACTAGACATCTATTACGTATTTCGAGTTAAACGGCTCAGCAATATATATGTTGTACATTCGCCAAGCTATCATTTCGTCCTCACTGGCGCTACTGTCGAGAGTTCAGACGACACCGTCTTATTACCAGAACGACGGTCTGTGTTTTATTCAAGCGTGCAGGTAATGGGGTGTCTTCCATCTACGAGGGTCTTGCAATATACTCTTAAACACCGCCGCGTGGTCGCAAACCTAACTGCAATACGCATGGAACAAATTCTTAGTTTCTACCAGGAAATGAGAATACTGTGTTATCAAATTTATCCCAATTTTGGGTTCAGGTTTAAAAAATGGCGTAAAGTAAATTCACTATACTTCTCATGCTTTCGAAGCAACTTCTAGTACAATTTTTCATGTAGCGCAATGGCACCGGAAAGGCGTAGGTTTTGCCAGAACAGATTGTCCGACTGTCCGTACACAGTAGCTTCATTTCTTTGGAGCTCTGGTGTGATACTATCTGTCAACAATGTTTAATAACTGATTATAAACGCGATTGATACGTACTTGTGACATATATATATACTACATATATAATATTCCCTTCACGAAATCAAATAGCTCCTTTCACTTACACTCCAAGCGTAATGCTCTGTTGTATAAATATTATCGCCCCAACCTCATATGTGCTTATCTCCTAGCCGCGCCGTCTGCTACCGACTTCTATAATCGTTCAGATCCACTATCATAGTTGCAATATTTACAACCCCGTCGCGCACGGCATGTGCGGCCGATAGGTACGCGATTGGTCTGCAGAAATTAGTTTTTTAAGGGAAAATGTACGGAGAAATCTATGCTATGTGAAATATTCGTGATAAGTTGGTAGAATTACCGGGTGATGCACTCACGCCAAAAAATTGCGATGCAGCTTCCTCCGCCCTCTACAACCCCCGCCCCCCTCTCCTCAATTGTTTGCCCCTTAAAAGTTTTAAAGATGACCAGGTTCCTCTGAAACGGCAAAAAAACGTATTTTTTTAATTTTTGGTTATTTTTCTCCTCCGCAACTGGACCGATTTTCAAAACCTGTTCCATCCTTGGCATAGTAGTAACCTTGCGTATAAATTTCATGCAAATCCAAATAAAACTTTCCAAGCGTAGCGGACAGACAACCAGACAGACCTAGTTTTTCGTAATGAACATGTCATGTAACATCCCAAAACCAGATGTGTGTCACATCAGTGGCGGACATCTGAACTTCGTCGTTCACCAAACTCTTTTTTTATACAAATGTATGTTTATTGGTTGATGTTTGGCGAATAAAGACGTTTATTATTATTATTACTACTATTATTATTGCTATTATTATTATTATTATTAAAAACATAATATCTCATTTACATTTAAGTTTTCGCGAATACAATACTTCCTCGCTACTAGGCGACTAGATAATTGAAAATGCTTCTGTAAAGAGCCAAGGTCTTAAACTCGGTTTGGTGGATTCACTTATTTGTCCCCAAACGTCAGCGGTGGTCTTGCCTAGAGATCTGCATTGTGTTCTAGATTACTTCTGTCGTACATCATGCAACTCCTCTCCCGCACAAAATAATAAACAGCTTGATGGATGAAAGTAGTTCACATGCAAGCAGAAACAGAGCAATCTCTCGGGTTAAGACTGGTAGCTGCTTGTTGTTTGATAAGAAGCCTGAAGGTCATCGCAGCTGGGGATGCAGTGCTTTGGTGCAGTATAAAGCTAAAGATACTGTACCTCAATTAATAAAAAGGTATCCAAGCCCGCAACCAGCTTTGAAGTATGACCAGCTGAAATTTCCTTAACAGACACCTTATGTCCCCATTAGATTGACGGATAAATAGTAATCTCGCTCTCCTTTACATAGAACTTCTCCTGATTTCTGCTTTTTATTCTAGCCCCGTACATCGAAAACTGGTTGAATTTTATTGCGCCGTCGTTCCTAGAGTATCAAAAGTGTGGGAACATCTACCAGAAAAATCTTGCTCTAGTGCTTCCAGAATTAGTACAGTATAAAATATAGAGTAGCTCCACCGTTAAGAAACCTGCATAGTTCTATCGATTAACAATTTGCAGAAGAAGTTATTCGACTCATCTCAGCTGCCACCTCTTTTATACTTTTAAAATTCTGTTCCCCATTTTTTACGAATATATCATTGCTCCAGGCAAATTGAGTCTTGTCGTGATAGCATTACGGGACATTCCAAATATTTTAGTAGAATTTCTCCGATATCCCTTGTAATACCTCTACTATTTTAACAAGCAGAAAGTTAATAGAATCCTTATAACCCGAATGATAGACGCAGTTATCAGGAAATTGCGGTCGTCCTCACCTTATATTACCTAATACAATTTCACTGAAGAAAAGTCTGCATTTCAGGTTATTTTCCTTCGACACGCCAGTATGGTGTAGGAGACTGGAAAATTGATAAGATTCTTGGAGTAATACTTTATATACTGAACTAAGAATTAACTCCTTTGTATATTTAATTGTGGCCAGTGAAGATGTACATTGGCAATATATCGGTATTGGATTTCGAAAATCGACTAATTCTGGGTTTAGTTCCAGTCAAAACTTTATACTTCTTCCAATATGCCAACGGACTTTGAGCTCTTCTAAAAGATGCCACCGCAGTCTATACGCCGCTCAAATATACCCACCACGTGTTTTCTTCCTATTCTAGCTTGATCGTACTCTATCCATCACGAACTAGCCGGTGCGATTGCTCCTTTGTACTCAAGAGTATCAAAAATGTAAAGCAATCTGCCAAATTTGTCTTATTTGATGTCGTACTAACTTTGAGAAGTTCAAAAATCGGATCAAGGTGCCATCGACATGTTTATAGCAGTCACGGTACATCAGTACTTAGGCTTTGCCTTTGCGGCTGCTCAGCTGTAAAAAAAGGTATACAGTGGCAGTGCACTATTTGATGAAGGTTTTATACCTGCACTCTATCGATACGAAGGTATCTAAATCGTTTACTTCCAATAACCATGCTATTATATTACATTTATTATTCTTCTATTATTCAAAAGTAGCTACGTCTGCGACCCAATTTGCTTAATTAATATATCGGTATAGATAATTGGTAATAAATGTTGTTACTAATTACTGGCTTGTTAAATGTACCCCATAATTTTGTTTAATAAAGTATTATACAGAAATGATGCCTGCGAACCTTGAGGATAGTGAAATTTAGCTCGATAAAATCGGAAGGTACTTAATTCGATACGCCTTTCATTTTATGACTTAGAAGAGAATAAAAAAAATTTTAAAGGCACACCTTATTTAGGATGAAAGAGTATATATACTTTGTGTTTAGAACATGTGGTAGTGCTGGAATAACACCGGGTTCGCGACCAAGTACATCAGCGGGAGATGTGATGGCAGAAAAACATATAATTTCAACACAAGAAAATTAGACTGTTGTACCGAATAGTTTAAGGAACGTGTCATTCATGCAAATTTAATAATTGTACTTTTGATATAAAGGAAATGTAACTTTATTGTGTAATAGAATATTCTAAAATTAAATATCTACCTTTGCTTATGTGTTTATACAATATCCGGGAAAAAAGTACTCATTTTTTTCCCGGGGAAAAAGCTAATTTCATAAAAAGTGACATTTTGTTACCTATCAACAGAGATAAAATGTCAAAGTTCTTTCCCGTCACAGAAAATTTTTAAAACTGACAGTATTTTTAATACCTTCCCTAAATTAGGTATTTGTTGGAGTAACCCTAGCAACAACTTCAATAACTAGAATAATAGGACCTAGTACATAGGTATACTGAATGAGGATACGTATTATTTGTTGTTTAGTATGATCGTTTTATACAATTATCAAGAAAAATAGTGAAAATAAAGAGTACGTAGTGTCAAATTATTGGTAAGAAAATGGTATCTTAAAAAAAGCCGACGAGCCACCCTCTTTCTATTTGAAGAAATCAAGTAAACTAAAAAAATAGTGTTTGTAACTTTTAGAATATCTTTAAAGCGACTGTAAGGTCGTTCGCCTCAAAATCGCATTTTTCCCGTGTTACGCAATCAAAAATGAAGCGATTTACATATACCATGGCATTCTAGATCGAAAAATAAAAATTGAAATAAAAATGACTTTATTTTTTGTCAAATATTGACAAGTGAGGCGTCCCATTTAAAGATGTAAAGTTGGGGTCATTTCCGGTCAAACTGGGAGTACGTCAAAGCAGGTGAATGTGTAAGAAAATATAAATTCGTCTATAATGCGCAAGCCCCAAATTTCGTTTTTCCATCTTCAATGATAAAAAAGTTATAAGGGTCAGCCACATTGGAGAATCACCCGGCATAGACTATTGTAAAATATAAAGGGCATTCAATTTAAGACAGTGTATATATTTCCACGTAGATATTTATCACCCTGTAGAAAGCGGCATAGTTTGTAAGTAAGAAGCGTATAGTTGCCTACAATTTTTGTGACAAACTTTCTCAGATACCTTTCAAAACATGAAAGCTATCGACCGACTACAAAGTAAAAACTCTCAATGCACAATATTCACACCTATAGCTCTTTCTAAAATGACAAGAAGGAATTATTTTCATTCAAACCATCCTCGTTTCCCTCGTTACTGTATCCAATGGAAACAGCGACTATTCAGAAGTTTCTAAAACTCCACTGCAGCCGCTGTTCACTCCATCAGTCGATTCCAGTCAAGGTCCAGGCGACGGTGCTTCGAAAGCGCAGAACACGGCACAATACTGCCGGCTTACTTGAAACAGTTTCCTGAAATCCCAGGAGCTTATTGTGCGCTCTGCCGAATCAATTTAACTGAAAATATTGCGACCTTTAACATAGACCTACCACGATCTTACAAATCACACTCCAGGACCGAACGCCCGACTACTACAGACAATCGATGTCATTCCCATGTGCGTACTCAGTAATGTTTGTACAGGAGCAACAATTAAAAGACAACAACAAGCCAGAGGCATTTTAAGATGAGATACCTAGGCAACAATCAAACAGTAGTGACACATCCTTCACTATTATCTACAAGCCAGCACAATGGGAGTGGCTTTTATAGCTATAAAAGCGTGTTTTTCAGTTTTTCGGTTAGCTACCCAACTACGAAATATAAAATAGTTTTTAATTACAAAGAGATTATATTACAGTAGTAGATGGTCGAACAATCAATGATAATTAATGACCTCAAAATAAAATTATTATAAAATTTAAGTTATTAACAGAATAATTCAATTCAGAGTAAAGAGCATGGGGTGCCTGATATATTAAATGTTACAATCATTCTATAAGAGGAGACTTATAAAAATGTAGTAAAATGTACCTCACGCTTTTTACTCCATAATGAATTATTTTCTTAAAAAGTGAAATTTTATTATAATTTTATTTTCAGGTCATTAATTATGATTGAGTGTTCGACCATCTACTACTGTAATATAATAATATATAAACTCTTTTAATTAAGAATTAGTTCGGTTAGGTATAAAAGCGTGTTTTTTTTTTAGTTTTTTCTTAAGCTATTATTTATTTCTCATTTTTTAGTTCGATTTATCAATTAGCTATTTGTGGACATGTGGTATTGAAATGTCTTACGAATAATTTCGTAATCTAATCATTTCATTTAAAGCTTCACTGTTGCATGGGGTTTTTCCTGTTAACTTAGAGCAATCAAGTTCTTCAATCCGAATACCGTCTAAAGATATTACACGACTAAGTGCTACATAAGCTTGTCCAGTTAGCAAACAGTCGCGAAGCCAGAAAAATGACTGCATGATCAACTGTACAACCTTGCATCTTGTGGACGGTCGAAGCCCAACTCAGGAATGATGACAACATTCGCAATGAACAAGGTGAGAATGCACTACCTTGAAAAAGTATCTGTCTCCGTTGTGCTGTGCCGAGTGGCCAAACAAACAAAGAGTAAGTTCGAAACTGCACGCAGGCTCAGATCGCGCGCTAGCTCTATATCTCTTACTCCCTTGTAGAGGACCTCTAAAAGAATTTATCAATCCTGGCGGTCCTAATGAGGATAATGGCAAATTGTTATCAAATTATTGCATTGTCATCGGTCTTTGATACGTGTGCGAAGTTTCAAATTAATCAAACTTCTGGAAATAGGTGAAAATTATATATGTTCAAAGATTCCGTTCCATACATACATACAAAAAATTAAAAAAAGGTATAGGTACCACAATCTACCTCCTGTGAGGATTGAACTCACGGCCCCTAGCTTACAAGACCAGCGCTCTGCCACTGAGCTACAGAGGTTCGTAGTTTCACCATTCGTAAAGCGGCATATGAAATCCGTGGACTTATATTAACATCTGCTTTTCACAGAATTTTTCACTTATAAGAATAATGGAAAACTGTTATCAAATTATTGCATTGTCATCGGTCCTTGATACGTGTACGAAGTTTCAAGTTAATCAAACTTCTGAAAATTGGTGAAAATTATGCTCAAAGATTCCGTTGCAGATATATATATATATATATATATATATATATATATATATATATATATATATATATATATATATAGGTGGAAAATTAAAGCTTCCGCCTTTTGTTGGGTACTTCCGAATTTAATTTTTCACCTAACTGGTCTAGACGACAATCAAGTTATATATATATATATATATATATATATATATATATATATATATATATATACAGGCCAAGCCAATAAAAGCGTGTAAAAAAAACGTTGGAACCATGTTAGAAGCAGGTATCTAACGGCATATAACTCTGTAAATACGTGGTCTGTCGAAAATTTCTTTCCGTTTGTAAATTATAGCAAAACGTTTCTTTCATATCAGGTTCAAATTTTTTTAAATAATGTTCATAATTATTTATGACCTCTTGCCGTCGTGATGGCATTCGATATATTTAATTTTTATAAAACGCCTTATCTCTGGCTGCGAAAAATTGATTCAGCCCTTATTGTTACAAGAAGGTTGCAATGACAAAAATAGGTAATGACAGATGAAGCCAAACCTCAGGAGTATGAGAGGTGAGACAGACTTTCCCAGTCTAGCTCTGCGATTCTTTTACGTGTCTTCAAAGCAGTACGTGCTCTGGCATTACCATACAGTAGTACAGGTATACAGGGTGTACAGTTAGTAGTGGATCAACGGAAGTTAGGTGATAGAGGGCCTCAAAACATATCGAATCAACCCCTATATGTGTGGTCCAAAATTTTATAGGTCAGGAGATATTTGCAATTTTGTGAAATTTAGAAAAACGGGATAATGAACTTTCAAACGCAATTACAACTAAACCATTAGGATTAGGGCTGTGATTCTTTTTTTGAGATGAGCCAAATGGTTAGTTTTAGCAACGGTTATGTCACTTTTCAACAGAGCTAATTATAAATCAACGCAAAAAATCTTAAATTCATTTTTTTGTGAAAAATCTCTTCCATCCCTCAACTTTGGAGGGCGGTGAAAAAATTGAGATTGTATTTCATTATTCGTTTTATTATAAAAACTATTTCAATCCATGTAGAATAAACCCAGAGAATTTCAGCTTGCTATGAGTGCATCACCTTAAAAAATCTGTATGTTTGACGTAGGTGGGTACCTATCCATACATGTAAACAAGAAATTATATTTTACAAGCTACAGTCCAAACGACTTCATGGATTTTGACATATGAGGTACTGTTAGATTCTTCCTAGCAGTGCGAGTGAAATTGTGTATATTAACATTTTGTAAACTCAAATTGACGGATTTCTTACGCAAATAGCCAAATCAGCTTAATGAGCTTGGGCATTCAACTCGGCATTCCAGGTGCGGGAGCGTTCAATCTTTGGTCCGACCGAAATTACTAAGTCAGCCAATGGTCCAGCACGGAATTTGTATCTAACGATGGCATCTGAGTAGAATCATGTCATATTTTCCGTGAGATTATGCAAAAATGCATTACTGGATAGAGGAGGTGGACCACAACCGGCGGTATATCCCGACTACCGCTTTTCTACGCGTCCATAATGCGTATATGCGTATGTAAGATAAAATAGAAGCAGACGAGAGAGATCCGTCTATAAGCACCAGAGCCATTGCCCGGAGCAGAAACATATCCCATACTTCAGTGCACACAATACTACGCTCGGGGAATATCCATCCTTACCATGTACAAAAAGTACAAGAATTGCTTCCAAGCGACTATGCACAACGGGTTGAATTTGGAATAATATGTTGAGAAGGTGCGAAGAGGTTGAAACTTTTTTCGACAGCATCTTATGGACAGATGAATCCAACTTTAACCGAAATGGAATATTCAACATGCACAATTTCCATTCATAGAGCGTGGAATATCCTCACGCTATCCGCCGACACAGCTTTCAACGTCAGTTCGGCGTTAATTTATGGGCTGGAGTACTCAACAAAAAATTAAATGGACCATATGAATGAATAAATTGCCCGCCTGGTTGAATGGTCAGTCGTATCTCGCTTTTCTAAGAACTAGTTTGCATGAGCTGCTAGAGGTTTTCCCTCTGGACGTTCAAAGCCGCATCTATTTTCAATGCGATGATGCCCCATGCCACTTTGCACGGGATGTACGGCATTGGGTGTCAATGCATTCAGGCAACGAAGGTGGAGATGAGCTTGCGCGAAAGAGATTATCCCTTGATATTCAGTTTCAGATACTTGTGTTGATACTATCAAAAGGCACTACGAGGAACCAGGCCAAACATGGGCAAAATAACGGCAAAATATTAAAAGTAGGGATCATGCCTGAAAACCGCCACAGAACTGCTTTCAATAAGCAGAAACCAACTCCTAAAAATGACTCAACTGGTAAAACAAAATTCAGCGGCCTGTCAGCACACCTTCACAAAAATATGGATTAAGCCCTTACTGCAGGGAATATGGAAGAAAATGAGTGTCAGCCTGACATTTCCTCTGTGAACGCGATCATAAGGCACTTTAGGCAACCGCGATTAAAGCCAAGACAGCTTCATACAGTACTAGCATAAAACTGCACCAACTGGATAATGGTAAACTGCAATGACTGGGTAAAGGCTGTACCATTAACAGAAACTTTGGTCGAATCGATCCATCAGCAAAGAAGCCAGGAGATACAAAATTTGGAAAAAATTCTCAGAATAGAGCGATTGTAACTGAGAACCCTTTGGCCAACTACAACACCCCCCCGCCCCTCCATTCATACAGTCGTACGATGGAACTGCTAATTAAACCTGTCACATTTATGCTTGTCAGTCCAGCTTGATAAACCTCTGCATATCATCAGGCTTAGTTGTTTAAGATGACGAGTCCTGAATGTGCCACCAGTTTCTCGTTGCTCAAATGGAGCCCCTCCCGCAAGCTACGTCTCTGAACCCAGTTGGTCCCGGTCGCGGCTACAAGGTATTATATCGTCCGGGATAAATGGAAATGGGAGATTAAGTTATTTGTTGTTTGCATTACTGGTTTCCGAATGAAGTGAAATCACTTTTGGGTCCGCAGTATACCTACTCACGATCGGATCGACCTCAGATATTGGAATTATTCCAACAAGAGATTTGTTTTTAATGCGAGAGAGGGATCTGAAGAAGGATTTAGACTTTGGAACGAAGTAAGGAAGCACTTATTCTGGGTATCAGTTATAGTGTTGTACGTTATAATCTTTAGAAAGCTCAGCTTTGAAGACAAATCATTCAGAAATCTTCAGATTACAGAATTTCCCACATATCAATATTTTGTGACAATACAGTTGAATGAATATGTTTCTTCACACATTTTAGGCTAATCAATGATTAAATTAATTTTTTCTACGATCAAGCCATAAAGTTTACCTTATAAATAGGTTTTTAGTACAAGGGCTTCTTTATGAACTGAATCAGTAAGCAACTGCTAACTTCAACTATTGATTTTAATACCCAGTTGAACGCTTGTCCAAATTTTGATCTTAAACTATGCCTGATCTTAGATAAAATGTTTAAGGTAAGGAAAAGCTTTAGCTTTTATGGGATGCTCCGACAAATTAGTTCAAACTGTACTGGCCTAATCTGTCGTAGCCAATAAAAGCTGAAGCCTTTTCTCACCAACTGGTTATTGAGACTTATTTAACTGCAACTTGGAACCTATACCGTTGCGCTTAAAACTAAGTTTAAGAGCTCTCCCTCACCAAAACGCTCTGACGACGCCTATTGAAATATCGATTTTAGCGTCCATCGCCACTAGTTGCATTATCAGGAAGCTGCCATATATGTCAAGGAGGGATACTGGTGATATCGCTTTCGCATGCTGGTGTGAGAGGGCCCCAAGCTCAATATGACTACATACTAAATCTGTTACCTGTAAGACAACATATTAGGTGGTTCTTTGAATGTACGAACAGGCGTTACGTGTTCACTTATTTCTGAGGGTCTGTGCGCTATTCATAACTCTGAAAGTATCAGTCGTCTTGCAATGTAAGTTTAATGTGATGAGATGAAAAAACTTATGGGCTAAAAACGAAAATAGAAGATCATTCGAGCATTGCTTTTGAGATTTCCATTGTCAAGAAGCACTCAAAATTTCTCAAATAAATTGATTAAAGAAGGGAAGTACATGGTCAATCTACTTGACTGATTTCCTTTAAGTCGCGCAGAAATGTCTCTCTATGGTACTGGAAAAAATCTCTATGTGCAATTCCAATTACCCTAACTATTCCGCTAAAAACCGTTAACGACCAACGACAGACGGAAATCGTGTTAACCGGCAGTAATAATTAGTGTGGTGCCTAAAATATACCGACAGTAACGAAACCAGACAGAATGCGATGTATTCGGTAGCAGTGCAAAATCATCTAATAAATCTGATACAGCTGCATTGCCGTTTCTACTGCTGTCTTGTCTGTTTTAGGCCCCTCCGAATGGCACCAGAGCCCTTCGGTGACAGGGTTAATAATAGCGGTTTTAAAGCTGATGCTTCCTTATTGTCCCTCGAAAGGAGCGGGAATGATGTAAAACAGAATTTAATGGTGTTAGGATTTGGGTTCCTCAACATCTTGAATTATTTTGTAAATAGGTATACAGAGAATTGTCCGTGTATTCAATAAGGTTGCTGCGCCTAATGTACGGTATTACGACACTCAAGTGGTAGCTTAGAAAATAACGGTAGCACGCCAGTACCCGGCTGCATTACTGCTAGACCTACACAGACTTTGCGCTTATGTGGGATATGATGGGAAAAATAGCGGTCTCTTCACCTCATCCACTACAAAAGCACCTCTGTGGAACCAGCCGCACCTAGCTAGAGATGAAGATACCTCAAATGTAGCGATACCGCAAATATTTAATAAAGACTTCTTGCCTAATGTTTAGTACAAACTACCCAAAGCTCCACAGTCAAGGTGTCTACCGGAAAAATATTGCCGGGGCAAAGTTTAGCCACAATTGAGAGCAGGGTCATCTAACTCATCGGTGATACTTTCCTAGTAGACAGGCTTTCCCAAATTCTACTCCCCTTAGATAGTTCAAAGGGCAAGATATCTCCAAGCCGTTTCAGCAGTCGATCTACACTACGGTATTTCTAGTATTGCGTTATGCGTATAAGTTCTTTTCAGTTGCCAACATTCATATAACCGTTTCGAGGACAACCAAACCAAAGATCCTCAGAGGCACCAAACACCGAAAACGACAACGATATACTCAAGCTAATGATGGTAGCTAATTCGTCTTCGAGGAGAAGCAACTCACTAGTATCATGTAATCATCGTTTAATAGGCGTAATAAATCATTTAGCGGTAACAGACAACCACCGTTGCTTTGCCGTTTCGCCGCTTTGCCACACTATTGACATGTATTAACTTCCTCTTCTATCGTTTGTATTATGCATAAGGGTGAGAGAGCTCGACGGCTCGACGCGCCACAGAAACCTCGTGAATATTACATGTGCGTATGCCACATATGCGGTTAGTGTCACAGATCGTGTGAAAAATGGAAAGCTTTTTGAGCTTAAATAAATGCTAGATTAAATACCGGGTAAATTTTTAGTGTATAATGAGAAACATATCATATAGTTTTATGCATTATCTATACGTGCTTATAAACCCAAAATATAAGTTTTCAAAAAAAGTCAAAGTAGTACTCTGCACATTTTTACGGTTTCGGTTACCCTCTTTATGTTTTACTTCTATACATTTTTCTAGTCAGAACGAGCTAATTCGAATGGAAGCTTGTACTTACAACTACAAATGTGAATAATGTGTATTTATTCATTTTAAATTGTAATTTATGTAAAATTTGCAAATAACATTAAAACTCCTCAAAATTTCTATACAAAAAAACAGCTTATAAAAGAGACAGAGAGCCCAAAACCGTGATAATATAAATGGTATTAACTATGTGATGTTGTTGTGCTACTACTTCTTGGCATTGAAAGCCTATTTAGCTTTCGTCAAAGGGTCACTCCATAATAATCGAGGTCAACTTTATCTATTTAGCTTATTCCAACGTCAAAAGATACAACAATTCAAATGATCGGTTTGTTGTAAGATTGACTTTATTTTACTGTAGACTTTTAAAAATATTTAAAAAATTTGGGTATAGTATTTTTCTCGTTGAGGTAAACAGCTGATCAGCAAGTGTCATATTTGTGCCAAAGTCTAAATTGTTCGTAATAATGAATCGAGAATTCAGGACCGTATTCAGGATTATCCTATTCAACAACTGTTTATTTTCTATTATTTTTACCTGACTTGAAATATAGTCATGATGACTAACAACCATATTTGGTGTATCGTCTGTCTTTTGTACATAAAAGATTTTCTGAATTGAAGCGATATTAGACAGTATGAATGAGTAGCGTGCAAAGAAACTCAACAAAAATGACGGATGTGCCTCAAAATATGTCACTTGTCGACATGGTGTTGTCACGTGCCGAAATCACGTAACCTCTTTCTATTTATCACTTATCAGTAATTTGAATTTCTCTTTATTGATAATAGAGTGCCCATTCCTAGGCCAAACCCCCTTTCAATGATTTTCTTTTTGCAAATTTAATAGTTTATTGATTGTGTAATTTCAGTCGTATTATATCTATATCTTTCTTTCTCAGCGATTCAGTATGGTGTTGACGATCAGCAAAAAACTCTGCAGTTTTTCTCCGTTAGTTGGCTTCCTATAAAACATATCTTCTTCCAGGCCACTCTAGATTCCTTCCCCTAGAACGTTACGTATTCGGTAATTCGCTTTTCAGCTTCCGTTGAGGTCGTGGTCCAGGGGTCTCTTTGTCGTTTTCCAGAATCTGGGATATAGGGCCCTAAGCACCCATTCATAGACTAGCACCCTTTTACTTTTGTTGTGTGACTTAAGTTTAGTTATTTTGGATGCTACGTCTTCCATTTTTAATGGGATTTTGACCCTCAGCGGTAAGTTCTTTTTTTATATACCTTCGGACCGCGTGCCTAAATGCGTGTCCTGATGACGTTCATTCAATATCTGCTTTCTTTTTGTCAATAGAAACAGAATAAAATCCTCGTCTTTTCTCCCCCAGTCAGTTGCATCGTTGCAGTTTTGCACATTGGAAGCCATCCCCTTGAAAAAACCCTGATGTAAACAGGTAAAATATCATTCTAATTAACAATTTCATAGATCTTTATACATTTATTATTGCTTATTGAAATTCTTAGAGACTTCTTGATTTTATTAGACATTCTACGTATTCAAATATGGGAGCAATGCCTACATGGCATCTTCTGTTACATTGATCATGATTTTGATTTTTTAACTGTTTCTCGCACTCCAGTGGTGGGGCACATGTGTGTTTTGTTCTTTTTAATCAATATATTGTGATCCATTTGATATCTTGTTTATTTGGCTCTCTCTGTGTGTACTGTTACTTAAATTTCGACATCTCTGTCAGATTCTCCTTTTGTGTGGTGGTCAAGCAAGACAATTTCCGACTAACATCTCGGAGAGTTGTGGCTTAATCTGTCCTAAGTCACTGGCGCTCCGCTTTATTGAGGAAGAGCCTAAATTTGCACGCCGCTAGACAACTGCTTTGCTTGTACCAACCGTTATATAGCATTTATCATTGTGTTTTATTAATTAACCAAAAAAAAGGCGTGGCAGTGTGCTTTAAATGTTATTAGATAAGCAGCTGTAATTTGTTGTCACGTGTGACGTAATGAATTATCGTGGAAAACTCCATATTACATAAGTATGTGACTATGAGGCTTTGCTTGTATTCCTATTCCAAAAAACGGGTTTTTAATGTATATGTCTTCCTCCACAAACCCAATTCCGACAGGCTTGAACCGAAACCTTCCTGGCAAAGATCGCTCCACCTTCAAACCTGAATGTTTGGATGACTGGTGTGTCTAAGAAACACCAAACTGCACTAAACACTTTATTCTCATGTAATTCTGACCTGGTTTCTTATCATAGAGGAAGTCGCTTCCAGTTTCCTCTCCTGATCGACCACAAGTAAATCCATGAATGCATATAAGGAACACATCTCATTAAAAAATTGTTTTTGCAAGTGCCATAAGAATATGACATTTTTTTACTCAATCATACCCTATTGGACACGAATCTGTGTTTGTTTGTAGCCTGGAAACTCTAGCTACTATTCGAAGGCCACGAATACAACTTGCTACGCTGGAAGCTCCATTCATGAATTTTTCTTTCTTCCGATAAACTGCACATCCACCTGTGGAAAGTTTGTTGGTAGAAACAAAACTGGTAAGAAGAACTGAAATCTAACGGTGGTTCACCCCGCCTGGGTCGACCAGACAAGTTAGTTAAACTTCCAGAGCCATTATGCCGCCAACTTTGGTGGAGGCGTTGACGGCAAAATTTTGAATTGGGTTAAAGTTGAATTTCCCCAGTTCCAAAGTCACCCCGACGAACAGTGGGAATCCTCCCCCACCACCCAGCTGATTCGCCGCTACCCCTTCCCGCAAAACTGTCCACGGAGAAAATAAATATCGTAAATAATATAAGTTTAATAATTTCAAGTTTTGTTCACGGAAGTTTCTTCACCTCGCTAACCGGGATTCTAACTTTTTAATAGCACTTTTTGGATGGAACTTCTTAACTTTGACCCAGATTTTTCCAAAAGTTGCTTTCCAACTAGAATGGTGGAACAAAAAGTTTGTTAGAACAATGTTTTGGAGATGCGTGGAAAGTGACTGGGAATTCTAGTAGGGGGTCAATTGAATGAGTAACACATACGATATTGGAAACATTTTGCAAACATGCTGAATCATATAAATAAAATATTATAAGAGGAGGTACCCAAAAATAACCGGAATACCATTGCAATGGGTGGAGCTTGTGTAGTACACATTTCTGTCCCTAGAGGCGTACAGCGCAAACTCATTACCAGTTCAGTGCCACCTGAGTTGTCGATCTGCCTTTTTTCGTTCCTCTGAAGTCATTATTTTTGCTAGAGCTGTTTCGTGCTTGTTTTGTTTTTTCGATGGCAAGCTTTAGTAAGCAACGTGCAGCTGTGAAATTTTGCTTCCTAATTGGTAAAAATCCTGCTGAAACTGTTTTAACGTTGAAAATAGCTTACAAAGATAATGTTATGGGAAAACTCAGGTGTACGGGTGTTTTGCTGGATTTAAAAATTGCGATATGCCGATTGATGACAAACCTCGCTCTGGACGTTCATCAACTGCCCGAATCGACGAAAATGTTGAAAAAATTCGAGAGCTTGTGCTTGCAGACCGTCGACTGACAATCGATCAACTATTCGTAAGTAGTGGGTTGCCGTGGAGTTCGGTTCAGCGGATTTTAACAGAAGATTTGGGAATTAAAAAGGGTTGCTGCCAAGTTTGTTCCTCGGGCTCTGACTGACAATCAAAAAGAACACTGAGTTGAAACATGTCGTGGTTTGAAACAACAGCTTATTCGCCTGACCTGGCTCCGTGCGACTTTTTCTCATTTCCACGGATGAAAAGGGGCATGGAAGGACGCCGCTTTGATGACATTGAAGAAGCGAAGAAAAAAACGAGGGAGGAGCTGTCAGACATTTCTAAGGAGGTGTATTAGTTGTTATAATAAATACTTTGTACATTTTTCATCCATAATCATTGCAGACGTTTATTCAGAACTATTCCTATATGCTTTTTCAACTTGTCATCCGATGTGAGGTATCACACTCCTTCGAATGTATGTCGATAATATTTAAATTGGAATTGAATGGGAATTATTGAGTAAATCCACTTGACTTCTTTGCTCAGATTCCTGGCAATTGGACGATAAGTCCGTGATAAGTCTGGTTTACAGCAAATGAAAATACCATACCTTTTCTAAAATCGTCTTCTTCATTCTGAAAAAAAAAAAAATACAATCGAATAATGTTTGTACTTGATTTCGAGCTCTGACAATTTACTGGCCGATAATTTGCGGATAACGTTCTCCCGTACGCAATCTATACAGTCAGCAACATGTCAGTGACAGCTAACTGAATAAACTAGGTCATGACTTGTCGCCGACTATCAGTTTACTGATTTTCAGCAAACAGGCTGTACGAACAAACCACTAGTCAATCATTTGCAATTTAATATCAACAGTATTTCCGATAATATCAAAACATGAACATTTCAAGGTAAATTCAGAAAATTTGGCGTCAAAATGACCTACCTGTCGCCCTCGAATTTCGAAGCATCACAGCTCACTAGGTACCTACCTCGGAAGAGGTTGATTTCGTAATTTCTTTCCTGTACAAGAAATTTTAGTACGCACTCTGGAATAAATGCACACACATTATTCTAGTAATAGGCAGCAGCGGTGGCCGCAGTAGTAGACAATTCGGTCTCCTGATCAGTCGCCGTGCGCTGTGCGGGTTCGAGTCCCGTCCCAGGAGAAATTTTTCTCTTGGCTATGGATGTTGTGATTGTCTGTAGGTGATAGACGGTCTCTGACTGTCGAACGTAGAGGTACCACCCGGCGGATCTCGTAGGCGGAGCCAGAATGTGTGCATGTTGCATACACACGTGTTCCCTCGCCAGAATCCGTTCCCCCTTTCCCCTGTATCCCCCTATAGCCCCACGGTACCCAATGGGTGTTTAGGCCTTAGGCCTTCGTGGTAGTTGGAGTATAAAAAAAAAAAAAAAAAAAAAAAAAGTGGACAGTATTTTGAAGGAGATAAGGTTACTTTGTGAAAATGTTGAAAATAAATAGCTTTAAAAAAATAATTCCTGTTATTTTGGGTACCTCCTCGTATATTATATATAGGAGTATTCGCTGAATATCACTCCATATGCCAATTCTTATGAATTGTACCAAATAACTAGCAACATGTGTGCTTTGATGCACGTAGCATCGCATGTGAGCTTTCGTGTAGAGGCTATTTGGCTTGTTGGGTACAGAACTGTCACTGCTGTTGCCATTTTGAATATTTCTAATTATTGTTTACGACAATACACAATCTAAAATTGTTGTTGTTCATTGTATTTATTTATCACATTATTTTATTGGTGTATTAGAAAATGATTGGTAAACGAATGCGTCGACGTACGTAGCATCTTCTGCCTTTGCCGGACGCTATCATGTAGCAGCAGCGTTCGACTCGTACGCACCGTTCTGAGATACGTACAGCGCTTGTGCTTTATGATGTTATTGCTGCCGAACGCTCAAGAAATTCTCAGATATGCTGTTTTTGCAAGTCAGGTTAAATGTAGTAGTATATCATAATAAGTAGTAAAAATTTCCTATATATTCCTATGTGGAGAAGACAATTATTATTGGCCGAGCACTTTTATATCCTGCGACGCTTGGCCCCTAGGGATATAATTTGTGATGTGCATATTTCTCCACAGATGGCGACGGCAGGCAAGTCGGGTGATCTACTCGCTGCACCACAAATGTGCAATCGCTGCAAATCTAATGCTCAAAGTGGTGTAAAATGTATCAATTGTGATTCAGTGACACATTCTGGTTGTGTTAAGTATTTAAAGAATGCAACAGTTATCGATGATGATAAAATGATATGTTGCAATGATGCCCCAGTTAGTCGTTCCAGTTCCGAAAGTGATTCTCATTTTTTCGATACTATTGAACAGCAGTCTACTGATAATAGTTAATTATGTCGTGAAACAAAAGGATGTGTTGATTAAAGAGCTGTATGATAAAGTTGACCGCCTACAAGAACACATTAAATTGTTGGAAAATTCCTATAAACAGAAAGACGCAAAAAGTGTACCGACATCTGCGAGGAGCCTCCAAAAAACAAAAACAAATCCGTTGATGATTCACATAATCCCTCGACTCGTAACTCCAATAATATGTAGTAGTGATTTGACATACAATGCAAACTGGTTTAATAGCGACCTCAGAAATATGAGAGAACATTTATTTTTCCTAAATTCCTTGTATAACAAAGAAAAATATGTTTACATGAAAAAAATACTAAACAGCTTTTAGAAAAAATATAAACAAAAAATAAATACAACGAAAAAAAGTTATAATGAACAAATCATTAAAAATTCTAACTACCCAATGAAGATTATGTGGGAAATAGTTAGGAAAAACAAAAATACAAGCACTGGTATGAATACGTCAAAAGAACTAAATGAATTCAACGGCTTTTTCTGTACCATTGCGTACTGTTAGAAAACTTGGATGCAGGAGAGCTACATCTAGATAGTAATATACTTCGACCAATGCGCCACTTCAACTATAAAAAAGTCTCATTTAATGACGTCAGAGATGCTATCAATTCTCTTAAAAGAAATAACTCTAAAGATGTTCATGATATGAGCACTCTTTTAATAAAAATGATCAAAAATGAAATAATAATGCCTCTAACCAAATTAATAAATATTTGCATTGAGTGTGGCATATTTCCGGACTGCTTAAAACGTGCAGTTGTGGTCTCCCAATATCATTACTTCCTATTCTCAGCAAAATTTACGAAAAATGCTTGGTGAGACAAATGGTCTTACATTTTGAAACTGATAACATCTTCTATTTGAACCAGTTTGGATTTCGATCTCAAAAAACACGACCTTCGCAGTTTTGGAGTTGGTCTACGGCATAATTGACGCTTTTGAAGAAAAATAATTCTTGCAGACCATATTCTGTGATTTGAGCAAGGCATTTGACTGTGTATCACATACCATCTCAATCAGAAAGCTCAGAGTGTATAACTTCGGAACAGCTTCTTGCAGCCTAATCGTATTTACCAAATAGAAAACAGTAAAAATCGGAATTAAAACGTCAGATTAAAAGCATATTGAACACGGTGTACCCCAGGGCTCAGTTCTTGGGCCGATTTTATTTCTATTATATATCAATGATCTGCCGAGCCACAAAGAAGGAAATTATATACTATTTGCTGATGATAGTGCCATCTCTGTTAGATCAAAAAACATTTCTGAGCTTCTTGAGAAAGGTGTGATCGCACAGTCGACTGCCAAAAACTGGTTTGATGCAAATCAGCTGACCCTGAATGAAAACAAGACAGTTAATATGATATTTTCATTGAAAGATCCAGAAACACAACATACAGAACATACAAAATTTCTAGGTATACACGTAGATAAGAAATTGAAATGGGACATACACAGTAATGTAATAGCAAAAAAGCTAAGAAAAAACATTTACCTGCTTAGAAGCTTATCGTATGAGTTGAATAGTGATACGTTGAAGTCAGTTTAGTTTACTCTATGCCACTCTTTGATATCATATGGTATCTTAGTTTGGGGTCAGGGTGCGGGCTGGCATCGACTATTCTCTTTACAGAGGCGGGCAATTAGGATATTGTATTTATTCACTGAATTATACTGACAATTGCAAACAAGCATTCAAAGAATTGAGGATACTCACATTGCCTTCAATATATGTTTATGAAGCACTGATGTATGCTAAACAGTATTTAAATTGCTGTTCGCATACCTCACATACTGACTATGATACAAGGAGTGCTGGGAACTTAAATATTCCTTTTGTAAGATTAACGAAAAGTCAGAAAAGATTAAAAATTACTGCACCCAAATACTACAATAAATTACCGCTGCAAATCAGATCCTTAACTTTAAACAGACAATAAGAAGTTTCCTTGCTGAAAATGCTTTTTATTCATACCATGAGTTCTTGGCTTTTAATTTTTGATATGTGCTGTATCTGTTATTGCTTTTGAAATTATTTGTATTATTTCACTGTACCTTTTTATATATTATTATATATACACATTTGTCATTTGTAAAGTGGATTAAAAGATTATTTTCTATGTATACTATAAACATTTTGTTACAGACTGACGTGTGTAAAGTAACACCAATAAAGTATTGTATTGTATGTCGATGGATGCCCGCAAACATTTTTCTCGGGCATCCATCGAGCTCATTTTCGATTTTTCGCCATTACAAGGCTTTGTCGCCAGTAGTCGTGGCTTGAAAATTTCTGACTTTAAAAAGTCACAACATCAGATCAGAATTAAAGGAAGTTACATTGTGGATTCCTTCCTTTTACCATTATTAGAACAAATATAAACAGTAGTCACCCAAAAGCGTCATTGCTGAACTGCTGTCATTATGAGATGATTACTTTAGAAGGCGACATGATTCGTTAAATATTCATGCCCTGGATCACTTTTCTTAAGTATGTAACCACTTATTCTTTTGTTACATATTCCGAAACACTTTCATAAAACACTGCATTTTACCCTCTTTATTTCCATAACTAAATCACGAAACTACTAAATTTTTTACTCTACCTCCAAATAAAAATGCTCTTCCCAGAAATCGC
Source organism: Acanthoscelides obtectus (assembly GCA_963669975.1). Taxonomy (NCBI): domain Eukaryota; kingdom Metazoa; phylum Arthropoda; class Insecta; order Coleoptera; family Chrysomelidae; genus Acanthoscelides; species Acanthoscelides obtectus. Next base: position 62,419,524 of record CAVLJG010000005.1, read on the forward strand.
CCATCAGGTGGCTCGTATCCCACGTGTCACTCACCTGAAACAACAGATGAAAAAATGAAGAGGAATAAGAAAGTTAAGTATAATAATTCCTGAAAGAACGACGCCGACAGTATGCGTGTATTTTTGTAATTTCCAAATGGTAAATATAAGGTGTACCTGAGGGGGAGACTTTATCTTCAAAGCGGCATTTTCGTATACTGAGAATTGCTGTTATTGTGAAGCACGAACTAACAGTTACATATATTGGATGGGCGTTGCCATACGTACAAAATTGGAGGGAAACGTTGACACGGGTAATGATCTAGTATTTTACTTCCCAGGTCTACTGGCGGGGAAGTAGTGCAATAGCGAAAAATTTTAAAAATTAGATATTATGTTTTTTACGAAGAACCATGCCACTCATTTCCGTCTGTCTGACTGTTGGTCTGTTCGCTAATCTTTGGACCGCCTACAACTTGGAGGAACCTGCTTGGATTTGGATGAAATTTTCACACAACGTTGCTACTATGCCAAGGACAAAAAAAGTTTTTATTTTTTGAAATCGGTCTAGTGGTGGCGGAAAAAATGCTAAAAGCGAAAAAAATATTAATCGCTGAAACTTCGTTTTTGCACATTCCTGAGAACCCGAATCATTTTTGAAAAAATATTTACTCATAAAAAGTCCGTAGGGGGGGGGTTGGTTTGCAGCGAGCTTGGGGGTATATCACAATTTTTTTATGTAAGTATACTAAGTGACATATAAATCCGAACACCCAGTTTAAATGGTTTTATTTTAATAAACGTTGGTGAATGTATTTATCTTACTGTAAATAACAAGTGAACAAATTTTCAACCTTATCAGTTGGACATTCCGGTTTTTATACTGCTTTTTTTTTAATTCACTAACGCTCTAAAAATGAATACTTCAGCCGCAGTAAAGAATCAACGTTGGCGGATTTTGGTTCTTGACATCCTTTACGATCGGTTACGATGCCTAGAGTACGGAGACCTGTACGATTTCGTCAACTTAGTGAGATTGATAGGGGCCGTATAGTGGGACTTCGGGAAGCTGGACTTTCTTTTCGGGCAATTGCAGTTAGAGTGCAAAGAAGTGTAGACACTGTGGTTAGGTGTTGTCAAGCATGGCTTCGAGAAGGCCGTACGCAAAGAGCAAGGGGCACTGGACGCTGCCGTAGAACAACAGACCGTGAAGATCGCCGCCTAAGATTATTGCCCTTAAGGGACCGTTTCTCCACTACCAGGTCCATTGCAAATGAATGGTTTGCAGAACACGGAAGACCTATTGGCATGCGAAGTGTTTACCGACGAATGAGAAGTTTTGGCTTGTTTTCATACCGGCCACACTGGGTCCTCCCTTTAACTCGAGAACACCGATGTAATCGCCTTGAGTGGTGCAGACAACGGTCAGTCTGGGATCAGGAATGGAACAGTATTGTCTTTAGTGACGAGTCTCGATTTTGTTTAGGCATGCACGATGGTCGTGCCAGGGTTAGAAGGCGACGTGGTGAAAGGAGGAATCCACAGTTTTTTGTTGAAAGACATGTTCATCACACTGTTCGAGTTATGGTTTGGGGTGCTATAGCTTATGGTTCCAGGTCACCTTTAATCTTCATCAGAGGTAACATGAACGCGCAGCGTTATATCCACGAAGTTCTAGAACCCCATCTTTTACCCTATCTTGACACCCTGGCAGATCCAACTTTCCAACAAGATAATGCCCGACCACATGTTGCAAGAGTCACAATAGACTTCTTTCAACATAATGATGTCACATTGTTACCATGGCCACCAAGATCTCCCGACTTATCCCCAATTGAGCACGTGTGGGATATGATGGGTAGGAGATTGCTCAATTTGCAACGTCCTCCTCAGACTCTAGAAGCACTTCGAGAGGATGCTGGTGGTTGCCTGGAATGAGATACCACCTTATCAGAAGCATGCCTAGGCGCGTTGGAGAATGCGTAGCACATCAGGGTGCATCCACACATTATTAAAGGTACAAGGGCTTTAAAGCAGTGCAATCATTTTGAAATTTTTATCATTTACTTATTATGCTTCATTAAGTACTTATACAAAATGTTATTAAAATAAAACCATTTAAACTGAGTGTTCGGATTTATATGTCACTATATATCAATACACTCGCAACCCCGGCAATTATATTATTCACCAATTAAACATGTTCCACACATAGATTTCGCCGTACATTTATTAGATGGATCGCTTATCCATCGCGTATGTGGTGCATCACTGCGTTAGTTACCGATCCCAGAAGGCGAGTACCGCGTAGACATAGGAGGTGGGGCGCAAAGTTATATACATTTATGAGCATTAATACTTGGAGTGTAATTCGTTGACTATGATTGATTCGGTGCCGGAATATAAGTGTTTATAAAGAGCTATAACTATCAGTTATCAAGCAATTTTACATTAGAGCTCCAAACAGATGAGGCTCCCGTGTACGGATGCACTCATTGCTACAATCTGATAATCATGATAAGCCCAAAATCGTGGATTACTAAATCTGACAAAACCTGTGTATTTTTGATGCTAGTGCACTTCATGAAAAATTGCAGATTTAACTAGAAATTTATTTCGACACGAAACCTGGAAAAGGACTTAGTGAAAATTCAGATCTGTAAAAGAAATGCTGAATAAAACAATAAGATCTAAATAAAATTCAGGACTGTTTGAATTCTCTCATTGTGAAAGTTTAAAAAGGCTGTAGGCTATCTAAAATTAAAAAGCAGTTGTTAGTAATTGTGGTTTTGATTAGTTAGTAAGTCTGGAGATAACTTGTGTACTTTTCAATCAAAAATATTTATTTTTAAGTAACCTTCAATGCACGAATTTTTTTTTATAATTTTTTTTTATTTTGACTTACTTGTAGCTCTATGCCGAAATAGAATGGTTTTTGATATGTAAAAGTGTATTTCGGGTGTTTCATTGCCTTCAGATTGGACATAATAAATTATGACGTACAATACAATACAATATCTATTAAATATGAATTAAAATAAAAACTACATGCGACAACTAGAGATGGTATAACTTCTGCTGCATTAGTCAATTAAAGCATGCCAATAAACATTAACGAAAGCTTGATCCAGGAGTTAGTCTTTCTTACCTAATTCCTGACACACAATATTTTAAATCTACAGTTTCAACTACACTACCAAGGCTACCCATCACTATCATGTTCCACAGAAGACTGGTAGAATTTTTATTTCGCGTTCGATGCAGCTAGATTACTAATACAAAATTCGCCTGGAAATGGTAATATTTCTATTAATACTATTATCTTGTCTTCTATACATTGCTCAGACTTCATCATGCTAAACAAATACTCGCTTAATGTTCATACTTTGTGAACGCTTGTCTCTTTTTACTTCCAGTTCCTTAATTCGAATCCCAGCACTCAAGCTGTGCTAATTCTCTTCCTACTTTGGAACTGCATCCTTGATGCTCTTAGTTTGGTTTCATGCCTTATCTCTTATATCTATATACTGATGGTAATATGGTAATAATGGGAAGTTCATGCTGTATGTTCTCATTTTTGGCTTTTTGGTTCATGCCACATACTTTATGGGAGATCTTAGAATTTTGATAAATCATCCGGTTTCAAATCAACTCATCTATTAAGGTTGTTTTAACTACACCACTGACTGCTAAACACATGAAACCCATCATCTCATAAAGAAGGTTCTGATCCACCATATCATTACTTGACATGGCAACGATGATCGAGTGCGTCCTTTTCCCGCTGCGTCCCCACCGTGCCTTACACGCTCCACATTACAGCATGTACCTTTCCCCAATTAAGGGCACATCATTATGTGCGTTCGACCTTCGGCTTCTCATCGTAGGGATGAGCAGATACCTGACATGAACGAAGCGCGTATTTGCAGTTAATGAAGTATGGAGCGCTGCCGAATGCGCAAGAATGGAATGGAAAATTCACTAATAGCACCATCATCATGACCGACGGAAGATGTTTTAAATAATTATCACTCCAGGAGATTCGAGCGCGATTCCTACCCTGATTTTGTTGTGAACACAGACTGTTATCAGCTCATAGTAATGAAGTCTAAATATGAGATCTAGCAATCGTGGAATAGAGCATAGGGTACAGAGTAGCGATAGAAGTCAGTTATGGGGTATGAACCAGTATGGGCGTTTACGCGTATACATTGATTGTCTACGTCTCGATGTAGACAATGTATACGCAATCTAGATAATGCGTATGCAGTATAAACAATACTTATACAATGTATTCCACAAGTGAGGTTAGGTTTACGCGCAGGCGAAAAAACATGAGTAAACCGGCGATATGTACGGCAGAATGTATTATATTTTATTTTATAAACGTAACTGATTTAAAACTATAACTTTGTATATATAAATGTTATATGTCTATATTTATACGTTATCAAATTTTTCAGAACTTACTTCTCAGGGGTTGTATATATGCAAGCGACCCAAATAAACTATTATATACTACTGCTTACCCTGTCTACATTATTTACGTTGAGTACGGTAACTAAATTCTCTAGGTTATCTACGTTGTCTATTGTCCACATTGTCTACATTGTCTTAATTGTCCAAATTTGTCTTCATCGTCTGCATCGTCCGCATCGTTTGCATCGTCTATATCGTCTGCATCGTCTGCCATGACTGCATTGTCTGCATTGTCTGCATTGTCTACATTATCTACATTGTCTACATCGTCTACATTCTCTACATTTTCTACACCGTCGACATTGTCTACATTACCTACATTGTATACAAAACGTGTATAGGCGTATACACTAATGTATTTTATATGTATAAAATGCGTCTGGATATTATTAAAACACCAAACGTGCAGGCTAACACAGACAATAACATCATCTTTGGTCGTTTCTAGTACCACAAGTACAAGGAACTCGCAGATGTTGCAAACTCATCACGATGTCGGACTAGATCTTCGGTTGGCACTTGTGAGTGCATCTGTCAGTAACTGTATAATTGTTGCAGGGGTGAAACGTCACCGACGGTTCAAGGATAATATCACTACTGATCTACATTGATCGCCAAAAGTTCAAGGACAAAGTAAACAAGAATTCTGGGGCGAGAGACCTGCTGCTAAAAGACACATAGTTCCCCAAATATATTTCATAAATATGTGGGGTCATACGTCTGGCTGCCTACAATTCGCTAGAGGCGTCGCGACTGAACCCTGTCAGTAGAAATGTGCCTCTTTCGTATAAAGCAAAGCGGTACATCTTAGTATAGGGGAGGTGAAAAGGGTGATAGGATGAAAAATAATTTTTCATTTACCCAGCTGTTCTATCCATTTGATTGCGTTCTATAGGGTCTTCAATTGCTAAATATAAGCAAAACGTATCAGCACCTTCCAGCACTAATGGTTTGGGATGACTGATGAGGTAGTCGTGGAAAATTCATGGGGGAGTCGTACAGAGGAGCCTAAGAGAACAGAAATACTGAAATAGAACGAAATTCTTAAGACTGTCCATAGATGGTAGTTTGAAAATTTTAAATGCCCCTTTTAATACTACCGTGTGGCATAATATAATTAATTATAAATATCTTACCATTTAACTTGTTGCTTGCATTTGACTAATGAATGCCTCAAGTTGGGACTTATGAGGACGTGGAAAAAAAACAAGAGAAGAATACCAACTTTTTTAATGCATGGTATGTCCTGCAAGTTTTTGCATACTAAACAGCTACCATATTCTTGAGGCAACGCACCCATCTTCGAACAGAGGCGACAGAAAACCCTGCGTAGAGTTCTGGGGCTTGATTCTGAATTTCGACCTTTGACACTAATTTCGATGGCGCATGCTACTTTGATATCATAGATATTGTTCGCTTTAAGGAAACCAGTTGAGATCAGGTGTTAAAATCATCCTGGCGGATTATATATGTATGTATATGACAATCAAGGATAATAAATTAATTTTAACGGCCAAAATTTTATTAGAATCAGGCTCCTGATCTATGTGGAAGTGGAAAATGAACTAAAAGCAAGTACAAGAATATTGATTCTTAAGTATGTGTCATTTGCTGTCAGTCTTGCAAAATGTTTAGCATTCCATAGGAGACAGCTACCATATCCTAGACACAACACACCCGTCTTTCAACTTAGCGCACGAAAGCGACAGTGAACCTTGCAGGGAGTTAATTAGATCCTCCAAGGGGAAGGGAGGGAGAAAGGGGAATGGGTGTCCGTTGCTGGCACAGACTATCACCAATATCAGACTTGGCTGTGCACAGAGCGTTTAATCCCATTCGAAGCGACAACAGAAGGTTAAGTGGTTTTACGGGGTTTCTCAGTAAAAGTGATATTATTCTGATAGTCCACAACTTGAACTAGAATTATAATATTAACTCCCACGCGAACATACGTGGAACTATACACACAACTATATCAGCTTCTGTTCAACTTAACATATTTCGTTTTCACGAAGAATCTTGTTACTGTTTTGTCGGTCTGACTCTGTCACCTATCTGCTGTCTGCTCAGTTATACCGTCTGTAACTAAGAAGGTAACCGGTAACATCTGGAACTTGTAAAGCTTGGAGGAAAAGCTTGTGTTTATGTAAATAAAAGAGTGGTTTCTGTATACTCGGACTATATACTCTCTCTATCAGAAAATCAGTATATTTCCATCCTTAAAAATTGTATAACGTTTTAATAAAATTAATTGGATTGTCCAGCCCCAGATGAAACATGAACAGCTCTCTAAACATGGGCGTTTGTGCCAGGTAATGTCTTTGGCAATATTAGCTCCTATAATTCTGAAAGAATGACCTCTTGTTGAGGAATTGACCTGCTCATCTCTGGGCAAGGTTCCAGAACTTGCTGCAACTATGAAACTGTGGATCGCAAAGAACCTCATTAATGGAAATTACAGACAAAACTGAAATCAAAGCAGGACCGGCATATTGTTGACTATGAGAAAAGCTACTGAATACTCAATATGTTTGGGAGCCATAGAATGATGGTCTTAGAAGAAAATCATAATCAAAGTTGATTCGATGTGAGCCTCTCCGGCACTACTGGATAACCTCACTCCACAAATAAATATCAAATTCGGGAATTTTCTGTTAATGTTGATACTACTGAACATGAATCTGAAGTCAGAAGTGGTGGTGGCTGGGCAAATAAGAAAGTAATTTGGACGTTATAAAAAAAATCATTTTTGGTGGATGCGCATCTCGAAAAGATCGATCAAAGGATGCACATCCACCAGAAATGCCGAAAACTGTACGTTATACTGCCTGAATAACTTATTTGTCCTGCAACTCCCAATTCTGACCTATGATACATGTTAACCAATGAAAAATACATGGAACGCCGACATATCCCACTTATCATTTTTCTGTGAGCCTGTGTTATGATTTTTATAGTTATTATGGGTTTTCTCTAAATTTGTCTTGCAACCCAGCGTGAAAAAGTACATTGGAAAACACAGTGGGACCCGAGTATACCACTTTTTTATTTTGTGGGACTGTGATTGACAACAAACTTGTGGATCAGTTATTAATATTCTTTAATTTATTTTTGGTCAAGCAACTATCAAAAACTAGTAATATGTACTAGTATGTGTAGTTGTAGGCAAGGATATCATAGTATCTGTGTGGTTTTTTAACATGCTTCGAAGACTAATATAATCATACTTGAAACCTTTGTTCTTATAACAAATTTTCATATCCCTGGCCCAGATTTACTTCCCATTCTTTTCAAAAAGTAGTATATAACCTCCATTAACATGAGCATAATTTCTGGTGATATATCCAACCTCTTCAAACAGAAATTACTAGGTCCTCGAGCCTCAGAAAATGAAAAGCTCAGTTTGAATAAATGTCTAGTGAGAATACTTCAATGTTCACAATTAGATATAATCAGCTTCCAATCCAAGAGCATGCTTCTCAGTTGCTCTATTGAGGCTTCTGAACGATCTTGATCCATTTGGAATGAGCCGTATTATTATAGAAGTTATAGAAAGCTCAACTCAGTCAGTCGCACTAAAAAGCATTTATATAAATCGACATAGTATGGTATATAAACACAAACACAAAGAAAAGCGCAAAGTTAGTCTAATAAGTTGCATCAAAAACCATAAAATTTGTTTCTGTAAATGAGTATCCGCAATTCTAAAACAGCAGAATATCACCAAGAAGCAGCGGCACATCGTCTGCGGCAACAGTCGCGGCATCGGGTGGCTTCCCGCCGCAGGAAAAGGGGATCAATTAACGGCCCCTCGCCCCTTTCTTACCCCTCCTGCACCACCGCCAACCCTTCCGCGGAGACGGCAGCATCGGGATTAACCATCTCGCTACGATGCGATGGCGGCCAGGCTGACTGGGGCTAAATGAGAAATCCATATGGAGATTATGACAAAGACATGCCAGATTTTCAGCTGACTCTGTCTTTTGCTCGCTACGTAAAAGTCTAGTGAAATATAACAGACGTAGAAGCCGGAGCTGATGTTCTGCTTTTAACGCAAACTTTGATCGAAACCGACACCGAATGCTTAGTTAATCAAAAATGTGCCCTGGTAAGTTGTAACCTCAATTTTGATGTGTTGTGCCAAAGTTAGAAAACAAATCTTGTTATAATTGGATCAGTAGGTACAAAATCAAAACTGCCTAATAATTTACATTATCATCTCAAAATCTCATATATCAGAAGGTGAACCTAGAAAATTTTATAATTGAAAGTATTTTCGGAAATAAAGTGCAGTTCTCATATTACTATAAAACATTGCGATATTGCAATGTTTATTGGCTTTGTGCAACAGACTACTCGAGGTAGGAAAACAAACACATGGATATTAAATATTCGTGAGCAGTGGTAGTAAGTGGTAGCTAAAACGTATTTGATTGATGATATTGTATACGTCGACGCTCCCCGGTACTTTTTTAAAAGTATTTCGATTGATCTTGAATTTGTTGATTATGTGAATTTTTTACTCCTCCAATAAGCGATATTTTCGCAAAACTTCTCGTCACTAGATATTTTCCGAAGCCTTCGGTCTTCCGACTGACCTTCGACCTTTTTGGTCTAACGCCGAATGATGGCCCAAGGTATATTTTTGTCAGAATGTGGCCGTAGTCGAAGCTTCGATCGGACCCTAATTTTTAGTTCGATAAAGCATAACAGAGTAGAATAAGCCGTGGAATAAAACAAAATTAGATTATCAGAAGGGTCTGAAGACAGTTTCAGCATTCGAACATACATACAGGATGTTTCAAGTTCGACCATCACCATTGGGATCTCGGAAACTGTGTGGGATACGAAGTCGCTTAGATGGGGACAAAGTTGCGTATCTGGTAGTCAACAAAGTGCCGCTTAGAAAGTTTAGAAATACAAAGTACTTCCCGAAAAAAACGGAGTTTCTCAAAATCGTCTCAAGTTTGCCGGACTTTATTTGGAGGGGGAAATAAATTGCTCACTAACATTACTAATTTTTCTCCTCTACAAGATGGCATAATTAAAATTTCAGTAGGACGTTTCCTGTCTTGTCCTCCAGCAACAACTTTATTTTTCCTCCATATTGGATTTTTGCATATATGAATGGAGATTATCTGATTCTAAAAACGTATAATAAGTCATACATTGATGTTGCGTAACCTTAGTTATTTCAAAAAAGCAGAATTTCCTAGATAGGCCTTGAAATTATCAGATTTCATTTGTATCGTATACCAGATCAGACCTCAAATTGAACATAACAGAGTTTGGAAAACTGATAAGTTAGAGAAATAAATCGAGCAGTGAAGAATATACAGAGAAGAGTCAGGCTTTACCTTTACAATATTGTGAACATCTGCTATGATATACCTGCTTATTAATGACTATTGCTACTAACACCAATTAAATCGATAAAACATTAAATTTTGTGTTCAGGTCTCACCGTACCTCTATATTTCCTTATAATTTTCATGGAACAATAAATTCATTACTAACTAAGGGAATACCGAATACCGAATTTAGGACTGAAAAGTCCAATTAAATGTACAAAATTCCAATATAGCGTCCATATGAAATAATAAAGTTGGTGATGGTGAAGTCAAAAGAAGAAATATCCAATTGAAAATTTGACTACATCATCTTGTAGACGAGAATAAGTAACAATTGCAACATGAAATTTGTTTTAAAATTCTATCTCAAATAAAGGGAAGGGAAGGAAAAATAAAAGCAATTTTGAGACAAATCTGGTATGCCAAACAAACGACTATCTGATAATATCAAGGTTTACCTAGGAAATTCTGCTTTTGTTGAAATAACTATGAATACAATTTTGGAAAATGAAAATATAAAGTTGATACTGGAGGGCAAGTGACGACACGAATGTTCATCATCCCTTCTTGTAGAGGAGAAGTGGCAATGTGCCATTTATTTTGGAATCCGACTACAAATGCAGTCAGGAAAAAAAAAACTTGAGAACATTCAGTCTTTTCCGTCTCTCTCCGGAAATACTTTGAGTTTCGAAACTTTCTAAGCGGCGCTTTGTTGATTACACAAAAACGTAACTTTGCCCAAATTTAAGCAACTGCATATCTCTTACAGTTTCCGAGATCCCAATGGTGAGGGTCGAATCTAAAACGCCCGGTATAAGAGGTTGCACGATTGTGATATTGCTACAGATAACATCAAACCTAAAAGCGTCCGTGAAGGGACATCTACAGTATTTGGCGTCATGTTTATCCCATAACTGCCTTTGCTTCGACAACTTTTTATACCTATATCCTGTTATAACAAAAAGCAACTTATTGTTATGTTTGCATTATTATGTTAATTTTAAAAAGGTGCCTAAATACATTCCGTATTCAGAGTATTTAAAAGAAAGAACAGTATTCCTACTGTAGCGTTTAAAACCTTAAAGGGGAAGCGACGAATCTAGCAGATAAGCCTCAACACCGCGATGATAATGAAGAAGGAGGGACCGTTTCTCGGATTTCCATATAAAAGGCTTCAGGATGAATAAAAAGTCGAATCTTAATTTTGGTAATTCGTTAATAAAGCGCTGGTCCTTCTTTACCTCCGATTCTCAAAACATTTCCAATTACCCTAATAACCATCCAGTCGACGGCAACGTCGCAACCCTTTCTCCCTTCCTTCGATTTCCCCCCTTTCACTAGTCTAAGCTCGGCACCCCTTTTACTCAGTGTAATTTTTGACATCTGCCACTTGAAAATCTTTTGTCTGATAGTGTGACTGTTGTATGTAATACTAAATAATAATCGAACTAATTTTTTTATCTTAGTGCATTTCCGCCCCAAATTCCGGTAATTCTATATATATGCTGACCGAATCCGTTTAATTTCTCTGTAGTACATGTTCGTAAATGTTTTCTTAGAGGACTCAAATTGCGCTGAACTTAATCGTTTACGAACTGATGACGGCTTTGCGTAGCAAGTACAGAATCAGCCTACTTGACGTTATTTTTTAATGGTGTGACTATTTCTCCAACCTCTTAAGCTTGTCAGTAAAGAATCAAGCTACTACTTCTAAACAAAGCGCTGACCTTCAGACCACACAGCACCAATACCAAGATCAAATTGTGTGGTAGAAACAATTTCCGTAAAATTACAGGTTCGAACTGCGGTGGCAGAAAACAGGTACTAAGCACAACAGCACTTGCAGCCTGCTTTTCGACTGGTAATTATACCTCCCCAGTTTGGTTCAACTGCGCATGCCGTACAGGTAGATGGAGCACTTACCGAAACATGTAGGCTCATCACAGGGTGGAGCTCAAAAAAATATTTTAATCGTACAGCATACCGTTTCTGAATTGAAAATTTGTAGTTACTGAGATTACGCGGTTACAAAAACACCAACAGGTCGACATGCAGGCCGAAAATGAGTGATATTCATTTTGTGATGCATAAATCCAAAAGTCGAGACCAGTAGATTTTTCTCGCATATGTATTGAAAGTGATGGTCGAGAGTCAAGCACTGGGAAACCTTCGGTGCTCACATCTAACTGGAGGACTATATAATTTATAAGTATAATGAAAAATAAGGGTCCCAGGTCAGATCCTCGATGGATACCAGCCGTAACTAGTGCTGGATCTGAAGCCGCTTCTCAATATCGGACTTGTTACCTTTATTTTTAAAACCAACCCGAACTTTGAAACTATCCAGTATGACGGACAGATACCATTTTACAACTATAAGCTTTATGTATATCGTTGCCATAGGCTGGTCTTTCAATATAAATGCATCAACGCCATCTGGATGATTAAAATATGTATTTACAAACTGTGCAATATACTGAAATGAGAAATTACCACTTGTTTATTATTTTTAAGCAGGGTGTTTTGCTTGACTGCTCACTTCATCCATTCTCTTCACAAGACAATCTTAACATAAAACAGTTGAATTGTGATATTCTCTATCCGCTAACCAGTCAAAATCAGCCGCAATCAAGTAGCCCGAGGATAAAATAAGAAGGCTGCCGTTGTGGCGACGTTGAACTGTTGTTGAAAGGTACTGGGATATGATATTAAATCGCAAACCCACCCTGAGGGTCTCGGGGTTGACTGACTGACTGCTGAAAGGGGCGCAAACGGGAATGGGGGGTTGGAGTAGACCGCGCGTCGACCACATCACACGGCCTCATCTCTACAACCCCGACAGGCAAGGTATATGATTAAATCTCTACTCGGTATATGAATATGGGAGCATGAGGGAAGATTTTTTCGGGTAGGAGTATTCGAAGCTTCGCAGGATGGGTATACTCGTATCGAGATGTAAAGTCCAAACCTGATTCCAGCTGAACTAATGTAATGTGATGAAGTAACGTGAGGCAGTATCCCTGGAAGCTAAGTAAGCTTATGAAGTCAGTATTGTTTGCATACCACGATATTCTAGAATCATTATTATGAACGTTAATTTGAAAATATGTATCGTATGACAAAATCTGACGAATTCCACCTACCAGTGGTTTTCCAAGCTGACTCTGAGTCTCATCCCATTCGATGAAGACGATAGAAAGACCTTTACATCCTCTGACACATAATCGCTCGACGTTCTGCGCTACGTACAGAGATGTCGCACCGCACGACTACCACGTTTTAGTACTGATAGAGCAAACCTTTTTGAAGCTACCTAACTTTATATATACATATATATGCCTTCTGACTACTTACTTTTGTACACGCGTTGCGTGACAATGCAAAATGATTTAACCGCCGCCATTTTGAATCCAATCTGGTGGATTCTACAGAACGGCGAATCATTATTTCCACAGTGACTCCTATAATGTGGGTATCAAATAAGAATCGCAAGATGGCGATTTACATTTTTTTATAGTCACCTCTGTAATAGTGGTATCAAATGAAAGGGCTTGATGACGGAAATGTATGTCCTAAAAGTTTTGGCACAAAAAATTTATCGGATTTTCTTAATGAACAAATTTATTTAAACAGTAACCTCTTATCATAAATTACAACTCAATTCTTAACTAAACTATACTATCAAATTATGTGGAGTAGTCCATCCTGCTCTACCAGACGTCTTTCGTCGAATCTCTCTCTCATGAGGATCTGGACGGAATTCAGGTTCACTTCTCTCAGTTTTACCTAAGTTCGCCGTCGTAATTGTTCTTCATCTTGGGCTTCCCAGCCTCCATGATAAACCTCCCTAGACAGTAAAGCTCAAAAATCCTGTATTGGGCGAACCTGCGGCAAGTCTGGAGGAATACCGTTTTTGGGTATCTCTTGACTAACGGCATGATGCTTGGTCTGGCCAAAATATGGTATCGTCATTAGCATGATGTGGACAAACTAAAGCAATTTTGAAAGTCAGTTATCAATAAAGCTCTGACTATTCAAAGGTTCACACCTCACTCTTCCCACAAAGGGTTGGGATATAGCGCTGTTAGAAATTGCGCACCAGACAAGGATTTTATCTGAAAATTGTCAGGGCATTTCTCTACGTTGTCGGTATAAAATCCGTCGTTTCCCTTTATTTCAGAATTACTCAAAGTGATATACTTTTCGTCATCTAAAATGATGATTTTTCCATTAGAAACGTGCACCCGCCTCAGTTGATGACAGCATCTCGGTAGGTACTTAAGTCTCTTTCGATATTTAAGACCATTTCTCCTCAATTCCAACGATATCGTAGTCTTAGAAGATCTCTATTGACGAGCCAGTCTCCTTGTTGACATTCCAACCTGATTTTTTGTTCTTCTCACCAATCTCTCTTACCTCTGTGCAGCAAATATACCTGATGTTTCACTTTTTGGGAGATTTAGACATGCTCGCACTACACTATTGTTCGATAGATGATTCTGCGTGAACCATTTCCATTCTGGAATATTCGACCGATTTCAACTTTGGGTACCCGCTCAACCAACTTGTAGATACTATTTCTTATTTCTTATTTATACGACATCTCAAAGCGAAAACTTCAAAATACGAGGGCTGTTTGATAAGTCAGTGATTTTTTAAATGAAAAAAATGTTTTTCGGCAATTAAGCATTTTATTTCTCAACATAATCTCCTTTTAGCTCGATACATTTAGTCCAGCGTTTTTCCAATTTCTGAATTCCTTCCGAATAGTAGTTTTTATCAAGGCTCCCGAAATATGAGTTTGTTCAAATGATGACCTCTTCTCTCGACCCAAATTTCTTACCACCCTGCCAGTTTTTCAGGTTTGGAACTAGGGGGTTAAATCTGGAGAATAGGCTGGATGGGGCAGCAGTTCGTAGCCCAGTTCATGCATTTTTGCCACCGAGACTACATCCGTGTGTACCCGTGCGTCGTCTTGATGGGACAGCAATTTTTTTTTCGCCAAATGCGGTCGTTTTCGCTTCAAAGCAACGTTGAATCTGTCTAACAGCTCTGAATAGTACTCTCCCGTGATCGTTTTGCCCTTCTCAAGGTAATCGATGTAAATGATACCGCATGCATCCCAGAAAAATGCGGCCATAACCTTGCTGGCTGACAGACCTACTTTGGCCTTCTTTGGAGCAGGCTCACCATGTGAAACCCACTGTCTTAATTGTTCTTTGGTTTCTGGTGTATTGTGATTAATCCATGTTTAGTCAACAGTTATAAAAGGGCGCAAAAATTCGTTCGGATTACGGCTAAACATCGCCAAACATTCCCTTGAAATGGTCACACGGTTGCGCTTATGGTCGACTGTGAGCAATCGCGGCACCCATCTCGCGGATAGTTTTTTCATGTCCAAGTATTCATGTAAAATGTGATGTGCGCGCTCAGTAGAGATGCCTACAGCCTCAGATACTTCACGTATTTTTTTTCGATTTTCCAATATCATCCCATGGATCTTATCCACGATTTCTGGTGTGATGACCTCTTTTGGGCGACCTGAACGTTCGGCATCACTTGTGCTGGTTCGACCACAACGGAACTCAGTACACCACTTCTTCACCATTAAAGTAGATGGTACAGAGTCCCCATAGTATTTGTCAAGCCTTTTCTTGGTTGCAGTGATGGTTTCTTTACGCAAAAAATAATGTTTAATTAGAACACGAAATTGACTTTTCTCCATTTTAGAATTTATGCGACTGTCTACTTTCAGCGGCAGTCAAACTCAAATGAAATGACATAGCTCATTCAAATTTTGACAGTGCCATATAAGAGATGGCAGATGACGGCATTCAAAGTTACTGCGCGGGAAATTCAAAAAGTCACTGACTTGTCAAACGGTAAATAAATGTAAACTGACAGTAGTAAGTAAACAAACTCTTGTTTCCAAATGCAACCTGATATTATTTTGTGTTTGTTGAAATTAAAACCAATGAATTTATAGTCAACGCCAAACAAAGTGGCGTGCACGTCATCACGATAAAAATTCCCCGACCTAATGCCTAGGTTTCTATCACAAACAATTGCTCTATTGCAGTTTCATATTAATGTGATATATAAATTGTAAAATGGTCATTACTCTCTTATTATGGTTAATAGTCATATAAACATTGTTATTAAAATATCACATAAGTTGCTTTCTGATAAATTTAGACGGATTATGCGAAATAAAATGTTTTGCAAACGCTCCAATCACTTATCGACATGTAAACGCACTGAACCGATTTCGCAGCGTTGACACATTGTCACCTTGAAACTTATTTAAACTGGGAACTGACATTTGTATTAATTTTGACACTGAATCAATTTGTGGCATTTCAAATCTTTATAAATCCTTTGGCCCCGCATACTGTAAATCAACAACTGTTTGTTTCAAAACAAAATTATTCATTTTACGAGTAGATAAAGGCAATTTTGGTATATAAAGATGCCCAAACAGTTAAATAGTCGGTGTAAGGAACTCGTGGCCTCGTTAATGCACTACTTTGAGCAAGAAAGGGACAACAACGGGCCTTTGTTGCCTTTAAATGCTGTTCAAGAGGTAGGTTACTAATAATTATATGTAATGTATATTAATAATAGTGAAATTTTATTTCATTTTTTGTAGAGTGTTGCTGCTGCTTTAAAAATTAGTTTAAGGACAGTTAGTCGTATTTCCGAGGGTGTGAAAAGTGATGCAAATTTAGAATCGCCCAAGAAAAAGCGGAGTTATATTAAACGTGTAACCAACACAGCGACATTGGATACAAGTGCCATTCGAGAAGTGATCTATAATATGTATCACAAAAGTAAGATCTTATTATAATAACTTATCAGAAATTTGCATTAATTTGTTAACTAAATTATAATGTCATATTACACATGGTTTCAGAAGAACAAGTTACGATACAAACTTTATGGTCTCGATTAAGAGATAGGGCATTATTTGATGGTAGTGCCACGTCTTTAAGGCGGTTGCTTAGAGATCTTGGATTTAAGTGGCTTAAGGACAATCCGCGACGAGGGCTCATGGAACTACCAAATATAGCTTTGAAAAGGGTGGAATTTCTAAGGCAATACAATCAAGCCAAGGTTGAGGCCTTATACCAGTTTGTCTTCCTCGATGAAACTTGGATATTTCAAAATGGGACCATAGGTCGCTCTTGGCAAAATGGAAACCAAAAAAGCGTGAAAGCTATTAAAACAGATGGTAAAAGGTATGTACTTTTACACAATTTGCACTATAAAATTTAAAACTAATATATTTTAGATACATTATATTATATGCTGGAAATGAAAATGGGTTTATTGAGGGTAGTGAAGCGATATTTTCTTCGAAAACAAAATTGAGCGATTACCATGGAGAGATGAACCAGGACAATTTTTTGAAATGGTTTCAACATCAGTTATTAGAAAAATTGGAGAGTCCATCTATGATTATACTGGATAACGCCCCTTATCACAGCATGATATTGAACAAAGTGCCCAACAATGCATGGACAAAAAAAAATATCCAAGACTGGTTGACAAATCAAAACATACCATTTTTAAACACAATGTTTAAAACAGAGCTATTGAGTATTGTTGCTCGGTACATAATGCTTCTTAATTATATATATTTTGGTCGACAGTTTATATTTCTTTTGTTTATTCCTATTCTTAAAATAACTGCTTTTTTAGAAACAAACCACCTAAAATATACGTGATTGATGAATTGGCGGAACAACATGGGCACAAAGTTCTTCGTCTGCCTCCTTACCATTGTATATTTAACCCTATTGAGTTAATTTGGGGCATAGCAAAAGGTTACTATAACAGACATATTGGTAGAGATGGTAACAGTGATAAAGACTGTTTGGATATGTGGAACGAGGCTCTACAAACGGTTACCCCAGACATGTGGAAAAATAGTGTTCGACATACTGAGCAAGAAATTTTTAAATGGTATGAAAGAGAACGAATTTTTGATCGACCAGACATCGAACCTTTAATAATCAACTTTGAGAGTGATGAAGATTCAGATTCAGACAGCGCTGAAGAAAGAAACTCCGACTAACTTTATTGTACAGAAAAAGCTTACACCAGTAGCTTACCTAATTTTAGAATGCATTTTTCTGTATGAATTCTGTAAAATAAATACCATGCATAAAATTTGGAGGACCCCATTTGGATTTTTATTCAGTACCTTTAAGCTATCAATTAAATATGGTAGTTTCATAGTGTCATCTAATCAATAATTGTCATACTTAATGATTATGCAAGTACAGATCTATAATTTTATTATACTATTATTTTTGTTCTCATTTGAGGTTAATATTGCTTATAAACCTAGATATGTAAATAATAAATTTTATTATTTTACAAAAAGTTTGGCAACAATGTAAATTTTTCAACACACCCACCTTGATGACGTGCACGCCACTTTGTTTGGCGTTGACTATAGTACCAAAACTTTCATGACATACGTTACCACAAGCAAATTGACGTCATGGTAAATCCAATATGGCGGCGGCCACAAGAGGCCGATTTACATGTCAATACAAGAATTACCCTTAAAAGGCCTTCCCTCTGTTGGTGCCTATTCTTTCGTATCCCCAGTTTTGTTAATATTCTAAAAACACGTTAGTTGTTTGTTTCAAAGTGAAAATTTATCAACGGGGGCGTTCTTGATGATGCTTTAAAACTTTTCTCTTTATGACTTATAATATGAAGTTAAAAATTTCTACGAATCTTGTAAATTGAAATTCTCCTACAAAATATCTATGGAAACCTACACCAACAAATTCAATTTTGAATGAGGACACAAATACCTGAAGTTGTTGAAAGATTGACGTCTTATCAAAATTACTCAGATATAGTCGAAATCACGAAAGATGACGATTACGTCATCATTTTATTCTGTAGTAAAGACAAACGACAGCCATTTGTGAATATTTTTAAATGAAGGTTCAGATGTGTTAGACAGAGACAAACAAAATTTTATTGTCTAAACAAGTAGTATTGCTGAATTGCATGTATCCGATAAAGACAGACGATTTTTGCATGTTTCATGATCGATCACATTTGAAAGATGACAAGTGAGGTTATGTCATGTCAGCGTGTTGACAGTTCGTTGCAGGTTAGGTTGTTTTCGAACAATACTTTGGTCGTTGGTGTTCCTGTCTTGAGGTGTATTCTGTTGTGTGTATAACTGTTTTTTTCAAAACAAAAACTCCTCATAAAAATTATTATTAAGGTAGAAACTAAATAATTTCCAACATAAGAGCATCATTTAAGACTTTAATTTTAGTTTTCGCTATGAAAGGCAAAACTCTTAGCTCTCAATCACAGGGCTTGGTACTATCCTTGCTGAATTATTTTCAACAAGAAAAGGATAATGGAGGCCTCTATTACCATTGTTAGCTGTCCAAGAGGTTTGTAATAGTTAGAAATATGGTCATATGATTGACAATTTATTCTATATTATTTTTCAGAGGGTGGCTCAGGCACTAAGTATCAGTTTGTCCACTATTACCATAATACAGCGCCGTTTATCATCTAATGATAATGTCCTAAGATCACCTGGAAAGAAGAGACCCAGAAAAAAGTCTAAGACAACAGATTTATCTGATGCAGTCAGGCATAATATACGAGATACAGTGTATCAAATGTATAGTGAAAGTAATGATAATGAGCGTGAGATGGTACATTCCATATTATTGATTTTTTGTTTTGTTTCAGAGAAACATGTCACAATAGCAAATTTGAATAAAACGCTTAAAGAGAAAGAGCTTGCTTCTATCAGCAATAGCTCTTTACAAAGAGTGCTGCCCACCATAGGCTTTAAATATAAAAAAGATGGTAATAGAAGATTTCTAGTTGAGCAATCCAGTATTGCTTTACTTCGCACCAAATTTTTGAGAAGTTATAATGACTATGTGAACACTTCCTCGCATCAAATTGTTTTCATGGATGAAACATGGATATTTTCAAAAGGCAGTCCAAAAAAGTCTTGGCAAGATGAGTCAATAAAAAGTGTAAGGAGACCATTGGGCTTTCAAGGAAAGCGATTTATTGTCGTCCATGCAGGGAGTGAAAAAGGATTTGTTGATGGAGCAAGTCTGTTATTTTCCTCACAGTCTAAATCTGCAGATTACCATGGTGATATGAACGGCGAGACATTCATTAAGTGGTTAAAAGAAAAACTCCTCTGCAACTTGGAAGAGCCATCAGTGTTAATTATGGATAATGCATCCTATCATAGCATTTTATTGGAAAAGACTCCAAACACAAGTTCTCCAAAAAAAGAGACTATTGACTGGCTGGTTAAAATGAAATTGTGTTCCAACCAACATTAACTAAAGTGGAGTTATTGAATATAGTGAAAAGAAATCGTAAGGAAAAGAAGTATTTAATAGATGGAATCATAAGAAGTTATGGACATGAAGTTCTTCGTACCCCCCCATACCCGTGTCAATTTAATGCCATCGAGTTAATATGGGCCAATGCTAAGCAGTATTATGATAGACATATTGGAAGATGTGGTCATAGTGATGAAAATGTTTTAGCTATGTGGAATGAAGCTCTGTCACAAATTACACCAGAGGTTTGGAAAAAATGTGTGAAGCATACCCATGATGTAATTTTAGAGTGGTACAACAAAACTATTACTCATGAAATAGAACCACTGATAATCTCATTTGATTCAGATAGCGATACTGAATCTGACAGTAGCGATTAATTTTTAATCTGAATTTGACCATAAGTAATGGAATAACATATTGAAATGTACAGTTTATTTTATTTGATATATGTTTTATATAATTTTGTAGCTTATGCTAAAATGAATAGTGGATGGCATGACATGAAATAGTACAAAAATATTTTCACTTTGGTATGCTTATTTGTGTTTGTATTTTTTTTTATAAAATAAAACCATGTTCTCAGAATCAATTGGTCGTTTTAATGGAGCTGATACCAATGTATTATTATGATTTTGGTAAGAACTCTAGGGACTCAACAATATTAGATGAAAAATAGGTTCAAAATACGTACTATTATTGTGAACAGAGGAAATGCTGTTTTTTTTTTAAATATGTAATTTTATTGCAAATAGAAGTTTTAAAATGTAAATTTGTGCACGGATAATGATAATTTAAAATCATGAAATAGAATAAACAAAAATAATCACTGAAATCAGCTAACTTCGATCACATGTTCCTGACATCGTAACCTTATCATCGACGTACGTCCGGTAATTATTTCGTTACAATTTATGGTATGACGTAATCGTCATCTTTCGTGATTTCGACTATAAGGAAATCCATACATGATGGCAAAGCTTGACCTCTTTGTATTGATATCTTCAAGCCCCTGTTCATTTCATTCTGGCTGGATCTGAGGGCGCAAACTATATTGCATCATTTCGCGAAGATGCTGCAGGATGGAGCACATAAAATGTTTTATTGGTTTTTGATCGACTATCTGCTTCTCCGGCTTTATAAAATAATAAAGTTGACATCTGTCGCCGAGTGATCGTAAAAATTGCACGGATATTTCGGGATATACAGAAGGCACTACATCCTTGTACAAGATTTAAATCAGGGGTGGATTTATGGGGAATGGGTGCCGTATGGTATTTAACAAACTTTATACCAACGGGCAAGGAAGTATTGTAGTCTTGAAGAGAAAACGTAAACGCATGTCAATTTGACTGCCAAGGCGAATCCCTGCGGAACACCAGTATTGACAATTTGGTATGAAGCTACCACAGGAAAGGACGTTAGCCATCTGGCAGCAAAGCCTCTCTGGGCATAGAACGAAATATTACATAGAAAGGGATCATGCAACAGATGAGCTGCCTTTGTGGTGTCAATGACCTCAGCATTTACCAAATAAGTGGATAAGATCATTCCATAAATGGAATACATCAGATAGGAGGTCCCTAGATAATCCTCTAGGCATATCGAACTGCACAATATCTCGAATTCAAATAAACATGATGTAGAGGAATTCTGCATTTATGATGCAGTATTGTCAGCTCTAAATGGTCTGCTTAGATTTCAGAACATTTTGGGATATGTTTTATACCTATTAACCGATCAGTCTTAGATCTGCTTTGAATTCTGAAAATTCTGACATAGCTCCGAAGTTGAGTCAAATAATTTATTTTTAGACGACTACTGTCGCTGTTGGTTGTCAGCCTGCCTAAAACTATTTATTGTAGACGACAAAAATTAACTAATCTAAATAGCGCTCTGCATATGTCTTCAAACCTTCTACATCGCAGAAAACTATAATATGTTGATGACTGTTCCTTAAATTCTTCAGTCCTATTGAAGCGTCTTTCTCCAGGCATCTCATTTAAAGCATAAGGCATGAACAAACATAGAACAACGGAGACCAAAGGGGTGCTGGTTATGCGTAGAGGGGCGTTGTTTTAACACTCGTCGTTGATGAAGTATATAATTAATCCTAAATTGCAGGTAATTTATGCCAGGGAATGTTCCGGCATCCGGTGGTGGGGCTGAAGTGCGAGGGAAGGAAAAGCAATGTTCGCAGCCAATTTACGACACGTCAACGGGAAGGCACTAGTAACAGGAAGCTGTGTGTATCTAGGTGTAGAGGCACAACAGCTCCAAATAGAGGTTTTTCGACATCTCGGCCTGACACCTGCCAGACGTGTGGAATGATGAACTTCAACGGAGAATTAATGTATGTTTGCCTTGGAAGGTGATGTGCAGGCTTGGGGTGTACTCTAAGCGCCGTATCGTCAGTCGTTCCTACAATTGTAGGACGCCTTTATAGCCTTCTTGATTTGCATAGTTTTCTACTTTTCCGTGTCAGCACTCTATTTTGTGGTTATGTCACATATATCTATTTGCATCAAACAGTTCATGCTTTTGATTTACATGATGTCTTATCAGCCTGAAATTTCCAACAATTCAAAGAGAAAACATAACTTCACAATAGGAGAGCGCTGACGCTCACACAGAACAGGTGCAATCTATAAATTTTATGAAGGAGAGAAAATACTATGACAATCAAGAATGCCATACAGGCGTCCTACAGTTGTAGGAACGGCTGACGATATGGCTCTACGGTAATACTGAATATGTTGTACTTGAGATCTTAAAAAACGAAAGGTACACATAGACTAAAGGACCAATTTTAATGACTTTAATGACGACACCTCAAAGAGAAAGCACAGAAGGAAACTATTTGAAGTGCGGAGTCACAAAAGAGTAGATAGAGGTTTTTGCATCTGCCAGAAATGTGGTGTGACGAAGTTCAACCAATTAATTTACATATATTTACAATGGAACAATGTAAACATACCCCCAAGCATATAGTTACATCAATCAAGCACTTGGTCTCTGAAGTATTTAAGAATATTCAATTATTTGGTAGTTTATGCATCAAAAAACTTACTATTATGATGATCCAAAGCGTGCGAGGGAACCAACTCAAATGGCTTCAATGAAGAGAAGACAAAGGGGAGGTACTAGTAACAGAAAGATGTGAGAAACTAGATAATGAGGAGTCAAAATTCAAAATCGGAGGTTGTTGCATGGTTTTGCAGCACACACGTGTGACCAATGTTGAGTCCAACGATGAATTAATGTATCATCGCTTTGGAAGTACCTATGCAGGCTGCTTTTCAAACATGGGACCAACATTCTCTATCTACCCAGACACGAACAAGGCCTTTTATGATGTTAGACAAAATTCATTATTTTAAAGATGTAGGATAGAGAATGAATTTCTTTGATTTGTATAATTACACGTCATTCAGACGGTACTCGAAGCAGAACAGAAAGCTAGGAAGCTGTATCTAGCCAAGTTCAGGTAGTGCGGAAGGTAGCTCAAAATTGAATGTTTTTGGATAATATTCAGTAGAGTCGACAGATATACGATTTTTGCTGGTGCCCATATTTCAGAGGCCGATATACCGGAGCTATCGGACTATCGGCAATTTATGTTTACCTGTAAATAATCGAAATAACAGGAACGTTTGCACTCACGTTAGTCGCAACACTTATTATAATCGTCTATAAGATGATGCACACTGGGAAAACAACTATTATGGAACAGTTTTCCAAAAACGTATTTCAATGAACCAGTCTTATTTGAGCGGATACATAGAAACATTAATCACGACGTTAGTGATCTACATCCTCATGATGACGGAAATGCGTTTGTGGTGACATCTGCAAAGTAAAAAAAACTTAAATTTGTGTCCACACATTGATCAGCTCGCAGCACTTACATGAGCGAGTCTATCAAATTCAAGAATATGTACTGAATATCCAATCTTCTTTCACTTGATTTTGCTACTATTTAAAGCACTTAACTAGAGGAACCTTAGAAATTCGGTTTCGTAGAATTCCGGTCCAAGAGACGCAGATTTTCTCAAACGGGTTTCTCGCATCTTGATTTGAAGGTTTAATACTATACAAAAATATTGGAAATCCCGAAAAATAGAGCCATTGAAATAATAGCAGTAGCAATAGTAGCAAAATTTTTAATCAAAAGTTGGTGCAATTTATATTCAATGCAAAAACCATAAAAAGAGTTACATTAATAAAGTTGTTATTATTCGTATAATGTTTTTGCTCAGTAGATCTGATATCCTTGTTAACTTTTCGATTTGCATCGGTCAGTCTATATCGACATATGGGTAGTTCAAACCGTTATTAGTCGACTCTTAGTATTTACATACCTGTCAGATGTAATATCAATCAAAATACGAATAAGATAATAACAATTATATACATTAAAAGATCAATTCTTGGCGAATAAATTATACATTGCAATAAAAGGGCAACTTATCTTTGCAACTTTCTTGCCTGATGGAAGGCTGAGGTTGGGGTAGCCTAAGGCTCGCAAATCTCAAAAAATCGGGTCAACGGCAAGAGTACGAAATAACGCCATATGTAAAGCAGGTCCGAGTTCAAAACTAGGGTTTATGTAAGGGCTAAAAAAAGGCTCAATAAGGTCCAAAAGAAAAGACACACAAAGGAAGGACTCCGTAGATAAGGGAGAGGGTAGAAGAGAGGTTGGCCACCAACCAATTTTCCTAGTTCGACACACGCATTTCTGTTTTTACCAGTACATAGTGCCCTTTTGCGTTGTTGGAAAACGAAAAAATAAGTACGCCTTAAATGTATGACGAATCTGATAGAAGAAAAGACTTATATCTCGTAATATTTGCAGATGAAGTCGCCCAAGGTCAGAAATTTCACTAGAAGTGGGGATGAGTACAAACATGCATCTAGATGGGCGGAATGTTGGTCCTCCATGGACGGTAGAACCGTTGCAAGGTAATGCCTTGAACCATACATATATGTAACGATTTTCAGTTTCCTTTCACCTAGTGCCTCAGATTTCCTGCCAATCCTAGACATCGCCAAAGCTCACTGATCGAGTGCATCCCGCTTGCGGCTTCACTTTGCGGAATCAATGAAGCAGTAATGTTGATTAATGTACGTTAAATCACGACTGTCGAGACTATTACGAGTACAAGTGAGATGGAGATAGTGAGGGAGAAGGGCGGAATAAGATAACACACGTTAACGGCAGGCATTAGCTGCGCCAGTCGAGGAATTTGATTAAAGGAAATGCAGCCGACAGTGAATGTACTTAGAATGGGATTTTGGTGGTGGTCGGGAATAGAGTACGATTTGGTGAGCGAGGGATTGAAACGAATCGGTGAAAACGGCAGAGAACGCATTTTTTATCGTAAGGGTAGATACCAAAAGCAATAATGATGCCAAGTACATTGGCCAACTATCTGTATCCTACCCCGTAATTAATGTACTTTTCATTATAGCTGAAAGAGAATGATGCTTTCTAGTACCAAGCTCCATAAAACTTTTTATGTTTATATCAGGTAACCAAATAAGTTCGTGCGGAGGCTGTATATCGCACATTGCCATGGATGTTGTTGATCGATAGCGATTGTTTGTTACCTGTTGTCACTTTAGTATGAATCCTTCTTTTCTCACACACATAAAAAGTTGCTGAAAATTGTTACATACCTAGTTTTAATAATTGAAAATGGCGACAAACAAAACAGTAATTCGAAGTTGTCTACTGTACTTGGTACAAAAGCAGCAGCGGCGGCGCGGAAAATATGTAGCATATTCGGAGATGATGTTGTAGTGATCGGACAGCGCAGAAGTGGTTCAAAAAATCACAGGGAGACCAAAAATCATGAACAACGAGTATCTTCGACAGTGCCAAGAACTTGCAGAAATGTTCAGAGTGAGTCCTGAAACTAGTCGTTTGCATCTTCATCAGTTAGGAAAGACGTGGAGGTTAAGCAAATGGGTCCCACATGAACTGACAAATGATAACAAATTAAGTCGTTTTACCATTTGTTCAGCAAACACTTCACGCAACGCTAATGAACCATTTCTTAATTGGTTATTAACCTGTGACGAAAAATGGATCTTTCGAATTCTAGGCGTTCGTATCACTAGTTGTCGCTTACTGATTCGGTACCACATACGCCCAAGGCTTCCTTGCACGCAAACAAGGCTTTGTTGTGTGTTTGGTAGACAGCAACTGGAATTGTCCGTTATGAGTTTTTGGAAAGGGGTCAAACCATCACTGCTAACTTGTATTGTGAGCAGCTTCAATGAGTACAAGCAGCACTCATCCAGAAACAGCATTCTTTCATCAATCGGAAGAAAGTGATATTCTTGCAGGATAACGCGAAGCCTCATACTGCAGAAGTGACCCTGAATGAGTCACCGACAGTTCACAACTCGAGATGGTGTAACAAATGCAGCCCGCCAGTTTTTTTACTCCAAATCCAGGGCATACGAAAATTGGTTCCACGTTGGCAAAAGGTCATTGAATGTGATGGTAATTACTTCGATGAATAAATAGTGTTCCTCAATAAAAATTTATATTTTTCTACTGAAAACCGCACGAACTTATTTGGATACCTGATATAATGAGCATGTACAACGTGTTCTTACTTATTTATGACCTGCTCTTCGGTATTATAGAGATAACAATAGCTGATAATACTGGCAACAAAAGCAAGTAGTGTCTACTTTTCAGTTTCCCTAGACGTTTGTTTAGGAAAAATGTCGAAAGTTTCTATCACACTGTTATAGTGTGCTGGTTACAGTATAGTCCCAAACGTAACTGTTTACGCGGATAATGTTTTAGTTGGAAGTTCTTGGTCAGCAATGGTAAATATCAAGTTCACTATCCTTGCGGTTAATTTTGTGGTTATTGATTATAACTCTTGTTTCAGAACAGACGCGACCGCGTTTAATGAACGATTACTTGTCAGTACCGTGTACTCTTAACCGTGCATTAGTTTTATTTAACTGCGGGCATCAAACTCGATTGACCCATTATTTAAGATCCTCGAAACCCTAAACGTAAGACCATCCAAAGTTACCAAGAACACACCTAACTAAAAACCACAAAACAGTCAAAAACTTGTGCTTTACACACATTACTATCTACATTTATGTTGCGTGTGGCATGCGGTGCGAGTCAAATTCGGCTAATAAAATATTAGCCAGAGTGATTTTACTGCTCCGTAGGTATATGTATACTGCCTTTCTATGGAAAATGTCATAGTAGACTGTACTAACCTGCTTTCGATAATAATTTGAAAAACCGTTTTAGACTAGCCTCGGATTCTATATACCAGGTTGCTGGTTGACCATACATTACCGAGAATAAATTTGATAAGCTAGACATATATTACATTATGAATTCTACTCACAGCTTTGCGAATGACAGGTCTCTGCATTCAGGTTTTAATGCCAGAGTAATCCACGGGGCATGTCAAAAAAACTAAACAAACTTTCATCACTTTCCGAGATTTTAAAATTGTTGGAGATGATTTAACCACAATTGTTTGGCACCTGATATTATTGAACAACATCAACGAAAAAGTTAATTTCTTTACAGGGAACATCCTTAACGTATTTGATATTAATGCGCCGGTCAGAATGTTGAGTCAATAAACGACAGGCTCCGTGGTTGATATTTACTTTGAAATTTGGCTGAATGTGGTGCTGCACTTGGAAAATAGAAATCCGATTAAACAGTATCAAACTGATTAAGCTACAAAGAAAAACATCATTTTGTTCTTGCGTCAATTTTGTGCGAAAAAGCAGACTATTAAAACTGTTACCAGTGGCCTTGAGTCAAATGAAAAGGACATTGACGGTATATCTCTTTTCATGATTGTATTTCGCTATTATACTACATTATTTGACATATATTATTAATCTGTGTCTACAGAACGGCTACTTTGCTTGGAGCAGTAACTAAGGCCAATACCTGAGGTCAGGAACCTTGCCAATTTCTCAGACCATCAGTCTGTTGTTAACCGTTTTGCCAAAGATCTTGGAGAAAATCAATCTAAGTTTTTTTGGATTCGAGTGATATTCTCCTACTCCATCAGTCAGATAAGAAAATCATACAGTACTCCTTAATTTAGTGGACAACTTCATCAGGGGCCTTGATAAAAAAATGTTTGTCGCCTTAGTGTCACTGCATTTTTCCAAGATCTGTGATAGAATTGATCACGCACTAATGTGTGCCAAGCTGAAGTTTTATGGTTTTGTCAAATGAGTACTTTATTACTTCTGGTGTGCCTCAGGGCTCAATGTAGGCCCTATGTCAATTTTAATTTATATAGCCGATATTGTTAAGACCATTGAAAATTCACAACTACAGCCGTATGCGGATGACACTCAACTGCTTTACTTCTTTCACCCCGAGGACATCCAGAATGCAACTATAGAAATAAACGAGGACATTGACTTTATTTACACCGAACCATTATTGCCTCTAAATCTTCTGATGTGCTGTTTTGCCCAAACCACAGAAGATATGCAGTTAAAGCTTATTTAAGTATTCGTGTCGATGAAAATGTGCGGCTTCGTGAACATTGGAATATCCTGTTACAAAGTTATATAGGTAGAAGAATCCTGTAGGCGAACAGAAATTTTCTGAATCTCAAAGTACGAAAAAAGTCGTGTGATTCTTCTGTGTTATCAATTTTGAATTATTGCAATCTAGTTTATTGTCCTTGTTTAGATGTTGCGAGTCGTAACAGAATACAAAGTAACTGCATACGTTTCATATTTAGTTTAAGAAAATTTCACAACGTTTTGGATCGTCACCCTTTAATAGACTGGTTAAAGATGATAGATTTAGTAAAATACAACCTAACTTTTATACGTAAATTACTTACCTCTGAGACTCCAATTTATTTACGAAAAACACTAATTTTTAGATACAATGTTCATCAACATTCCATCCGTAACGCATCTTTATTAACAATGCTCCTTCACAGTTCATCTCTTTTTAAACGGTCCTTCTCATACAATGCGTGCGCGTTGGACAACAGCTTAGGCTATTGAACAAAAAGCCTGCCTCCATATAATAAAATGGTGGACAGTTGCTTTGCAACATGGAACATTTTACACAAATTCAAATCGTGATATTCTCGGAAAGGAAGGTGATATCGAGTTGCGTTATTAGGGAGGTTCTTGACCGGCTCATTGAGAACACCTACAGGTATTTTTTTATTTATTCACTTATACAGGGCGAGCAAAGGAAGTCAGATCTTTTTAGCAAAGTTGGGGGCTATATCAGATTCTCAATTTTTGATTTTCAATTTTTCTGTGCATTTTTTTGATCTTTAGACTATCCTAAAAAAGTGATATCTGGAATTTTTCGAAAGTTGGCTATCTCAAACTATCGAATTTTTAACTTCCCGCAATAAATGTTACATTATTGCCTCTGCCATCAAAGTCTCCAGACCTAACCATACTTGAGCATGTGAGATCTCGGGTAAAATTTTTAGTGAGGTCAAGACCTCTCAAATAATGGAGTAACTGTTTGAGGCCATTCAGGAAGGGTGAGAAAACGTATTCCAGTTATTTATAACTACTACTAACGATGTTGCTTCGAATGACTGTTGCTGTTTGATGTCGCGTACGCGAATAGTGGATGAAAAAGATGAAAAATCCCAGATAAATAGCAGCGTTGGCTAGCTTCATAGAATTAAAAATAATTTTTTTCAAGTTCTTGTAAGTGGAACTACACACAATGACATTATTGCAAAAATAAATGGAGTAAAAGGTGAAATGAAAGGGTGGTGCCAAGCAAATCGTTTGATTTTAAACCTCGAAAAGTCAGATGTACATTTTTATACAAACGCCCCTATTCTAGAAAATCATGAGACATCGAAAACTACGACATTCTTGGGAATAGAAATGGATGCAAAGCTCAGTTGGCAACAACACATGGACAGTGTGTGTAAAAAGTTGAACCAATCATATTATGCGATTCTTAAGCTTAATTTTTGCTTATCAGAGTCAGCTTTACTAGATGTATATTATGCTCTCGTCCACTCATATTTATCAAGGAACATCATAATTTGGGGACAAGCAACTTCAATTTCTAGAGGATTTGTTCAACAGAAGAGAATAATCAGATTGATATTCAACATTCGTAGAAGAGAATCCTGCAGAGATATCTTCAGAAGTAAAAACATCATGACTCTACCAAGCATTCATATTTATAAGTGCGCCCTTTTCACACATACAAACAAAATAAAATTTATACAGAACAAAAACACCAACACACATCATAATACAAGGGCAGGTGAGAGTCTGAGTATTCCAAAACACACACTGACGCTGTTCGAAAAGTCACCGGAATACACCTGCATCAGAATATATAACAAACTTTCAGCTAACCTCAGGAATGTCAGTAGTATTGCTAGTTTTAAATGTAAACTACGAAAATTATTAGTTGAAAAATGTTTCTACTCTTTGTCTGAATACCTCTCACTGTGACATATTTTTTTAAACTTTTCTTATAAGTGAATGTCTGTACGCCTTAGGTTGTCCCTGTTTGTACTTTGTAAATACTTATGTTTGTTTCGTTTTTATTTTTAATTATGTGTACTATGTACCTCCCTCTTAGGACGAGTCTTATGTCATTTTTTATGATCTACAAGACAATAAATGTATCTATCTATCTATCTATCTATCTTGAATATTAATTTAGGTCTAAAAGGCACTTTTCATCAATCTCCTTACTTTATACAGAGGTGCTAGACCCGGAAGTATTAAATGCTGCTGAACGGCTATCATACTGATATTTTACCCTTTCTTTAGAGACTCTCTCTCCATAATGTCACCGCGCTAGTCCTGCCAGATGTTAACCCTATGGCAAATTGTACATCGGAAACTGGCTGGTCCGCACAGGTATCACGTATCTTGAAAAGTGACATTATGCCTATTTTTTGACATTATGCCGGTTTTTTTTTTACATTATTTAGGTTATTCTATAAGATGTTAATTTAGCGCTTAGTTGTACGTGTAGCCTAACCGTCATGAGGCAGGCTTGTTATCAATATTTGGCTCTGATGTGATATAAAATCTGCTTCTGAGATGCCATTAGTGGAGGTCTAAGCTGTAAGTTGTCTGTGTTGATTATAATTACATTGGGTTCTTGTCTTAAATACACTTAATTGAGATTCAAAGCTAGAAATTAGTTGCGCCTCCACGTTTTCTTATCCATTCTGGAAATTACATAAACAAATTTGTTGAATTTCAAAAATGAGAGAGATAAGAAATAATTATATTCACTATACACTGTCGAATTACAAGCCATATACATACTAGCAGTAATTACACACAACGCGGGCGCGGTGATGATTTCCCGTAATTCTCCTCAGTTTTTCGTAATTTATAACATAACCTCTCTTCAGAAAGCACAACATATAAATAACCCGTCATATTCGGCATATTCAGTAATGATTTTCTCATACAGCAAATGTCAATGTCATACACATGCAGCCATAATCATCCAGATGCAATCTTGCTATTCAACCAACTTCTTCTGAGAGGTAAAAACTACAGATCCGGATCACTCAGCCTTACAAAACTATGCAACCAATAATGCGTAGTTTAGTTGAGTGATTCCTCCATAGATGGACGTTCACAACGATCCTAGTGAGCAAACGTGGAATGACTGTTTGCGCAATAAAAACTACCTAGTCCGCAAGTTGACATAGGTTTTTTTGACGTTTTGTAGGTTTTTTACATGATACCCGTGCCGATATCTCTTTGGATCCTAAGGTGTCGAGAATCGGGAATTATATGCCTAAAGAAGCGTTTCAGAGTCTCTAAACTCAGGGCAGTTGAACTACCGGATCAACCAATTATCTTAGCTTCTATCTTTAGTATAAAGTTTCCCAATCACGTAAGCCAGAACTATATAATGCCTGCGACGTACATAGAATCGACACACAGTAGGACAGAACCTGCTAGACGAAACTCATATACATCAGTAGGGGAAACTGAATCTCATAAACATCGTGACGTTCCTTACTGTTTCCTTAGAGTCTCCATATGTCGTTTGATCCCCGCATGTCTTATCTAAGCTCTTCCGAAATTATTAGGCATATAATAGGCAATGTTATCTATAATGGGTCCAACTGTGTGTGTTAAGCCGCCCGACTAGATAAAAATTATGTTAGTAGTGCTCCCTTGAGAAAAATAAAGACGAATTGGAAAAACAAATGAGTCCGTATCGGCATATAATAAAACGGTTAGGGCTTTAACGGCAATGGCTCGATTAAGAAGCTGAGTAAGCTTGGCAGATTCTGGATTTTGAGGTGAAGCTATTTTTAGACTGAAGCAGCGGCGAAGACACAGCCTAATTGCCGGAGTACCGTGTCTGAGCAAAAAAATATATCTGGTTGAAATTACTCTTTAACTGGCTAAAACCACAGAATTGGAATTGCCTCTTATTGAAAATGTTTTCACATTTTTGACGGCCGATGAATAAAGAGCAAGTTGGATAGAGCTAGAACCTGAGTCATGAGAAGCAATCCGTCCATCAGGCCAATGATGCTGAAAACATGGTGGTGACTTTAGTGTAACGTTGGTTGAGAAACCACATCACCGATAGCCCCGCTGCAATCATCTGGTAAGGAATGGTCACCAATTAGCCGGGTTACCCTCCTTTGGTCTACATCAAATCTGGGCCGCGTAGTGGGAGCAGCAACTCTCAAGAGGGTTAATACTTGAAAACGGGGAAGTGGAATAATCAGCACAAGGTATTTTGTTACGTTTTATGGCAGCTTTTGACGTCTGTTTTCACGTTTATGAAACACGCTCAGAATGCATTAATTTTCTGAAAATGATTTATCTAGGTTTTTCATATCGTTAAATGTTTCATCACAAACTTCGTCAACAGAGATGATATCAATGAGCGACGGCATTTTTCCCCGAGAATGATCCAGAGAGACTCTTCTATCCATGTTGCTCATCAAATAGCAATAAAGCCACGCCCACGTTCTGTTAGTTGTCCTCATTTTCAATAATTTTCCCCAGACATACGAGCAGTATATTTGTAATCTGATTTTTGGACAGATTGATAGTGAGAAGTACGTACTGGCAAACATTTTCTTCTCGGCATAAAGCTGCTGCAATTGATCAGACATTTACACATTTCAACTTACAAAAGAACCATTAGAGAGTAAACGCGTCTCAAGTGATGGAAACAGATATATCCATCCCCCAAGCCACATGTAGAGTAAAGAGTTAATTGGAGCAGCAGCTTCTCATAAGTGTTATCTGGGCCTTGTAAAGAGTAGGGAGGCTAGATCTTCAAAAGTAGAGTAGCAATTAACAATGGTATACAACAAATAGAAATATAACAAACTTCTAAATATCTACAGGTATCAATAACTTTCCAGGTAATTTCATTTGAAATGATAACAACCATTGAGTGGATGATCCTAAAGAGCATTCAAAACGAATCCAATCTAGTCATCGAGCCTTGATAACAATCGCATGTCGCATTAGAGGCCGACTGCCGAGCCGACTAGATGTCGGACATATGGTGCGTGTTTCCTCCATAGCAGAGCGTGTGCAAAGGGGAAACTATTGCCTTTCGCAGGCATGCCTTGCTCACACACACGATTTATGTGAAGTTCGTGTCAGCGAAACGGCTCACGAAATAGCAAAAATTGCCTTCTTGAATCATTTTTATTTGATTGCGTATGTCATTGATTATGTCGGTGGAAAAATGTCTTTGTTCCGCCTCAAAAATGGAAACGTTGATCAATTGACTTCCTATCTTGTTTGAATCCACTTCTCCATTGTAACCTCATCTTAGTAATTCTTGTACTCTTGTTTTATTCTAAAACAGTTGTGAGGTTAGAGACCGAAGTATTGAAGTACCGTTAAAAAAATGGAGAAGCGGTTATACTGGGCAGTTCTTGATCGCCGGAGTTACACAGACATCTGTTTGAGATTTTTGAATAAAGGGGTACGAAAGAGCTTTTGGAATTTGGAACGATTCTCTCTGCCTCTCCCTCTCTCTGCCTCTCTCTCTCCCTCTCTCTCTCCCTCTCTCTCTCCCTCTCTCTCTCCCTCTCTCTCTCCCTCTCTCTCTCCCTCTCTCTCTCCCTCTCTCTCTCCCTCTCTCTCTCCCTCTCTCTCTCCCTCTCTCTCTCTCCCCCTCTCTCTCTCCTCCTCTCTCTCTCTTCCTCTCTCCCTCTCTATCTCAAGATGTTGTTTTTTAAGAGAGCTTAGCAGATAGAGTGGAAAAAAGAAGCCTACCAAGTATGCTTGCTGGTCCAAACACACAGCGCATAAGAAAGCTAAAAGGAGCAAGGTCCGCTAGAATTTAAGTAGATGGAAGATCGATCGATCACCGACCACCAGTCGCCGTGAGGGAGGCATCATGTATTTTCAGTGTGGTCGGCTACTCCAACCTCGAGAGCATTACACCAGGCTGGGTCTAGTCGAGGTTTTGTATAAAGTGAGGAGGTTATCTATGGGAAAGTTAAATTAAAGTGCAGTACTGTATCTTGGAAGCATTAAACTGTACCAGATTTTTGCGGTTTCAGGCAGTGAAAACCTTACCAGAGCAAAAAGAACTACCAGTCTTCTCTCCAGCTCAGCCGCAGAGATGAAATTGGACATTTTCGCAATGTGCAGCTGCCATTTCTAGAGACTTGCTGTAGGCAGTAAGCAGAATCAATTTAAATTGTATACTTTGGTTTGCCGTAATGAAAATAAAAAAAAACAGGAGGATACCTACGAGATTTTGAAAAAATAATATAAACTGCTCCCCCCCACTTCTCAGGATCATTATAATAGAATCTAGCTGCAAATATTTGCAAGCCTACGAGTGATTACCGGATTAATAAGCGGCCTACATTCTGAAATGTTATTCTAGAAAATGTTCCCGAGAGATCACCAACTAGAATGTAATAATTGTGTTACTAGTTTCATTAAATCCTTTCATTAATACAACATGTTAGGTGCCGAAATAAATCATTAGCCTTTACATGGCGCAGCCAAAATTTTATTAAAATATGCTAATATTTGTTGATTCTTTCATGATTTGATTTATTCATGCTTTAATTTGTTGTTTTATATATTATTTTAATAGATGTATTTCAAAAAAACAAAAAGCATTAAATCAAAACAATACTCAAAGATTGATTGATTCCGCACTTCCATACAAAATTTCTCACAGTGCGACTTTAGATTTGCTGCAAAAGTCGCTTGAAGCGTATTCTGATAAACTGGGCAAGACAAACACATTATCTGTACACAAAGTGCTGTCATCCTCAGAGCTGTATATGCAGAAGTGACCTTATTGCATTGATTACCGCCTGGCTGACATATCATGTGACTACGTATTTTCCAAGGCTAAGCGAGAGTCTTATATATCCGGAAATCCAAGTAAACGAATTTTATGTGATACAAATTAAAATTGACACGTTCTGCCTTCGTCCCTCCGACCAAAGACAGCCAACTATGGACAGCTATTTTGTGCTACTCCTCAGCATGGTCTAGGCTTTTGTCTCTCTGACAACGAACGAAAGTATAGCAGCTATACACTATCAAACATGTGAGATATATCGAATTGAGACAACGCGAAGCGCCATCCACCACTTGAATCGACGTCTGCGAACAGTAAATCGCAGACTATCAGTTGGGACTTTATCGCCCCGTTTTATTACAAAGTACCTTAAATCATTTTTGCATTATCAAAACATCTTTATATCCGAGTTCAAGCAACGATATTAAAAAGTGTATTGCTAGACCAGTATAGAGGATTCGATAACTAATCTTCTTCACTACTGGGATAAATTAATAATTCGTCAATACAAGTTTTGTGTCTACTGACAGTATTGCGCCGAAATAAGTCATATATAAGTGAATGTGCTGTAATCGCTTCAAAGAGATGGACATGACATGGAAAGTACTATGGAAAAGTTCAACTAAGCAACTTTTCAATCTCCTGACTGAGAATACGATAGTTTGAAACTAAAGAAAAAGTCAGTTCCATATTTTAACAGACATTCAGAAGAAAAATCACAACATTGTGTGGAGTTTCGGAAGTTAGTGGTTTAAATATTCACAAGTTTAGTGTTGATAGGAGAAAATATTAATGTCACAGAGTGTTTTTGTTTCCACCTTTCAGGCAAGATATTATTCGTGATTGTTGTATTAGCTTCAGAAATGAATACCTCAGAAATAGACGTCTTAGGTAAATGTTTGTAAAAATAACTATTATAAGACGAAGAAGGCAAAACATTTTCGAAATCATTTCAAGGTTTTCTAAAACTAAAAAGCAGCGCAACAAACACCATGCTGCTTTAGCAATACGAGAAATCTTTCGTTCGCATGTATGCTGAGCGCTTATCCGATATCAGGATAGTTGCATCACTGCCTAGTTTTTACTAAACTGCCAAAGCATCTTCAAAAAACTGAGTAACAGCGGCATATATCTAGATCGTGCAGACTGCTAAGAACAGATTTCGTACCTAAGCCTGGGAAAACAGAACAGGGAGGTGCAAAATCACTCAAACCTATAAGTCTGATGTCTTTTCCACTGAAGACTTCAGACCAGTATGCCTATACAGCAGGAAAATCGACAGAAACGGCGCTGCATGAGGTGGTGCGTTAGAAACAAAGAAAGTGCTTCTCTGTACTTTCCCAGACATGCTGGGTGCTTTTGACAACACATCACCGAGGAGAATTGTCGTCGATGAAACAACATGCAGGTGTATAGACTGATTGCTAACAGGGCAATTGGTATACACCATTATGATAGAAGTGACCTTAAGGCTCAAGTCATCCAAAGAAAACCCTCAGGCCGTATACTCTTCCCACCACAGTGGAATCTGGTAGTGAATGAGCACCACAAATGACACCACAGTCAGAGACAAAATACAAGGGGCTTTGGAGGTGGACACAATATCGTCGTCAAACGAATGGCTAAATGTAAGCTCCTCAATGCCATCCATAGTTGCTTTCAGCAAAATGAAGGAATTAGATGAGCTAAGACCTTCTGGGAAAACAACAACTATGGGGGGAGGTTAAGTACCTGGAGGTAATACTCGACTGCAAACGTACCTGGATCCCAGACATTAAACGCATTAAAAGGAGAGCGAAGTCGAATCTAGTGTTTTCTAGTCGCTCTTGGTAAAACATGTATTGAACATACATAACGGTGGTAAGACCCATGATACGTTATGCATCTCTGGTCTGGTGGCCAAAGATGAGAGAACGCACATTTAACTGACACCGTAAATGTACGAAAACTGAATACTTCTTTATCACCAAACAATACACGCAGCCTCCACAAAAACTTAACAGAAAAACCTGACCATTTTATCACTTGTTGTTTATGCCAAGATAAATCAATATGTAAAAAATACTTGGATTGTAATAAGCATACGTAGATGTTTGCCTTTTTTTGTCACGTAGTATACATCAAGAAAATGTGACTTGGTCATTTTGCAATGAAATATTTTTTGAATCAGGTGAATTCGTGCACTCGTTTATCGAGCATGTGAATTACATATCTTCAAAAGTCTGCAGGTTCAGAATTGTAGACCTGGGTCCCGTTGACTTTTTTCATCTAAATATTGTATTGGATTAGTTTCGTTAAATTCAATGGAACCGGTTTTACATAAGGATGACTACAGCTCTTTACTTGAAACCTCCTAGAATTGCCTCAGTACGTAAGATTTCCTTGAATTGATCCGATCTCCTCTCACTGGGTTAAAAAACTCTCCGTCGTAACCACTACCCTGAAAAGGTTAATCGATCCACAAGCACTGCTAATCACGATACTTCCCTCGCATAAGCGCAGGAGGTGAAAATGGTAATCAATTGTTGAATAAGCCAATATGTAATAAATAATAAAATAATAATAATTTATTTCATTGTTGAATAGAACAGAAAATTCTATAACAAATGACAAGGTCATAAAAATAGTGGTGACGAGTTAAAAAAGTAGAAAAACATAAATCTAGGCAAAAAACTGCTCCAGGGTGGAGAAACGTTTGTCTATCAAAAAAAGTTTTAGTCTTCTTTTGAAAACAGCTATATTTGTTTCATTCCTAATATCATCATTTATCTTATTAAAAATCTTACATCTCATATAACTGCATGTTTTTTGGTATGCCGTAGTTCGATGTCTCGGCGGGATTAAAAGCATCTTATACCTAGTTGGATATTCATGCTGGAGTTTGATAAATTCAAATTCGCGCTTATTTTTGAAAACAAACACAGCCAACTCATAAATGTAAATACCTATAACAGTCAACATCTTTAGTGTTCTAAAAGATTATCGCGCCAGCCAAGGTTATCAGTTTATCAGTAATTCTAATGGCATATTTTTGCAACAGGAGAATTCTTACAGTTAATGAACTACTTCCCCAATTGAGAATACCATAACGGATATGGCAGTTGACATTGGCATAGTATAAAGTGTTTAAAATTCGTGTACTGCACTGCTTTGCTTTGCTAAGAATTTCAAGCCATAACAACTCCTTCGCAATCTAGTGCACAAATAATCAACGTGGAACCCCACGACATTCGACAATCAAGTATCAGTGAATTAGATGATGGAATAGCTCTGTTAGTATGATCATAAATGTTGAAATCTTGTTCATCTTTTAATGAGAAATTCACAATGCTTGTCTTCTCTGTATTTACTCGGAGAAAGTCATTTTCAGACCATTTAATGAGTCTGTTGTATGCTCTCTCAGTCATTGCAGGCAGCTCGGTGATGTTTGGACTGGCAACCAAGATATTGGTGTCATCTGCATATGCCACAACCTTATATTCTGGACCACCTTCAGATATAAAGCCGGACAAATCGTTACCATTCGACAAAAAAGGTCCTAGAATTGAACCCTGTGGCACACCGATGTTTGCTTCTGATGTTTCACTTTTGGTACCGTTGACCCAAACGCATAGTTTTCTTTGTGTAATATACGAGCGAAACAGCTGCAATGGCAAGCCACGTATTCCATACCTGTGCAGTTTGAAAAGAAGTAGCTCATGGTCCACATAATCGAACACAGGAGAGAAATCTATGAATAAACCACATATATGTCTTTTATGATCTAGTGCAGCCACAATATGTTCTACAAAACTGCACAATGCAGTTTCAGTGCTTCTTTTACTAATAAATCCATGCTGACTATTTGATATAACATTATTTTTGCTACAAAAATCCACTAGTTGATTCTTCATGTTGAGTTCAAACACGTTAGATATACTTGAAAGCGAGCTAATGCCTCTATAATTGGTATAGTCATTTGGATCATTCCTTTTGTAGATAGGTATGACCAAGGTTAGCTTCAAACAACTTGGAAAAGTTCCCTGTTCACAAGAAAGATTAATTAGGTATGCTAAGGGCACAATAAACTTTTTGAGCAAATTTTTTGAAATTGAGTCAAAACCACTCGAGTTAGAGTTTTTCAACTGAGAAACCAGATAGCATTTGCGAGTTTTGTCACCATACGCCCCAAAACATGATATTTGTAAACTTATTTGAGGGCTAATTAAAATTTTATTTCAAAAATAATATTTTTAGTTTCTTTAAATGTTTATGGAAAGATAACAAAACCGACGCGGCTATTTTCAAAGCGCTTTTATTTCTTCTTTGCAAAATGATTTGTGTATAGTAAAATACATGATGGAGACAAGTTGAATGGTCTGTTTATTCGCTTCGATAAAATAAAGGTAGGCTTTGTAAAACAAATGATGAAATTTTACGTTGCTTAGGCCCGTATCGTCAGTCGAACCTACAATTGTAGGGCGCGTTTATGGCCTCCTTGATTGTCATACTCCTTTCTCTCCTTCAAAAATTTCTAGATTGCACCCGTCCCGTGTCAGCGTCAGCGCCCTCCTATTGTGAAGATATGTTTTCTTTTTATATTGTAGGAAATTTCAGGCTGATAAAACATGATATAACTCAAAAGCAAGCACAATTTGATGCAAATAGATGTTTGTGACATAACCTCAAAATAGAGCGCTGACACGGAGAAGTAGAAAACTATGACAATCAAGGAGGCCATAAAGGCGCCCTACAATTGTAGGGTCGACTGACGATATGGGCCTAAGAAGCTGATTTAACGTTTTAATCAACTTTCAATGTATAGATGTTGTTAAAAATCAAAAATGTCTCGTGATAAAGCTGTTTCTGACGAAGTAAGAAAAGTGAGTATTCACTTGCAATTAAAAGGCCAAAATGCTTCCCAAATAACTGATAGTGTCAACAAATCGAAGTATGTATACAGATCGAAATATTATTAAACTGTAAAAAACAATGAGATATGTGACTCAAAAACCCAGAACTGGAAGTCGCCCGCGTTATTCCAATATCAACTTAAGAGCCTTGAAACAGATCAGAACAGTTCTCAAGAAGAACCTGACCCACTGCTGCCTAAAAACTGGGATTTACAAGGTAAACTTAAATTATTTTTTTTTTATTCGCTTTCAATTCAGTATTTCCAGTCAAAAGAGAAGCCCTTACTGACAAAGATTCAGAAAAAAAGCAGACTAGCGTGGGCCAAAGAACACGAACCAATGGAACTCCACTATTTGAAGTGATGAAGCCAAATTTGAGGTATGCGTTGGTGATAGTAGGTGTCGTTCATAAGAACTAAAGAAGAAGCTTTTCAGAATGACTTTCTTAAAAAAAGCAAGTGGAGTATGAATCTTACACTTTATGGTAAACAATACTGAATGTATCTTCCAACAAGATGGTGCCACTTGCCATATGGCTCAAAAAGTTAAAGATTGGATGTTAGAAAATAATATTTCAGTTATAAAATTGACGTCGAGTAGTCCAGATCTATCGCCGATTGGAATCTTGTGGCATATCATGAAGGAAAAGCTCCGAACGAATCCCGCAAGAACCGTTCCAGAATTGCGAACCCATCTCCAAGAAATTTGGAACAATTTTACACCAGATGACTGCCAAACGTTAGTTGACACTATGTCAACACGTATCAAAGCAGTAATCAGTCGAAAAGGCGATGTAACGCAGCGATGATTTGATTCCGTTGATTTGTATTCTTCGGCAGTTTTTTTGAATTTGTAAAATAATGTAGTAATTTAGGCTAGTATTAAATAAAAATATCGTATGTTATCAGAAATACATTTTAGTTTTTAAAACGTTTCCGCTAATATGACAAATTTCATAAAAACATAGTTTTGATAGTTGGGCCAACTTCACTGAGGCAGGGCTCGTCTGTACCTAAATAATACAAATTCAAGGATTGTATCATCCTGCAGATTCTGTAGTTACCTTTGGAAGGATAGGAACAGAATGCCTTATACACATCTTTAGCACCTCATTCACGGGTAATTGATACAAATTACTTTCTTGTGTGTTGGAAAATAAGATTTCTGGAGCTGGCGGTGTCTGAGAGGAGGAAAATCAGTCAGTGGTGGCACCCCTAAATGCCGAAGAGGCCAGAAGGACTGAATTGTTTAGTTATGGCTCCTTCTAGACCTGCTATGCTTCAGGGCAATTGTGTTAGTCAGTAGCACACTAAAACATAACCCTGACGCTAGTTTATTTTCAATAAGCAGTTGATGCCCCAGCATATTATGCCCATATGTCTTAAAAAGGTTCTTTTCCCTTAGGTCGCCTTCCTTGTGCCCTCACTTGCCTCAAAATGCCAGATTAATTCACTATACTCATGCTTCAAAAGTACCGAGTGTGAAACTATCTACCAATAGGAACATCAGAAACTTGCCTTATTAGTGCTAAAAGGACCAAGTCAAAGAACCGATCAAAGAACAACAAAGCAATAAAAGAATTGGGTGTCTAGTTTGAGGAATGAGAAAAAAGTGATCATGGGGATATGCCCAAAATCAGCAGCATTAACTGCTCACAGAACTTCTAACACGACTCACTGGCTAGAATGGACATGCCTGCTTTCCTTCTCTGTAACCATGACCAAGCGCAAACAATGCCGTTTTGTGCTCTGGTATTATCTACTCGTCAGTGCGGTATAGATCCAATCTTGGAGAGAGACAAACGGGCAGCAAACAAGTATGATGTTTTTGAAAAACTCAAACTATGTAGACGAAAAAGAAACATGTCCATTTTAGCTTATGTTTACTTAGCATATATGCATAGAAAGTCATTGCTGGTTTGCTCCGTGAATGCATAGTATTCCGACTAATTGAAGAGTCGACCGTGATGGTGGTGCAACATCTATCTGTGCTTAGCGCAGAGCGTAGTTGGGTCATGAGCCAAAGACGTAGGGCTCTTCCCGTCACCTTCATCATATGGGATGAGGATGAAAATCAGCTTGGCTATTGATATGTGGACATCGTCAGATATCTGACTTACTTGCGCACAATGTATTGCGTTTTTCAAAAGACCATAACTACTTGTTTGCTTCCAGTTCATCTGACTAAACCTAAACCATACTGACGAGTTGTTAATGAGCACAAAACCGCACTGTCTCTGGCCGATCATGGTTATAGAGATGGAAGAATGACGAGCAGTTATCAGCCAGAGACGTAGAGATCTTTCTGTCATCTTTAACGTACGGGATGAGCATGGAAATCAGCTCCGCAAACCATTGGTAGAGCTCGTCAGATTTCTCACCTGTACCTTGTCACTGAGGAATAAAGTCGACCTCAATTCTCCGAGAAGTTGGCTCGCAGACCTCGGTCGGACAGCTCCAGTAGGCAAAAGTCATACCATCAATGCAAATGCTGTTGAGAAAGGTTATATTCTATGAAACTACCTTTGTTCTATATCTATACTCGTCCTTGTATATATACATATACTCGTATAGG
Organism: Acanthoscelides obtectus; assembly: GCA_963669975.1. Classification (NCBI taxonomy): domain Eukaryota; kingdom Metazoa; phylum Arthropoda; class Insecta; order Coleoptera; family Chrysomelidae; genus Acanthoscelides; species Acanthoscelides obtectus. Next base: position 62,462,485 of record CAVLJG010000005.1, read on the forward strand.
CCTTTATAGTAATAGTTATCGTGTGCTGTACGTAGAACTGTCATTCACCATACCTATGATATACAGGGTGACTTTGAAGTTGAGTCATTAATTTTCAGATAATGATTGTAGAAGGAAGATAAACCAAAATATGTGTGTAAAAATAAAAAAATAAATAAAAAAAAAATTTTACCTTGTTTAATAAAGTATCGTCCCGACAAGTATTTCAGTGCGGACCTGTATTTGATCGTGTGGTCTTGGAGCAGCATGCCCTGACCTGTGAGGTCTTAAGTCACCTGATTCACGAGCCCTTTGTACTACATTAACAAAGGCACGAGGGGTTGGTTGCACTCGATTGGGAAACCGATTCGCATAAATCCGTGATGCATCCGGGAGCATTTTGTAAATACTGCCCCCCCGTAAATAAGAATCATGTCCACAAGTTCAGCATTTTCGTAAACATGTGCCATTTTTGATTTTGTTTGAGCCACGCAACAAACACACATACAAACACAAACACAAACACTAACGCGACTGACGAAAAACATCGTGATAAACGTTTCAAATTCTTTCGCTTTTTTGTTTCCGATGCGAAGAACAGGTCAGGCGGATTATATCCGTTGTCGCCAAACACGAACATATTATTATTGAGACAGGGCGGTACTCAAACTTCCAAAGGGCTATAACTTTGTTACTTTAATTTTACCAGAAAAATGGTAAAGGAAAAAACATTTCTTTTGATCAGATCTACTCACTGTTAAAATAAATGACTCAACTTCGAAGTCACCCTGTATAAGCGACAATAAAATCCCGGTTATACCTCCGTTACTGTTTTCCGGCATCTCTCACTCTAGGAAAGGGGGTAGCGTGCGTTAGATGAAACACCAGCAGGACTATTCATTTGTCAGCAGGCAGAAGTCGATTTAATCTGCTGGCAAGGCTAACTCGATCAGGACCGTGTGACAACTGAATGCACTCCGGACAAATGGGTTGCGTAAAAACGCCGAGGTAATTCGATTTGTAAGGAGACACGGTTTTGTTTTCGCCACCAACCTCGCGTGTGCTTTTCAGCGTGATTCTATAAGCATTCGTTGAAAATAAGTAAACTGCCACGGAATCGCCCTTTCTATTGAAGCAACTTACTTCTAAGAAAAAGTACGGCTTATTTAGCGTTAAGACACCTTTCACCATATAACACCGGAACAGAGTTGCCCAAAGCCCCGATTGCACAGCCCATACTAGATATTTTTTAACGGAGGGCTATTCGATCCTTAAGTTTACGGATACGTTGAGTTAGTACTAGTGAATGTAACCTGACCCTTCCTCTACGAGATTCAGGTTTTTGGGTTATACTCTCACTTTCAGTAGATCTTCAATAATGTTCATCTTTCGCAGAACTCCCAAGCAGCCGCGCAGGTAAAACCTAAAAGCCAGTGCAGCGAGGCTGCTATGAGGAGCTTAGAAAAAGTTTGTTTATTCGATTTTTAAGCTTCCTAAGGTTAATAGAACTGAGGAAAATAATCTCTATACACTAGGGACAAAGGAGGGGTCGTATCGGCCAGTTCTAGATGTACGAAGTTCGACATATTTAGGACAGGAGGCCGAACTCAGGCGGGTCTGTCTGGAAGGCACATCGCACGACGGCGTCATCGAGGAGACCTCTGAGGAGCAAGGACTTTAGCTTAGCGGTAAAGGACAGCTAGATCGCAGACGGTCCATCGGTGCGAAACTGTCTGTTAAAGAGGAGTCCTCGGTCAGTAAATGCCTTTTGCGCAGCAATATTAGTCCTCAAGATAGTTTTGACTCACTCTGATACCTGACACTGTCACCGATTGACTGGCGTTCTCTGACCTGTCGGAAGGTTCTGTACAAACAGCGGACTAGCTGTTAGTCTGATCATTTTAGACGAAAACACCCCTGGTTTGCGAAACAATTTTAGAGTCTGGTTTTATTGATGCAAATTGTTCAAGGGGGTATTTAAAACATGGACGCATAAGATGGATGCACGAATTTTTGCGGGAAAACTTTTTATTTGACAACAAAGAATGAGAAAACGTGTTTTTGGGATTCAATCAAAAGAGTTAGCACGAATGAAAAAACTCTTTCCATAAAATGTTTAGGTATTTATGACACCTATAGAATGAGACCACACGTAAAAAGATCCGGCTAGTAGCAAAAAAGTTATGGCCGTCAACCGAGGCAAATCGCAGGTTTTTGCACTTGTTGGTAATGCGACGATGGTTTCTTGCAGATACTTGAAATTCTTCAGGTTCCTAGGATTCATATTTCTAAATAACCTTAACAAAATTGGAGCAGTTTATCCCAAAACACCTGGTTTCTGGCCAACACTACTAGTTTGTTCAGCAATATACAGGGTTAGTTCAAATTGCATTTTATAGCAAAATACACTAGTTTACCTTGCCGATATGAATCGCAAACGATTCCGGAAGATAAATGATATTTTTATGAAAAAAGCATGGGTCATCTACACCGAATCATCAGGACACAACGTACCAACCTTAGTTGCAATAGCACACACCAGATTACGATGAAACTAGTGTACTGAAAAATAAATATGTCACTTTGACATATCTGTTTATAAAAGTCTTGGACTAACCCCGTGATCAAAGACCTTATGCCATATCCTTAGAGATTCTAGATGAATGACCTAGTCACTTCTTGAGGGTTAGCAGTAAGGAGGAAAATAAGTTTGAATGCAGTCATAATTTTCATAGCTTTTAGTTAAAGGAGACGAAAAAGTAACTTCCAATACCGTGTTGTAACGTGCCAAAATCACGTAACCTTTTTTTGATATTTTGATCACCTACCAATAATTGTGAATTTCTCTTTATTAATGATAGAGTATCGGTTCCTAGGTCAAACCCTTGTCAATGATTTTCTTTTGGCAAATTTCATAATCTATTGAGCTCGAAACTACCTAATCCGGAAAGTATGATTTCACACAGATTATATCTTTCTTGGCGACTCAGTATTGTGTTGAAGTCTTTTAGACGCTAATGTTATAATATTTTATTAATGACTGTCTCAGAAATTTTCTTATAAAATATCGTTGCTCCCTCGTAAACGGATTTCTTTACCGGCAAATTTTGGGAAATCACACGGTTCTGAAGTCTACCCCTAAGCAAGCAGTAATGTTGCATATGTAGGTTCGGTTGCGAACTTTTCATCTCTGAATGCTTTGTCAGGTTTTCGGAATTGTTTTGTTTTCCTTGGGCAAAACTCTGTTTCTTTATGTCTAAGTAGAATATTAGACAGCTTGGTCTGGGAATCGGAATTTATCATTCGTTAGTATTATCTGTGGCATCGAATCACCAGCGCACAGGATTTTGAAACGTCCTCCTACTTTTGAGCAGCAGCTCTTCTTTGTACCTACCTTACGTTTAGTTGTTTGATGTGCTTGTTTTTCGGGTGCTAGTTTCTCCATTTTTATGATATTTTAACCTCTTCAGCGGCCAGTTATTTTTTATACCATCTGACCACGTGCATTAATGTCCAGAAGAAGTTTGCTCAATATCTGCTTACATTTAGTGAGGAGACATTGAGGAAAAACCACCATTTTCACTCCTCCAGCATTGTAGCTATCTTGTAGCCGTTTTGTAGCCGTTTTCGATGAAAAACCACTCCGTTTTCTTAAGAACAAAAACCCTGATGTAAACAGGTAACATATTTTAATTATCTTTTTTATACAGGGTGTTCCGTAATGATATGCGAATATTTAAGGGTGTGAATCTACATGAAAAATTAATGTTAGTTTGCTTTATAAACTATGGTCCAAAAATGTTTTCTCACAAAAACTGGGAGTGTTGGAGTTTTAGGAAAAAAATGGGAATTAATTAATATTTTCAGAACCGTTTCAGAATCTTCACTGATATTTAGTACGTAGTGGAAGTTAATAAAGTTGCATATGTTTCAATGCAAAAATAATTTTTAGCTTTAACAGTGGCGTGCGTACGGGTATTGACTTCGATATTTTTTAAGAAAAAAATTGTACGCCAATGATTTTTTGACAAATAAAAATTATTTTTAAATTCCCCGTTCAATTTAAAACAAATAAACAAATGATCTCTCTTGAATTGTTTTCCTTCGATGCGCCATTTTTGAGTAAACAAATAAAAGCCGTTCTATTGTCTGAGACAATTAATGTAATAAATGAAGAATGCAATTTAGCAATAAATATCTAGTTGCTCTGGAATGTCACTGGCTTTTGACATCTGGCAGGTCTCTGTTGTTCAAATCTGTTCGCTGTGACATCTTTTTCATTATTTAGTTTTTACAATCTTGTTAATAATGGTCAATTATTCAAATGCAGAAATGGCGGAAATGCATTACGTGTATGGCCTTGACGACGGTAATGGTGAGCAAGCCAGACGGATTTATCACCAGAGATATCCCGATCGTGCTTTGCCAGATAGTTGAACCTTTTCTAATATTCATAGTCGTCTTGTTGAAACTGGTTCTGTCCGAAAAGGAGCAGCTGAAGGTAGACCTCTCTGTGAGAACACCTGAAATTGAGGAAGCAGTGCTGCACGAAGTCGAAGAACATCCTGAAACGAGTACGAGGAAGATCGCTAGACACTTAAATATTTGCCATCAAATTGGTTGGAGAATTTTAGTGGATTTTTTGTTATATGCTTAGTACAGCCACTACTTCCCATTGATTTTCCAGGGAATGCGACCTTCTGTCAGTGGTATCTTCAAAAAATTACACAAAATCCGCAATTTGAATCAATGATTCTATTCATGGACGAAGCTAATTTTTCTCGAAATGCCATTCAGTATTTCCACAATAATCATTGGTGGGCAGAAGAAAATCCCTATGTCGTAACCGAAACCCATTTAAAAGACCAACTTTCGGTTAACGTATGGGCAGGAATTATTGGCAACCACTTTATTGGCCCATTCTTATTGCCGGGACGACTTGACGGACAGACTTACCTCAATTTTCTTCAACAACAGTTGCCTTTGCTGCTTGATGATGTTCCGTTAGTAATAAGAAACTATATGCGGTACATGCATGATGGTGCACCAGCGCATTTCAGTGTAGCGGTTCGTAATTATATGCAAACTGTTTATCCAAATCGTTGGATTGGCCGCGGTGAGCCCCAAGAATGGCCACCAAGGTCCCCAGACCTCAACAGTTTAGATTTATGTTTTTGGGGCTATCTTAAGACACTAGTGTACACAAGTCCATTAACACTGTAGAGGAATTAAGAGAAATAATAGTTGCAGCTTGTCATAGAATTAAGAGCAGTCCAGGGATATTTCAACGAGTGCGCAATTCCATGAGAAGAAGGGCGGAAGCATTCATACTAAGTGAAGGGGGTCATTTTCAAAAAATTTTGTAATCATTTTGTTGCTTTTAATGTTATGTTTATGTTGTCAGTTGTTGTTTATTACCACTAATATGTTTAATTTTTGCAATTAAATTAATAATTATTTTGCAAGTTAGACAATAGAACGTTTTTTTATTTTTTTACTAGTGTGTCTACATTGACACCTTCTATTGAGCGTACTCCATTGTATCATGATTTTGGTTGTTGAACTGCCATAACTTTTTAAGAACAAGGGATAACTTTTTGAGATTGGATTACTTTAGTACATGTTTCTTTTTTGTTGCCTTTGCTTTACTTTTCTTGTAATAATGTACATGCTTTCTCAAGTTCGAAGGTTTCAATGAGTCGTTTTGTCTCACAAAGAGAACAGAGAGTAGATTTTTAAGCATTCTTTCTCTCCGTAGGGCTTTTTCCTGGACCGTAAATTTTGAATACAAGGAAAGCAGCCCATACTTCGTGAGTTCCTCGCGTCTCGGTCCACTACTGGCCACAGCTGAGATCATCTCGGCTGCGTCTAGAGCTGCACCTGGCAAAAGCCTGCTATCGAGCTAAATTTAACGGGGTTGCATTTTAAACATCTCCTTGTGCGGCAATTTTAGATAATATCATTTTTTTAACTTGCACTTCAGTGGTGGAACATTTTTATTGTGGACCATGTGTTTTGGTTGATTGATTAACATTTTGTGACTTTTTTTGAGTATCTTGTTTTATTTGTTGCTCTGGATAATTAATAATGCTATTAGACTCGATTCTTTTATGTGAGTGGTCAAGCAAAGCAAGTTCCAACTAGCATCTCGGGGATTTGTGGCTTAAGCCGTCTTGAGTCACTGGCGCTCTTAACCCCCCTATTATATGCTTTATTGAGCTAGGGCCTAAGTTTGCACGCCACTAGACAGCTGTTTTGCCCATTTGATTTCACTTATCGTGTATTAATTTAGTAATTAATTACAAAAAAAACAGAGAGGAATCACACCACCATTTCCTTTTGTTAATAAAGAAAGACGTGGCAGTGTGCAGTTTATTCATAAGATTACTCAAGTTTTGCAAAAAAAAAATACGAATTTTCTTTAACTATTCTTGTTGTGGATCATTTTGTCAAAGAGCTACCACATATCACAGCTTAGAGTAATGTCAGGAAATCAGGGATACTGGTAATTCGCCATATTATTTCCAGGGCGTAATAGGGGACCTAAAATGCAATAAATTTCGCTCTATATATCGCCACGAGTGATCACCCTGTAGCGGCTTACAAGCGCCACATAGGCGCCATATAGTCGATAGATGCATAATCTGCAAAGGTGTATTATTCGCCCTCGGTGGGGGTTCTATGGGCTTATAAAATCTGGATAGGTCGACACGTGGGATCACGCGGCCAATCTCTCTTCGTGGGACTGTACCTTCCTGGGCCAAAGAGTAGGTATCTACGGGTTTCATTTTGTTGTACTTTTATTGCACGGGGTGATGTTGACACACTTTGAATTTTAATTTGTTTGTGTTATCATTTGAGCCTCCACACCAGCGAGTCTGCTCAGCCCAGAGCAAACTTGCCCCCGACGTCACAGTCGTGACATTAATGGTCGAATCAATACTTTTCAAGATTTTCACATTTTTGGGATTTTCTGTGAATCACTAGAAATTGGGCACTTTGAGTCTAAAGAATAAGAGGTGCAAAAATGTGTGAAAGTTCAATTGTTTTTTGCAGTTGATAATTACATTAAGGTAATACAACCATTAAAGGTGCAAAAATACTACACGCAATGAAGTAGTTATTTCAAGAAATAAAATTGCCTTCGTTCTCACTTTTGCTTAGAATAAAGTTATGTCGCTTTTCGCATTCAAAAAAGTAATACAAGCGTTATCCGAATTGCCAGAGTACACATAATTAGTCTTCTGTCAAACGAAAACACTGAAGGTAGGCTCCAAAACTTCCATGCTCCGAGAGAAATTGGGTGAGGAGGAATCCACCTCCCCCCACCCTGTTCACTCACTGCTTCACGTTTTTGGCATCACATTGTTATGACTTATGAGGAAGAGTTTCCTATAAGTCGAATTGATTCTTCGACGTGAATCTGTGACATCCTGTATAATGTTAAATGCGGTTACATGGGAAGACGCGACGCTCATTACCTAATTGTTCCTAAACGAGGGAGGTGGATGGGAGTGGATAATTTGATAAGGGGTTGTTTTTGGAACCGGAGACTGCGACATTTATCAACTTGATTGATTATTAATTATTGGGTGTTTGTGAAAGAAACCGAGTGGCTGCTAAGTAAGCAAATTAGAGGCGTAAGCAAAATGGTGCTTATTAAAATTGACTCTAGGTTAGAATGAAAAATTTTAGTCGTAATGTTTATGGAACCTTAAGCTGTCTTGTCTTTTGTAAAACTGGTACCTAAATTGGCGCTGCTTTCGCAGCCTTGTATTTTTTAGTGGTATAAGTTACATACATTTAACAGCATTATGGTTGCAAACTTTTAATGGTATCCTATGTCAGTAAAGACCTATCCATATAATTCATAAAATAAGTGATGAAAATTGAGTAACTCGAACATTATTTCTTTATTTGAAAGCTTATAACTTTTTTGAGGGGAAAGATACGGTTTGTAGAAGGTGAACAGAGACTCGTCGTTACCGGAAGCTCTGTAATATGAACTCTTCCGGACATCGTCAGAGGGATTGTTGGATACAGCTTGAAATGTTCTAGGAGTTTACAGAGTTCCTCTTTATTTTGGGTCATTGTCGCAAAAATGTGGGGCTCGAGCATTTACCAATTAGTAGACCTATTTGATGAATATTCTCCAGACCTCGACCTCATTTCAGCGTCAACATCATAATTCCCGAAAAGTTGAAAGCTATGTAAAGCTGACTTGTACCTTTTCCGTGAAAAAAAAATAGCACACGGAATCTTCCTGCTGTCTTTAGTATGAGCCGTTTCAGCTTATTTTACAGCCATCTTTAAGCATTGAATTATGGTTTTAAATATAATAATGATATACCAAGCCTAAACGTCGCACTAGGTATGTGTTTTTTTAATATAACTCTGAAAATTATTACCCCTTATCTCTTTTTTGTCTGGATGTCTACATTGAAGAATGGAATCAAAGTGATTATCTCACCGCTTTCCATGCAATACTGTCATCGGTTATTGGGTTTTGAAAATTCAATATAGGACGCTACAATCGGAATCTAACAAACTGTTAGCGCAATTCAGAAAATTAATCATGCACAGTTGCACAGGTACTCGAGGAGTGGATCAGGTGTGTTCAGAAGACTCATGGAAATCTAAACTTTACCAGGTATTTTTGTTTTGGTAGGATACATGTATTGTAAAAGCATCAGGCCATTGAATATAAATTATGTATATTATATATATATGTATATAAAATAGGAGTGGTATTTATTTCTTTTGTTTGTGTTTGTCCGTAACTCTGTCGCAAAATTAACAATGATTTTTCGTCTTTGCCATAGTAGGTCTCCTTGTTTCAAAAATTTTCTCAAAACCAGAATGGTACTTTTTGAGTTACAGCAAAGCGAAGGATTAGTCGACAGGCGGATGGACCGACAGATGAATTAAAATAAGGGGCATGATTTTCCGTCATGGATGAATGTACGCCACATTCAGAAAAATCCTAATATCTCGATTTAGAAATACTTTGAGACTAACATACTTTTTTGTCCTATTGTGGTAGGAAGAAAAAAGCCAAGAAGAAGAGCGTATGTACCTGGTCACCTCCAATTTGGGTGTCGTCCCCGTGTGGCGGCACCTGGTGCACTACTTCCTGGGGCGTGCGCGCGCGCAGCCCGGAGCTACTCGGTGGCGGTATGTGGATGTGATCGCGCTACCCGGCCGTCTAGATCGTGCCACGGCGACGTCGTCAGCGAGGAGGTGGACCCGGGGCCCTAGGGCCGGCTTGGAGGCGGAGCCCCACACACTCGGACCAGGAGAGGCTCTTTCTGTATCGATCTACAGCTGGAGGAAGCTGGGAGGAGAGGCAATATTTTTTTACGCTTTTTCATCCACAGCCATGGAGACGTGGGCAGAAAAGACCGCCAGGTAAATCAATCAAGTAGCTTGTAAATGCGTAGTCCCTTGAATAAATACTTACCTAGCTATCTGCCGTGTTTGTTACTGTCTTTGTGCCAGCATTAATATCTAGGTTTCCTCATTTATACAGTAACCGTTATACAAAGAAATGGCCATCGTTTTTATTCAGGTCCAAATCAAGCCCTATCAAGTAACTGAGAAATGCGCAGTTTCGTGAAAAAACATATAGCTATATTCTGTTTTACTGTTTTTTTTTGTCTCATCTGTGTCTTGATTTCTCAATTATATAAGGTCACGGTACAATGACACTTAAATTCAATCCACTGGAAAAAATATCAGACAAAGTGCGTCATAACGCGATCCTACCTCATTTCATTCTTCAATAAATGTAATTAATATGTAGACAGTAAAAATTTCTTGAGTTGAATTTTACTATTAACCGATTAATAATCACAGGCCCACAAAATAAAAGAGTGGTGGGGCTACAACTATACAGGGTGTTCATTCGAAAACTTCCCACCACGGGTTTATCCAAAACCACTGAAAAAACGCCAAAACACGTCAAAAGATTTGTCAAGAGGGACAACTTTTTAACCAAAAACTACTTCACACTTATTTTACCCTCAGACCTCCAGGGCCATTCCCTTTAAAATTTAAATGACAAGGGGTATCAAGTAATAGCTTGTTTGAAAGGTCTGTCAAAGTCCTTTACTTGGACGTTTGATTTTTTTGAAATCGCTCGATTCCTGTTCAAGAAAATTAGAAAAAGCTCTATCTTAATTTTTTCGGATAGAAAACAAGAAGACACGAAAATATCACTTTTTATTTTAAGTGTTCAAAATGCTGCCCGTTATTGGCCAAACAATGATATAGGCGATGTTTAAATTCCTGACTGATATTTTCAAAAACAGGTTGTGGGATATCATGGCAGCTTTCGATGACGCAGTGACGAAGTTCATCCAAACTTTCGGTTTGGGGAGTAAACACGAAAGATTCTGAATGGCCCCACAGAAAAAAATCTAATGGCGTCAAATCAGGAGATCTAGCATGCCATTTTATAGGCCCTCTTCGCCGTATCCATTTATCTGGAAACCCGTTATCTAGCCATTGCCGAATCGGTAAAACATAGTGGGGACGAGGACGTCTTGTTGGAAATATATTTCAGCCTCATCAAGGGTTTTTATCCTCTTCGATTTGGTTTTCAAGGTTTCAGTGATAAGCGGATTGATGGTATTTTTCAACATATCTAAATAAATGTCTCCATTCAAATTTCCATTAATAAAGCATGGTCCAATCACTTTGTTTCCTAAAATGCCTACCCATACATTAATTTTTTGGGGGTAATGGGTATGCCCTTCCACAAAAGCATGAGGATGTTCATTGCTCCAATACCTGCAGTTATGCTTATTAACAAATCCATTCACATAAAATGTGCATTCATCACTGAAGCAGATATTATTTACATGAATGGTATTATGATTAATCGCTGCAGTCATTTGTTCCCAAACTCAACTAGTCTATCGAAATCATCTTCGGTTAATTCTTGGCATATTTTCATTTTGAATGGATGAAAATTATGGAGTTTAGTAACTGTGTGTACAGAGCCTAATGAAATACCAGTCGCAGCAACAATTTTGCGAAATGAAGTATTATGAGTCGTAAATAATTAAATTTTCTCAAACAACGCTGCAACGCAACCGCGATACGAGCGTACGACGACCGCAACTGATTCATCGAATTGTTTACGTTTGTATGATATTTTTGTTGAAAATATGCATTGAATTATACTTTGGGTCCAGTCCGAAGACATCACTTTGTTTATTCACTATGTAGTCCGCCCCTGGAGTACGATCCGCGCACCAAGTTGAAAGACGAGAATCCCCACCTCCTCGCCGCGCCCTGGCCACTCGCGTTGAATCATTCGCTTTTTGGTGCGCGATCCGTGCAGTCGCCCGGCCTGCTTCAGTTCAGAAAACGCGTGCGATTTCTCTTTTCGGTACATAGTGCTCAGTGAGTAGGTAGGTAAGTTCACAACAAGGCTATTCTTTTTGATACCACTTAGCAGTCTGTTACATAATTGATTGGCGTATTCAACCAGATTGAATACGTTAACCAATGGTTATACTTGTTTAACAGAAACCATGGAAAAATCAGGAATTTCGGAGGCCAATTCACCCAGCTCCTTGAGAGACATGATTCGGGCCATTTTACAGGAGGAGCTCGAGGCAAGGTCAGGTGGTTATCGTTCTCGCACTAATTCGAGAAGTTTATCCCGAAAGAGTCGACACAGCAGATCCATGTCTCGTACCAATTCACCTCATCATTTTAGACGCTCCCGCTCTCGCATCAGCCGTAGGCGTTCAAGGTCACGTTTTAGGAGTAGTAACAGTCGCAGTCGATCACCGAGCGTGTCGAGGCGACGTAGAGAGAGACGGGAATATTTGCGTCAAGAGAAAAACTCAGGCAGCCCATCTGATAAGGTACAGCGTCAGGTAGACTCGGCTGGCCGTTCTCCGTGCGAGGCGGAAGCTCAGATTCTGACAGGGCCGGACTTGGGAACGGTACCAACTGAGAAAAATGATATGGAGGATGTTTTGATGCTTAGTGAAGGTGAGTGTCTCCCATTATCGGAAGACATATTAAATATCCTGGGTGTAGATCCTAAAAAAGCCAATAGGTCTAACTTCCAACTACACGGTGCCTTAGCTTCTCGATGGTCCCACATTTTGGCCAACGGACTTTCCACCGAGGACACCACCATCATTAGAGAAAAACACATTGTGCCTTCTAACTGTGCCTCTTTACACCCTCCGAAGATAAACCCCGAAGTGAAAGCCATTCTCTCTTCTACTCATTTAACGAGAGATGCCACCCATTCCGGGTACCAATTGAACATTGGTACCGGACTGACCGCCATGGGGAAAGCTTTTAACGTCATTTTGGAAGAAGAAACCCAGATTCCCAAGGATACCAAGGAAAAGATTTTATCGAATTTGACAGATTCTGCGCGAATCTTGGCGGCACTCTTTCACGACATCTCAAAAACTAGAAAGTACCTGATCAGCCCAGTACTCAACAAATCAGTTAAAGAACTGACTGAAAACACCTTACCAGGGGAGTTCTTATTCGGGCCAGATTTAGGTGAGCGGGCGAAAAATTTGAAATCTTTGGAGAAGGCCGGACAGGACCTACGTTTGTCCTCTATCCCCTCACGCAGTAGCTCTCAAGCGACTCGGTCTTTCAGTAATCCTGAAAGAAGAGGGGGGGGAGGCAACTCGTCAAAGAATGTAGGCGCTTTAAACAGGTATCGCCCGTCTTACCGCAAGAGGGAGGTGAGGCAGCACAAGGGCAATTCCTCAAAACAGTTTGCTCCGAACAGACAACAGCAGTCCAGAAAACGTTGAAGGTAAAACAAGTTCTATTTGCTGGTCGGCTACAATTTTACCTCAACTCTTGGTCAAAACTAACTTCAAATCCGATAGTCTTATCCTGGGTTCAAGGTTACCGGATTCCCTTTAAATGCACACCTCCATTACGTCAACCTTTGGGCACAAATAATTTTTCTTCGACAGAAACATCGCTAGTTCGAGTAGCTATACGCGACTTGCAGAAGTCCGGGGCCATAATCAAATCTGAGTCAAGGCCCGATCAATTTATCTCTCCATATTTTCTTGCAGATAAATCCAACGGGGGAAAAAGATTTATATTAAACCTGAAACAGTTAAATGAATATGTGGAATGCCCGCATTTCAAAATGGAGGACCTTCGTACGGCTATAAAATTGACTCATAAAAACGTGTACATGTGCACAATCGACTTGAGAGATGCGTACTTTTTAGTACCTGTCCACAGCGACCATCAACAATTTCTAAAATTCTACTTTGATGGCCAATTGTATCAATTCACTTGCCTACCGTTTGGGTTATGTACAGCTCCGTTATGTTTCACAAAGCTTATGAAGCCAGTCGTCTCTTTTCTCCGCAATTTAGGCATCTCTACAGTCAATTATTTAGACGATTTTCTAATCTTTGGAGTTTCCTATGAATCCTGCCTTAATAATGTTAGCACAACCATTCGGTTTTTAAGCTCATTGGGTCTTATCATCAATAACAGCAAAAGCATTCTGGTACCCACTACTCGTATAAGATTCCTCGGCTTTCTGATAGATAGTGTTAATTTAACAATTGAACTTCCTGCCGAAAAGAAAAATCACATCTTCAGGTTAGCCTCATATTATTTGAACCAATCGAGATGTAGAATTCGCGACTGGGCAAGGTTCATTGGCACCTTGGTGTCGGCTTGTCCTGGTGTGAAATACGGGTTTCTTTATTGCAAATCTCTAGAAAGGGAAAAATTCTTAGCTTTAGAGAAAAACAATGGAAATTATAACGCAAGTATGGCTATTCCTGAAAACATAAAGAGCGATATTTCATGGTGGAAAGATCACATTTCAACAGCTTTCAATGACATAAGGTATGATTCCTTTCATATCACCATCTTTACCGACGCATCGCTAACAGGATGGGGGGCTTGCTCTGGCCAGGATAGAACCCACGGTTTCTGGTCCGACTCCCAAAAACTATTGCATATAAATAATTTGGAATTATGGGCTATATTTTACGGCATCCAGTGTTATGCAAAACTTTTAAAAAATTGCAATATTCTAATTCGATGCGACAATACAACAGCCGTTTCTTACATTAACAGAATGGGGAGTGTTCGGTTTCCAGAGCTATGTTCTCTGGCTAAACAAATTTGGCAATGGTGTGAGGAAAGAAATCTCTGGCTTTTTGCATCATACATCCCATCTAAAGATAACGCTATAGCAGACGATGAGTCCAGGAGCTTGAATTTTGAAACGGAATGGTCATTATCTCAAACTGCCTTCGACCATTTAACCGACATCTTCGGAAAACCAGAGATCGATCTTTTTGCCTCTCATACCAATGCGAAATGCGAGGTATACGCTTCCTGGCATAGAGATCCAGGATCTACATATATCGATGCGTTTACAATTCGCTGGAACAGTTTTTATTTTTATGCATCCCCCCCTTTTACCTTAATTCTCCGAGTTTTACAAAAAATAATTCAGGATAAGGCTGTCGGAATTTTGGTGGTTCCTTGGTGGCCTTCACAACCTTGGTACCCACTTTTCCGTCAGTTTTTGATCGACCAAGAAATTCATTTTCCCCCTTCACCTGATTTACTATCTTGTGCGGTTTCCAGGTCACATCCGCTGTCGAAAACCCTTACCCTGGTAGCAGCGAAGTTATCAGGCAAGCGTTTTTGAGTAGAGAGGTGCCGGAATCTGCTATTTCTACAATCATCGCCTCAGTCTCCAGATCCACATTGCAGCAATATAACAGCTCCTACAAATTGTGGTGGGAATTTTGCTTTAGTAATGACATTTCGATCTTTAAACCCACAATCAAAGACGTGGTGTCATTCTTGCAAGAGTTGACAAAGAAGAAAAACCTCACGTCTGGCACTTTTAATTCTCATACATCTGCTCTTTCACTAATTTGCTCAACTGATTTAGCATCCAATCCTATAATTAGACGCTTCAAAAAAGGCATTCATCGTTTACGGCCTTCTCGGCCAAAATATTCGGCCACCTGGGATCCTATACCTCTCCTAAGTTATCTAGAAAAGTTACCATCTCCACTTAGCCTCCAAAGTCTGTCACAAAAATTGACAACGTTATTAGCTCTAATAACAGGAGAAAGACTCCAGACAATTTCTCTTATTCGGCTTTCACATACCTCCCATGGTCCCAGCGAAACTACCATTAATATTTCAGACCCAATTAAAACCAGTCGAATTGGGAAACCTCAACCAACCTTGCATATACCGGTTTTTCAACAAAACCCTTTCCTGTGCGTAGCCACCATCCTGAAGGAATATATTGACAGAACAGCTAGCGTGAGAGAACCCGACAACGATTTTCTATTCGTGACATATAAAAAACCACATACCAGGGCGTCCAAAGACACTTTAAGCAGATGGGTAAAACAGACTCTTGCATCGGCGGGTGTCAACACAACACTTTTTACGCCTCATTCAGTCAGGCATGCGGCTACCTCAACGGCGTTAAGAAAAGGCGTTTCCGTAGATAGTATATGTAAAACAGTTGGTTGGACGCAACATTCCACATTTGCAAAGTTTTATAATCGTCCTTTACAAACCAACAATGAGTTTGCAAATGCCATTTTGGACATAAATGCCTGATTAGTTAGAACAGTTTAAGAGTTTGTGACGTACTTTAGGTACTCTAGTTGTTTTTTGAAAAAATATTACTATTAGGGTAAATGTTAAAAATCGACCCCTTGTTTTTTGCTTTTGTTTATGAGAATGCAGAATATATGTTTTTGCCTTTTTTGTGTTTGTATACTTGTATTTTTTATATCATCAACTCGCTCGCAACTCTATCTCATCTTTAAACATCTACATAGTGAATAAACAAAGTGATGTCTTCGGACTGGACCCAAAGTATAATTGATCGATCAAACGAACTTACCTGAAGTGAAGTTCGATCGTAATTATACGAGGGTCCAGTCCGAAGACATCACCCCCACCCTATATGCAACCCTCCCAAGTTGCGAGCAAGTACCATTTCTTTAAACAAATGATTCAACGCGAGTGGCCAGGGCGCGGCGAGGAGGTGGGGATTCTCGTCTTTCAACTTGGTGCGCGGATCGTACTCCAGGGGCGGACTACATAGTGAATAAACAAAGTGATGTCTTCGGACTGGACCCTCGTATAATTACGATCGAACTTCACTTCAGGTAAGTTCGTTTGATCGATCAATTATTGAATACTTTTACGCAATTTTTTGTGGCTAGTATTTATTTAATAACGCTTTCAGTACAGTACAATTAAATGACAGAACTTACCGGTACGTGGTGATGCATACCACCAATTAACACAATTATCAGTCACTTATTTGGAACGATGCGATGTACGAAAAAGAAAAAAGAAACATCCGTAAATCACAAAGAGTTAAATGTATTAGTAACAATAGATGTTCTTCGGTTTCACTCCAACTTAACGATGTCTTCCGCGATTGCTAAAATTAGGCACTACGCTCCCTGTGTCCAGAAGTCGTTGGGATACTTCTAAGAATATTCTTCTAGCTGGTAGCCTTCGATCAGAAAAACGTTCTTCGTAAATGCGCCTAGCCTCTTCAGAATTGCAAATTAGCCTCTCCGTAAATAATAAGCATAACTTGATACTAGCGAAAACATCTCTTTCGTATCAAAATGCACGCACTGATACCAAATAAAAAAATGTGATTTCAATTCGGGTAAACATTACTTGGATTAACGTATGCAAGAAACTATCAAATAATTTTTTTCTGATGTAGGTATTTATTGTTTTGCCTACCAACACGATGTCGGTGGCGATGATACATGCAGTGCAGGCGGAGTACGACGTTGCCAGATGTGTGAGAGATTTTGTTTATTTGTTTTTCTTTGGAAAGTTGTATTTAATAAGCAAGAAAATTATTTTGAGACATTTAATTAATAAATAGATGTATTGATACATTTTACGCTATTAGGCATATAAAATGAAATTATTAAGGTGCACAATTAATTTTGTCCATGGCTAAAAACAAATAAGTTCAGCATTTTTTTGCTCCGAAACGGTTGATTTTCGGACTTAGGTTATAATGAACTATCTGCTTAGAATAATGCAAGGAATCACCTCTTAAAGTTACGAATATTATTTTCCTAACACCCCCTATAAAATCGGCCACTATGCGCGTGTAAACTCAGACATACGTTTTTTTGTTTTGTCTTACCACAATGGATTTTTTTTTGTCAACGTACGAGTCTTTCTGACTTAAGGCTGTCACTGTCAGTATGACAGCTTGTTTGTCATGGATGTGTGATGTGTTTACCCATATTCGTCTTAGGCCCGTATCGTCAGTCGTCCCTACAATTGTAGGGCGCCTTTATGGCCTCCTTGATTGTCATACTCCTTTCTCTCCTTAAAAAATTTCTAGATTACACTTGTCCCGTGTCAGCATCAGCACTCTCCTATTGTAAAAATATGTTTTCTTTTTAGATTGTAGAAAATTTCAGGATGATAAAACAGGATATAACTCAAAAGCAAGCACAATTTGATGCAAATAGAGGTTTGTGACATAACCTCAAAATAGAGTTCTGACACGGAAAAGTAGAAAACTATGACAATCAAGGAGGCCATAAAGGCGCCCTACAATTGTAGGGGCGACTGACGATACGGGTCTTAGACATAAAACGTAGTAGTGCCTAAAGATACAATTACAATGTTGACAGTTAAGTATTTTCAGACAGTGAGCGAAACCACCGGTGCATTACGGATCGGCTTGCGCAGTGTCTAATTTCCTTTACCTAGAGAGAGTTAAGCTACGCAAGGAGCTCATTTACGCGTTGCAGAAAGAACCTCTAGGCAGCGATCTATTTTTGTTGAACACTCGGGTTGATTGGATAGAATATGTTTGTTTTCCTTCTCTGCGACGTTAATCAACCGTGAATAATGTTGTTTCATGCCTTTCAGCAATAATCGGTAAGGCATAGGTCTGATCATTGGAGGAAGCAAACAATCGAAAATGGGTGGTGAACGGTTAGTTATGGTCACAACGAAACCCTGTTCAGATTGTGCTCAGCTTATAACAACGTTTCCATCGTATGTCAAAGCTGACAGCATGGTAAGTACTTAGTACTCCCCTGAGTGACGAGACGCCTACGTAGTGGGTAGCGAACTACCCATAGGAGGCGATATCATTTCTTCGTAATTGTGTTGACGTTATGATATGGGATGCCCAACGGCTGAGAAGGGAGAATAACGTTTGCCTCTCCCAAAAACTGCATAATTTTACTACAGAGTTATTTGACGTAAACTCCTCTTATGTCGGAAACCCAATGATGCCTGTTATCAATCAAGCACCGATCAAGATATTCTAGCATCAGACAGCATCAGACAATCCTGCCTCAAGTATAGAGAGAAGGATATCAGCATCGAAGCGATACCATAAGCTTTTGAATTTCAAACTGCTGCAATACTCTCCTAATAGACACTAAGTCGTCACAGTTTCTGCATATTAACGGGCTTAACTTGTAATTTTTGTTCATAGAGTATTTTTGTCAAACTTTTCACCATATGTGTATGCTAAATAAAGCCCTTTATCTTCAATAGCTTGTTTAGTAAACACCCTATACAATATTTTCCTGCAAGACACTAAAGCAGCTCATCAGTGCAGCAGTAGCCAGAGATAGCATCAACTCAACGTCAGCAGCAAAGCAGTAGCAGAGTACCGACCGCAGATAATGAAGAGAAGAAGCCCCGAAAAGCGGCGACTAATCCGCTTAATAGATTCGAGCTAGCGAGGCCAAGGGCTGAGGACCCAGCAGCCCAGACAACAGCGGTCCGAACCCTTTCGGCTTAACGTTGTTAACATAAGATCCAATAAGTCAGCCGGCAGCGCATGGGAAAAAGTCGATGGCTTCCGAGTGTGTGAGTCTGTGCGCCTCTCGCTGAAAGCATGCACATTCGACGGCAACCCTAAAAGGGGTTTAATCAGCCTTAATTAGAATTACCAGATTATGCGAGGAAAATAGCATTGCTTCTCAGAAAAGCAGCGTTGCCGTCATGTACTGGAATCAGTCTCATACTCAAAACAGGTCAAACCATAACTGACTGAATATATGGACCTGCCCGTTTGCAAGCAGATATGTTACGCATTCAGCGAATTCAAAATTCTTGCATCAGGTTTGCATATGGTATCCGCAAATATGACCACATCAGTGAAAGCTTTCTGGATTCTGGTTGGCTTACCATCAGTAACATAAGAAAACTTTATTTTCTCACTTCGATACGGCCTTGTGATCGTTACTACTAGAACACCTACTTATTTATACAATAAACTCACCAGGCTGTCTGTTAATAAAGCTGATCTCCTGCACGAACAATGGCCTGAGATATAACCAAAGCTCGCAACGTTTTAAAGAATAATGCCTCAGTATGTCTCTTTTAATTTTAAGCCATCTGGTACTTTTTTTAAATGAGTTGTTCTCGTATGTTCTATTTTGTATTGTACCTGTATATTATGTTTTTGTTTTATATATATTTTGTATGAGTGTTCTTTTTTGTGAGCTTAGCTGAAAAGCAGCTTAGGCTGAACTACGGCTGTCATCATTTTATCATTGCTTTACCTTGAATGATGAATAAAGACCAGTTATTATTATTATTATTATTATTATTATTATTATTACTATTATTATTATTATTATTATTATTATTATTATTATTATTATAACATCAACAAATTACCACTCTTATGATCTACGAGCAATAGGATTGTACTGGAGTAGTACGTTAACAACGGTTTCTGGTGGTATTGAAAAGGTGTGCATTAGAGTTCGATACAGATATCTAATCGCCCCGGTATATTCCAGAAAGATTTCTCTCAACTCTTCATTACAACATCTATCTGAAGCTTTCACTACTCTAAGGTAATCGTGGTGCTCCGGCATATATCATTTTCGTTGGTTTATTAATGGATGAATGATATCAAACTTCGGTACAGGTATCAGCTTGCTGTTCGACACCATTTTTTAACCTTTTCATCGTTTTCTATTAAATAAATACATTCCTATTAAGAGCTGCCATAGAGTGTTATTAAGATTTTAGATTCTTCAACATGGTCAGGTTCATTTATTGTATCACTACAGCCTTCCTTTCTTTCTTGTCGCTCATGTTTCGTCAGAATTTCTAGAACAATCAGGGCCAGAAGGTTGCAAATATTGTTGATGTCAGAGTACTATCAAGTTAGTCAATTTCCTATAGGCTATAGATCAAAAATGTCTTCTTCATATTGGTGGAAATTGTCCTCGTATAAGTTGTCAACAGGAACAAATATGCAAGGGTGCGTTTGTAAAATATACTAAATGATATATAAATCCGAACACCCAGTTTAAATGGTGAATGTATTTATCTTACTGTAAATAACAAGTGAAAAAATTGTCAGCCTTATCAGTTGGACATTCCGGTTTTTATACTGCTTTTTTTTAATTCACTAACGCTCTAAAAATGAATATTTCAGCCGCAGTAAAGAATCAACGTTGGCGGATTTTGGTTCTTAACATCCTTTACGATCGGTTACGATGCCTAGAGTACGGAGACCTGTACCATTTCGTCAACTTAGTGAGTTTCATAGGGGCCGTATAGTGGGACTTCGGGAAGCTGGACTTTCTTTTCGGGCAATTGCAGTTAGAGTGCAAAGAAGTGTAGACACTGTGGTTAGGTGTTGTCAGGCATGGCTTCGAGAAGGCCGTACGCAAAGAGCAAGGGGCACTGGACGCCGCCGTAGAACAACAGACCGTGAAGATCGCCGCCTAAGATTATTGGCCTTAATGGGACCGTTTCTCCACTACCAGGTCCATTGCAAATGAATGGTTTGCAGAACACAGAAGACCTATTGGCATGCGAAGTGTTTACCGACGAATGAGAAGTTTTGGCTTGTTTTCATACCGGCCACACTGGGTCCTCCCTTTAACACCGACGTAATCGCCTTGAGTGGTGCAGACAACGGTCACTCTGGGATCAGGAATGGAACAGTATTGTCTTTAGTGACGAGTCTCGATTTTGTTTAGGCATGCACGATGGTCGTGCCAGGGTTAGAAGGCGACGTGGTGAAAGGAGGAATCCACAGTTTTTTGTTGAAAGACATGTTCATCACACTGTTGGAGTTATGGTTTGGGATGCTATAGCTTATGGTTCCAGGTCACCTTTAATCTTCATCAGAGGTAACATGAACGCGCAGCGTTATATCCACGAGGTTCTAGAACCCCATCTTTTACCCTATCTTGACACCCTGGCAGATCCAACTTTCCAACAAGATAATGCCCGACCACATGTTGCAAGAGTCACAATAGACTTCTTTCAACATAATGATGTCACATTGTTACCATGGCCACCAAGATCTCCCGACTTATCCCCAATTGAGCCCGTGTGGGATATGATGGGTAGAAGATTGCTGCAACGTCCTCCTCAGACTCTAGAAGCACTTCGAGAGGAGTTGGTGGTTGCCTGGAATGAGATACCACAGGAGGACATTGACCACTTGATCAGAAGCATGCCTAGGCGCGTTAGAGAATGCGTAGCACATCAGGGTGCATCCGCACATTATTAAAGGTCAAAGGGCTTTAAAGCAGTGCAATCATTTTGAAATTTTTATCATTTACTTATTATGCTTCATTAAGTACTTATACAAAATTTTATTAAAATAAAACCATTTAAACTGGGTGTTCGGATTTATATGTCACTTAGTATACTTGGTGATGTAATACCGTACACCGTAATGGAATGTAGATTGACAGATCATGTTTTACTCTGGAATACTGTGAAACTTTATTTACAGGAAACCTAAATTACTTCAGAGTCATGAAATGACACTTGGTAACTAATTTCTAAGCACGTTTTTAGCGACCATTGTATTAATTATAAGAAACGCTATTGATACGAGGTAGCCCATTAAACGTGAAAAATATATGTTTTGCCAATTTTGAACATTTTTTGATAACCAAATAAAGTAAACGAACAATGACCATAATAATGACAAGTGACAACTCTCTTATTCCCATGGTTTTCAGCACGCAAGAAGAAAAACATACTTTTGACGTTACAGAAGCATTACTCTTTATTATTTCAGAACGCATGGAACAGGTACGTCAAGCAATTACGAACGTAACAATTGTTACAGAATAGTACAAAGGATACTCTGTAACAGTTTACTAACGCAATCCATGTAGAGACGAAATGTTTCTTCACTAGATCGCTAGTATGACAGAAATGTCAAGCGAGATAGCTGGAGAGCTTTAGTACTTCCAACTTCTCAAGTGTTATTTTAGCTCAACTCTTAAATAAATTCCCAATATTGCAGTGTGATCAAAATTCGGGAGCCGTCAAGCAATAAAATCAAAGTCTCGTAATTGTATCGGGCGTAGATATAAAATAAGAGACTCAATACGGCATACTCCTTCAATCTGCATAGGAATTTATCAAATGAAAATTTCCAAGGTTGGTCAATTGTTACACGTCAACGTTCAAATATCACACTAAAGTTTAGTATAAACCCAGTGTTGTCTACCGTGCAAGAGGAATCCAGACAAACACAAGCGAACCATAAAGCTAAGAACTCGAGGTTAAGAATTCCCTGCATACGAATACAATTCCTCCGAACTTATTCAATTAACTCTGATTTCAATTAGCGGTGTGTAACGAACTGCCACTCACAACGAACGTCTGAACCATTCGGTTCCCCACCTACAAAAAAAGGGAATGTTTGGCAGCATCAAAAGTATTTTTAATAAATAGAATTACCTCCGAACTTCCGATTTTAATATATTAAAGAGTAATATCGTGACGAAGCAGCAGCCATTGCTACTGCTGGCGAGAAAGTTTCGCAGAAAAAGAAGCAAAAACATAGCTCGGGGCGTAGAGGTACAGAAGATACGAAAGGGTTGAAACGCTCTGCGCACATAGACTCTACCAAGCGACAGGGATTTGCTATGAAATATGGATATTCAATGAACACAACGTGCACGAACAGAAATTCGTAAATTAGCGTGTAAAAAATGCAGCTCAGAAGTGGAACAGTATGCAGATGCAAGACGTATAAGTATGATCTTTATGTTATCACTAGAGCTCCGACGGAAGGTCAGTTTCTTGGCTGACGGTGAAGCTGATGTTCGAAGCTGAAGGTAAGGACGGAGATTTGGTTAGTCCAAAATGTTTGTTGTGTTATAAAAATAAAGTGGTTCCAATACAATCTTGAATCGTAAATTGTTAAAAATTAGGTAAAACGAGATGATAATTGAATGATCATGAAGAACTTCAGTAATTTGTTCTGTCGAATTCGCATAAAAGTTGTGTAAGATTCTTGACAATATTCATTGTGATTTCAGCAATCCTTTTCTACCCATGTACAGGTATGGTCACACAAAAAGCGCAATCCTAACCGTCATTGTTTAAGACTGTATTTATACAAGAACAACTTCATTTGAGGAAGTTGGAAAACAACTACGCATTCACAAGGCTAGTTATAAAACGGCCGACTTCAACACAGCTGAGTGACAAAGCCTACAATTATATATGTTAACGTTATCACCTTCTTATAAGAGTTTCAATTGTTCATAAATTCGTTGATCAAGTTCTTGATGAAATTGCATCCTTCAAAACTTATTCCTGTGGGTAATTGGTCCCTTCTCCCCTGAGATTGCCGCTCCTGGATCTTTCAATACAACGAGAAAGAATGGAGGTATACAATACATTGATGATTACAACAAGCATGAATCATTCTATGGCATAGAACTTAGTGAAAACTAGTCTATCAATATTCTTATCAGAATGTATGGGTTAAAAACCACCATTACTACAGATAGAGGACAATCACTCAATGTAGTTGCATGCAAAGACGTGGCGGAAAGCCTCGCAATCTCTTGAATAAGCTACTGGTCACTACATATTAATCAGGGATCAGTCCCTTAGGAAAAGGGAAGCATCTATAAGGAAATCTGTAATGCTAAGGTTTGTCACTAAGTTTGTAGCGCCATCCCTGGGATATACTCAGAACTGTTTATAGAACCTATATGAACTGTTATAAGTCTTTAAAAATATGGCATACCTAGCGCCAACATTGGACTTCAAATTATATACAAGATATTTTAAGTAAAATAAGGCTCAACCTGATTTTATTTTTAAACTGTGTATTTTTCAATACAATACATAAAAATAACAGTTATGCAGGTTGTTAGTAATCTAAAAGTAATCGTTATTACGGATGTACCTTGTAAATTTGCAATAAGCAATTTCTCTAATCCCTTCATGAGTTTCGAAACTACTATGAATACTTTCCGAAACCATTCCAAATACAAGAATTGACTTTCATTATATTTATGGCAGGTAAATTCTTAAAAAATTGTGCAAACCGTTAATACTGTGAAAGTTTTAGGACACCGAAATGTTCGAACCATTTAATCCTGATTATTCATTGATCACACAGTGCATGTACCTGATTTATATATGTAATCAAAGTTAGTACTTTCTTAAAGATGGAAGTTCAGGAAGATGTAATGTAGGAGAAGCTGTTCTTTTCGGCATGGGTATTACGTATCTTGAAAAGTGACATTATATTTATTTTTTTACATTATACTCTATTTTTTTTTTGATATATTGTAGCTTTTTCGACAAGATATTAACTTAGCACTAGCTGACGGATACCTTTATAAACTCGTTTTGTAGTTGTACGTGTCGCCTAAACCTTATCAGGCTTCAGTTACCAATGTTTGGCTATGATGTGATGTAAAATCTGCTTCAGAGATGGCATTACTGGAGGTAACGGCATAGTGAGGATTTGTGTGCTTATAATATGTGTTGATGATAATTCCATTGGATTCGAATACACTTACTTGAGATTCAAATCTAGAAATTAGTAGCGCATCCACTTCTTCTTATCCATTCTGGAAATTGCATATGCAAATTGGCTGAATTTCAAAAGTGAGAGAGATAAAAATAATTAGGTATATTCACTGTACACTGTCGAATTACAAGTCATATACAGGCTAACAGTAATTACACACAACGCGAGCGCGATGCTGACTTCCTGTAATTCTACTCAAAGTTTTTGAAAACACAAAAAAACGTAAAAAATCGTAATCGATAACTTTGAACATAACCTGTCTTCCGAAAGGACCACATATAAATAACCCAACCGGCACAGTCGATAGATATACTTCGTTGGCAGCATATTCTGTAATAATTTTCTGACACAGCAAATATCACTGATTTTATACACATGCAGACCAATACACACCAATCATCCAGATGCGATCTTGCTATTCAACCAAATAACCAACTTTCTTCTCAGAGACTCGCAGATGAAAACTATAAACCACTCGGCTTCACAAAACATATGCAACCAACAATGCGTATATACGTGTAGTTGAACCATTCCTCCATAGATGGACGCTCACAACGATCCTAGTGGCAAAACATGGAATGACTGTTTACACCCTAAGAACTACCTAGTCTGCAAGATGACATCTTACAGGTTTTTTTTGTTTTATTAATTTTTTACATAATAGCCGTGCGGACCTCTCTTCGTTCAAGGCACTTTATCACTTTCCGAAAAATGTCTCACACCAAATGTCTTTTATAAATTTGTTCGTGAATTTATTGTGCAAAAATGGATTTCGCACTCGCTCAATCCATTTTTTAAAAAGAGCGGCATCATATTTATGAAATGTATGCCTGTTACTGATTGTATCAGTACAACCAGGCACCAAGCACTTCTTAAGTCCCCGCTTTCGATAAGCCTACATTACAAAGATTAAATTAGTATATTTAAGTTCAATTTAACGCTCAATAGATATCACCGACACAAAACTAATAAAGACGCCAGCGCCGCACAAAATTCAAATTTCAATTCAAAACTACGAATACAGCAACGTCAACACATTGAACATTGGACTGTCAAAAAGAACGACAAAAAATCCAGAAATTGCGCTACTCTGTAGTTGTACTCCGTACTAACTATATAAGAGTATTTGGTTGCCTACCTTCGAAGTCACTCATTTAACTTTCTTCTATAAAGTAGGTTGTATGTGGCATCATACCCGCTCAAGCTGCTGAGAAGAGAATTACACATTTGTTCTACTTTTCATGCATGTATCACAGCTTTAGGCTGTGACATTAGACATGATGGCAAAGATCATTAGTAAATTCACTTTATGATCTTGTGAGGCTTTATTGTGTTCAAGAATCTGTGAAACGTGTTGAAAAGCCGCAAATAAAATGGCTCCAAACTGCCTCTAGTGCGATATGTGCATGCTCAGGGAATTTCATTTCATTTATAGAACGCATACACGAAGGACGATATGCAGTGGTGTAGTTCATGTTCTGCTTGAAAAAACCTTACCGATTCATTAAATATCCACGCACTGGTCACGCATTTATCATGCAGTGATCTCCAACAGGCACGTCAAATTGACACATGACGCACATGTCTGTATTTTCAGGTGGGGTAAATGTTGAATATACAAGGATAAAAGTACCATACACATCACGCTAGATGGCGCTACCAACAGCTGGACACACTTCTCATTTCATGTTCTATGCATGTTCTGTTGATCCGTGTCATACGTGCTTCACAAGTTGGCACTTCAATACTTCAAACATGCTTAAATTTCAAATTTCGACTTCTTCGATGATGCTATACAAGTAGGTACTTTCAGTTACCAAATCCAAGAACATCAATCGATATAATATGATAATGAGTAGCAGCGAGACAGGCAATCACAATTTGGCAACTGAATCCAAAATTGTTTGTGAA
Source organism: Acanthoscelides obtectus (assembly GCA_963669975.1). Lineage (NCBI taxonomy): Eukaryota > Metazoa > Arthropoda > Insecta > Coleoptera > Chrysomelidae > Acanthoscelides > Acanthoscelides obtectus. The sequence continues at coordinate 62,489,237 of CAVLJG010000005.1, forward strand.
AACAATTTTTATGCAGACATGCATCACTATTATGGTGCTGCCCTGGGAAATGCTCAAGCAGCTGCTCGCATGTATCGGGAGTATGTGGTTAGACAAGGTGGACCACAACCGGCGGTATATAACGACTACCGTGTTTTTTACGCATTCATAATGCATATATTGAGGCCGCATACTAGGCACTCATCGTCAGCTCGGAGCGCCGAGGATACGCCCAGAAGAAATAGAAGATATAATAGAAGCAGCCGAGAGAGATCCCTCAATAAGCTCCAAGGCCATTGCCCGAAGCAGGAACATATCCCATACTTCAGTGTACACAATACTACGCTCGGAGAACATACATCCTTTCCATCCACAAAAAGTACAAGAATTGCTCCCAAGCGACTATGCACAACAGGTTCAATTTTGTGAGAATATGTTGAGAAGGTGTTTTTTCGACTCCATCTTCTGGACAGATGAATTCAACTTTAACCGAACTGGTATATTCAACATGCACAATTTCCATTCATGGAGCGTGGAAAATCCACACGCTATTTGTCGACACAGCTTTCAACGTCAGCTCGGCGTTAATTTATGAGCTGGAGTACTCAACAAAAAATTAATTGGAGCATATGAATTTCCCGCCAGATTGAATGGTCAGTCATATCTTGCTTTTTTACAAACCAGTTTGCATGAGCTGCTAGAGGATGTACCTTTGGACGTTCAAATCCGCATGTATTTCCAATGCGATGGTGCCCCATGCCACTTTGCACGGGATGTACGGCATTACTTAGACAGTTCCTTTCCTGGGCTTTGGATAGGTAGAGGCGGACACATACGATGGCCTCCAGGGTCACCTGATTTAAATCCTCTAGATTTTTTCATATGGGGGTTCTTTAAGGGGATAATCTATACATCTGAATATACAAATGTCAACCAACTGCGCCAGAAAATTGATGAAGCAAAAATAAAAATGATGGAAAACGCAAATACATTTCAAAGACTAAACAATAATTCTACTAAAAGGTGACGCTTGTGTATAGAAAATAATGGAGGCCCTTTCGTACATGTTATTTAAAAGTTAGTTAAATTAAATTATCTTCCACATTTATCGGTAAATCGTCACAAGGAGCGGCTACACATAATAGGTTCTGTGCTTGTAGATGGTAAATATTCTTTTGCGTTTCTTACGTTTATCGCCTCACAACAACGAATGTGACATGATGCACTCATCGTAGCAAGCTGAAATTTTCAGGGTTCATTCAACATGGATTGAAATAGTTTTTACAATAAAATGAATAATGAAATACGAGCTCAATTTTCTTTTATCGCCCTTCAAAGTTGAGGGATGAAAGAGATTTTTCACAGAAAAAGAAATTTAAGATCTTTTGCGTTGATTTCTAATGTTAAAAAGTGACATATCCATTGCTAAAGCTAACCATTTAGCTCATCTCAGAAAAAAGCACAGCCCTAATGGTTTAGTGTACTTGCGATTAAAAGTTCTTTATCCTGTTTTTATTTTCGAAATTTCGCAAAATTGCAAATATCTCCTGAACTATAAAATTTCGGACCACACATATAGGTTTTAAGGACCTCTATCACCTGACTTTCGTTGATCCGCTTATAACTTTTATATATACAGGGTGTCCGCAAAGTTGGGATTTTCTTTTACACGACGTGTAGATCTTGAAAACATATGCAATTTTTCTTAGTACCATGTACACCAATGTCTTAAGGGAACCGAGATAAAGGGCTCTGCAGCATCAAAAATATCTGAATACCGTCCTGTAGCCGCGACATCCCCAAGTGGTACTAGGACACTAGCTCAACCCGACGACAGAACTGGGTCGGGGTTTGTGTGTCAGGTCAGTATGCAACCTTCAACCGACGGTTACGGTCACGCGTGTAGAGGTAAACGAACCCGTATAATCGATTGCGTTTCAAAAAACAACAAGCGCTAGAGACGTGGCTAGAGAAGTGCAAGTATCAAAAACTAAAGTGTTGCAAACGCTGCGTGAAGAGGGGCTGTATCCGTTTCACGTCCAACGTGTACAAGCACTTCAACCTGGCGATTTTCCAGCAAGAGTGCGGTTTTGTGAGTGGTGGTTGCATCAACATGACAATAATCCTGACTTTTTGAAGTGCATACTGGTGACAGACGAATCTACGTTCACGCGTAATGGGGTGAATAACTTTCGCAACAGTCATGTTTGGTCAGTAGAAAATCCGCACGCTGTCCGGCGGGCACATTTTCAACAAACATTTTCTGTGAATGTTTGGGCTGGCATGGTGAACGGTATGCTCATCGGACCATTTATTCTCCCAAATCAATTGGACGGGATGCAATACCTAGACTTTCTACGCAACATTTTGCCTTCCTTGTTTGCCTGCATCTGCTCGGTAGCGCATCAGCAGATTTCATTTTCTGTTGGAGCGGTATGATTTCGGGCAGAGACGTACTTAGGCCCTTCTCGTCAACTGGAGAGTGAGTACCTTTTTCCTTTATTTTTTTTTTACTTGGTCGCCCTCGTTTCACTACACATTACCTTTGTTATTTCAAGGGTAGTTGTTTCTGAAAAGGAAAACCCCAACTTTGGGGACACCCTGTATATACCGGGTGTAAAATGATATATCGATTTTCTGGCGCAGTTGGTTGACATTTGTATATTCAGATGTATCTAGAGAATCTAGAGGATTTAAATCAGATGACCTTGAAGGCCATCGTATGTGTCCGCCTCTACCTATCCAAAGCCCAGGAAAGGCACTGTCTAAGTAATGCCGTACATCCCGTGCAAAGTGGCATGGGGCACCATCGCATTGGAAATACATGCGGATTCGAACGTCCAAAGGTACATCCTCTAGCAGCTCATGCAAACTGGTTTGTAAAAAAGCAAGATATGACTGACTATTCAATCTGGCGGGAAATTGATATGCTCCAATTAATTTTTTGTTGAGTACTCCAGCCCAGTTCGATTAAAGTTGAATTCATCTGTCCAGAAGATGCTGTCGAAAAAAGTTTCATCCTCTTTGCACCTTCTCAACATATTCTCACAAAATTCAACCTGTTGTGCATAGTCGCTTGGGAGCAATTCTTGTACTTTTTGTGGATGGAAAGAATGTATGTTGTCCGAGCGTAGTATTGTGTACACTGAAGTATGGGATATGTTGCTCCTTCGGGCAAGGGCCCTGGAGCTTATTGAGGGATCTCTCTCGGCTTTTTCTATTATATCTTCTATTTCTTCTGGGCGTATCCTCGGCGCTTCTAGCTGACAATGAGTGCCTAGTATGCGGCCTCAATATATGCATTATGAACGCGTAAAAAACGCGGTAGTCGTTATATACCGCCGGTTGTGGTCCACCTTGTCTAACCACATACTCCCGATACATGCGAGCAGCTGCTTGAGCATTTCCCAGGGCAGCACCATAATAGTGATGCATGTCTGCATAAAAATTGTTTTCACAAACAATTTTGGATTCAGTTGCCAAATTGTGATTGCCTGTCTCGCTGCTACTCATTATCATATTATATCGATTGATGTTCTTGGATTTGGTAACTGAAACTACCTACTTGTATAGCATCATCGAAGAAGTCGAAATTTGAAATTTAAGCATGTTTGAAGTATTGAAGTGCCAACTTGTGAAGAACGTATGACACGGATCAACAGAACATGCATAGAACATGAAATGAGAAGTGTGTCCAGCTGTTGGTAGCGCCATCTAGCGTGATGTGTCTGGTACTTTTATCCTTGTATATTTAACATTTACCCCACCTGAAAATACAGACATGTGCGTCATGTGTCAATTTGACATGCCTGTTGGAGATCACTGCATGATAAATGCGTGACCAGTGCGTGGATATTTAATGAATCGGTAAGGTTTTTTCAAGCAGAACATGAACTACACCACTGCATATCGTCCTTCGTGTATGCGTTCTATAAATGAAATGAAATTCCCTGAGCGTGCACATATCGCACTAGAGGCAGTTTGGAGCCATTTTATTTGCGGCTTTTCAACACGTTTCAGATGTAGGTTTGGAGCTGCAGAGAACTAGAGAATCCGTTGCCAACTATTCGCGATGCACAAAGACCGGAGGCGGCAGATGGGCAGCCAACTGAGAAACTAGGAGTAGCTATGGAAAAGGCATTGTGCGGTATCAAGGGTTTGTCAGATCGGCAAGCAAGCGCCCGCCGCCCGTGTACGTATTGAAAGGCTTTAAGGGATAGTAAACCTAAATACAGGGTTATTCTATTACAGATTCTTGAACACAATAAAGCCTCAGAAGATCATAAAGTGAATTTACTAATGATCTTTGCCATCATGTCTAATGTCACAGCCTAAAGCTGTGATACATGCATGAAAAGTAGAACAAATGTGTCATTCTCTCCTCAGCAGCTTGAGCGGGTATGATGCCACATACAACCTACTTCATAGAAGAAAGTTAAATGAGAGAAATGAGACTTTAAAGGTAGGCAACCAAAATACTCTTATATAGTTAGTACGGAGTACAACTACAGAGTAGCGCAATTTCTGGATTTTTTTGTCGTTCTTTTTAACAGTCCAATGTTCAATGCGTTGACGTTGATGTATTCGTAGTTTTGAATTGAAATTTGAATTTTGTGCGGCGCTGGTGTCTTTATTAGTTTTGTGTCGGTGATACTGATATCTATTGAGCGTTAGATTGAACTTAAATATACTAATTTAATCTTTGTAATGTAGGCTTATCGAAAGCGGGGACTTAAGAAGTGCGTGGTGCCTGGTTGTACTGATACAATCAGTAACAGGCATACATTTCTTAAATATGATGCCGCTCTTTTTAAAAAATGGATTGAGCGAGTGCGAAATCCAGTTTTGCACAATAAAAGTCACGAACAAATTTATAAAAGACATTTGGTGTGAGACATTTTTCGGAAAGTGATAAAGTGCCTTGAACGAAGAGAGGTCCACACGGCTGTTATGTAAAAAATCTATAAAACGTAAAAAAACCTAAAAGATGCCATCTTGCAGACTAGGTAGTTTTTAGGGTGTAAACAGTTATTCCACGTTTTCCCACTAGGATCGTTGTGAGCGTCCATCTATGGAGGAATTACTCCACTACACGTATACACGCATTGTTGATTGCATATGTTTTGTGAAGCTAGGTGGTCTATACGTATAGTTTTCATCTCAGAGTCTCTGAGAAGAAAGCCGGTTATTTGGTTGAATAGCAAGATCGCATCTTGATAACTGGTGTGTATTGGTCTGCATGTGTATAAAATCAGTGATATTTGCTGTGTGAGAAAATTATTACAGAATATGCTGCCAACGAAGTATATCTATCGACTGTGCCCGATGGGTTATTTATATGTGGTCCTTTCGGAAGACAGGTTATGTTCAAAGTTATCAATTACGATTTTTTACGTTTTTTTGTGTTTTCAAAAACTTTGAGTAGAATTACAGGAAATCAGCATCGCGCTCGCGTTGTGTGTAATTACTGTTAGCCTGTATATGACCTTTAATTCGACAGTGTACAGTGAATATACCTAATTATTTTTTATCTCTCTCATTTTTTAAATTCAGCCAATTTACATATGCAATTTCTAGAGTAGATAAGAAGAAGTGGATGCGCTACTAATTTCTAGCTTTCAATCTCAAGTAAGTGTATTAGAATCCAATGGAATTATCATCAACACATATTATAAGCACACAAATCCTCACTATGCTCCAGTAATGCCATCTCTGAAGCAGATTTTACATCACATCATAGCCAAACATTGGTAACTGAAGCCTCATAAAGTTTAGGCAAAACGTGCAATATATGTATATATATACAGGGTGGTGCATCGAAAACGAAACAGATGCATTTACTGGCAGCTCAGTTTTTTTTTTTAAAACGCTCAGACCCGTCAATTTTGTTCTCGAGGGGGACACAAGTTTGGCAAAAAATCACGTTAGCACGTGCAGCCCCCTAAGCGGGGGTGACACCACCCCCAAAATCTTAAATAGAAAGGGGGGTCGAGTGTACCTCCTTTTAAAGGTCTTTCAATTCCCTTTATAATGATATAAAATTAATGTACTTCAGTTCAGTAGTTTTGAAGATTTTTTGATTTAAAGCTTAAATAAAACTAATACATCATCATTAGTGGAGATCAATACATTTGGCAGCAAAGTAATTTAAAAATGAAGAATGAACTGACCCGTTAGGCAAGTAAATGTTGAAAATGGCCACCATGACTCTCCATGCAATAATAAAGATTTTGCTCAAAACATTGCCGCACATTTTGCAATATTTGAGGAGTAATTTGAAGGCACTCATTTACAATTCTTTGTGGCAGGTCTTCTAATGATGTTGGCTGAGTAGCATAGATTTTGCTTTTTAAATGACCCCATATAAAGAAATCCAAAGGTGATAAATCTGGCAATCTTGGGGGCCATTCAATGGCACCTCTTCTACCAATCCATCGATCTGGAAACGTCTGATCTAAGTATTGTCGGACACGTAATTCGTAATGTGGTGGGGCACCATCCTATTGGAACATCAACCTATTCGCAATGTAACGCCGATCATTCTGATTTTCAACTATGGCTTTTAATGTAGCATCTATGGCGTCTTCCAGTAATTCCAAATACATTTCACCGGTCAAATTTCCAGGTAAGAAAAAAGGACCAACTAAATGATCGCCAAAAATACCAGCAAAAACATTTAATTTTTGTGGCTGCTGTGTATGAACCACATGATAAATTCTGGGATAGCTATTTTCGACAACAAAATGATAAACAAACCATGGGCGTAGTGAAGAAAAGCATTTACTTATTAAGTAAATTGTTTTAGTCAAATTTCTTCTGAAAGTAGTACAAACTAATTTGATGTATCTATTAAAGTCTACTTTAAGCTTTAAATCAATAAATCTTCAAAACTACTGAACTAAAGCTCATGTATTTTACATCATTATAAAGGGAATTGAAAGACCTTTGAAATGATGTATCACTCGACCCCCCTTTCCATTTAAGATTTTAGGATTGGTGTCACCCCCGCCCAGGGGGCTGCACATGTTAACGTGATTTTTGTCAAACTTGTGTCCCCCTCGAAAACAAAAACGACGGGTCTGAGCGTTTTTCCAAAAAAAAACTGAGCTGCCAGTAAATGCGTCTGATTCGTTTCCGATGCGGCATCCTGTATATATACATATATATATATATATATATATATATATATATATATATATATATATATATTTCCAAAATCAATCAACGCTCCATTAAAAAGAACCTTTCAAAATGATTTACCACTTAATAATAAAATCATTCCGTCCTAATCGAACCTCATCAGTTCAGTTTTTATTCGTCGACTATGTGTTCCCTTCACTGTTGTTTAAAAACCATTTCAGCAACAATCTCGCCGACTTACTCCAGACGATGAAGACATAGATCTCCGAAAGCTTGAGAGTTTAAGTTATAAGTGTGTACTTTTGCAATACTTTGCCTTCTACCCAAAGAAATTAAAGTATGTATATATATATATATATATATATATATATATGCAAGCTATCTAAGCAAGTCATAGCATCAATACAAAGTTAATAATGTCCATGCCCTATTAACCCTGTTATTTGTAATGCACTTGCATTTCTTCTTTCCTTCTCTACTACTTTCATTTTCTTTCTCGTTGTATGGGAAAACATTTTTGGAGGGGGAGGACTGCATTCGCACTTGAGCGAGGGAGACCCCTGGAAACCTCAACCGTGAAAATTCAAGCTGAATGTAAAGAGTTTTATTTTGATCCTTAATTATTTTTAAAAAATGAAACTTATCGCCATAAAGATATGAAAACATTGAATCTTGCCACAAACTTGTACCTAAGAACCATTTTTGTTTCTGTGTCAACTAAGTCAATGTACTAGTTACGAATTAAATTGTTGTAAACAAAAAAATGTACTTATCCTGTTTGTCAGTGTAGAAGAAATGTTGTAGCTTACCTGAAAAGAATAGAAAATACGTTACAGCTATTAAATAAATATTGCTACAATTTTATTACATAGAAACAGTGGTCTATCAGGTTAGGCTTAAAAATTTCACACTCTGGCAATGAAAATTTCCCAACGGAATTTACAACTTGTTTAAGTTATACAATACATTCTTGTCTGTATCGGATAGCCAAAACTAAACGCTGGTCTAATGAATACTTGATCGCACATGAAGGTACGCCCAAGTTCCAAAAAGGGCGCATATCATTATTTTAGGTACGGTGAATAGTACATCTTCTCATTAACCTTGAATATGTTTAGAAAAAATAAACCTGCACAAAAGTAGCTCACATCTTTTATAAAGAAGCGCCGATTACAAGAGAATCTCGTTAAAAACTAAAACACAGGGAGAGGGCGATTATTGTCATTTCCGTTCATTTGGGACCCTCTTCCTAAAGCCTGCTGTATATTTAGAAGTAGGTGTCGACGAGTATCAACGATGTTAAGCATAGCCTCGCCGTACGTACAAAAGGGGGCTTCAAAATAAAAAAATCTTGCCCGACTTTTATAATACAGGTTCCTCCATAATGACCTCAGTAGGTGGGTATGTGAATTGGAATCTGCTGATCTACAATATATCAGATTTTGGAGACCACCTAAATATCGGGTTTTCCAATAGGCACTTGACAACTCTGAACTTCCACAGTGAACCTTTAAATCAATTACCGAACTGTCAGTGTTAAAACATTCAGTAAAGAAAACATTTTCTTCGTGGTGAAGTACACGAACAAACAACGCTTAGAAATATTTAATTTACAACCGAAATTCCGAGTCGTACACACACAAGCAATTCACAGTCTAGTAAAAAAAATTGAGTGCACATATTCGCTGCTGGATGTTCCCGTGCCAGTGAGACAAAGGGTTGGTTGAAGTGCCGAGAATATTGCTTCCGTGGCAAACGAACAGAACACGTCGATTCCACGGAATTCTGAAGAATTGGGCATCGCTCAGACCACACTATGGCGAATTTTGCGAATAAATCTTGGCCTGCACCCTTATAAGATCAAGTTAACTTAAGAACTAAAGCCGTTCGATCATATGAACCGACATACGTTCTCGAATTGGGCTCTAGCATGTTGCAAGAAAATGACCAATTTCATCTCAAAATCATCTTCAGTGATGAAGTTCATTTTTGGCTAAACGGTTTCGTCAACAAACAGAATATGCGTTATTGGTCAGTCAAGTAACACCACTTCAATCACAAAAAATAACTGTATGGTGTGGTTTTCAAGCCGGTGGTTTCATTTGGCCGTTTTTCTTTCATTGATGAAAATGACCGTCACGTTACAGTCAACCGAGATCGCTACAGAGAGATGTTGCTACGTTATTTATTGAACAATTGGATGGGCTCGACATTAATCATATGAGGTTTCATCAAGACGATGCCACAAGCCACACAGCGGGTGAAACAATCGACATATTGAGATCAAAATTCGGTGAACGTGTTATATCGAGAAATGGTCCCCTAGACTTTTTTGTTAGGCTACATTAAGTCATTGGTCTATGCCAACAAGCCGGCGTCGTTAGAGGAGCTCAGAGTCAAAATTGAACAAGAGATAGCGACCGAAATGTGTGGACGAGTCAATGAAAATTAGGTTCAACGAAGCGATCGCTGCAAACGGGCCCGTGGTCGACATATGAAGGAGGGCAAATTCCAAACATAAATGTTTTGAGTATACTTCAATCAAATAATAAATCTTTCGAGATATCTCAAATGGTTTCCGTTTTATTTAAAAAGAAAGTTGTCAAGTCCTTAATGAAAAACCCTACTTTTTTATCCTGCCTAGTATAGCATTTGGCCACGGTTTTACTGAAATGTATTGACGTCAAGATTCCTCATAGTAGACCCATTGAGCTTTGCACCTATTAGGACCCTTAATCACTTCTACACCTACTAGTACTTCAAATGTCACGGTATCTGTATGTATGTTCCGTTTTCAAACCAAAACGGCTGAATTGAATTTGATGAATTTGAGCATAGATAAATATTAGACCTTGGAGACGGGCGTAGTTGTTGCGAGAATAAATCTTGAATGAGCTGAAATAGGGTATAAAAGTGACTATGAGGACATCATTATTCCTGATGTTAGTGATACGAATATGGTAAATGAGCACGTACAGAGAGCTGTTATAAGTTCCACCCCTAATAGGCGAAGGTCAAGAAACTAGAAGTTACAAATTAGGCCAGCCTAGAAGTAATGTATGGTTTATCAATAATTGTATTTTCAAAATAACGAATGTCAACAAAGGTTTCCACAAAGTAGATCCCTGAATTATGAAGTCGGAACCTCAAACTTCGTTTTTAAAAAACTTTATTTGATTCCAACAATAGTTTACATGGACCGAACCGGAATTACAGTGTGTGTGTTCGCTGTGACTGAGATTGAATGACTCATAATTAAGATACAACCGTTAATATAAACCAAAAGTGATGAGCTAGTAAAAAGAAATACAATGCAATTATTATATTAATTAATAAAGTGCTAAATGACGGCAACATAACTCCTCCACCCTTAAGATGAAGTTTTGGAGGACACAAACAAAACTTCGTGCCTCTGGGGTTGCATTTCGATTTCTTCTAAATGCTGGCTTCTTCTTTATCCTTTTCTTCTCTGGTAATACTTTTTCACGAAGATGCATGCAATTCCAATTAACATAATTGTATACAGGGGTAGACTCCATTTGTAGGGGTGCTTCACTGTTTCGGGAAGATCGACCCGGATTTGGTCGGCTCGTTCTTGCAAGTGATGAAGTTTATCTAAGGAAATATGTACTAACTTGATTTCCTTTGGATTTTCTGTTTTTGATGAAATGTGGACCTCTGGAAGCAACAGCGGCTTTTCCATGGTTGTTCCTTTTTGATTTTTGTAAATGTAGTCCTTCGTTTGTATGCTGCATTGGTAAGGCACTTCAAGTAGGTAAATGCCTTTTAACTCTATGACGTCATCTTGTTCACACTTGATTATCAGCTTTTCAGGTTTCGGAAAAATAGCAATGTATTTGGACTCTGAAACTTCTTCAATTAAGGCCATTTTAAGAGTTACGGGAATAGCAAATAGACAATCGTCTTCTTCTTCTGCTACATGGACCAATTTGTTTTCGTGGCAAATAAAAATATCTTCTATCATTTGACATGGTTCAGCATCATATTGGTACATTTTGGTACTCATTGTGAAATAGGAATTTTTGGGAATAATGGTAGTTAGGTTAACAGTAGGAATGGAATAAAGATGATAATGCTTAAATTTGTCTACGTGCAAAAGCGGGACATGTAAGGCAAAAACTAATCGATTTTGAGAAAAATATGCTTCTACTGAAATTATGTCGTAAAGCTTATAAATATCTTTGATGTCTGAATACACCAACTGAGCTTTATTATGATTTTTGAGTAATATTTGGAATATTGACTTTAATTCGTCTATCGAAATAATACTGTGGTGCAATGACCCAATTTTGGCAAATGCGATGGCATTTTCCAAATTACTAGTTATAGAGAGCAGTGTATCTAAATTGAACTTGATTTGTAATAGTGTATCCAAAATAGTAAAATAGTATGTATTGTTCCTTTGCATCTCTACCAAGGTTTGTTCTATTACAACTTGATTGTGAACCATATTATTGTTATTTTTGAGAACCTCGTGGGTCAAGGAATTTGCTGATTAACTGTCTTAATTACTTTTTCTGATTTTTCTGTAATTGTTCAATAGCCTGGTCATATTTTTTAGCATCGTCATCATCTAAGTTCCCTGAAATCATTTTGATAATTGATCCTAAACCATTTAGCAAACCTCGTTTTGGGCGATATTGCTTTTTCCAGAATGGATATATGGACTTTATTTTGTTTTTCAAATTTGACATCGAGTAAACTATACGCTGTTCTATATCTGCCAAATGTGTATCTGGAATGAATCCTAAATTATATTTATTCTTTTCTGTTTGGTCCTTGATTTCTTGAAATACTGTACTTAGCGAATTTACTTCCTTAATTATCGGCTGAAAATCTACATAGTGTAAAAATGTATGTGTTCCTATTTTTACTTTAGCATCACCTAATCTGAAGGGTAGTATACCGGGATTTGTTTTAAGGTTGGTGACCTTCACCGTGGACTAATGTTTCAGATGCACTATCAGAAGAAGTATCATCCTGTAACAAATTTTGAGTTACTTTCTTTCTGGGCTTTTTGAAAATACTTTTATGATAAATATTTCTATTAGTTTTTAGTTTTAAACCTTTGTCAGTCAGAATCTGTTCTTTTATATAGGGTGGTTTCAGCTTTTTACCTCGGGACTTCGCGTCACATCGGTACGCTACTTTTTCTCTAGAATAGTCGGTCGGTTTTTCGCGATCTTTATTAGCTTTTCGAATAACCTTTTCCTTTTGGGTTTTCGACATGTCATAGATAAGGCTATAAATTAATTTTGTCCTATTCTTGTGGTTTTGAAGGTAATTGTTCATTAATTCTCGATCAACGTCTAGATCAAAAGGATCTCTAACGTCTAAATGTCCGTTAATAATTTCAATTGGTTTTCGTTTCGTCACTGAATGTATAGACTGATTGTAGCCAAGGATTGCATAAGGCATCAAAGAATTAACATCCTTTTTTGGAAATTGCAATGCAAGAGCTCTTAAATGTTCTGCTATAGTGGAGTGGAATCGTTCAATAGGTGAATTACTATTTGAATTTTTGGAAGTTGTAAAATGTAGCTTTATCTTATGGAGTTTTGCAAACTCTTTTATTAAGGCGTTGTTGAACTCAGTACCAGAATCTGCAACAATTTGGATGGGCAAACCATGAAATGACAAGAATTTGATCAAATTGTCTACAACAGAGATAGCATCAGCTGCTTCGATTGGGAAGGCTTGCGCATATTTTGAAAAATTGTCAATTATTGTTAAAAATTTCTTATTGTTAGCTTGATATACATCTAAGTGAACAATTTGGAATGGCATTTTAGCTGTCGGGGTAATCTCAAATTCAATTCTAGGTGGATGTCTCTCATATTTGCCTTGCTGGCAAATATCGCAAGTATTGACGTATAACTTCACGTCATCATCAATGTGGGGCCAATAATATTTTCTTTTAATTTGGTTTACAGTCTCAATGATTCCTCGGTGATTAGTTTTGGTTTCGTGATTATACCTCATGATTTCCTCTTGTCTCAAAACGTCAGTAATATTTTCAAGCTTTTTACTGCCCTTAACTAATTTGAACGCAGAATTTTTGAATGTATTAGATACAAGGTTCGCAACATTTTTATACATTGCGTCGTCAGGATTATCTTCAAAATAAAATGCATAAGTACTTTTTGGTACACCGTAGTCTTTCAGAAAGTGTATAATAGGAGTTAAATCACCATTAACAATATACAATGTGTATAAGAATTTCTTCGGATCCCATAAGGTTTGAAGTGTGAGTTTTCTGGGCATAATAGCTTTTTTAACAAAAATTTGGTACTTGAAAACATTGATAGGTTTTTCTACAGGGTTAATTTCTTGAATGGGGCTTTCATCGTCTGAGTGAATAGTTACGTTTTCAACTCGTTCACTCAAGTCTAGCAAATTGCGTACTGTTTGTTCATCACCTACATTATTTTCTATAGACGTTTGGTCATCTGCAGGTTTTTCGGAAAAGTCTTTATTGAAGGTTTTCATGTATCGGATAAATGGGGACTCTTTTTCATCTTGGATTTGTGATGTAGAAGGTTGTGGGTCAATTTCGGTAGCGTGAATTTGAATACGAGAAAGTGCATCAGCATTTCTATTTTCTTTACCTTTTTTGTATATAACTTCATACTCAAATTCGGATAATTTTAAGCGCCATCTTTGTAATCTAGAATTTGGTTCTTTTAAAGTCATTAACCACTGAAGCGGTTTGCAATCTGTTACAATTTTAAATTTTCGTCCAAAAAGATAATGTCTAAAATACTTAGTTCCATAAACTATTGCTAAACATTCTTTTTCAGTCGCACTGTAATTTTGTTCAGAATCATTTAATGTTCTAGATGCATAAGCTATTGGTTTGTCAGAGCCAATAGGGCCTTGAGAAAGTATAGCTGATACAGCAAAATTACTTGCGTCGGTAGTCAATACGAAGGGCTTTTCAAAATCCGGATATTGTAATAATGGTTCATTCATTAAGAGATTCTTACAATGTTCAAAGGCTTTGAGAAATTTTTCGTCATGTTTAATTTCTGCTCCTTTTTTCAAACATAGGGTGAAAGGGCGAGTGATTTTTGCAAAGTGCTTAATAAACTTACGATAATAACCAATCAAACCTAAAAACTGTTTAATTTCGCGGGTGGTTCTAGGCAATGGATATTTGAGAATGGCTTGAATTTTGTTGGGGTTTGGTTTTACTCCTTGCGATGTGATAATGTGACCAAGAAAGGCTGCTTCCTTTTTCAAAAATTCGGATTTGTCTAACTGAACTTTGAGGTTTGTCTCCCTTAATCTTTGGAAAGCCTTTTTCAATGATACAATGTGTTCTTGTAAAGAAGTAGAATAAATTATGATGTCATCCATATACACCATAGTGTTATCTAGTCCTCGCAAGACATTGTCCATGACACGCTGAAACGTGCTTGGTGCTCCTTTAAGACCAAAACTCATACGAAGGTATTCGTAATGACCTCCATCAACACTAAACGCTGTTTTTTGAATATCTTCCGGGGCTATTTCAATCTGGTGGAAACCGCTAGCTAAACCCAAAGCTGTGAAGTAATTACAACGACCTAATTTGTCTAAAATGTCAGAAATACATGGAATGGGGTAGCGATCATCTATGGTCTTTTCGTTAACCTTTCGACAGTCAACCACCATACGCCATTTCTTTTTACCACTAGCATCAGGTTTTTTGGGAATGAGAAAAACTGGAGAATTCCAAGCTGAGCTACTATGTCGAATAATATTCTGATCTAGAAGGGATCTAATTTGGCTTTGCATTTCGTTTTTGAGCATGTGTGGATAACGATACGATTTTGTATGAACAGGAATTTCATCTGTGGTCCTAATATGATGCTTAATTTGGTTTGTGAAAGTTAACGCATCACCCTCGTAATAGAATACGTCAGAGTAGGTTTGACACAATTTTAGAATATGAGTTTTTTCTTCATTATTGAGATGAGATGTTCGTATCAGTTTATTGATATCATGTCGCAACGGCGAAGCTGATTCAGATGGTTTAATGATAGCGTAGAATAAAGCGTAATTGTTTGCATCGAACGGAAATGAAACAATAGGCTCATACAAGGAAATTTCTTGATAAGTGTTACTTGGATTTTCTAGGTCAACCAGGGCATAACCGTTTATAGCATGAGTAAGCGTTTCCTTGATTACACAATCTCTAATTTTGGAATTTGGAATCAAAATTTCTCCATTATAAGTATCGACAGGAATGTTTCCTTGTGCCGCCGTGTAGGGCTCAATTTCTATGAAAAATAACAGACGATTTTTCAAATCATGAAATTTGATTGGAATTTTGGCGTTTTTGGTATGCAAAATTGAATTTCTAAGGTCAATATGCGAATTTAGAAGTTTCAAAATATCTAAACCAATCAGACCATCAAAATACTTGTGAAATTTGAACAAATGAAATTTTATAGGCTCACTAACATTGAGTTCTGAGAAGGCAGGCATTTTAGCACAATAGTCTCTCTTCGAATGCTGAAAAACTGAAGTTACTTCGAATGGTTCTTTATAAATACATTTTGAAAAATGCAATTGTGCAAGATCAGGATTTAAAAATGATTTCGTTGCACCAGTATCAATAAGAAGCTTTAAAGGCGGATTTTTAATTTCAATATTTCAATTCTGTTTTGTCATAAATCGTGTTTAAGTATATTATGTCTCCTCTATCATGGGCACGGCCATCTGAAAATTTTGTTTTTCTTCATCAGGCTTTTGACCAGTTTCAGAAACATCGTTTTGTGTCTCATCAGGGTTTTCGTAATATAGATCAGAACAGTCATACTGATTTTCACTATCCTGACAATATTCCGAGTAATAGTCATCGTAAGGGTTGTTTCCAAAATTTTGATCATAAGGATCGCTCTCAACGTTATGTAATTCTTGAGAAGCAAAGTTCCTTGGGCCAGAAGGCCTAAAATGATTATTTTGGAAATTCTTATTTCTATTGATGCTACTAACACCACTCATAGGAGTAGGCCTGTAGGAAAGTCCTTGATTAGGCGGATTACGCCAAACATTAACATTAGGTCTATTGCCAAAAACTTGTGCGTTTGTTGGAAATTTTTGTGGAAGAGGATTTTGTCTAGGTTGAATCGGAACTGGTCCTCTTGGGAATTGAGGCTGATAATTGAAATTCTGCTGAGGCCTAAATTGATTCATAGGCTGCATTTGAGGCTTAAACAGATTTTGAAAATGTGGTTTGGATGGAAGGGCAGGCTGAGGTGGCTTATTGAAATTTGAATGTGCACCAGCCTTTTGTAAATATCTAATGTTATTATCTTCTAAAATATAAGCTTGAGCTTCTGCCAAATTTTTAGGTTTCATCGACCGAATCATGGAACTTTGTGGCTCCTTTAAACCTACTAAAAGTGTAGGCAATGCATGACTATCATACAATGCCTTTTTACTTGTTTTAATAGCATCAACTGTTTCATGAATATTTATATAGTTATGTAAATGATTCAGCATGGTTACAACTCTAGAATAAAACTGTAAAGAGCTTTCATTAGAATTTTGTCTAAGGGCAGTCATATCTGAGATAAGACTACTCTCGTTTCTTTGATCACCAAAATGAGCAATTAGCAAATTTTTTATGCTGTTCCAGTCTGTGGAACCGCTAAGAGAAAATACTTGCTCTGCAGCACCAGTCAATTTCGAGAAAATGCCATGCAGCAGTATTTTGTTTTGGACACATCCAGTATCCTCAGTGTTCCAATAGTTATTTAATAAATCTGTGCTTATTTCTAAATATCTATATAGTCTACAGGGATTCCCATCAAATTCTGGGACAATTTGGAGTAATTTTATGTCGAACTGGGGGGCACTATTTCTACTGGGGGTCGTCATTATTATCTTTTCTATAGTTTCGTTTGCTTGTCTTATTTCTCTACTTCCTAATTCTAAGCTTGCTATGCGATTAGCGATTTGATCTGCACTATCACCTTCGAAAGGATGTACAGGTCGGGGTGAGTCACTCATGAAAAAATAAGGATACAATGAGCACTTACTGATAGGTCCAGTACTTCATCCCGTTCTTGGCCTAGGTTCCTCAGGTGGACGTCGACTTCAACAGGACAAAGGGCACTTGTGGTCCAAATTCTTTCTTCTTTCTTCAGTCGTACCGGCTCGTCACGGAGGTTCGTGATTCCCAATTAAGAGTTCGGACTCAAGGGCTAATCGGCGAAAATCCCTTTGGGAATCCTACTGCGGGCTGCGCCAATTATGTAGTCGGAACTTCAAACTTCGTTTTTAAAAAACTTTATTTGATTCCAACAATAGTTTACATGGACCGAACCGGAATTACAGTGTGTATGTTCGCTGTGACTGAGATTGAATGACTGACTCATAATTAAGATACAATCGTTAATATAAACCAAAAGTGATGAGCTAGTAAAAAGGAATACAATGCAATTATTATATTAATTAATAAAGTGCTAAATGACGGCAACATAACTCCTGAAAAGGGGAAGGAGAGTGTAGAATATTACCATGTGGTACCTATCACTCTTCAAGTTGAGTTGGTTTGATAGAAATGTATCGTAAAAACTATTTCTACCTTTAGAAATATTAATTTGTTCAGGATGCCAAAATAGATAAAATTTCACAAATTCCGTCATATTAATCAAAACCACTCTTCTAGATAGAGTATATACCTGAGTAAAGTCAACACTTGGAGGAGCTATATCTTGGGACCCGTTAAGCTTTGAGGATATGCCCATCACGACAGTCGCCCAGGACGCCAAGACAGATAACATATAAAAAATTCAGCGAAATCAACAGCAACCACTCAAGCAGATATTAAAGAAGAACCGATACCCGATTATGCTATCCTGGACATATAACATACAAAAAACTTAGCAAAACTAACCGAAAACACTCTTCCACAAAAAAACAGATGGCCGGATAGGGTCTATACCCCATTATACTGATTTGGACGGCCCATATCCTGAGACCAGTTGGGTTTAGGGGTTTGTGCCCATCGAGTTATTTGTTAATGATGTTAGGACGTATACCATATAAATGTAGCGAACTTAACCGAAACCTGTTGTCTCATAGGCGTGTTACCGGGTGCTTTAGTACTTTATAGGCAGAACATGCCAGCTCAGAACAGATTTTGTGACAAATCTGGATTAAGAGGTGCTAAAGACAAATATATACAGTGCTTTTCAGAAAACTTCTTCCCTGTTAGCTTGTGAACGAGTCAAGATGGCATGCTGAAATTCGGGATGACAGAATTGATGCATGTTGTATTCTGGGTGCCATCTTGTCACACTTTCTTGAATGAAATGGGGAGTCATGTGATGCTCCATTTTGACGCTCATGATGAGGAGCTTATAACTCTCAAATATAATATCACTCCTTCCAAAATAGCGGACTGACCCGTTGTCCAATTTGAGGGGTTTTATATATTAAATCGCTTATGACTCATCAATGAATTATCAAAACGTTATAGTATGCTACATCAACCTTTTCCAGACCAACCAAAATTATTTCACTATACAAAACCGATCAAAATTATTTTTTGGAGTTACAAAATCATTCGAGTAGTCGAATAATCTTTCGAGCTATTTCAAATGATTTACTACTTTTCTTTGTTCTTTTTCTGACGAACAATGACGAATAGTATCAATCTTTATTAATGTCTTAAAAGCTCGCTGATGTTTTGTAGCTGCTCATCAAGAACATCAACCATGTCTAGCCATGATGCATGATGCGTTTTATAAAAATTCTTCGACTGCCTTTTAGGTCAGTTTCTACTCTGATGACGACGAACCAAAGGAAGTACCAGATGAAAGATATTGTGTATACAGCAGAAAATATAATAATGGCACATGAAGCAAATTACTTTCAATCAGTTTGAATAGAAATATGTAATTATTTGCTGTGTAAGAAAACACAACTAACTGATTTGTTTACTATAGATGCATTGCTGCCAGATCTAACTTTCTCTCAGCCAAGTTTTTACTAAGTCGATGTCGTGCAACAAACACTCAATTTGAGGTGCCCTTGACATTCAGATTAGCTTTGTTGACAAGGAGAGGTTTCTAGTGCCGGAACCAGGATTTCGTCCGAAGAAATCTTGTAGGTATGTCTTGACCTCTCAACTCATGTCTTAACAGCATTTCGTCCAATGCGCTTCAGTTCCAAATTGGTCAATTCAACTACCTTTAAGAATACTAGGTCCTCGAGGTCAGCATTTGTACTCTCTGTCAGTAAGACAATTAAGCATTTAAGAGGACTTTTTGCTTTATACGGTAGTCGTAAGAATGTTCTTAGACGAAAAATACAAAACAGTTCTAGGACAGGTTTTAATATCGTTTTATAAATGTTTACACAACAATTTTATACGACATTTAAGCTTACCGAACAAATTTGGTATATAATAGATTTAGGGCCAATTTCACCAACAACAGTCCGTTATTCTCCACCTATAGGGTAACAGAGCGTCAAATACAACGAATGAGCTTCAAGTTCCAATCAACAAATTTTAGCAATCAATAGCTATGAAATATTGAAAACAAAATACTGTCAAAGTATGAGATGATAGCTTGTCAATGAAACATCACCAGCTTATTGAATATTAAGAAATTACATATAATCCAGTCAAAATTTAAAGAAATGTTGGATTTTTAATAAAATTCATGTTTTAATTACTATTGTAGATTTTTTATTCATGTTTATATTATTTTCTTCAATTGATATGCGATACTGGGTGTTTTTTCCTATAAACCTCTTGCAGATAGCCATTAAGCACCTACTTGATGACAAGCTCTACCAAAAGGTATTGCTCGTTTCCAAACATTCATTCATTTACTTGCCGTTCATCAGAACCATTATGGCACCTTAGATTGATATTACACATATATATACATATATACATCCATAAAGTTGAAAAATTTTCGTTGTTCAGGAACTGAAGAAACATCCACACTATATTCACAGCGATTAAGAAATTCCCAAATATATGCCTTAAAGCTACCAGCAAACCTAAAACCTGCAAAAAACTACAAATTTGCCATATTTTTCTTTTTTCACGAGTACACGTTCTAGGTTATATTTATATTGGACATTATTTGAATACAGCTGATTATTGCATTTCAAGGAGTGACACATGTGTGGGATCTGTCAACTCTTGGTACCAGTCACAAAACATACTCTGAAGGTTTAATTCCATGCTATTCAATGACAACACTGTGACTTGTGTGGTTTGCAGCGGCCATTTTGTGAGGGTGTGACAGGGTTGCCAGATTGTGAATTAATATCCCATTTCACCCTCCTGGTCCCAGTGGAGTAAGTTCCGCCAACTGTTGAAATATACTCTACCATGCTTTATAAGACTATCAGTGTCATTTTTCCCAAAATCATTGCACAACACTTGAAAAAATGCAAATGAAAATTTAAAATTATTTCCATGACGCCACAAAATAGCTCCGTCGGTACCTCGGGTTATACATCTTGACAGTAGGGATGTTCGATAGGATCCTATATTTAGAAGTATCAATACATTTCACGAGTATCGTCATCTTTCGATCCGGACTGTGTCAGAAAGAATGACTGCCATTTGGCTGTGACATTACCCTGCCAAATCAGACATATCTTTCATCATTTTCAAAGAAATTGTACAAAATTTGTGAAGTTAGCGAGTTTCACTTCATACGTTGTTACCAGACATGCCCAGATCATCAGTAGCTGCCGACCACTGCATCCCCACGGCTAGGCGACCTGTATGTTAAATTTATATTGATAGGGCAGCGGGTTATGCTATAAATCATATGTTACAGGTTTTGTGCACTGATTGCAATGGTTAGATGATTACCAAAAATATTTTCATAAATAGGAGATCTCTCCCATTCCGGATCGAACAATCCACCAAAGATGCTTATAATCATGATACCTAGTAAATTTACATGAAAAATCCTCTGTATGTAGGTATATAAGAGCTTTCTTATATTTGTTCATCAATTTGATGATACAACACATCTGCTAAAAATTATCATAGTCAGGATAGTAAACTATGACGAAGGTCCACTGTATGTAAGAATTTTCAGATACTTCATTTGCAATCTGACAACAGACCATGACGGTGTTCACATTTTTCAAATATTCTTCAAGAAGTGTTATCGGTCTAGCTCCAACTATCATAAGTACTATGTTTGTATTCCTACTTTAAATTCAAAAGCAGCAAATGTAAAAGATTCATGTCGCACCCTTCACCACGGGACGTGATCGTCGTTAGACGTGGCAACCCTGCGAGTGACAGATAGATAACCCCACCAATGAATAAACATTCTTACACATATTATCTGTGTTTTAGGATGGAGAGGACAATATTAACCCGTAAGTTAATAAATGATTACTATTAAGATGTAAAGGAAGATGAGGAATTGGATGGAATGTATTTTATATTCTATTTTCTTGCAAAATACAGACAAATCCACACTATTCAACAGGTATGTAATGATAACACTACATTGAACTTAAATTCGAGATTGCCATGCATTAACTAACGTCCAAATCTGCTGCCAAATTTAACAGCTAGAAACTCGACCTATTATTTGCCGCATTCCCATTGGCTTTTGGGGATAACTGATTGTTAAATGTAAATTTATAACAAAAATCAAAATACATGAAAGTCGACCTGTTTTCTCTGTACAAAAGCATCATGTTGGAATCAAGAAGTGGTCTTGTTTATAATATTTTCACGATTTTATTCAATATTTTAATAGAAATCACTGATATTCTGAGACCTTTGACAGCTTCTGTCAAATTGCATTTCGATAAGGTAGTTTCCCATTGGTCCATAATATTAATGTTGGTGAAGACGGCCCTAATACTGGTATTATCCGATTCGGGTTTATTCGTTTGCGAATATCAATAAAATTGTTTTATTGGCCCTATGTGGAACAATTATAAAATTAGTTTATTAATATGTTCTTTCTGATAGTGTCACTCGCTAAAGCATATCGCACTCCCGACTTCCCACCTAAGACAGGTATTTTACAATTTTCATCTATCCGAGGTCGGTTAAATTTAGGCAAGAATATCGAATGGAATGCTTAACCATACCCGTCTTAAAATTAAACAAATTCAAAGGCGTTCCAGAACTATTCGGAAAAATGGATGCCTTATTCGTTTTTGTAAATGTATTTATAAATGCTTTTGTATCCTCACAAACATTTTTCTGTTTTATGATAATTATATGATAATTCTTTAAGGTTCCATCTGAGTGCAATAAGCTTTAGTAAGCGATAATATCAGAAAGAAAATATTAAAAAATAAATTATATAATTGTTTTACATAGCCCTAGTAATACAAATTTAGTGACGTTCGCAAACGATTAAACTCATATCAGATGATACCAGTATAAAAGTTTTATGAAACAAATTTGTTCAGTAAGCTAAAATGTCGTATTTGTCAAGAAAGTTATCCTTCTGACAAATATGATTGAATGGCACTCATACGTAACGACAAAGTTTTCGAGACGGAAACATACAACTAAAAAACGTATGTCTGTGCGCTTACCGAACAAACGTTCACAAACAGGGGTAGGTTGCATATGTTTGTATGGGAGAGATGAAGGTATGAAAGCAATTCCTGTAGTTTTACTTTGAGCCGCCAAAAACCGTGAAAAGAACCACAGCAATGCTAACGCATCGAATTTGTAGCACCCGGTATACGCGCTTCCTCCATCTCTATTGAATTTAAATATACACAATTATTTTAACATCTCTTATACAGCAAAAACGTTTTATAATAGCTCTCAATGTAGTAAAAACATTTTATAACATGGAAGCCATATTTTGTATTATGTATTACAAAGAATCATTTTTGAAATTATAAAATGTATAAATTTACTATGTTAGTGTTTATATAATGTTATAAGATGGTTCAATTGAATTATTTTTTTACAACACAGATCAGAATAAGAGAATACAGAATGGAAATTTTGATCTCATAATATCTTCTCTTAAAAATCAATAATACCTAATATACGTAAGGCGCTTGAAGATTTTGCTACACATTTGTTTCCCATATATTACAAAAAAGTTCTTGTGCGGTAAAATGTCAGCCATACGATTACAAAGCAAAGTTTTATCAGTCTGGTATTAGGTGTATATATCAGAACTAATCGCAAGATGGCTAATGTAGTTACTCAAACATACTTTATTTGCTAAAAAGATCTACTGCTCGCGTGTTTGTTGTATCAAGGATCATTAAAAAATAAATTATTCTCACTGGGTGCAATTTAACAACAAAGGCAAACATTTAGTGTTAGTTAAAACAAGAAAGCTGCATCTAAGATAAAACAGATTGTACAAATCTGTGTTATTCTAATTCTATAACTGTTTTTAATAAAACTATTTATAATTGTTGTGTACTATATTTTATAATAATTTTAAAAACGTTTAAACGTTATCCGGTAAAATCTGTGGGTGCCATAATTAAACAAATTAAAGAACAAAATTGCTGCACAAGAGTGCGCCCTTTTTGGGTTTATAATTATAATCGTTGTATAAACGTTATTAGAACATTTATCACGGCATTGTTGTTTTGTAAAAAAAGTTCTGTAAACATTGTTAGAACGTTTATAAGACATAAAATTGTTAGTTGGGCAGAAGGGTTTTGTAATATTAAATTGGGTAATATCAGGTGTTTGTTGAATGCTTTGTGAATGTGGCCCTCAATAAAATTTCCCCGGTTACTATGCTTCACTTCTCAGTTAGTTATAACACGCCAATGTTATCTTCACAAGAGCGATTCAGAACAAAAATAAAAGTAGGATGAATTAGTGCAATTATATCTTTTTCGGTACCCTCGTTTTCCCCTCATTTTCTTGTTTCTTTTCAGCTCGTTATTTAAATCTTCTGTTGGACTTTGGCCCGAAAAAAAAGAAGATTACGTTTATGTTACGAACGACATAATCCATCAACATGTACCGAAAAAAGACTTTGATTTTACAACTGAATATATTTCTTTCATGTAAAATTCCCTTTTTTCGTTTTCCCTGTAGGACCCTGAACAAAGCTAAGATTATGAAACGCAGAATTTAGTAGTTTGAATAAGCCCCGCCACTTTGCGCCAATGTTCACCATCTTTGATCAGTATTCACCGACATCTCTCTACATTGTCAGTGCCGTAATGGCCAAGCTTGGACCATCCTAAAGATAATAAGATTCTACCTGTATGTAGCATGTTTGCAGTAGTTACCGCTATTAACGTGGTAAGAAATAGTCTTACAAGTCACAAGACGGGAAAACAACGACCAGGAAAGGGATCACAGTATTTTATACACTGAAAATGATGGGAAAATTGTGGGAGAAGCATTAAATTAACTAAATTATCTTTGATCAAATAAAAGATCTTGAACCAATACTATAACTGAAATCATGTCAGAGATATCAGAGATACTCTACTTCCCATATCTATTAAGGATACTACATATTGACCACAAAACATTCAGCTAAACCCCGGTACTCAGCTTTTAAGATACAATTAGCACCATCCAACTCCATCCAGTCTAACACCCCGGAAGCGGGATACATATTGCATTTCCTTAATGGAGAACAAAACTCCGCAGTGATGGCAACACAAAGAAAATACCTCCTAGACTAGAAGAAGAAGAAAGAGAAGAGCATAACGCACTCTGGCAGATCTGGAACGGGCGAAAGAGGATATATGAATTGCCTTTCTATATCCGAGCTCTGTGCTAGGCGGAATTTAAATTACTCTACGAGTGTCAGCAGCCGCATTGGCGTAGATGACGCTAAATGAGCTCTATCCTCTAAGACATAAATCAAACCACTTATGATTAGTTGGGAAATTTGTTTTTAACCTGTAGTATACTTTGGAAAAAGTCGGCAACAGCCTATATATCAAAGAGTGCATGTACGCTTGCTTGATGCAATTTAGGAGAAGATCTGCTGTATCGGTAACGACTATTTAGGCTATATATCACACACACACAAATAAACGCTTGTTCCGCAGTCGCTATGCTCGGGCGCTCAGACTTTTTTTTGTAAGTTCCATCGTTTCCTTATTTTATGGCTTCTGGTTGTCATCATTTTGTTGGTTGCCAGCAGGAATAGTCGTTTGTTTTTCTAAACCAGGCCAGTCAAGATGTCCTTGGTACTGGTGCTCTTTTTCATTGGATTTTTTCCTGTAATATATACAAGAGTAGCTTGTGCCTTGGTCTTCATTTGTCCCAGTATTCGCTTCGGTGTGATTCTGCCAGCCCATCCCTTGGTCAATATAATTCTAATATCTCATCCACAGCACTATGCTTGAATAGTTCTATGAACTTCGATATCGTAACCACTTAAAATCAGGTATCAAAATATGGTTATCCCATGTATCGAAATTAATCTTAGGGATGGAAATTCAGTTACAAACAAGCACTTAGACTACACATAACGTAGTCTTAGGAAACAGAAAGGTCTTATAAGAAATACCAACTGCCGATCAACCATGAGAATAATTGCTAATATACAGAAAGCTCATGGGGAGTCGCTTCCGGCTATTTATTTAGTTTGGTATGTTATATATATATATATATAGAGAGAGAGAAAATGATCATGCGGAGAAAGGTATATAACAAAAAGTAGGAAAATAATGGGCAAAATCCGCAAAAAGGAGGAAAGTGGATTCGAGCAGAAAATAGGATAGGTAACCCGAGCGATACGTATTTCTGCTGGTTGGCTTCATCAGGCCCGAACTGAATGCACATATGAAACCACAAAAGTAGATACACATGCCCACACATCCGGATACGGGTCTAACCTGAGGAAACGAAGACGGAGTGGGAAAAAACGACACACAAAGTCCACAACAACGGCCAACCTACACATTGTAGTATAAAATGGCTAGATGTGTCGTTTTTTCCCTCTCCATCTTCGTCCTCAGGTTACACCCGTATCCGGATGTGTGGGCATGTGTATCTACTTTTGTTTTTTCATATGTGCATTCATTTCGGGCCTGATGAATCCAACCAGCAGAAATACGTATCGCTCGCACTTTGCCAAAAACTGTTCAGCATTATCCTGCACCGACCCTGATGGAATGCTTTGCAAAAATGTTCGGGATTATCGAGGATTTCTCACTACTTAGCTATATGTCAACGTTCTACATAGATTGCCAGATTTGTATTACATATTTGGATAGACCTAAATACATCCGCGTTTTATCGAAGTTTTTTGAGACATCATATACATACTTTGTCTAAAAAATATGGAAGTACGTCAACCCATAATTTGACCACTTTAATAGATAAGACTTAAAGTTGCATTTTTAAACGGATTCCCTTAATTTCGCTACATAAAAACACTTAAATGGGAATCGAAAAACAACATAGGAATGGGGTTTCTTCCACTTGAATGTTTTCAGGATCAGTGAATTATGTATTTTTACGAACCCTGTACAACTAATTGATTCGAACAATCCAAGGAAAAAGTAAACTAGGTACTAGGTAGCAACCGAAGACTATAAGATATCTCCCCATAAAAAACAGTACTCGGTCTACTAAATAGTTTGATGTATTGGCTGCCCTACCTTCAGTTTATAGACAAAATGCATAATTACTATCTTAACAACCAGTCTACTAAGCGCAGTAAAATACGTAATAAAACTATAGGTTAGCCAGGTCATCAGCAAAGCACCCTGTATAACCTTCAATAGGCGAATACCATTTCCCATAGCAGCTTTGCGAGGTCTTTTAGCAGTAGATTAGTACATGAAGAACTATAGGCAAGCAACAATATTTGATGCAACACAAGTATCCCCCTAAAGATAAATCATTCTGATTTTAGTTCTGAAGAGAAATGTGTGAAAGACTGTGTCCATAAAACTTCGAAAACAAGCTCAAACGACGTCACTGCTCATCGTACTCCCTGTTGTATCTGGATAAGTAATTAAAGGAAGACTTATATGTTTGCCGCTGGAGCTGTACGCAATGTTAAGTATAAAGTTTCCATCCAGCGTTGCTTGCGTGTGCGGCCTGGTGCTGGAGCCAGGCTCCAGTGCCTCCGGTAATAATGCATTTCTTGTGTCTCTGGTCTCATCCGCGCCTCTGTGACGCTGTGACGCTGACGGATCCTATCCTCATCCCGCTCTCTATATGGACTCCAGCTAGCAAATTAGTTTTTGCCCAGAGGGCCTTAGTCCGCTGCGTCAGTGATAGAAAGAGGTATAATGAACTGAATATTTCTCGGTTCGTTACTTGATTCCATATGCACGTCGCTCATTTGTTGGTGCATAGTACAGGGTCAGATCGTAGCTAGTTAAAACTTGTTAGTAGTTGTGCGTGCGGTGGAATATCAGAACATGGAATTCGATTTTATTGTTACAAATACATTCAGTACTACAGTTACAAATGGCGAAGTTAGGCCAATGAGTAATGAGTTTTGTAGTACCGATGATGATTCTTATTCCTTCGTAATACAAGAAATGTCGACGGAGATGACACATTCATTGACTTTCCTTGATGGAACAGCTACAGAAAATAAGAACATATATGAGGATGAGGAAAAGGAAAGTGATATAATAAGAGAGATTTTTATCTATAAGCGGCTCACCTAGATTAGACTGCAGACCATTACAAGTAGTTGTTAGCAAACGTACAACGAAAAAATGCTAAAAGCGAAAAAAAATATTAATCGCTGAAACTTCGTTTTTGCACATTCCTGAGAACCCGAATCATTTTTGAAAAAATATTTACTCATAAAAAGTCCGTAGGGGGGGGGGGTTGGTTTGCAGCGAGCTTGGGGGTATATCACAATTTTTTTATGTAAGTGACATATAAATCCGAACACCCAGTTTAAATGGTTTTATTTTAATAAACGTTGGTGAATGTATTTATCTTACTGTAAATAACAAGTGAAAAAATTTTCAGCCTTATCAGTTGGACATTCCGGTTTTTATACTGCTTTTTTTTAATTCACTAACGCTCTAAAAATGAATACTTCAGCCGCAGTAAAGAATCAACGTTGGCGGATTTTGGTTCTTGACATCCTTTACGATTGATTACGATGCCTAGAGTACGGAGACCTGTACGATTTCGTTAACTTAGTGAGTTTGATAGGGGCCGTATATTGGGACTTCGGGAAGCTGGACTATCTTTTCGGGCAATTGCAGTTAGAGTGCAAAGAAGTGTAGACACTGTGGTTAGGTGTTGTCAAGCATGGCTTCGAGAAGGCCGTACGCAAAGAGCAAGGGGCACTGGACGCCGCCGTAGAACAACAGACCGTGAAGATCGCCGCCTAAGATTATTGGCCTTAAGGGACCGTTTCTCCACTACCAGGTCCATTGCAAATGAATGGTTTGCAGAACACGGAAGACCTATTGGCATGCGAAGTGTTTACCGACGAATGAGAAGTTTTGGCTTGTTTTCATACCGGCCACACTGGGTCCTCCCTTTAACTCGAGAACACCGACGTAATCGCCTTGAGTGGTGCAGACAACGGTCACTCTGGGATCAGGAATGGAACAGTATTGTCTTTAGTGACGATTCTCGATTTTGTTTAGGCATGCACGATGGTCGTGCCAGGGTTAGAAGGCGACGTGGTGAAAGGAGGAATCCACAGTTTTTTGTTGAAAGACATGTTCATCACACTGTTGGAGTTATGGTTTGGGATGCTATAGCTTATGGTTCCAGGTCACTTTAAACTTCATCAGAGGTAACATGAACGTGCAGCGTTATATCCACGAAGTTCTAGAACCCCATCTTTTACCCTATCTTGACACCCTGGCAGATCCAACTTTCCAACAAGATAATGCCCGACCACATGTTGCAAGAGTCACAATAGACTTCTTTCAACATAATGATGTCACATTGTTACCATGGCCACCAAGATCTCCCGACTTATCCCCAATTGAGCACGTGTGGGATATGATGGGTAGGAGATTGCTCAATTTGCAACGTCCTCCTCAGACTCTAGAAGCACTTCGAGAGGAGTTGGTGGTTGCCTGGAATGAGATACCACAGGAGGACATTGACCACCTGATCAGAAGCATGCCTAGGCGCGTTGGAGAATCCGTAGCACATCAGGGTGCATCCACACATTATTAAAGGTACAAGGGCTTTAAAGCAGTGCAATTATTTTGAAATTTTTATCATTTACTTATTATGCTTCATTAAGTACTTATACAAAATTTTATTAAAATAAAACCATTTAAACTGGGTGTTCGGATTTATATGTCACTATATATCAATACACTCGCAACCCCGGCAATTATATTATGCACCAATTAAACATGTTCCACACATAGATTTTGAAGTACATTTATTAGATGGATCGCTTATCCATCGCGTATGTGGTGCATCACTGCGTTAGTTACCGATCCCAGAAGGCGAGTACCGCGTAGACATAGGAGGTGGGGCGCAAAGTTATATACATTTATTAGCATTAATACTTGGAGTGTAATTCGTTGACTATGATTGATTCGGTGCCGTAATATAAGTGTTTATAAAGAGCTATAACTATCAGTTATCAAGCAATTTTACATAGAGCTCCAAACAGATGAGGCTCCCGTGTACGGATGCACTCATTGCTACAATCTGATAATCATGATAAGCCCAAAATCGTGGATTACTAGATCTGACAAAACCTGTGTATTTTTGATGCTGGTGCACTTCATGAAAAATTGCAGATTTAACTAGAAATTTATTTCGACACGAAACCTGGAAAAGGACTTAGTGAAAATTCAGATCTGTAAAAGAAATGCTGAATAAAACAATAAGATCTAAATAAAATTCAGGACTGTTTGAATTCTCTCATTGTGAAAGTTTAAAAAGGCTGTCGTGGCATCTAAAATTAAAAAGCAGTTGTTAGTAATTGTGGTTTTGATTAGTTAGTAAGTCTGGAGATAATTTGTGTACTTTTCAATCAAAAATATTTATTTTTAAGTAACCTTCAATTCACGAATTTTTTTTTATAATTTTTTTTTTATTTTGACTTACTTGTAGCTCTATGCCGAAATAGAATGGTTTTTGATATGTAAAAGTGTATTTCGGGTGTTTCATTGCCTTCAGATTGGACATAATAAATTATGACGTACAATACAATACAATATCTATTAAATATGAATTAAAATAAAAACTACATGCGACAACTAGAGATGTATAACTTCTGCTGCATTAGTCAATTAAAGCATGCCAATAAACATTAACGAAAGCTTGATCCAGGAGTTAGTCTTTCTTACCTAATTCCTGACACACAATATTTCAAATCTACAGTTTCAACTACTCTACCAAGGCTACCCATCACTATCATGTTCCACAGAAGACTGGTAGAATTTTTATTTCGCATATGCAGCTAGATTACTAATACAAAATTCGCCTGGAAATGGTAATATTTCTATTAATACTATCATCTTGTCTTCTATACATTGCTCAGACTTCAGCATGCTAAACAAATACTCGCTTAATGTTCATACTTTGTGAACGCTTGTCTCTTTTTACTTCCAGTTCCTTAATTCGAATCCCAGCACTCAAGCTGTGCTAATTCTCTTCCTACTTTGGAACTGCATCCTTGATGGTGTTAGTTTGGTTTCATGCCTTATCTCTTATATCTATATACTGATGGTAATATGGTAATAATGGGAAGTTCATGCTGTATGTTCTCATTTTTGGCTTTTTCAACGAAATTCCTATAATATATCTCATCGTGAGAGACATGTTTCACAAGCGAATATAAGTTATGAGGAAAATTTAATTTCATCACAACTTACCTTTATTAATGGAAATTGAGTTTTGACTAATATGTGTGACCTTCTTTTGTGGGAGTCAAACTACTTACTGCCCAGTACCAAACAAAAACGTAGACAGGTATTTGAGTAATTCTGTTGTCCATGAAATCCTTATTTCGATCCAATCCCTTTACTCATCCCCATCTCTAGCAAAATTCCGTCCTTTCACGATAAAACCTATCTGCAGAATATTTGATGGTTGTGTTTCCTTCTACTCAATAATCAGATAGCACGTATTGTTTCTCTCTCTTCTGATGACAAGAGCACAATGTGCCAAATAATTATGTGTGACTAACCCAGCAAAATAGTGAGTTTGATACAAAATTATATTGCTTTACCTGAGATATGCTTTTTGGATATTTTATGACATCTTCATCACCATCAACCATCTGACTGATTTCCGTCGGTCTGTCGGCCTATCTATATGTCGGTCTGTTGTAGATGTCCCCTAATCCTTGGCTCGTCTATAGCTTTAAAAGTCACGCTCAAGTTTTGATGGAACTTTCACTCAAGGTTACTACTATAATATATTTATAATCTTGGGCATTTACTCTCATAGTAAAACACCTCAATTCGTTCATAGTTGACTTTATTCTGTTTAGCCTTTGTTGCTAGGTATTGCCACGTAGTCATTTCTCTACTTACCGCAGCATTTCTGCACGGGTATTACGTATCTTGAAAAGTGACATTTCGTCGGTTTTTTGACATTTCGTAGGTTTTTCTACATAATGTTAACTCAGCGGAAGCTGTTGTACATTTATTGTGAACTCGTTTTATAGCTGTACGTGTTGCTTAAACGTCAGCGAACAGCGATCATAGCGAGCCAACGTGGACAGAACTATTTGCACACTAAAAACTACCTGTTCTGCAAGATGACATATTGTCGGTTTTTTGACGATTTTTAGGTTTGTTACATAATACCTGTGTCAAGGACGAAGTTTTTGAACATCGGTCCAATGAAGGCGGAGCTGAAGGCAAAGAACGAAAAAATAAAAACGGCACAAACTCCGTCTTTTGACATGTCAACGATTCGTATCATTTTCACAATGAAAATTGTAGAGTTTGCAGGGTATGGGAGAAGGTGGACTCATTTTTTGAAATTGGTAGATTAATATGCCTCCAACCTCAGTAATCCTACGCACCTATCCGACAAATTACACTCATCATATATTTTATCGTACATATACCCTTAAAACTGAAATATTTCCAATGCATCTCGTAGTCGGAAATCGCTGCTGTACTATCGTGGATCGCCATCGACGTGATGTGTTTATGTGAGCCCAAGGGGGTAGAAAGGGGCCATTCATCGGCAAGAGAATTAAGAGGTGTACGAGTATAAGTGTACCTGCGTCCAAAACTGTTTGAAGAACGGGGGTAGCAAATTTTCTAGGATGAGAGTCAATCCTGGGAAAAGCCTCAAATGTGTACTCAAAAGCATGCTAAATATGCAAATTTTAACAATAAACATACCAACCAAATATTTTTATCATAATCCATACGTTTGCCCAAATTACGCTACAAATGAATTTACAGGATGATTTTACCTCTAAATTTGCATACATTTTTAATGGAATTCCCACATATACATTTTTTAAGACCATTATCTTATTTCATGCATCTCACTGTTCCCTCGCCAGAGTCCGTGTGGCGTTCCCCCTTCCCCCTGTATCCCCCTATAGTTCCACAGTAGTACCCCATGGGTGTTTAGGCCTTAGGCCTTCGTGGTAGTTGGTTTATAAAAAAAACGTTCTCACTTGATGTCTTGTCTGCACGTTACTTAAGGATTACTTACACGTTATCTCTAATATAGAACTTGCCTTTGCGTGCCCAGGACCTTAACTGAATCTAGGCTAGACTAACCTCAGCCTCACTTGTCCGATTTGATCGGTTTGCCAAAAATTGATCACTTTAAATGTAACTTGCTATAGTTTTTATTTCAGTTGTAATAGAAATATCTCTGCTTCATTGTTTTTGTTAAACTTTAAAGTGTTCTGATTTGTCTTTGGCCCCACCTCCTGAACTGAGCTAATTCAATCTAGTTATGGTAGAAGGGGTATCATCTTTTCTGGGCAATCATAGAAAGGACGGTTATACCAGAAGCTTTACAACCTTTGGCGAAAAAAGGAATTCATTTCAACTACGCCCCAAGACAAAGTTAATGCATTTGAGAAACAAAATAACGAAGTTTAGGTATGTATCGGAGATTTTTGGACTTTTACTAATTACTTCTCCGTCAATCGACGAACTTGGTCAGCATTGACAGTACAGGCACATCTACAGAAGTGAAACCACGAAAAGTACAAGCCTATAATCGGAAATTGGACTTCTCAGTTCTTCGTTGCTTAGTTTAACATGCAAAAAGTTAAGCCTAAACGAACGGAGGTCTGATCTGTCAAGTAAGGGTGATATTAAAACTAGTAAATGTGTTACTTTGCATGATTCTTCTATGGACAGACTGATTCCTAATGTCTACACTTGGCCACCGCAGATTGGCTGCCAATTTACATGTCAGAAGTTTAGGGACTCTCGTGGAAACAGATCGGTTAAAACAGATCTGGGGTACTGCGGTCAGTAAGTGTTTAAAAACGTTCAAGTTGTGAATGCAAATATGTTTCCATACTTGAGCAATGACAGCCATGCTAGACCGTATCTCATGAAGTTAGAGGACAGAATTTTGAACTGGAAGCATTCAAGAAACCAGTAATGTTGCACTATGAAGAAAATCTCATATAACCTGGACTAAAAGTTGCATCTTTTACTAAGAATTTTTTTATTCGGATTCTAAGGGAACAACTCATGATATCATATTACACACAACTTCTTGCTGGTCCAACAAGCCGTAAACAGACGACAAGCCCGTATCCTGATACTATCACGGTGCCTTACGTACCAACGAACAAAAGACAAATAGGGGAGCAAGGGTATCCTGATTTACGATGAGAAGTCGCTTCTTTATTTCTTTCTTCTATCTCTATGATGTTGTGCCGAAATGTATCGGAAGGGGGTATCGAAGGTGGAGACAGTGGCATGGCAGACTTTGAAGTGAGAATGCATAGAAAATAAAATTTTCAGGACTACTAATGAGTGAGTGAGTGAAGCGCAATTTTTCCTACATGGGAAAACACATTGCGCACTTTGTCCACGAATAAGGACATGGACATGTTGATTGGCAAGATTCTGAAAAAAAAAATCACACCAATTCATGGAACAACATCTCCTTTGTCATATCAAATGCACTCTATTCAGAAATAATGGGAAGCACTTATCTTGACTTGCAAAAATATCACAGAAGGCTTGTTTCGTTACTCGTTGACAGACGATCGAAACAGCGTTCATGCTTTGCAAGCTCCGCTACCGAAAACAGAAAGCTAAGCATAGAAACAAAGTTGCGCGTATTGCCAAAAGTAAAAACATTTTGTGAAAGCTAAGCGAAGAGCAATGTCGCAACTCTATGGCAACTGGTCGTTGTACAGGGTGGCCCATCCATGTGTGGACGGAACATTACTCATAAACAAATACATTTTGGGGAAATCTGTTTATAGGATCTTATACATGACAGTTGAAAGCGAATTTTGAAAATATTGGCCATTATACAGGGTGGTCCCAATTTCGACCTACATATCAAAGTTGTGATTTTTCAACTGGAATGCCTCGAATTTTATTGCATATTTGGGTAAACCAATGTAAAAGAAGAAAATTGATATGACATACTATGGGGTTTTGGTAATTAGCTACTGATATATAAGGTGTCTTGTCTATAAAAACCTCCACTTCGGCAACCCCTTAATCCGCCATTTTGAAATTTGGAGTGCTGAATTTTGTATCAAAAAAAAACTTACCTCAGGTCTTATCTTATTTATTACTTTTTAGAATTTTAATTTTTGCTCATACAGGGTGGTCAAAAACGCAAATTAGGGTTTTTCTCAAAAATTTCAAATGCATCACGTTGTATATTTGTGCAAGTTTGGATTCATTTTTTTATAAGATTTTTTTGATACTACGCACATAAGGGTTTTAACGGCTACTTTTTCGGTGATTAGCACGCCTTTTATGGAACGGCTTATTCCCCAAAATATCGCAGCATCCAAGGAAACAAATAAATTTTTGATTAGTTATTTGATTGAAACTGTCAAAATTAGCTTTGTGAGCATTATAATAAAAACGTGTTTGAAAATGATTTTTTCTAAAGAAGAAATGGTCAATATGGTATTCGTTTTGGGCGAAGCCCAAAGAAATAGTTTCCTAGCATCTCGCATTTATAAGCAACGCTTTGAATCAAGTGGAGCAGTGGTATATAGTAAAAAATGTATAAATAATCCAAGTGTCACCAATGAGGTGAATCAGATTTTCTGTCCAAAGGATTATTCACAAGCATAGGTACCATCCATGCTTGCATCAAGATCAAAGCCTTCGTCCTCAGGATTTCGCAGCTCGAATGGAGTTTAGTAGAATAATGCTAAATAAAGTGAGTGAAGACACTACTTTCCTGGATAAGGCTCTATTTAGCGATGAGGCAGCTTTTAACAGCATAGGTGTTGTCAACAGGCATAACATGTACTATTATGCGACGGGAAAACCTTACTGGGTTAGGCAAATAGATTTTCAAAATAAATCGAGCTTAAATGTTTGGGGAGGAGTTATTGGCAGACAAGTTATCGGGCCTTTCTTTTTCGACAACAGATTAACAGGTACAGAATACTTGAATTTTTTGATCGAGCATTTGCCTTTACTTTTGAAGGATATCAACCTGCAAACTCGGATGCATATGTACTTCCAACATGACGGCGCACATGCACATTATCTTAATCGTCTGCTTAACTATTTGGACATATGTGGTAACAATCGTTGGATCGGTCGTGATGGGCCTATATACGTTATTGGCTTCCTAGATGACCAGATATGACACCGATGGACTTCTTTCTACGGGGCTAAGTTAAGCCAGAGGTTTATAGGTATCCACCGTCTACTATGGAAAATATGAAGGTAAGGATTAAGGATGCTTTTCTGAACATAAGGGAACACATGCTGAGGGATGTGCAACGGTCATTTATCTAAAGACTACGGCTCTGTATGGTGGAGATATTTTCGAGCAGTTTTTGTAGATTAGATCTTGAGTAGTAATAGTTGTTTGTTTATGTTGTTGTTATAGTTGTTTTTCTCTATTACGCTTGAAGCTGATTCATATTGTTCTGATTGTTATTAGCTTTTATCTCAAATCTATACTCCTAGTGGCAATATGGAACTAGCCCGCTGCTTGTCTTTTGTTTCCATGGATGCTGTGATTTTTTTACTTAATTTTGGTGTGTTGTTCTACTAAAAGCTTAATAACCCAAAATCTAGTGATTTTATCTGAATCAAACCTTATACCAAAAAAAGCTTATAAAAAAATGAATCCAAGCTTGCACAAATATACAGAGTGATGCATTTGAAATGTTTGAGAAAAAGTACAATTCGCGTTTTTGACCACCCTGTATGAGCAAAAATGGAAATTCGGAAGAGTAACAAATAAGATAAAAGCTGAGGTGTGTAAGGTTTTTTGTTATACAAAATTCAGCACAGCAAATTTCAAAATGGCGGATTGAGGGTTTGCCGAAATTGAGGTATTCTGTTTAAAAAATCCCAACTTTGATATGTAAGTCAAAATTGGGAGACCCTATATAATTGTCAATATTTTAGAATGTGCCCACAAATGTCATGTATAACATGCCATAAATAGATTTTCACAAAAGGTATTTGTTTATGAGTAATATTAGGTCCAGGCATGGATGGGCCACCCTGTATACACTAACCAAATGTATTCCAGAAAACCAAATCTATTCTAAATACTTGAAGATAGCCTACCTAATGCTATATTCCCGCATCCAGAAAGTTATACCAGATAAAATCAGATACCGTAACGTCATCTGTATATAAATTGGTCACAGCTCTATGTACTATATATACTTTGAAGTTGAGTCATTAATTTTCAGATAATGATTGTAGAAGGAAGATAAACCAAAATATGTGTGTAAAAATAAAAAAAAATAAAAAAAAAAATTTACCTTGTTTTATAAAGTATCCTCCCGACAAGTATTTCAGTGCGGACCTGTATTTGATCGTGAGGTCCCCTGTGAGGTCTTAAGTCACCTGATTCACAAGCCCGTTGTACTACATTAACAAAGGCACGAGGGGTTGGTTGCACTCGATTGGGAAACCGATCCACATAAACATGTGCCATTTTTTATTTCGTTTGAGCCACGCAACACATAACCACTATTCACTGACACTAACTGTATACAAATGAATGAGATACCTGTAAAAACATCGTTCCAAATTCTTTCGCTTTTTTGTTTCCGATGCGATGAACCGATACGGCGGATTATATCCATTGTCGCCAAACACGACCACATAATATTGTTATTGAGACAGGGCGGTACTCAAACTTCCAAAGGGCTATAACTTTGTTACTTTAATTTTACCAGGAAAATGGTAAAGGAAAAAAACATTTCTTTTGATCAGATCTACTCACTGTTAAAATAAATGACTCAACTTCGAAGTCACCCTGTATATATATATATATATATATATATATATATATAGGTGAAAAATTAAAGCTTCCGCCTTTTGTTGGGTACTTCGACAAATCGTGCAATCATCAAGTGGCTTCACGATGTAATGCTTTAATGTTTTAAATTACATATTTTTATTCTGTTTTTAACGTGTTCTTGTCATATTTTGTATAATTTTGACCATTGTACCATCTATCCAGCTCTCACCATGTTACTGGACGTTTCCCTCATCCTATACGTAAACAACAATTAGCAACATCCTCACATACTACTCTCCTGATGATGATGGCCAAGTCCATTGAAAGCTAGAGAGAATTAAAAAAAGTATAAAGAGCCCTCTTTGCTTAAATTTTGTCGAAGTACCCAACAAAAGGCGGAAGCTTTAATTTTTCACCTAACTGGTCTAGACGACAATGACCACGTCTCAAGTTATATACAGGGTGACTTCGAAGTTGAGTCATTTATTTTAACAGTGAGTAGATCTGATCAAAAGAAATGTTTTTTTCCTTTACCATTTTCCTGGTAAAATTAAAGTAACAAAGTTATAGCCCTTTGGAAGTTTGAGTACCGCCCTGTCTCAATAACAATATTATGTGGTCGTGTTTGGCGACAATGGATATAATCCGCCGTATCGGTTCATCGCATCGGAAACAAAAAAGCGAAAGAATTTGGAACGATGTTTTTACAGGTATCTCATTCATTTGTATACAGTTAGTGTCAGTGAATGGTGGTATGTGTTGCGTGGCTCAAACGAAATAAAAAATGGCACATGTTTATGCGGATCGGTTTCCCAATCGAGTGCAACCAACCCCTCGTGCCTTTGTTAATGTAGTACAACGGGATTGTGAATCAGGTGACTTAAGACCTCACAGGGGACCTCACGATCAAATACAGGTCCGCACTGAAATACTTGTCGGGAGGATACTTTATAAAACAAGGTAAAAATTTTTTTTTATTTTTTTTTTATTTTTACACACATATTTTGGTTTATCTTCCTTCTACAATCATTATCTGAAAACTAATGACTCAACTTCAAAGTCACCCTGTATATATATATACTTAAACAAGTTTGCATCTCAAAGATGGCGCACTCTATAAGAGCATATAAAAGCATCTATGCGACACTAACCTATAGTAAATTGAAAATCAGCTGTGACAAATTCTCATAGATGACACTCCGGTATCCCACTTTATCTCGGATAATTTTTTGGACTCGCCAATATAGCATTATGTTGGCTTTCTTCAGGTTAAATACATTAATCGATGATTACTTATACTGCATTACATTAAGTAGGATACAAATAATTTGGCAATGAGCCATGGGCATGGCATTACATGAGAAAAGTCGGAAATGTCAAAAAGAATGGCCAAGTAGAAAAATGTTGCCCGTTTACAAGCGCCACATGAAAGTCTACCGTCTGAAGTATTCAATTAGTACCTTCATGTAGGAGTGGCATAAGTTTTGTTCCAACCCGTCAGAGAACCGTTCTATAATGGTGATGCGCATGCGCATTTAAGAAATACTCTTCCAATATATTTGGTATCGTAACGGGTCGGTTCTGCATTTCGTTCCATCCAAGGTTGGGATCGTTGCGGAACGGTTTTGTAGCAGTAAACTCGGAACCTGCATTGAAAATGGAGTTAAAGTAGCTGACCTGTACTCAATTAATTACTGTATAGTTTGTCGATTTGACTCTTATCCCATATAATGCGCAAACATGATCTGTGGACAAATAAAATATCTATCTGCGCAGTAAAGCTGCTGACAGGTGATTACCTCTAACCTCAAACTGAAACCGTCCTCTGATAGCCTGTGTATTTTCTATTTGAAGACAATATTTCAATATTTCATTGCGATAAGTATTGACCAATTTGCCATCTGTCACTTTGTAGTTACAAAAACGATTCCAAAACCGTTCCAACCACCTTCCAGCCTAGAAACAATTATAAATCATGGCCAGTCAGCGCATGCGTATAAAAGCCTATCAAATGATAGCCGGACGGTCTTACCATATACTAAGACTTGAGACTGGAACAAATCTATAACTGATGCATTTCTTGTTGTTAAATGCAATAAGAAATGCCGATAAGC
Organism: Acanthoscelides obtectus; assembly: GCA_963669975.1. NCBI lineage: Eukaryota > Metazoa > Arthropoda > Insecta > Coleoptera > Chrysomelidae > Acanthoscelides > Acanthoscelides obtectus. The sequence goes on from CAVLJG010000005.1 coordinate 62,528,780, forward strand.
CCGATCCACGGATTAGTTAAATGTAAATAAAATGTAAAATATGCAGAGCTGTAGTTGTTGTAGTAGTGGGGTCTCGAGCCTGGCAACTAGGCCACTTTTCACCCTTTTTGCCGACCCCGTAGCACCATCATTGCACTACTCACTCCACGAGATAACTACTGGTAACTGGTTATTGAATAAGCCAGCTCAAAGCGATGAGATGAACCTATTATTATTGCACCAACGTAAGTGATACAGACAACAACACAACATCCATGGCACATAATTTAACATCCGAAGCGAAGATTCGAACCCGTGGGTCCCGGGTTGCTAGTCCGATGCGCTAACTAACGAGGTATGAAGGCTCCAACGTTGGATAATCACTCTAGGAGGAGGCAAAGCTTTAAACACCCTCAAATACACCTGAATATGCCCCTAGCCCTGCTAGAAGGACTCTTCAGGCTTTTCAGCATTATTCTGTCCAACTCTATACATCAAAAACTAGAACAATCACTCTTAGTACTTCACTTCGAATTTCTGTCTCCCTTCCCCTACTTCTTTAGTAGGAAAGGTGGTATCAAGTAGGTTGACCCTGCACTTCCCATGCAACGCTATCATCAGCTTATAAGAACTATAGAATTAAATAGATCAATTTAGTCAAACATGCCCGAACAGGCAGGCTCTGTTTCCACTCCTTTGAGGACGTCTGTCCTACCGACCATCCCACAACTTTTCGAATTGCGATGAGAGACTGCCAACAGCAGCGGCTATTGTAGCTCGCAACAGGTATTCTCGTTGCGCTCAATGTAGGTATCGAAAATATTGCTATCACTTCAAGTCGTATGCGGCGAAATGTATGTGTGGAATATATCTAATAGGCGCGTAGATTTACCCGGGTTAGAAAAGTATGTGTATTCTAAAAATCACCAAAAATGAGCAGGAGTATCTAAAACGTCAAAAAAACGATCAATCTCCATGCTTTTCGTTTTTTGACCACTTGACAGAGACCTACAAAGCTTTTTCGTCATTGGCATAAGCGATACGTCCCTGCGGACATGAATGACATGGTTTTTTCTGATGGACATATCATGTAATATCAATATACTCAAAGCTACAATACTTTGCAGCCAAATAACGTGGGGAGTAAAATTATGATAGAAGCGCTGCTTTTATCGATTACGCAATATTTAAGGAATCCTAAGACAAGATGTAATGATGTAATCGTTAGTTCGATTGGAAATCGTCTCCTATATCACTTCAATGTATTTGGATGCAAGGCTTTGAAACACCCTGTATGAGAGTATTAACATGATATCGAAATTATGTAATCTCAGGCAGTTATAACATACTATACTGCGATGGACTAGTATTTATTCCTTGCTCCTTTTTTGGAGTGTACGCTACTGCTTCCACTTATTTATCGAGGCGCAATAATTCCGCTACAATTCTGATAACATAACGGTAGACGATCACGATCACCCTCCCTAACAACCCACCGTATCTCTCACCGTTATCTCTTCTGGCTAATAAAAATATTTTTTGTTTATTGCCTCTATGGATATCAGGATCTGGAGACAAGGCAGCCTCTACGACTTTGCCTAATGTGCCGAATCATGATATTTATTAATGATATTATTGTTTGGGTCCCCGTAATTTGGAAGGGCTCGTCGTAATAAGTTCCGGAAACGTTAAGTATGTTATATGTTCAACGACGAACGATGAATGTGTTTTTCTTCTATGATATATGATGATTAAATGAGGAAGAAGTGTAACGGGGATTAGGACAAGGAAGTGCGGGGAGTGAAGAAGAGAAGGGCTGATTACATGTTCTATGTTATATTTTTCTGATATGCAATATTGAAAGAAATGGTAAGTAACATAAACAGCACCTCCAGTATTGGTTTAATGACACAAAATGTCGTTACCAAAATTTTATGCCAATTTTAGGACACCATAAGACTATATTTTTAATAGAAATCATACATCAATCCACTTTTTATTTAAATACAGCTCAAAATAATGTGTTGTCTCCTTTAGACTGCAAGACTGCAATCTACTTACCGTAGACTGGCGAACTCTTTGGAATACACTATTGTGATTTCTCATTTATGTAATTGCACCCAGCTATTTCAATCTGATGCTAGTTGATTGTTAGCAGAATTGTAACATCGTTGCGTTGGTTCAGGAGAAGTGACAAGATTAATCCCAAAAGAGACCCAATTCTCGAGTTCTGGGAAAATTGTCTCGTGAGAAAATACTTTAAAGATGCATTCCTTCGTGAGCGAGATATTCCTACATCTACATCTGATGATTTCGAGGATCCGAGAGTTTGGTCCCAGGATCTCTTAACTAATATCTATGAGGTCTACCGAAAAGTCCTGTCCGTTTCCACGTTATAACAAAATATTTTTCCATAGTTTGGATAAATTGCATTGAATAATATAATATTCTTCTTTATAACCTGTTTCATTCGTAATATCAAATCTATACCGGGTGTTTCAAATTCGATCCTCACTATTGGGATCTCGGAAACGGTAAGAAATACGAAATCGCTTAAATGGTCGCAAAGTTGAGTATTTAAATTAGGTAACTAACAAAATACCCATTAGAAAGTTTCAAAATTCAAAGTAGTTTCGGAGAGAGGTGTAAAAAACCGAATTTTCCCAAAATCGTGTTAATTTTTTTTACCTTGCTAGTAGTAGGATTTAAAAGTAAACTGCTCATTTCGATTGCCGCTTTTTCTCTTCTTCAAGATGGCAAAATCAGAATTCCTCACATGACATTCCGTCTTTTGTCCACCGACAGAGTCATCTAGTTCATCTAAATCAGAATTGCACTACCCTCGTTTCTAGAGGAGAAATATGCAATTTTTCTTAAAATACCACTTCAAATAAAATATGAAATAAACAACGATAATTCCATAAATTGGGTATATTACATGACCTGAAAAGTGACATTATGTCGGTCTTTTTGACATGATGTAGGTTTTTTATGACATTATGTAGGTTTTCCTACAAGACGTCAACTTTGAACTAGTGGTCGTTCACTCCATGCTCACATGTAGCGAGCGCGGAATGAACTATCTGAGAGTTTCAAGGCCTACTAGGTAATTCTATTTTTGAAATAACTAAGGTTTGGCAATGTCTATGCATGACATGTTATATATTTTTGGAATCAGAGTTCAGAATCATATTCACATATGCAAAAATCTAATATGGCGTCCATCAGAAAAAATAAAGTTGATGGCCTTCAGCCAAGAGACACAATATCACATTGAATTCTAATTATACCATCTTGTAGCGGATAAAAAGTGGCAATGCTATTGTGCAATTTATTCTGAAATCTCACTTCAGATATAGTCAGGAGAAATTAAAATGATTTTGGGAAAATTCCGTTTTTGCCGTTTCTTTCAGGAAGTACTTTAAATTTCAAAAAATTATAAACGACATTCTGTTAGTCACGTAAATACACAACTTTGCGCTCATTTAGGCCACTTCGTATTTACTGTTTCCGAGATCTCAATGGTGACTTAGAAACACCCGGTATATTCAATTTGATAAAGGGTATAATCTCTTTGAGCGAAGAATCGATCCAGCGCTATTTGAATATCGTCTCTGCTTTTTAACTTTTTACTCTACAGAAAATCTTATAAAAACAGATTATAGTAGCAGGGTGCTAGATCTGGAGATAATCAGTGCTATTGTAAAGTTGATTCTAAATTGTGGAGGGCCGCGGGACTGTAAGAGCGTTCAGATATAGTTAAGGTAATAAGGTAATCGACACCCGAGCCATACAAAGACAATGTAGGATTGGCACGTACCTGAGAGTTCCAGTCGCCTGGTCTGGAGGAGCTCCTCTCTCTTTGACAGCCTCTTCTTAAGTTCAGCACACTTGCCTTAGAGGATATATTGTACCGGCTTAACTAGGATCCTTTTGTCGAGGTTTTGAAGACGACCATTGCCTTTACCGATCTTTACCAGATTGACTTCACGAAATCTTCTTCCTCTTGTGCGCATGTTTTACTGGTATGCGCCCGTGCCAAAGGGTTTTAATTTGGATGGATTTTGAGTTCAAAATAATAAGGTATGTTTTAGAACTTGCATGAACAATCAGGGATATGATAGAATTTCCAGACTTAACAGTATAATTTTTGAAGGATCTCTGAAACAGTTCGTGGTCTGGCATGACCACTCCATAGTATACTGTACTTTCTACTAAACATCGCCGCACTTTTTTCTTGTAGCTGTGACACAAGTTTGCTTAATTGCTGAAAGTGCATCAGATTTGGCTTTTCATTTGGTTTCAACAGCTCATTACGTATTGCTCCTCGAATGTTCCACCTCACAACCTATCTTTAGAGATGGAGGAAGCAAGTTTTCCCAGTTCACAGTATGCTCTTTTCCTTATGATATCTTCATCCGTAATCCACTTTTTATCTCGATTCGATCCAAAAAAGATTCGATTCTGTATACCGTGAATTTTCCATTCAAGCTCCTCGTACTTAACTTATCTAGCGCCTATCTCAAATTGTTTTGAAATTTGCGACTACAATTTTCTCTTGGCAGTAGGCGAGAGGACTAAAATGTAGAAGCAAATTTGCACCAGGTTATCGCCCGCCAAGCTTCTGTTTCATATTAAGGAGCGTGATTACGAAAATAAATTAATGATTTCGTTCGTTGTCCCACAGACGGGAGACCAGGCCTAGACCACACGCTGATGACTAGCCGAGAAGCACGAGACAGCTGTCCGTGCTTGCCGATCTTTTGGTCGGACGGACGAAGCATCATGTTTAGTTTATTCAATGGCAAGCAGCCAGTTCCAACAAGTAGTTGCTATGCGCTCTCCGCAGTAGTCGATTTTGGTGATAAATGGGGTTTTTGCGCTGTCTTATGTTGCATTTTTTAGAGGTTTTGATGCAAATTTAACAAATTTTTCAAATATATTTTATCCAGAAATTTACACTTTATAGTATTATAACTTATCGTAGTAGAATATTGCATTGTCAAATTTCACTGTCGTTAGAAAAGGTGTTGTGGAGCCACGGAGACAAAATCTAAGAGTAAAAGATGGAGATAAGTAAAAGGGATCGAGAGGCACAGCAGCAGCTATTTTGGCTTATTGAAATCAGCATATTATATATTATCCGTTATTCTTTAATTGTTCTCTTAAAATTGAAAAAATGGAGCGTGCTCGGGAATGTCAAGTTGTCGTTTTTTTGCAAGTTTGCGATATTCCCTTACATCACAGAAAAATCATCAGATTAGAATTCATAACGATCGATTTTTTCACTTTTCTGATGCCCTAGATGTTCCGCTCTACATAAAGGGCTTATATAATGTGGAGGTATGCAAGGTATACCTCCTTATAGTAATCTACCGCCCTTGGGTAAATCCCTATTCGGCTCCCTACTATTATTTTTGGGGTTACCACGTGTCTAAATTGAAGTTTAATCCTTGCCCTGAAAAACTCCGCAGAGTATTTTACATTATTTTTGTGTATTTTAAATCAATCTTAAATCTTGCTTTGTAGGCTAACAAATTGCGAACTTTCACATAGAAATCAGCTGCATACTTGATTGCAAAGATTAAAATGCAAGTTAATCAATTTTTGCACTACGAACGAGATGGTGTTTGTGAAATGAGTATGGAACGTCATGATTTTTGATTTGCGTTAGATCAAAGTGAATGTAGCGACATAAAGTGAACAAAATTCTATACAATAAATATCTCCCATGAGAAGGCCAATATAATAATAATGACTAGACACCGAAAAGGTTTTATTGGGACACCTCCATTTGAAAAACTATTTAACAACCATTAAACAGCTACCAAACATGTCATTCATTTCTCATTGCTTTGAACTCAAAGTATAATCCATCCGTGAATTTTCTGTCGGCTTGCTCCAAGAAAGTTGCAAATTGTTCGAAACTTCTCGATGCGACCTGCCGTTAAGCCAGAACGAGTTGAGATATTAACGTACCTTTCTACCTTCACCTTTATGCTCTGACCAAAGATTCGCGCTTCTATAGTTTAATTGCATGTCAAAAAAGTGGATGGAGAGACATTATGACTTTTTTTCTACATTATATTTTTTGACATTATGTAGGTTCTTAACTTAGCACTAGCTGATGGACACTCGTTTTGTAGTTGTGCGTGTTGCCTAAGAGTCATGATGCCTCAGTTATCAATGTTTGGTTCTGATGTGATGTAAAATCTGCTTCAGAGATGGCATTATTGGAGTTCCAAGCTGTAAGTTGTATACTATAACTAGAAGGAAACGGCAGCGCATAAATGCATGGTGAGGATTTGTGTGCTAATGATATGTGCTGATAATTCCTTTGGTTTTTTGTCTCAAATGCACTTACTTGAGACTCAATGGTAGAAATTAGTTGCACATCCACTTTTTCTTATTCATTCTGGAAATTACATATGCAAATTTGCTGAATGTCAAAAATGATAGAGATAGGAAAAGAAAATCCCTAGTTGGTGAAGGCCAGGTGAGGAAATATGCTACAGACAGGAATATATATGAAAGTGAAAAGGTTACTACATAATTCTTTAATTGCATTCATTAAGTTTTAAGGAAATTTATTTTGCGATGTCAATAGAAAATACAAATCAGATGTGAGGCATTGTGAAATGTTTGATGTATGATGCGTCATTCCTAATTTTTCTATGATGTGGCTTAATTACACACAGCGTGGGTGCGGTAGCGATTTCCCGTAGTGCTCCTCAAAGCTTTTGAAAACACAAAAAAAAACAAAAAGATCGTAATTTATAACTTTGAACATAACCTGTCTTCAGAAAGGACAACATATAAATAACCGGTCAGGCACAGCTAATAGATATACTTCATTGCCAGCATTTGCAGTAATAATGTTTTCACACAGCAAATAGTCGTATACTGAACACATGCAGACCAATACACATAATCATCCAGATGCGATCCTGCTATTCAACTAACATTCTTTCTTTCAATCTTCTCTACGGACTTCACGTCTTCACAAAATATATACTTGCTTTCTGCAACCAACAATGCGTGTAGTTGAGTCATTCCTCCATAGATGGACGCTCACTGCGATCATAGCGAGCAAACGCGGAATAAACTATTTGCACCCTAATAACTACCTAGTCTACAAGATGACATTTTACTGTTTTTTTTTTGACGTTTTATAGTTTTTTACATAATACCCGTGTCGATTTGCCCGAAGCACCTAAAAACTTCAGAGAGCCTGGCGGCAACCAACCTTCAAAGTAAATTCGTCTTTTGTTTTGCAATGTAGAGAGATTCATCTTAATATAGCTACGAGGAACCAGTACAAGGTGATTCAAAAAGCCACGGGAATATTTATACAACGGAAAGTGCAACTAAAAGTAACATAAAAAAATCTTAAAAACATTGTTCCTGAGATGGCCCTCATCACATCATACGATTTTCAATTTCTAGTTTTCTCAGCTAATGGTAATTTTCAAAGTAGGAAGAATTGTTTTTTACACATTGATTTCATCTTAAATATTCAAACCGATTTCAAAAAAATATAGTCTAACAAAAATTTTCTCAAATATCCGATTCATGTAAAATCGAAGACGTCCAAAGATGCTATACAAATACATGCTTCAAAAAAGTTAGTGGCATAGAAAATGATTTCTATTTTTCTTCTACAGGTGTCAAAAGTCTCCGATTGTTACGACACTTGTGAAAATATTTATATGTATTGGTCACACTGTCATTGCTTCATGTGAAAGAACTTGAGTTTTATTTTTTTATTTAGAAATTATATTATATCCAGGGTGACTTGTAATGTCACATATTCCTGTTAAGGGGTGATAGATTAGCTCAAAAGCAACCGATTTTGTCCTATCATGTCTTATCCAAAAGTTAACCATTTTTGAGTTATTTGAAGTTAAGTTTTTTATTTTTTATTCCGATTTCAGACGGTTAAAATTGAAATACAAATAAACTGCATGCTTCATTTTGAGTTTTTTGTTATCGTCGCATAGCAGATATTCCAATAGTTCATAATAAGTAATAAAATGTTGAAAAGCTACAAAAGTTTTGAAATTACGCTTTTCTTTTCTTTTCTTTTTTTTTAATAACCTATTCGATATTTTCTGTAAAAAATGTCCTAGAAATGAAATGTGCAAATTATGTAAATAATATCTCTATCTAACAAGCTTTCATTTGATATTAAGCGTTCAATTATCTGAAGTACATGCAGAGAAACTTCAATGACACCCACAGAGGCTGGATTTTTAAGGAATTTGTATAACCTGTTTGAACAAGTCGTTACTGTCCTCAAAGGACTCGCATGCCATGATTGTTTTATGGCATCGGCTCGACGAGGAAGCGAGCGAGAAGAGCTGACTTAGTGGAGGAGTGAGAGAGAGAGAGCTGTTATTATTAATCATTGTAGTTACGCCATCGCCGCACGCCGAGTGAGAATTAGGTTTAGTTGGTATCAACTACTGGGTACGCGCACACGTTTTACGCACGATTATTATTTTCGAGTTTCCCAGTTCATTTCGAGTGGTTTCTTTATCATCATGGCAGACGCAGAAGATCCGCCAGGACCTCGCCATAGCGAGCACGGGCAAACTTTTACAAATGAAGAATACGCAGACATAATGTTCTGTTATGGTATGGTTTACTGTGCATACTGCAAGATTATACCCTTATCATTACACGCCTGTGCATGTGATTGAAGAGGGCGATCCTGCAAGACAATTAGATTTCTGCAGGTACATGTTACAAACAGATACAGAAGATCCAAACTATTTTAAGAAAATTCTGTGGACCGATGAATCGAAGTTTGATAAGGACGGGATCACTAACTAACCTAATGCTCATTACTCGGCTGATAAAGAAGCTTTAAACCCCCGAAAAATAAGACCGACGGGGTCTCAGAACCGGTTTTCAGTCAATGTGTGGATGGGCATCATTGATGGATATTAAATTGGTCCTCATTTTCTACCCGCCAATTTAAATGGAGAAGTGTATGAAGAGTTCTTGAAAAATCACTTGTTTCCATTAATGGAAGACGTCCCATTGGCGACGAGACAAAATATGCGGTTCCAGCGCGTCGGCTGTCCCGCACACTACAATAGATTAGTACGGGCGTATTTAGACTCTAAATTTCCAAAGCAATGGATTGGCAGAGGCGGGCCCATTGCCTGGCCAGCAAGAAGCCCAGATCTCACACTGATGGATTACTATGCGTGGGGACATATGAAAATCCTGGTGTACGATGTTTCGCCCGTACCAACGCGCGATGAATTAATTACAAGGATAATCAGTGCAGCTGACCAAATAAAAAGCCGCTCAACAAATAGAGTTACCAAAAGTGAATTACGTAAGAGAATGCGGGCGTGTATTCGTAACAGGGGATTACAATTTAAGCAGAATCTGTAAAATACTAAAGGAAATGTAATTAAATAAAACTGTAATTAAAATAAAAGCCTTTTATTTATCCTACGTAATTATCGTTCGTACAACTTTACTCATCTTTTTTAATTTTATGTCTTTGTACTTGAGTTAGTTGTAACTTTTATACCTCAAATGAAAGCTTGTTAGATAGAGATATTATTTACATAATTTGCACATTTCATTACTAGGAGATTTTTTACAGAAAATTGCATTTTTTATCGAATAAGTTAGTAAAAAAATAAGAAAACCATACATTTCAAAAGCGTAATTTTAAAACTTTTGTAAGTTTTCAACATTTTATTACTTATTATGAACTATTGGAATGTCCGCTATGCGACGACAACCAAAACCTCAAAATCAAACATGTAGTTTTTTGTATTTCAAATTTAACCGTCTGAAATCGGAATAAAAAAATAAAATTCAAATAACTCAAAAACGGTTAACTTCTGGATAGGACATTATAGGACAAAATCGGTTGCTTTTGACCTAATCTATCACCCCTTGACAGGAATGCGTGACATTACAAGTCACCCTGTATATATAATTTACAACACTCTGTACCTCGATATGAAAGAAGTAACCTTTCGTGTTACTATGGGCTCTACGAGTACTTTCTGTCAATAAGAATTACAGCTATTGTATTTCGTTGGATCCTGCAGATTTGTTATGTAAAAAATCTCTATAATGTCAAGAAAATCAGTAAAATGTCAACTTGTGCACTAGGTGGCCGCTAGCTTATTACACGCCTACTATTTACAAGTGACAATGAAGTAAATGTCAGGTAAGTCGAAGGTGACGTTTTATAGGAAAACCTACATTCTTTCTGGTCCTGAGGCACCTTTAATGTACGAGTACCTACGTACTTAAGAATATAACTGAACAACAAGTACATTTTTAAAAAATACAAAAATCCAGACTGCAGTTACTGAAAAGAAGGAAACTTCAGTTATGTCATGAAACGTCAAAATCTATCAAGCAGCTGTAACCCGTGAAGTAGAAATTTGCATTTCGTTCTAACGGGACACCGGACACTTTCGCGCCGAACGCCTTGGATGCCAAAATCTATCAAGTTGAAGCTTGCGTTAAAGAACTTATAATACTGATTTTGATTTTATAAAAGTTTAGTATATAGTTTTAGTCACCATTCTTGGCGGTTACGTCATCAACGCCATATGAAATAAGTAAACAGATCGAGTATCCGTACCATGGGCGGAACACTGCGCAGACTAATCTTCAGCGCATTTGCTACTCTCTCCAGTAAGCATGAAATGAGTGAGCTGTTCTCATTCTCTTCCTGGAAATACTCTAATAAATTTAGCACGCGCTGTCGGCCGGTCGTATTTCCGGGCATTACACAATTTTATACTGAAGATTGATAACAGGACAACCCGAATTGCACGCAGATGTCAAGTAAGTTGTCACTCTGACAAATATGATTGAAGGGCACTCATACGTAATAACAAAGTTTTCGAGACGGAGACACACAACTAAAAGCTTACCGAACATATGTTCATACACAGAGGTAGGTGGCATGTGTATGTATGAGGGAGATGGAGATATATGAAGGGATACTGATAGTCTTACTTTAACCCGCCAAGAACGGTGACTACAACTATTCCGTCACTTGCATTTCGAGACAATTCTAGAGGCACTTCAAATGTCAAAGTGCATCCAGCCAATCAAGCTGTAGGTCGTGAAAAAGGAATATCAAACTTGAAATTTTCGATTACGAGTCGGCATTGAATTTTATAGAATTTTAATGCTTGTAACAGTCATGAGAATTAACATCTTCAAACAGTAGTATGACGAAATTACTGAAATTGGAGAATAATTGTAATGTTTCCAATTTTCGACAATGAATAGTTGTAATCAATCAAGTACATTGTTCTGGCAGGAGTAATAGTCAAGCGGTCAAGTGTCCCTCCTGAACCTCAAAAGACAAAAAGGACTTGGACGCGGGTGCGCATAGACAACGGTGGCCCTTAAAGCAATTAGGACCCACTAATGTCTTGTCCAGCATCGGGAAAGGGCAAAAGGCCTAAGCGCTTAACGATGTTACTGCTTCTAGTATATATCGCAGGACAAATTACTCGCCGCTAATGTGTTCTGGTTTATAGTTTCCTCTTCAGGGTGCAAGCGAGGTGGCTATTTGGAACAGGTAGTAGCAAGATTTGTGAATACAGTGTTTCCATCTCAAATAAAAATAACATTTTTGGGCTGGAAGCTATGTTGGCAAACTATGGGGAAGGCTCAATGACAGGCGAAATCAAATCTTGATAACTACTCCAGGAGATCGCCAGTTACCTCATTTCACACAAAATTGAAAAACAAGAACGGCTATATAGAAAATAAGGTAAGAATGTGGTGATTCTGAGGCTCGAAAATTCAATAGCTGGTTATTTGAGTTTGAACGGTAGTCGAATAAGGTTAAAAGTAATAGTAATAGTCTTAGGTTTCAAAGTAAACTTTTCACCAAAAATCATACATTAGTTTTGTATCATTTAATTGGTGACTCGGTACCATCGATCATTAATTAAATAGAAAATGGCGTCAAGTAGGTTGACTCTACACTTCCCACGCTAAGCCAGTTCTTAAAGGTTATGCTCAGCACAAGTTGATAGAGGATAGTTGCTTTAGTTCGTTGTCCTAGAGACCAAGCTAAGACCATGCTGCTGAGTTGCCAAAAAAAGCATGAAACAGCTACCTGCGGTTGGTTAGTTTAAGTTAGACCATCTAAGAAAAATATTAGTTACGAACATGCATAACAGTGAAATTAAAAGGATCAAGTCTGACAAACAGGTCCTTACAGTTAGTCCATAACATTATTTCCTTGCCCTAAGCATAGTACCGTTCATCTGGCAACGTCGCATCGCATCTCTCCCATATCTGAAAACATCAGCCTCAGGCGGCAGAGTACCCACAGAGTTCGAGTGATGTAGGACACATACGAATACTGGCACGTCGGCCGCGGCCGTTAGTCAGTAGATGCGGGGTCGCTTGTCGAAAACATTTTTTATCGTTTTAAGGGTAAATGTACGGGGTCAATCTATGATGTGTGAAATATGGCTAATAGGTGCGTAGAATTTTTGGAATTGGAGGTGTATTAAAATATTAATATCAAAAAAATGCGATACACCCTTATCCCCCCCACAATCAGTGCTCTCCACGCTTCGGCGCTGCTCCAATCGAATGTCTCGGGACATTTTATATCGGAACGTAATTCGGATGGTTGACGTCTAAACGTTGTGAACCGATAAGCAGCGCGATCGAAGCCACATGACCCATAGCACTGAAGAAGTGGAAACTCCACGTTAAACCATGGCAACACCGTCCACGTTTGTCAGACGGTAGCGCCGCCTGCTTGCCTAGAGATCTGGAGGATCTATCTAAGAAATGCCGAATGCGCTTGGTATGAGGAATGCCAGGAATGTGCCAAGGATTTCATTTGTTGATAATTTGAAATTTGCTGAAAATGATATTTCAGATATTGAAGGATTATTTGATGAACGTTGTTCACAAAATATCTCCAATAAGGACAATATCTCTGAACGGTTTTGTTAGCAATACATTTTAGGATAATAAAATGTAATGCTGATTATTATGCACAAACACATTTATTTTCAATAAATACTCAAATGCTGAAATCATGTTTTTCTCTGACAATGATATAAAAATGTATCGCATGAAATCATAGACAGATTTATCCCAAATGTATTTTATTGAACACTCTTTGCAAAATGCAGGTATTTCGTTTCACTGAATTGCTTGATAATCTGAAAGAATACAGAAAAAACTAATGTAATTTATGTAGCCTTTGTAAATAAGCTGGTAGCCTTCAATTAGTTTGCAACATTAAATTTGTTGGCCTACATGGGCAGAATTTTGCTTTATTACATGCTTTATAAAACATACGAGTGTACCTTGTGCCAGTATTATCATATTTAAATATTGATGCCAATACAACAAAATGATTCGTATATTATACAGGGTGTTTCAGTTTATTGTTGCATAACTTTAAGGTTCGATAGAACTTTTAAAATTAATGCATAAAGTCTATATAAACATGGGTCGAAAAATGCGTGGCTTCCGAAATACAGGGTGTTTAAATTTATTTTATTTTTAAATTTAGTTATAGTTAGCCGTTTTTGAGATATTTCGATTTTTAAGGTTCGATGCATTTTTAATTATTTATGATAAAATAACGTTAAAAAGTCAGTATCTCGATAAGTTTTAGAAGTAGGCTGTGCCTGCAAATATTTTTGAAATTGAAAGCAGAATAAGGTTCAACGTCAATTAGTTGACAGTTAGCTTTGTTGTCTGTTGAAACCTGTTGAAACGTTTTTTTGCAATTGTGAATGCACGAAATTTAGTTTCTTTTACCTATTTTTTTTTTGTAAGTTTTATAAAAATGCCATTTTCATTCTCCAATCAAGAGTTAGCGGATATTCATTTTGTGTACGGCTTTGTAAATGGAAACGCAGCAGAAGCAGCCAGAGAATACGCACGAAGATTTCCAAACAGACGACATCCAACTCGCTCAGTATTTGTAAAAGGGATCAAAACATAAATGTTCGTCAGCGCAGATTTACCCGTATGATTCTGCGTGAGTTTGATAGAGATCCGACCACAAGTGTTCGGAGAGTTTCTGGTGAATTGGGAATTTCAGCAAGCCATATTCACCGTGTTCTTAGAAATGACCATAGACGTCCTTACCATTTGCAACCTGTGCAAGGACTACAGCCAGCCAACGAAGAATCACATTTTGTCAGTGGATTCTTGATAGAACTGATAATAATACGGAGTTTTTAAGTAACGTTTTATGGTCCGATGAGTCATGCTTCACTAGACGTGGAGTGGTAAATTTTCATAATCAACATATTTGGTCGCATGAAAATCCGCATGCAGTTCGGGAAAGAAATTTTCAGCATGAATTTAGTGTGAACGTATGGATTGGTATCTACTGTAATCGACTATTTGGACCCTGCAAGGTTAAATGCTGCGACCTTCTTGGAATTTTTAAAGGCTGAACATGCAAATATGTGGGATGATGTTATGTTAGATTTAAGACGATTGGCCTGGTTCCAGCTTGATGGTTGTCCAGCTCATTATTCGAGAATAGTTAGAAACTGGCTGGACGAAAATTATCCAGAAAGATGAATCGGCCGTGGAGGACCAGTCGCCTGGCCTCCACGATCCCCTGACCTAAATCCATTAGATTTCTTTGTGTGGCGATTTCTTAAAGAAAAAGTGTACCAGACTCCCGTAACCACAAGAGATATGCTAATAGACAGAATCAGGAATGCATGTGATGAAATAAGGCCTTATTTGAGTAATGCTATACCACGTTCGATCATTCGTAGATGTGAATTGTGTATTGAACAATTGGGTTTACATTTCGAGCAACTACTTTAGATTTGGTATGTTTGTCCTAACTATCCAATAGTATTTTAGTTGTAAATAATTAATTTAATTTGTTAAAAATAATATTGGAAGATTAAACAAATTAATATTCTGTTTTTTGTGTTTATTTGGAGTTGGGAATTATTGCTGTTTAAAAAAAATCTAAACGATCGTCTTAATTACTTGTAATGCCCAAATCGAAAATGTAAAAAAATATTATTTTCCCATAAATAGTTAAAAATGCATCGAACCTTAAAAATCGAAATATTTTAAAAACGGCTAACTATAACGAAAACTCACCAGACAGCTTTTTTATGTTGAAAAGTACGTAGAATCAGTTTTTTTATTCAAAAAGCAAAAAATTGCACGAGAAAAAAATTTTCGGTCATTTTAATACACTACAGGTACAGTAGAGAGCGTCCTCTAGCGGCGACAGTAAAACTATGCCCATGGTTCGTTTTGTCGTACCAAAAAACCCTTGTATACCAATTTTCACTGTTATACCTCAAATATTGTTCGAAATATTTAAAAAAAACTATTTTAGAAAGTAAGTTTGAACACCCTGTATTTCTGAAGCCACGCATTTTTCGACCCATGTTTGTATAGACTTCATGCATTAGTTTTAAAAGTTCTATCGAATCTTAAAGTTATGCAACAATAAACTGAAACACCCTGTATAATTGTGCAAACCACAAAGATTATCCAGAGACTGATTCCGAGATGACTATTCCATATGATTTCCAAGAATTGACCGACATCACGCTGATATGTTAAGTTCACAACCTACCTGTAGCACTTTATGAGAGAGACTCCTTAACTTCTACATATCGCACAAAACTGCTACTGATAGTGTTTTTATATTTTACACTTATTTTTAACGAAATATCTCGGAAATCATCAGCGTTGTGAATCTAGATGTTAACTAAAACAAACGTCATATTCGATGTTTTCACGATTTTTTTATTTTTAAATTTAGACAAACATAGAAAATCCCGGCAAGCATCACGTGACTTGATGCCTTGTCGATGCAATGTTTCGATCAGTGTTCGGCGACACGTTTCCAGTCAAAATGGTTCGATCTCTCTGCGGCCGGCCTAAGAATAGTGCGGGATTCTTTAATATTAAGCTTGTATATTTTTACTTCCCCATTCTGTCAGACCTATCTCATCCATCCGTCGGTCGGTCCGTTTCCGTCCAGACTCTCAACATCTGGCAGCGACAGGTTCCTTTCCGGTGGCCACCGACGCCCGACGCCGCCATGCCATTTCCATGCCTTGCTTCTAACCGCAGCTAAACTTTCGCAGGTGCCTCCTCCGAGCCCCCCTTTCACACCCCTGTTGCAACCCATTCACTTTAAATCAGGGTGCCTGCTCGCCTAGCATGTCGGGACCGCATCGTAGATTGCCAGTCTGCGTCTTAATCAACAACAATCTACGACGTACCTACAAGGCGTTGTCGGAAAGAAGGGATACTAAGTGCAACATTAGATTAAAAACGGAGAAGATAATTTGAAGGATGATATGCTAGTTTAAAGTCTCTAAAAATAAGTTTATGGATCTTTGAAAACATTTAGTTTCAGTTGATGCGGATTCTTGTGAACCCGCTTCCAAAGATAAGATCAGCTTTTATCCAAGGATGCAGCATCACTTATCTAAGAGGTATGGCATACGTGACCGAAGTCAAGCCAAATTTGCAAGATTTAGTATTTTCTAGAAATACATTTTTTTTTCGTACAATATTTTCTTGTTTTTTTATGTGTTTTATTGTAACTAAATCTTGTGTTTTAGGCTCTGATGTTGTGCGATAGGCGATCCGCTATGGATGTGAAAAAAACTTCAGGCAAAAGGTTTTCAGGTTCGCTCATCGTAAAGACAAATGTAGTACCGACTTATAGCTTTTTGATTCCTTAATTGTTACCGATGTCTAAAACCCAGCCCAGACCTGTGTCAATATGATAAAAATGTGTCATATTTCACTTCGCCTCCGTTATGTATAGCCAAAAGAGATTCAATTGCGTCTCTCTAGATACCATCTCAATGAGCATAGCCCCATCCAAAATGTATCTCTCATTGAAAACTATAACGGTGCTGTAGGTGCTTGGACACCGTGATGTACCAAGCAACAAGAAAACATAAAGGAGAGGCTGAAAGCTCTTCCGTGAATACCACCCTAAGCGACTGGCCACACAGAGGATGACGACTGTAGGCAGGCAAATGTTCATATCATGCCCAAAAAGCGTTAAACATTGTAGTTGTTGAACAAAGGTAGACATAGATCCTGTAGATCAAAAGTCAGCTAGTTCCTCAGGGGAATGAGAAATGATCCAATCTGGGGAGAGGATAAAACATCATTCTACTTTCTACTATCACGGTATTGATTTGATAAAATGTTTTGTGGCAAAACCTTTGCAATCTTTTTGATACAGGCGATGGAATGTTGTCATCGTGAAAAGTTTAAAAAATGAGATTTTTGAATGTTAGAAGACACGAATTTGTAGCATTATCTGAAACATGGATGGATAGTTATATGCCACATAGCACAAATGAACAATAGATCGTATTTCGACATGATAGAGAACGTAGGGAAAGTGGAGCTGTATTATACAAAAAAATAGGTGACTTATCTAGTCCATTAAAAAATCGACAGAAACCTCATACTCCCTTGTCGTTTTGAGGCGGTCCTGGTCTATTCTGGTTTTGCGAAGTACGATCTTAAAATTTGGATTGATGGCATGTTAAAAACGTTTCAGACGATTATAGACAGACACACCGTGTAGGAATCTGAAAATGAAAAGAAAAAACAAACGAAGTGCCACTTGGAAGACGGATAAAATACTGTTAATAATAAGTTTCAGATGTTACATTAAATAGGTATCTCTCTCATCCTGTGAATATAATAGATTCTAACATTCTGCAATATGGGTTTCATTCTTAGTAAAAAATATAAAAACAAGACCAAATGAATGTGCATCGAAAACACCGAAGCCAATACATATGCCCATTACATCTAAATACGAGTGTAATCTGAAGGAAAACAAGGCTGGAAAGGAAAATACAACTAGAAGTCACCAACAAGAGCCAGCAGGGCCATTAGTGGCTTCGATTAACGTCACCACGGAGGCTAGTTATAGCTCAGATGGCCGGGGATTATGGACTCATCGAACTTGCGTGTTTGGTTGACTTCGTAGCTAATTTCTTCCTCAGTCGCGGTAACTTGTGCAGAACAGAATACTTATGAGCTGATGACAGCTTTGTTATACGAAAGAGAAAATTAATTTGGGGAATACTATCCATTTTCTTCCACAAAAAAATGAAAATACATTCAATTGTCTGCTTTGTTTTTTTCTGGAAATCCAATTTTTCTCACGTTTCTTGGATGCCCCTTAGCATTAATCAAGAGGCTGCAAGGCGGTTGTTTCAAACAAATCAGAAAATGTATACTGTACAAAAAGAGGTCCTTGGTACGTCTTTTCTACACATCACCGTTTTCGAGATATAAACGATTTATTGTCTGCAAAATCTTAAAAAGTGGCCGTGGTTTTAAACTTCGTTGAAAATTATCATTTTTGAGGTTTCCAAGTGTCTAAGTTGAAGCTCAAACCTTCCTCCATAAGAGCTACTTAGTTTATTTTAAAGACTTGTTGTTTAATGGTGAGTATAGGGGCTACATGCTTCTCCCTAGAATATACGAAACATCCCCTATGCTCGAAGGACTTGTGTGGGAAGTGAAATTAGTGGCTATAGCAGAGTAAGTACATCTAAAAGTAACATTAGAAGTTTCTATAAACGTTGGTACTAAAATCTCCCCCATATGGGACACATGATGTTGAACATAGTGAAATGCTAGTATATCTATATCTGAAAATGAAAAGGTTATAAATCCAATTTTTAGGGATACACAGGGTGATTTAACTAGATACGCTAAATATTTGATGGCACATCTCTCAGACACTATTAAATCGGTTTTGCTGAAATTTTGCACGATAACAAAGTTACCTAGAAGTCAAATGAAACTAGACGGACGGCTGAAAAATACAGAGCCGGAATCTTTTTTTCACTTTTTTGTGCTTCATCAAGGTCAACAACTTTTCATCTGAGTATTGGAATGTTTTACTATGTACAAAAAGTCAATTAAACCATTAAAAAGTAACTGAAAACAATTGAATGGGGTGCACAAAATTGCTTTTCCCCTTTATTGATATCATATGTTGCTTTTTTTTGGGAAATAATAAACTCATGGCATAACTTACAGGGCGTTGCACTTGATAACAAAGGCCGCTGTTCTCAAAACATGCTTTATTTAATTTTAAGCATTATTTTGTAAAATGTTGATGAAACCAAGTTGAAAACTATTGATATTTTGAGTTTGCTGAAATTGCTAAAAATAAAATATTTGACTAAAAATGTTTAAATAATAAACCAAAGAGGCGCAATCAGTCTATTTTGATGATTGATTAGCATAGTTCATTGACTTTTTTCTACTTAGTCAATATTTAGCCTTAAGGATTTTGATAAAGAACAACAAAGTGAAAAAAGTCGAAGCCTGCCCTGGATTTTTCAATGTCCATCTGGGTGCTGCTTTGTTATCATTCAAAATGTCAACAGAACCGGTTCAATTATTGTGACTGGGATATGAGATATTACAGATTTGGGTGCTTAGATAAATCACCGTGAGATGTCTCGGTCCATACTACCTACCATTTCACTATATCCATTTAAGTAGAATTATAACTTGTAGCACTCATTGTCGGGAGATCACAAATAACGGTTTTTTGAGATGAAATTACTTTTTAAATGTAACCTGGTTGAGGTGACGTTTTAGACCCATGTTTATAAGAGCTTCATGCGTAATTTTTTGATGTACAGTAGAAATATTTCTCATATGAACAAAATTTTCAGTTATCAGTTTGCAAGGTGAACTTTTTGGCATTAGATTCCTGAGAAGTTTGATGAACGGTACTCCGCTTTTGGTTATGTTCAAGTCCCTAGGGTAAACTCTTGTCGCTATACCACGTTTTAGTTATGTTCCGATATTCTAAAGTACGAGTATACCTAACTATAAACTGTTTATAAATCATGCAATACAAAAAATAACAAGGTGGATACTTAATCAGATCAGGTAAACAGTTCGTGCAAATCTTCTCAAACAAATGAGTTTCAAAGTCGTACAATCACGTGGAGTGTATAAATAATTTCAAATTCGATTATAAAAAACTATCCCTTTTTTGAAACATAGTTTTACTTACAAAACTTCTGTGATTTATTGCCTCACTCACGTTTATTTCGTGTCATTATCTCTAGAAACAAAAAAGTTATAAAGATATTTATGCGCAATTGTAGGTAATTCAGCAAAAAACTAAAAACGATCATATCTCGGTAACTGTAGCTCTAACGCTCCTTTCACATTACACGATTTCGCTCGTACGGGAAAAAATCGCCCGATTTTTAATCGTGGCACGACTGAAACCATCTGGTGTGAAAGCGTGCATTTGGTCACGTAGACGTAGACCACTGAGCTAGAGGGCGATACGGTAGCCGTACGGTTCTAGTGGCACTGTGTGTGCTTGTTTATCCACTTTTGTAGTTTCATATGTGCATTCATTTTGGGCCTGATGAAGCCAACCAGCAGAAATACGTATCGCTCGGGTTACCTATCCTATTTTCTGCTCGAATCCACTTTCCTCCGTTTTGCGGATTTTGCCCATGATCATATTCTCTTTATATATATACAGGGTGACTTCGAAGTTGAGTCATTTATTTTAACAGTGAGTAGATCTGATCAAAAGAAATGTTTTTTTCCTTTACCATTTTTCTGGTAAAATTAAAGTAACAAAGTTATAGCCCTTTGGAAGTTTGAGTACCGCCCTGTCTCAATAATAATATTATGTGCTCGTGTTTGGCGACAACGGATATAATTCGCCTTATCCGTTCATCGCATGGGAAACAAAAAAGCGAAAGAATTTGGAACGATGTTTTTACAATTATTTCATTCAGTTGTATACAGTCAGTGTCAGTCGGTAGTGGATAGTGGTGTCTGTTGCGTGGCTCAAACGAAATAAAAAGTGGCACATGTTTATGCGGATCGGTTTCCCAATCGAGTGAAACCAACCCCTCGTGCCTTTGTTAATGTAGTACAACGGGTTCGTGAATCATTTGACTTAAGACCTCACATATGGACGGCATGCCGGTGCTCCAAGACCTCACGATCAAATACAGGTCCGCACTGAAATACTTGTCGGGAGGATACTTTATAAAACAAGGTAACATTTTTTTTTAACTTTTTTTTTATTTTTACACACATATTTTGGTTTATCTTCCTTCTACAATTATTATCTGAAAATTAAAGACTCAACTTTAAAGTCACCCTGTATATATATAAATATATATCTGCGTATTAGCTTAATCTGTAATCAGATTTAATTTTATTTATTTGCTCATATTTCAGATCAAGAAGTATTACTCTCCCTTTCTTTCTCTCTCTCACTCTCTCTCTCTCGATGTGTGTGTAGGTGTGTGTTATCACACCTTTATTCCATCCTGTAAAATGGATTTTATCTATTAGGTGATGCATAAATAATATTAAATGGATAAATATCTGATCAACTATTATAACAAAGCTGTTGACGAAATCCGTTCCTGCTACAATAGCACAGCATCGGCATTGTGTTCAGCGGCGGTGCCAATTAGATGCCTGCGATGTAACGGAAAACAAAAGAGTGTTAAATCCACAATGTCGGTCGCTCGGCGACAGATCGAGGCGCAAATAATTATCCAGGTTGGCGTTGGCGTCAGCCCTGCTGCGTGTGTTGGCAGCCCTGCGTCCCACTGACAATTGACAATGGCCCACTTGCGGTAATTACTGCCAACCAGACAAGAGCGCCACATCCACCGCTCCACCTGTTTGCCACTTTTCATCGGTGGAGCGTCAAAGCGGAAAATTAAATTGGAAATCGAGTTATTGCTGAATGGAGCTGCATCTGAATGCTACAAGGATGGTACAGGCATTGGTTTCAGGTGAGAAGGTCATTGGTTAAATGATTATTGTGATTACCGAGATGCAAAGCTCGAGGATCACACGAGTAAATGCATAACATGAAAGTTTGGTACATATAGCCAAATACAGATTTAAATTGATCGCTAAGCTTTGTCAAGAAGCTGTCTAGAGGGATCGTTATCAATACAACCTTTATAAAGCCAATTACAGGGGCGGATCCATCATTTGAGTCAGAGAGGAGTCATAGTTACGGATTTAGGAAGCTGTCTAGAGGAGGGGGGGGGGGTCGCGAAGTTAGGTTTCGTGTCATATCATCGATCAAGAATTCAATAGCGGTGGGCGGTGCGGCGACTCAGCTGCATCAGTACTTCTGGGACCGAATATCCTTGTGATAATTGAAAAGCAGATGGGAGAGACCGGAACATACATTTTTCAAGTTGACATACCTACAATTATATAAAAACTATGTTAAATATTAAATATGGTACGCTGTACAAACATCGTGGCAACCGGCGCTTCATAGTGCCGGCTCTACGCGATTATGCGAATACCGCGTAGACCAAAGAGCCTACCAAAAGCCGGACGCATAAAAATTTGACCAGACAGGACCGAAAAAAGCCAAAATGCTGAAGCCGAACGGGTGGCAAGCCTAACTGGGTGAGACCTAAGATATCTGCTTAGTGCTACGAAGTACTCGTCATCTAACCTTCTCACTCTGTATAAAATGCTTTTCACATGTCTATGGTGTCACTGCTCCAACTAAACTCTCCATATTTACTCGTATGGGAAATCCGAATAGGTGACACTTCCCAGACAAATTACGTATCTCTCTTATAGACAAGCAGCGGGTGATCTGCAACTCTTCTACAAATAAGTCAATGGGCTTAGCTTCTTTAAGCTGTCCACTATAATTCTGCCGCACTCCTGATCTTCCGAATGGGTCCGCCAGATGTATGAACGCTTCCTTTGTTCTTAGGGTATCGAGGGGTTTTTCACAGTTCTAACTAGAGCAGTTCTAAAACCAGATCAGTAAGATATCCTTAGCGCGGTTGCTTCGATATAAAAAAATCTAATGATAAGAGAAATGGTAATATAGGGTTGGCCATTTAAGATCTGGAGCTTGAATCGACTATAAAAAAGAAACTATTGGACATTTTCTCAAATTTCTGGTTTTGTTGGAAATGAAATGACATCTAAAAATAAAATAAAATATTCAAATAACACACAAATCCGTCAGTATCTCATCCAAATACTCCAATTTTCAATTACTTTTCCGATTGTTCGGACTCAAACTTCTTGAAAAGCAACACCAATTTCGTATTTCATGGTCTCAATTATGGATTACATTTCTTCAACATCTTCCCATGAAACACACTTGATCGAGTTCAAATCGCCAACCTGCTTACACCAAATTCCGTGCAAACCATTCAACTCAACTGTGGAAATGAAAATTTGTTGGGCATAACACAAGTGATGCTCGCAATTGCCTGAAACAGCAGATACTTCCTTATTTGCGAAGAAAAATGGAGTAACAATGCCAGCGGACTACTGATGTAATGTAGCTCTTTTGCTTATTCACATAGCCTTCGAGATGCCAAACATAAAACTAATTTACTGCATCATCATAGATAAAGTGTTAGCTTTCGATATCAATGTAACCGCTAGTTCAAACTTCAAACACTAGATTGCCCATATTGTACATATCGCTGATGACTACCAAATCTCATTAGCTAATTAGCTCATTACTAATTCAATGAGATTATTATAATCAATATTTTAGTTTTCCGTTTTTTTTTTTTTTTTGGTAGGACCAAGCCATGCAGCCAGAAACTAGGTTGGTAAAATGTCCAGTGTTCAGATGTACAAGTAATTCTATATATAATTAAGACTGGCACTACCTCATCAAAAGGTGTCAATGAATGTTAAAAAACGGTTTATTTTGAATAAATTATCATAATTGAATCCTAACAATTCTTAATTGTTGTTGTTAACCTAACCTCTCCATAGAAAAACAGAAGACGAAAAGAAGACAAAGGGTAAGGACATGTTTCACGCCAAGGGGTCTATCAAGGCGACTTACACAGAGGAGGACCACGGTAAAGGTAATAATAAAGGTGTTCAACAAAGGATCGGCAGCTAAGACCTAAAAATGAGCTAACACAAACGCTTTAGGTTATGCCGTTATTGTGATGTTAAGAAGGTTTGTCTTGTTTTACAATTGTATGCCAGTCTCACAAATGAAGCTAATTAGTTGATCAAATATATGTTTATCATTTGTAGCTAGCAGGTGCATAATATTATAAGGCTGCGAGACATTTAGTTGGAATAGATTGCTTTTAAGTTTAGCAGATTGCTGTCTGAATTTGGAGCAATTAAAGAACATATGCTCGAGATCTGCGATCTCATTGCAGGTGTCGCACATATTACTATTGACCACTTTGATTTTATATAGGTGAGCCGGGTAGCAGGCATGTCCGAATTTCTTCTAGTTATTGTGGTTATGTATCTACGTGAATATTTAAATGACTCATGCCAAAAATTACTTCTGATTTCAGATTCCAGTAGAGTGTATCTTGTTCGCATCCGTGTGCAGAAATCATGATACTGATTCTTCCATTTTTGCATGAACAATTTCCTTGTGGTGTTCAATCTATCATGCAATGTTGGTTGAGAGATAATTTCTTCTCCTTGTGAAACACTTTCTTTAGCTAGTTGATCTGCTCGTTCGTTAAAAGTTATGCCCGTATGGGCCTTAACCCACACCAACACTATCTTTTTGTCTGAATTATATTGTTGGAACTTGGATATTTCTTGCTTAATCATTATTATATATGAGTGGTAATAGTTAGAATTAACATCTGTTGGAGACTTTAAGCAAGACAAGACGGATAAAGAGTCAGAAAATATAATACATTTGCAAATACCGGATTCTATCACAAATTCTATGGATTTTAATATAGCGAATGCTTCCGCTGTAAATATAGATGTTTGTCCACTGAACTTGAACTTCTTCTCGGCCCGATGAGGTATTACCCAGGCAGCTCCAGTACCCTCAGCAGTTTTAGATGCATCGGTGAAGATGGAAGTATAATCAACGTAACTTCCCATGATCCGTGATATTACGCCGTTATTAAAGCTAGCTACTTCAGTGTAGCTAGGGATAATGACTTCAGTATTCAATAGAAACAATGCGAAGTTTACATCCAGAAATGTAGGTGAAAAGTCTGCAGAGTTTCTAAAGGCTTCACAGAGGAGAGGCGAGCCTTTTTTAGACCAATAAGGTGAACTAAGATCATGAGCATTCAAGGAGGCTACTTTATTCAAAAAGGGAGCTTTCTTAGTTCTACATTTTAAAATCATTTTTTCAGCAAGCATTTGTCTTCTTATGTCGAGTGGTGGCTCTCTAGCTTCAGCTCTAAGGGGTTCAATAGGGGTAGATTTCATTGCTCCTATGCATACTCTCAAGGCCTTATTTTGGAGAGTATCCAATTTTCTGAGTGCTTGTTTGTTTGCACCACCATATAAATAGCATCCATAATCAATTATAGATCTCAAGTAGGACCTGTAGAAGGTAAGAGCCGTAACAGGATCTGCTCCCCACCAAGTTTTTGACACTGATTTCAAGAAATTTAGGCCTTTGTTGCATTTTACTATAATTTCCTCGATATGCGATTTGAAGGAGAGCTTTTTATCGAGAATCATACCTAAGTATTTGATTTCCTCTACAACAGGGAAGTTAGTCTGTCCGAGGATTACTGTCGGTGTACCTGAAGTTCTATGGCGAGAAAATATAAGTACCTTGGACTTTTGTGGTGAAATGCAGAAGCCTAGATCGTCGATACATTTTAAGGTAGGACAAATGGAAGAATTTAGAGACCTTAAGCATAGATCCAACTTTTTGGAAAAAATGTAAAATACAAAGTCGTCAGCGTATTGAATGACATTCAGGTTAGAAGAAGTGGTATGCATCGATATCGTATAAATATTAAACAGAAGCGGGGATAATACAGAGCCTTGTGGTAAACCTTTGGAAATTAGTCTACGTTCTTTGATACTCCCATTATATTGTCTAATGGAAATTGTTCTATTTATATATAGTTTGCAAATAGTACTTGCGATATCTTCTGGAATTTGTAGGTTCACTATTTTTTCGTAAAGGGTAAGCCAATCGACGCTATCATAGGCGCCTTTAATATCCAAGAAGAGTGCGCCCATATATTCATTTTTCGAGTGACAAATTTGAATGTCTGTGACCAAATGGGAGAGTGCATCGGCAGTTCCATAATTCTTCTTGAAACCATACTGAGCTATGGGTAGAATGTTGAGATGATTGAGCCACCATTCTATTCTATATTTTATCACCCTTTCGAAAAGCTTCAATAGACACGAGAGAAGAGAGATAAAACGGTATGACTCGATATTATTGGGGTCTTTTCCTGGTTTTAGACACGGGATAAGGATGACTTTCTTCCATTCGTTGATATCTTCGCCTAGAATCCAAATATCATTCAGAATTTCAATCAATAGTTCTTTAGCATTACTGGGGAGGTTCTCAATCATAGGGTAACGAATCTCATCATAACCCGGGGACGTATTTTTCCTGTTATTGACTGCAAACTCTACTTCCTTCAGATGTATAGGTTCTAGAAAAATTGGGTGATTATTTTCACTCTGTTTGCTATTTTTTAATATGGAGGAGAAGTCATTATCAACAGTGGGTGGAGCGATATTATCAAAGAAATCATCTTGCCATTCAAAATTTCTGGATTTATTTCTAGCTCGTCCTTGCATTCTTTTGGCTTGGTTCCATATTTCTGTAAGTGGTGTATTTCTATTAAGATTAGCGCACCATTTACGCCAATTACTTCTAGCCTTTTCTTTCAAGGTCTTTTTGGCTTTGGCCATTTCTTGTTTACATCTTAAATAATTTTCCATTGTGCTTTGGTTTTTATATGCACGTAGTTGATCCCTCCTAGAGTTGACCACATTTTCACACTCATTATCCCACCAGGGAGGCAATATGTTTTTCTTGTTGCATTTTGAAATCTTGTATTTTGCGATTGCTTTATCCGCTGCAGCATTGATTCCTTCAATGAGATGGTGATATTTTGATTCTGTGTTATGTATCTGTGTTTGGTTATTGTTGAAAAAGATGTAGGCTGTGTGATTATATAAATTCCAGTTTGCCTTTTTTAGGTTCCACTTTAATTTCGGACCGTAAAAATCAGTGTCTGAACGAGATATTTTTCTTTCAATTTCGATGATAATCGGGAAATGATCTGAGCCCATGGTATCTCCTAGGGTATACCATGTACATTGGATTGCCAAATTTGGCGAAGAGAAAGTTAGATCGATAGCAGAGTTGTTGTTTTGAGAGAATCTAGTTGGCTGACCAGTATTCAGTAAAATTATATCTATGTCAGAAAGGATGTCGGCTATTTGATGACCTTTCTGGTTGGTTTTATATGAACCCCAGATATTATGGTGAGCGTTGAAATCGCCACCTATGATTCCTGTATTATTGAGTTGACTGAAAATGTTTTCCCAGTCACTAGCGATAGTCGTGCTATTTGGCGGACAGTATAAGGAGAAAAATGATAGTCGATCATTACTGATAATAAGTTCGATACCGCACATCTGAATGTCAGAAGAAAAGTTATTTTGTAATACTAATTCATTATACATGTAGCCATTCTTTATTAGAATTGCTACTCCGGCATAACCATCAAACCTATCATTCCTAACAACATTGTACCCCTTGAATGAAATCAGACTGCCAGGCTTAAACCATGTTTCTGAAATGAGCGCTATATCTACATCATATTCACATAGACACTTTACCAAACTATGTTTATTCGATACGGCTGATTTAGCATTCCACTGCAAAATTTTTAATATGTTTGTGTTTGAATTATCCATTAAAATATAATCTGCTTAATTTATCAAATACTACTCCAGTGTCTATGTTTTTCAGTTCTTCAAAGGAATTTATATCTTCTAAAACACTCTGGAAAATATTGAAAAATACATCCACTAATTCTTTAGCGTTCTCGTCTAAAGTAGATTTGTCTAGGGGTGGTAAGGCTCTACTGGGGCCAAAAATGAAAGGGAACATACTAGGTTCCTCCGGAGAGGATGCTGCTTTTTTCCTTTTGTTAGGGTTACTTGTGGCTGGCGAAGCCGACTGATTACATATTGAGTGGAAGGTTGGTGAGTTTCTTAATGCTGGAGGATGGGAAGAAGTGTGTGGTATTTGTGGAGAGTGCCTCTTAGGGTTGTTACCCCTTTCTGAAACTTGTGGCAATGGTGGGAAATTGTCCGTGTTCTGCGTATCCAGGACTGCATACCTGTTGCTAGTACTAACAGCCGTCGAATACGACTGAGACACGATGGTCTTGGCTTCAAGGAATGTTACATTTTTTTCAGACATGACTTTTTTTATTTTATTTTGTTCTGAATACTTAGGACACTTTCGAGAGATAGATTTGTGAAGATCACTGTTACAATGTAAACAAAAACTATCTTGCGGGTCTCTACATGAGTGCCCTTCAGTTTTTTCCTGAGAACAATTAATACACATTGTTTTAGTGCTCCTACAATGCTTTGCTACGTGGCCATGTTTTAGGCACTTGAAACATTGTATGACCTTATGTACATAAGGTTCAACCGGACATGCAACACTGTTAATAAAGATATGTGTGGGAAGGGTGTTGCCCTCAAAAGATAGGAGAACCGTTTGTCTAGGAACAAATGTCGTGCCTCCATCGATATTTAATTTCTTTTTGAATCTGCTAACCTCAGTTATTGTAACCGAAGAATTTACGTTTTCTAAAATGTACTTTTCGTCAAATGAGGTGTCAACATTTCTGATTATGCCTTTTCTTTGTAGCAAGTTGTTTGGTATGAATGCTACCAAGTCTTCCTTGATGAGCCGATGATCATTAATTAGTTTGTTAGCATCACTAATAGACTTTAACTCAATCTTCACTCTATTTCTACCCACGCTTGAGATACTTACAATATTAGGAATTGCTAGGGTCTTATGAAAAATATGACCTATTTTCATTGGGTGGATCTTACCTAAATTTCCATCTTCATCTCTTTTTTGGATAAACACGTATACCTTATCTGAGTACAAATGTGGTTTTTGTACGTTGAACACTTTTTTTGGTTGTTCTTTTCCTATTCCATTATTATGGGATATAGATGTATTATCCTGGACAGGGTTCTGGGAGTTTCCTAGGTACATTCTTATGACCCCCCGCCATCGGGGGGAGAGTTTGAGGACATAATTAGACACCACTAATTAAAACCACTGTTAATGTTTCTACGTACACGAAAATTAAACGACCACTTTTTGCGCACTACCGGTAAAAAAGAAAATTCTTGCTCCGATACGTACTAGTTGACGGACCGAGAAGAACTGTAGTTTTTCGTTAATCCAGGAAAACAACTATCAAAGGTGTCCTTCCGAGACATATAGCTCAGCAAACCTCTTACGACTGGCTTGATAGAAATTTACCACTGAGATATGTAACTTTGTTATATAAAACTGGAGAATTATCCATACATTCTGGTAACTTTACGCACTCGGTATAGTTGCATAAGCACCTTTGAATGCTAGTATAATACTAGTGTCCAATATCACCCTACTCCAATCTCCAATACCCAACTTGCTAGATGGCAAACACTTATATCTCTCCACAACAAATAGCATATCCGTATGACGCTCTCATTTCCACTGCTAAACTTCCGCGAAACCTTGTTTTCTTTTAATATATATTTCGGGAACGGGGAAACACAGCAGCAGTGTCCTGCTGTTACCATTTATATCCTCGTCCCACTAACGAAATTATAGGTTGGACAATCTAGAGTAGGCGTTGGGATGTCGTTTGTTTTATCCACCCACAGCTTGCCGTCATGCTATGCTCCTACTCTAATGGCATGGCCGTTCACAAATTGCTGTGATTATGCTACAATGGTAACAGATGCTGCAGCATATCTCAGTAGCTAAGACTTTCAGCGTATTGGAGCCTTGTAGCTTTGCTTCTGTACTTTCGCATCAATTTTCATGTAGCTCCGGCATTTTCTCTGATAGCTGAGAATTCGGTCATGTTCAACCCGGTCCATAACAGATCGAAACCCTACACATCTACTGTCAGCGACTTACAAAATGACGGAAAAGTCTATCTGAAATATATCAAACATTCCCCTAAAACAGCTTGGCAGGTAGGTGGTTGTCTCCATTTCCAATCGTAAAATATCGTTGTAACTGAATTGCACTTCGAATCGATTTTGACTCCACCACACTGTTCATACCGCACATTGTCATTCACACGATAAACTTGTTCTACAGATTTTTCTTAAGCATAAGCCACACGCAGGCCAGGTCTATGTACTCCGTGGGTACCGTGGGGCTATAGGGGCTACAGGGGCGGGGTTACAGGGACTCTAGCGAGGAACATAATTATGTCCATATGACATGCACACTGTCTGGTCTCAGCTTAAAGCTCCGAATCGAGATACCTTCACGCTCGACGATCTGAAACCCTCTACCACCTGCGGACAATCACTGCAATCATAGCTGAGAGAAAAAATTTCTTGGGACGGGATTCGAACCCGCGCAGCTCACGACGTCAGGGTTAGCAGACACACAGCGTTATCGACATGCATTCATACTAAAAGAATTTACGACTGAGTTGGCACACTAAACAGATCCAGAGGCACATCTAGAAGCTGGGCTGCTTGTCTAGAAGTATGAGGTGTTTCACACTCACACAAGTACCATATGCAGGAGTGAGTGGGCAAGTCTAGTACACGGACGGATTGGTCACCGAAGAGGGCTCTGGCGCCGGGGTCTAGGACTAGGCTATCTCTGCCTCTTGGTGGATCCACCACGATTTTCCAGGCGGAAACCGCTGCGATTCTGGCTTGTGCATCCCTCATTTTGGAGCGGGAAGGGCCTAGGAGAAGGATAACAATCTTCTCCGACAGACAGGCTGCAATTAAGGCAATAAGTGCCTGTACGATTACTTCGGGCTTTGTGTTGCAATGCAGGGAGGTTCTGGATTGTCTAGCAGCGTGGCATCCGGTACCGTTAGTGTGGGTACCGGGGCATGCTGGGATAAAGGGCAATGAGACGGCGGATGCTCTGGCGAAGACAGGATCAGCCAGCAAGCTCGTTGGTCCTGAGCCAGCTTTAGGGGTGCCCGCGCTAAATTAGGAGGAAAATGGAGAAGTGGATTGCAAGACAGCACTATCAAAAATGGAGAAGCATCTCCAGACATCTATGTCAGGCACGGGAACTCATTGCAAGTTCCAACGCAAAGGATGGACGTTTCTGCTTATCTTTGGATAGAGCCATAATAAGGTTGCTGGTGGAACTGTTGTCTGGCCATAACACGTTAAGGCGCCACCTGCACGTGATGGGGGTGGCTGAGGATCCCTTGTGTGAGCGCTGCGGGGTAGAGGAAGAGACCTCGGCGCACGTTCTGTGTCCCTGCGAGGCTCTCAGCTACTACATGCAGACTATTCTGGGGTCCATAACTTTGGACCCCCAGGACATTAAGGAGCTTGGACTCAAGGGCATACTCAACTTCGCCAGAATGGCGAGGCTTGAGGTATAAGAAATGTGGAGGTGCACAAGGGCCCGTCTGAGGAGCCGATGCACTAGCTCCTTATGGTGACCGGTATGCCTCTAATTTCGTGTTTTCAATCATTTATTCATTCACCATATACAAGCTAAACGTGATTCAGAGCACCACCATGAGACAGATCGGTGATATTTGTTTAGCAGACAATATTAGTATTCGTTTATATTGACGAACAGATGTTTTTTTTTTAATTCCTAATCTACGAGCCCCTTCCCACTTCATTGGTGTGCAATACAATGGAGCTATGAGGCCCGATCCGAAGTTTGTGTTAGTGACAGTCGCAGTAGAGTTATTCGCAAAAAATGAAGCATTCCATGTTGACCGTCTGAACAGAAAAGTGAAATTTCCAGCATCCATTATGGTCTGGGGCAGTATGTCATCAAAAGGAGTAGGAAAACTTCATTTTATTGATCGAAATGTGGATGCAAACAAATATTTGGCAATTTTAGAAGAATCGCTTTTACCAGTGATGGAAGAATGTTTGACATCCGGCCAAGATTTTGTGTTTCAGCAAGATGGTGTAGCGTGCCATACCTCAAAAAAGGCTATAAAATGGATGGAAGAAAATAATGTACCACTTTTGAAATGGGTTTCTAACAGTCCAGATCTGTCATCTATTGAAACTTCTACGACAACATCCTGCTCGTACAATCACCGAACTGAGACAAAAGCTTCAAGAAATATGGGATTGTTTTACACCAAATTTTTGCCAAAACCTGGTTAACACTATGCCCCAAAGAATTTCAGCCGTAATAAAAAATAAAGGTGATATTACCCAATGGTAATCTTTCAATTGTTGCTTTGTTAACTGTTATTCGCACATTGTTTATTTGTTCAGATGTTCTATTAGTTATAGGTCTAAGTGATTTCAAATTTTTTTTTTTACGTACTATATAGAGCGTATCTAAAATATTTTTGAGAAAATAAATTGTTTTAGAAGTAAATAGTTTCATCATGTTTAGTTTATAAAAGCATATTTTGGTACAAATCTTGAAGTGGGCCAACTGAAGTGGGAAGGGGCTCGTACTATGGAGTATTTTGGTCTCTTATTAAGATGATCTATTGAAGACATTGCAAAATTATCACCAGGTGGACGCAATAAACACGGACTCTGTGAAGGCCTACGGCAGAGTGAACTTCGACATCCTATCGATCAAGCTGTCAGTTTATGGTTTTTCAAAAAACACTGTAAAATCAGTGGGCATCCATCTTCGAAGTTCTAGTTCAGGTGTTCCTCAGGGCTCTTCTCCTATTCATTTTGTTTGTGAATTACATCTCTGATGCTTTAGTTTATTTTAAACGAACTAGGTCTGCTAATGACCTGAAAATTTACAGGTTAATTATGGAGACGGATGACATCGTAGTCTCTCAGCGGGACATTGATGCGCTGTGACAGTGCACACAGCTTAATCATCTTTCATTAACTATAAGCTATAATAACAATTTGTAATACTACCGTTCGTGATGTAATATCTTACCTACATGCTTTGGACCTCTACACGAATTTAGAGAAAACAAACTGTCTACGATTCGATAATATTCAGAATCATATTGGCGATATACACAACAATTCAAACGACCCGGTGCAATTCAGTCAGATTTTTGGGTCTGAACGTTGATGACACGTTATCATGGAAGGTTCAATGTAAACACACACGAAATACGTACAGTATTAAATGCACCTCAAATAATCTCAGTTTATTACGCCCAGGTCGAATCTCGACTCCGTTATTGAATATGCTTTTGGGGTGGTTCTACCCATGCTTTGAATGTTTTCATTGCGCAGAAGATTGTTACAAGTATTGTTGGTATCCCTAACGCTGAGTCATGTATAAGCAGTTTTGAAATTTCAAAAGTTTTACATCTTACGTGTCTATATATTTTACAGTTATATTTATACGTGTTTGACTATAAAAATTGATTTCCATTATTAGGTAGCACACACGATAAAAATTAGTAATCTGTTTGCGATTAACGTCCATCCAATAAATTATAATCAGCACTCTCCACTCGATAGAGTACTTTGTCTTATTATTTTGGTTCAGTCTGACATTAACATCTTTACATGTACACTCTCAGAGCCGTTTTACACACAAGAGAATTACTCCGAAAATTATGGTCATAATTATGCCGAAAATTTGCATGGAAAAAATATTGAAGATTTTCTCTACAACCTGTGAGACACAAGCAAACAAAATTTCGGAGTAATTCATATGATACGCCTGCGGATTAGAGTAATATTTTCGAATGGACATAACCTTAACGGGTATGACGTCCAATATAAGCGGAAAGACAACAGACGTCGTTGATTTAAAATGATTTTTGAAATCGAGATCTTGGTTAATATTATAAAACTTCTCAATGCTTGGACTATCGCATCCAGCGCCTGACGCCGCAAATTTCTGTTTTTGTAATTGGGTGACTTCACCTTGTACAGGTTTGGCTATTTTTTGTACTCCTCCAACAACAGTGTAACTTCTTCCCGATTCCACGACATTATGAATAAACAATAACAATAAACGCTTCTTCGTACGACTCGAACAGACCACACCCACAGATGTCAAGTGAGGTTATGTTGTTGACGTTGACATTTAATATTGACATGCACGGAAATAACCCTCTGCACCGATTCTAGCGCATATTCTATAGAACGGGTTTTATATTTTTACCATGAAAATTTTCACAAGAATTCTTTTACGTGTAATACGACAGCAAAAACTTTCGGCATAATTATGACCATAATTTTCGAAGTAATTCTCGTGTGTGTAAAACGGCTTTAAAAGATATCTCCTAAATTACGATTTTATGTAGTAAGGGTTTTGTGAGTTCGTGCGCTTCAAATAATACTCCTGTATATTCTATGTAATTTCATTTAATAAAAATAGTTCATCCGTAAATTTAGTATGTAGACAAGTAAATCAACTTTTCATAACAGAAAAATAATATTTAGGTACATTGTTTCAGCCAGGCTAAATTGGTATAACTATCTCCTTTACATCACCGGACCTTTAACCGTTGGCCCTCTATAACTTCTTCCGCACGGTTCCAAAATAAAAACGTATCTATCAAGTTTGTTCAAACCATAACATAATCAGATTCCGATGGAGAATCAGCTCCGATGCATCATCAGCAAATTCCATTTTTCTCCCGTCGTTTCTGGCAAGGTGTAATTAATGGATCCATCCGGTCTGATTAGCGGCTTAATACGTGCCATGGAAGGGCAAGGCAGTCACGTAAGGGCTAATAAAAGGAGCTACTGCGCTGCGTTCAGCCGCCCTTAGACTGCTCACGTGATCATAACGTCTTTAGACAAGTCCGCTGACACTACGCTCCGTTGCGGTTAATACAGAATGACTGGCTAATTAGTCACTAACAGAAAGAGAAGAACAGAAATAGAAATAGAGTAGCAGAAAGGAAAGGAATACATAATAGGGCTAACAAATTATCGTGGAAGTTGAGACTGAAACCGATATCGATAACATGTGTTTGCACACAATTCCTGGGTCTTCCTGAACTACTTATAGTTGACACATGTTTCTGCGAAATTTAGATGAAATCTGTTTTGCTCCTGAGGTAATTTTTAATAACATATACATGCACTATTTCAGTTATATGCGGGCCTCGTTCGTGAATAAGTCAGTTCTAGTATCCTGGTCGGGTCGAATTCCACACTTAACCAAGCTGAAAAATGGCGTCAAGTAGGTTGACTCCCCACTTCCTACGCAACGGGGTTATCAGTTCATGAAGGATTGAGTTCCGCACAAACCAGACCCGCTGAGAAAAAAGTCAGCCAAGCATTCTTTCCCTGCCCCACCGGCAGTCAATCTGGCAACGTTGGCTCTCCCCAATACCTAACCCAGTCGGATGTGGCAGCCCGGTCACAGCATAGGAAACACTATAATGTGATGCAGCAGTAATACAAGTAGAAAAATTTTGAGATTATATGGGATTTATAGATTTCTTCAGATAAATGTGGCATGAGATCAGCACGGACTTTTTGATGCCCTCATTTTCTATGGCTTCTCTACCACATAAAAACTCATCAACGCTATCCGTCATCCGTCTTTTCCATATTCTACTTCAAGTCATCGCAGCTAAAGGAACTAATTACACATCCCAACTGCTCTCTGTCGACAAACTTTGAATTTGTCTGTGAACACATCAAAGAAAAATACGTGGGTGCAGTGCAAAAACCCAGCTCGTTTCCATGGAGGGAACTTTCCAGCAGAAGCATTTTCTCACTGCGACTGAGATGGCGACGACGATATTTGTCAAAATATTTGCCATTAATCAGCCTAATCCTCGCCAAGGAGACGTTAGAGTTTACTCCGACAAGAATATAAGACAAATAAAGTGAGAAGAAGTAGGTAGGGTGTAGGTATATCCTCTCTCCACCAGTTACTCATCGTGATTAAAACATCACACGCATTCGAGGTTGGCTGTAAAGTAAATCGAGAGACGTATGCTTCAGCCGACGTAAAAAGAGTAAAGTGAATTGACATAGTGATTCACCAAACAAACTTGCTTCCCCTTTGAAGTGAGCTAAAGCAATTTTATGAATTTAGCCCGAATTCCTAGACAAGGCCAAAAACGGCGGTATTTTAGCGAGTGTTCAGGCGATTCAAGGATTTTTTTCATGAATAACATGAGAAATTACGATAACTGACCGCGATCCTTCAATATGAAGTGGCTTTTATCTCCATAGGACAGATAACGAATAAGCACCTAGCTAAATAATGACTGACATTCAAAATTGTATTTTGCAATTTTATTACGTCAAGTGAGAATCAGTTCATATTTCAGAGTATAGTTCCTGATGTACTCGTAGCTACTCTTTTTGAATAACGCAATAATCGGAAAAATATTGGATAGGGTCTGTCAATGCTAACAATAGGAAAACACAATCAAGCAGCATTTGCACCTTACTATCTTTTAAAGTAGATCAGTCCTAACAGTCTCCAAGTTACATTCATTAATTTTAGTTTGACAATAGCAATGACCAACTAGAGTGTGGTTAGTGTATATTATCATATACTAACACCCACTATACATGACTCCATTTAAAAGAAATTTTTATACATTAGACATATGCAAGAGGAAGTTGTTAAGTTTTGAAGCGAAAACATTTACGGTATCGCTAGGTTTCGCTAGTAATGCGCTGGACCACCTTGATGTAGAATATATTAATCCAGTCGTCAGGGCAAGCTTCTCATGAGGTGGTTTAAGTCTTTTTGATGTATCTCATTCCAAGCTAGTGGCACTGGTATTACGTATTCTGAAACGTGACATGTAGATTTTATTTGACATTATATTGGTTTCATTGTGACATTATGTAGGTTTTTTTACAAGATGTTAACTTAGCACAAGCTGATGGATACGTTGTGAACTCGTTTTGAGTTGTACGTGTTACCTAAACGTCATCAGGCTTCAGTTATCAATGTTTGGCTCTGATGTGATCAGCTTCGGAGACGGCATGACTGAGGTCTAAGCTGTAATTTGTATACTATAGCTAGAAGGAAACGGCAATGCATATGTGCATAGTAAGGATATGTGTGCTAATAGTATGTGTTGATGATAATTCCATTAGAATCTTGTCTCAAATACACTTACTGGTGATTCAAAGCGCATCCACTTTTTCTTATCCATTCTGGAAATTACATATGCAAATTTTCTGAATGGCAAAAATGAGAGAGATAAGAAATAATTATATTCACTGTACACTGTTGAATTACGAGTCATATACATGCTAATAGTAATTACACACAACGCGTAAAAACACAAAAAAGTAAAAAATCGAAATTTATAACTTTGAACACTTGAGAAAGGACAACATATAAATAAATCGGCGGGCACAGCTAATAGATATACTTCATTGTCAGCATATTCAGTAAAGTTTTTGTCACACAGCCACTATTACTCTCTTTTATACACATGCTGACCAATACATATAATAATCCAGATCCGATCTTCCTATTCAACCAACTTTCTTCTCATAGATGAAAACTACAGACTACTCGGCTTCACAATGCAACCAACAATGCGTGTAGTTGAGTCGTTCCTCCATAGATGGATACACAACGATCCTAATGAACAAACGTGGAATGACTGTTTGCACCCTAAAAACTACCTAGTCTGCATGATGACATTTTATAGTTTTTTTTATGACGTTTTATATGTCTTTTAAATAATACCCGTGCCTACTTGATTCTGAAGAGTTCATGACGATGTTATCCTCCACATATTTAATTGGCGAATGGTCTGGAGATCTAGGAGGCCAAGAAAGGAAGTTGACTGGACCGTTATTGAGAGTCGAGAGGGAGACAGTGTAACAAGGGGTACAGTATATTATGAAGATTAATTCTATCATTTTCTATTTGTCTATGATGTCCCTTTGCCTCTCTTTTAGTGTTTGATCTTGATTTCCAAAATTATGCCATAGAACATAATTGAGGTTAAAGGTTTTCTATTAGTCATTTTATTTCGCTGATATATGTTCAGTCCACTATTATAGTGTACCTCATCTACTCATCTTGTTATACTATAGCTGTTAAATAATGCCCCACCCTTAGGGCACACTATAACAAAAATATGTGGTATCTGAAAACTAAAAAATATACTTAGTGACATATAAATCCGAACACCCAGTTTAAATGGTTTTATTTTAATAAAATTTTGTATAAGTACTTAATGGAGCATAATAAGTAAATGATAAAAATTTTAAAAGGATTGCACTGCTTTAAAGCCCTTTGACCTTTAATAATGTGTGGATGCACCCTGATGTGCTACGCATTCTCCAACGCGCCTAGGCATGCTTCTGATCAGGTGGTCAATGTCCTCCCGTGGTATCTCATTCCAGGCAACCACCAACTCCTCTCGAAGTGCTGCTAGAGTCTGAGGAGGACGTTGCAAATTGAGCAATCTCCTACCCATCATATCCCACGGAAAAACGGTCCCTTAAGGCCAATAATCTTAGGCGGCGATCTTCACGGTCTGTTGTTCTGCGGCGGCGTCCAGTGCCCCTTGCTCTTTGCGTACGGCCTTCTCGAAGCCATGCCTAACAAAACCTAACCACAGTGTCTACACTTCTTTGCACTCTAACTGCAATTGCCCGAAAAGAAGGTCCAGCTTCCCGAAGTCCCACTATACGGCCGCTATCAAACTCACTATGTTGACGAAATCGTACAGGTCTCCGTACTCTAGGCATCGTAACCGATCGTAAAGGATGTCAAGAACCAAAATCCGCCAACGTTGATTCTTTACTGCGGCTGAAATATTCATTTTTAGAGCGTTAGTGAATTAAAAAAAAAGCAGTATAAAAACCGGAATGTCCAACTGATAAGGCTGAAAATTTTTTCACTTGTTATTTACAGTAAGATAAATACATTCAGCAACTTTTATTAAAATAAAACCATTTAAACTGGGTGTTCGGATTTATATGTCACTTAGTATATGTAGTTCCTAAGTATAATTTTGATATTATTTCAAACCTAATATGAAGATTAAAGATTGCTGAATTTAAGGTAAAAAATAAAATGACGATATGTTAAACGGTTTTGTTCTAGAAATAAAAATAACTTTTTTGTTATACTGTCACCCTAATCCTCATCAAATGCCAGTCTTGGATTGTGTGCTGTAACGTAGAAGTTTCGCAGTTGGTATTTGAGTCAGAAACCACTGGCACTTATCAATAAATGATTATATTTATCTTGAGATAGGCTACATAAGTAGTAGATGGTATAAACACTTCAACCCAGTAGGAGGGAGGAGAATGGGATAAGTTGCAGAAGTTAGATTTCATAACGATTTCTTCGCAAGCACCTTTCTAATACTAAGCTTAAATCAACCCTATCACGTACGGCGTATCTATCGTTAATCCTGGTGAGCAAAACTACCCTGCCGCGACTTCCTACCCTTATTGAATTTTCTTAAATGGAAAATGATTGCCTGCACGCACTTGGCTGCTAGCTGTCGACCTGATGACATAATAATTGACGGTCATTTCTACTATAAGACCCCTTCTTCTGGCAAGGCTAAATATTACACACGTCCCTTATTACTATTTCATCGACTACTGTGGCTAATAGTTTCTGGCATTCAACTTGAAATGCTATAATTTTGATATATGCTATGCAACGAGTAATATGTCTTCCCCATATACATGTGTTGTTAATATTTTAAGAGGTGTAAGTTGATTTGTATAATTTTGAGACATGATATATAAGTTGCTCCAAAGAAAAATTGGGTTGTTACTATGCTAAAAGATTCTTGTATAATGCTTAGTATTTTAACAAATTAATTTTTTTGCATATTGCCACGCCTTGTTTTTTTTTGTTAAATAATAAAGCACAATAATAAATACGATCTAACGGTTGGTCCAACGACCTGACAAAATTATTTTTCGAGATAACCTCGCGAAACGTCTACCATGTTATACGCCCGAAGTATTTACAGATATTTTGCGGCTAAATATTGAACTTATCTGTAGGTCTTCTTTGTCAGGCGCGGCCGGGATGTCCTCAAATCTGGTAAAAAAAGTGGCCAGAAGTGGGCACGTCACTGGGCAAGGGCTACTTGCCTCGGTCCCAAAAATTATGGTAGTAACAAAAAAAAAAGCCTAGAGAGAAAGACTGTTCAAGGATCTACTCTACTCTCTGTCTGAGATAAAACTACTCATTGAAAACAATCGCACTTGATGCAAAACCGTGTACATATGTTTCGTAAAATAAAAGTAAAGCAAAGGCAAAAAAAAATGTTCTAAACTTGGTCTAAAAAGTTATGGCAGCTCAAAAATCAAAATCATGATTAATGTAATAGAAGGTGCCATGTAAGCACTGCCCCCATATTTGAATACGTAGACTGTCTAATAAAATCAAAAAGTCTCTAAGAATAATAAATGCATAAAGATCTATGAAATTGTTAATTAGAATGATATTTTACTTGTTCACATCAGGGTTTTTTCAAGGGGATGGCTTCCAATTTGCAAAACTGCAACGATGCAACTGACTGGAGGAGAAAAGATGATGATTTTCTTCTATTTCTACTGACAAAAAGAAAGCAGATATTGAACGAACGTCATCAGGACATGCATTAAGGCACGCGGTCCGAAGGTATATAAAAAATAACTTACCGCTGAAGGTCAAAATCTCATAAAAAAATGGAAGACGTAGCACCCAAAATAACTAAACTTAAGTTACACAACAAAAAGAAAAGGGTGCTAGTCCATGAATGGACGCTTGGGGCCTAATATCCCAGAGTCCGGAAAACGACAAAACGACCCCTACACGACGACCTCAACGGAAACAGAAAAGCGATTCATACAGAATACGTAACGTTCTAGAGGTAGGGATCTTGAGTCGCCTTGAAGAAGATATGTTTTATAGGAAGCCAACTAACGGAGAAAAACCGCACAGTTCTTTGCTGATCGTCAACACCATACTGAATCGCTGAGAAAGAAATATATAATACGAGTAAAATTACACAATCAATAAACTATTAAATTTGCAAAACGAAAATCATTGAAAAGGGGTTTGGCCTAGGAATGGGCACACTATTACCAATAAAGAGAAATTCAAATTACTGATAAGTGATAAATAGAAAACAAAGGTTACGTGATTTTGGCACCTGACAATATCTTACCTTCGTAGGATGGCATAAATATATTGCTTTCATATGTACAGATGTCCCGCTATAAATTGAACCCCCCCACCCTAACTTATTTGCATGATTGTTTAGACAAATTTCCAACACAAAAGTTGTATTTTATGTACAAAATTGTCTTATAAAAATGCTATAGGGTAAAGTTGTATTTTTCAAATAATAATCTATGTATGTATACCTAAATTCAGTGAAAATGCGCGTTTTTTTTTTTCTTATTCCAGATATACTTATTACCATTGGTTTTGTCAAAAACAGTTCTTGAGTGTCATTTATCTATGAGTAGCCGAGTTCAAACCAGTTTACATCTAGC
This sequence comes from Acanthoscelides obtectus, assembly GCA_963669975.1. Classification (NCBI taxonomy): domain Eukaryota; kingdom Metazoa; phylum Arthropoda; class Insecta; order Coleoptera; family Chrysomelidae; genus Acanthoscelides; species Acanthoscelides obtectus. The sequence goes on from CAVLJG010000005.1 coordinate 62,570,195, forward strand.
CGTCTATTCAATCTGGCCGGCGGGATACATATGATTAAATGACGCATAAAATCTATATACGTATATTTAGAATAAGAAATCAAGCCACTAATGTGTTCACTAAAAATACATGGTAATCCATTTGAAAAAATACAACTTTCTTCGATAGCACTTTTTCTATAAAAAAGACATTGCCTAGAAAACTTTGTTTTACCCTGAATCTGTAGTTTATAAGTTTTTTTTCTAACAGGCTGAAAGTAAGTAAGTTAAAGGTAGTTTATAGCAGGGCATTTACATTTAAAAAAATCATCATTTACTTGAATAAATTTAATGAATCAATATTTTATGAAGGCATTCCACATACATGCGAAACTCTCCTTTCTATCATACAAGATAGCCAAAAGATAGTAGCAATATTTTCGGGATTACTCGTACATCCAGGAAAGGTTTTTTGGCATGTATTCGCAGATGCCTCAACTCCAAGATATAGGCTGGTGAAGCTGTTTCTACGTAGCAACAAAATATATCTACTGAGCTGTGTGCAACTACTAGTATGTTTATACTATATCGCTTGATACTCATGAGAATTTACTAGCCCTACTATGTTCGGATTACTATAGAATGAATAATTGCTACGCTGAACTACTTTTTCGCAACGTCTGTGGCATTTTTGAAAAAAAATGTTGAATTAAAAAAAATGAAATTTTTTGCCAGATCATCGGCTCATTACGATTTGAATGCGTAAGTAAAATTCTCAAACTTTTTCGTTAAAGAATAAAACGCATTCAGAAGAATATTCGCATTTTATCATAAATCCAAGCCATAAATGACATAAAAACAATTAACATGAAAATCTTTAGAATCTGTCTTTATTGCAATTTAGTATTATTCTTATGTGCATGTTCTGTCAGCACTGGAAGAACTTCTACTATTTTTTAATCGTCCTGCATGTATGTAAATCGAGGCTGAAATTCTTTATACTTTATACTTCATTATGATAAAATTTTTGCGCTTCATGTATTTGGTTTGACGTTGGTCGAATTTGATAGTTACTGGTTTATACCAAACAATTAATCTGGAATAAGTACCTTAATTCGGATTTTCTCTTGCATTTTTCCGAGCTTTTTTCCCGGCCGTTATCCATCGGGTAACATCAAAGGGTAGCACTGTCTGCCCAGAGGGCTAGTAAGGGTCGACATAGTTTATCACCTCTACTTGCTATATGTCATCCCAAAAGGGTTGATATTCAAACAGTAGAGCACGGTAACGCTATAAGGCTATTTCGGTGTATGGACCTAAGAGAAAAGGAGTTCTGTAAATATGGGGATGCATGACTGAAATGGACTCTAATTTGATAGTGAACAATATATTTGCTTTCTATTTGACTTTGAATCGGTAAATAAAGTAGCTGTATTAAGCTGATTCTATGATAAGTTCAGTTTTCATTTGTCTTGACGCAGTTACATTTTAGTGTCCATCAAGATCCATACGATTAAATTGCTCAAAAATATCAGTGAATATTTACATCTACTTCTGAAAATCGAAAATCGCCTGTAGCGGCTCAGCTAGAGACAAAAAAACGAGAAAAGTAAAAATAGTCCAGTCTTGTTTTTTTTACTTTCCAGAGGGCCCTTATCATTCTCAAAAAAGCTTAAATTAAAATTAAAGAATTTGGGGTTGGGGTTGTTGTGGTGAAGGATTTGCTCTTCAAAACTTTTTTGCCTTGCCCTATGAATGTCATTATGTGCACAAGATCCTGTCTGTTCACTGCTCCCGCTAGGGCAGGAAAGAAATTTCTAGATCGCAACGTTATCACATGGTTGGAGACTATGGATCAATTGTATGGGCATGTTTGACTCAGTTGCCCCTCTTAATTTTTTTGTTATACATGTTAGTAATTTGACTTTTTTTCAGAGGGGATAGTTTGTGCCGAATATAATCCTTCATGAACTGACGACGCGTTACATGAGATATTTTGTTATGAACATTGAATGGAAATATATCAAGTTTTCCATAAGAGTATATTTATAAATGTCGTAGAAATAAGAATAAGATGGTCGATTTCATTCAAACTGTGCAAGGTCAATACAATGCCTATGTCATATCAAAATTTTAGACTTTCAACATTGTTGTATGAGTTATCATCCTGATTATGGCTCAAGCTTCACTGAGAATATATTTCCATATTCACGTTCATAAATGAACACAGCAAAAATATTCAGTGGTGAGTCTCAAAGGATGGCCCACATTCCTGTATATATGTATAAAGTTTTCAAAAGAGCATATAAAAGCATGCTGCATGAATAAAGTCTGATAGACGACACACAACCCAGTGTTTCAGAGCGACTGTGAATGCTTTGCATCGCGAAACGAGCACATCGCTCTCTCTCTTTTTGCTGGAAAATGTTACATTGCAAAAGGAAACGTAATATGATGAGCTAGAAATATAACGTTCTGCTTTCGGAACGAGCGCTAGCTACATGCATGGACATAAGCTAAATGTACTGACATCTGTATAGCATAGTTAGTAACCCATGTTATCGTTAACTTTCAGATATTATGTGAAATTTTAAGATGCATAATTTAAATATATAAAAATCATTCAACTTTCGTTTTTTGACGTTTCGGTTGCTCCTGATAATTATCCGATAATTCTTTGTAGGTGTAGGTGTTGCTGTTGTAGAGGTGAGGGTGTGTATATCTAAGTTTTTGGCGTTGGTATACTTATACGCTCCTAACCCCGATAATTTAGACATATTTCACACATCATAGATTTGCTTTCAAAACTTAAAATGTTTTTCGCATCCGGTAGAGGCCGCCGTGGTGCCGTGACTGACGAGTAGCGGTAGACGGTAGCAACGTTCATGTGCGCCACCAGGAATTTTTCATAGGAAAAAATAACGTCTTGTAAAAGTGTAAGTTCCCCCAACACGTTTTGTGTTGAGGTTGTTTCATAGAGCAAGGGGTTGCAAATTTTCTCGGAGAGAGGGTTAAAGTCTAACAATCACCAAAGTAGTGCAGAAAATATTCCTAAATATGCAATTTTAGGGCCCAACTGGATTCTCTGGGGGGACCACGGCCCTCTTGGCTCCTCTGCAGACTCCCATGGCAACTATGGGCCATTTGGTAGGGACTAACTTATGCCTTTATGAACTGATGACAGCAATGCGTGCAACGTTAGTCAACCTACTTGACGTCTTTCTTTTCGTTTGAAAACTGGCTTGCATTTAGCTAATCCCTTGCTATTTCTACAAATATCAATCTTTTTGAATGATTTGTTTTAAAACCTTCAGAATTAACCATATCGTCCCATTATTATTTTTTCTCAAGATTGCGAGCAGTGGCGACGCGTGAATAATCCTAAACTGTTACTAAAACCAGATCTTATTAAAAAAAAGATTATTTTGAACCTCCCAAATATAAGTTTTTGCTTGTTTTAGGTATTTAATTAAAACTATTTTTAAATTAAGGTAAATATTCCTGGACTGAGCGTCTGGGGCACTTGATATACCTCATCGTCTTATGCTATAACTAATCCAAGCCGACCGAGAAAACAGTCGACGTTTCTAGATGTTCGGAAAATTTTTGATCTTTTTTGGCAATGAATGTTAACAATTCCCTGTAATTTCCTCTATTTTCAGAGTCATCCCCTTCAAAATGAACGGTAATTCCTGTTTTGCCAAAAAACATACGGTATCTAGAAGTGTGCTGCCTAAAAGCTTGGTTAAGACAACTTTCGATTCTTGTTTTGCCAAACCGAATTGAATTGGCTACACATCTCACATGTAGCGGAGAAATTTCATGTCTCCTCTTTCTTCCCCAGCGGCAGGTCATCGACATCGAAAACAGAAGAAAACGTAGACAAAGTGAAGAAAATGTTGGTCACCAACAGCAAATTAACTATCAGAGAAATGGCAGAGCACTTGAGCATTGCTTATGGATCCGTTCAAAGCACTTTGGTCAACGATTTGGGTCTCTGGCGTGTTGCAGTCAAGTTGGTGCCAAAAGACTTGCAAAAAAATGACCGTGTTGATATCGCCAAAGACATGATTCGAATAGCTGATTCTGATACAGCATTTATTAAACGCATCATTACTGGAGACGAGACGTGAGTTTATGAGTACGACATGCAGTCAAGCCATCGGGCGAGTGAATGAGTCGAAAAAGACAGTAATGCTCACGGTTTTCATGGATTACTACAGCTTGGTACATAGTAAATTCTGGCCAGAAGGTCAGACTGTCAACAAAGAGTACTATTTGGGTGTTTTGAGATGTTGGCGTGAATCAATCCGTCAGAAACGCAAGCATTTGTGGGCAAAGAACTCGTGGATCTTGCACCACGATAACGCACCATCGCACAGTGCCATCATTATCTTTTTGGCCACAAACAACAGGAATACCATTCAACAACCACCCAGTTCACCTGATTTAGCCCCCTGTGACTTCTTGTTACATCAAAAAGCCACTGAGTGGAGCTCGTTTCGAGTTTAAAAAATGTTTCGAGGATTAGATCAAGCGTTGCCTTAAGTACATTGCAGTCAATGGGGTTTACTTTGAAGGGGACAGTATCGATTTTGAACAATAAACATGTATTGTAATTTTTTCAATAAATTCCGGGAACTTTTTGATCAATGTAGTATGTAGCTGCAAATATATTTGCCTTATTTGCAAATACCTCAAAGTATAGACCATTTAAGTAAAGGATTTTTTTACACAATAGACTGTTTATCCTTTCAGATACCTCACTAAATAAGGCAATAAGTCAACATTTGAGAAACACATTTGATTGCAGATTGTGGCCAAGCGTGTTATACTCGTCCGGTCCAAGTGACAACCATGAAGAAGGATCTGGCGCCTCATGCATATCTCTTGCAGACCAAGATTGCAGGTCCTGAGTCCGCCAAATTCTTTTTTGCTAATCAGTCTTTCGGTATTGAGACTTTAGATTCATTTCTATAAGAGTTTGCCCACATTTTAGGTGAAAATGATTTTGTTACGGATAAAATACTTAATTTTGGGTGCTTTATATACTCTAACATCACACTTGGCCAGATCGAGGCCACCTCAAACACAGAAATTCAACATCCATCTGACGCAGCGGCTCTATGCCATTGCCACCAAGATTTTTTTATAAAGGGTGCGTTAGAGACCTTGTCCACTAAGCTGAGCTGGTCATGGTAAGAATTGTGTTCGGAAGTTGAACCAGCCTCGAGCTTGCTAGCGATTATCTTTACAGGCTGAATAACTGTGAATAATGAAAAAACGCGAAAAGTATAACCGCAACCGGTGCTCATAACATTAATTAAATTATTAAAAATTATCATCTAGCATCAAACCTGTCCTTTCTATTTCTCCAAGCTACTGAGAACCAGTTTTCATTAAAGTTCCGATTGGTATGATTTTTATGTGGGTTACTTGCCACCTTAAGAAAAAGTAATACGGGTAGGATGAAATCCTTAATTCTGAGTGCTCTTTTAATAAAAAGAATGAATGCTGAATATCTCGATTACTATAAGATTTTTACTAAAACAAAATACACATACTCGCAGCTGCAGGGTTATCCTTCAATTTGTCCACACCCTGTCATCATCAAACCAAACCAATTATTTTTTAAGCAAGGGTATGGGAAAACTTTCGAAAGACATTTCGTGTTTATTTCTGCACATTCGGTTCAAAAAAGCCGGTTGGATGCAAAGAACATTTTATTATACAATAAAGTTACATTTCCTTTATATCAAAAGTACAATTATTAACTTTGCATTGCATGAATGATACGTTCCTTAAACTATTCGGTACAACAGTCGAATTTTCTTATGTTGAAATTATATGTTTTTCTGCCATCACAACTCCCGTTGAAGTGCTCGCACATCCGGTGTTATTTCAGCACTACCACAGGTTCTAAACACTTTACTAGCTATTTCTTCCCTGTGTGCTCCGATTCATCAACATACCCTTCAGCAACCGTTGATGGCCTTATTTCTTGAGTGTCATCAAGTCTCCCCCAGATTCAACAAAGTGTAGGAGACGATCTTCGAAATAAATTACCTGTATATGAGAGCATTTTCAAGTTAAAGAAAATTAGCCACTGTTTCTGGAACCTTATAAAACCATTGTGATATGCTTAAAACAGGCGGCGATCCTTTGCTGCTGCAGGACGAAGGGCTATGTACATTCGGTAAAATTTAATATACTTTTCACTAACTACAAATCTCCTATTTACATCATTCTTCGTTTCCTTAAGTTCCACAATTAATAACGTTCCCGGATCTTCAATATCAGCTAATGTTGCTTGGCTGATTTCACAAATTCGACAAGCTCCTGCAATCAGAAATACAACATCAACCTTGGCCATTAAATAAACTTTATCGGAAGCCGTATTTAAAAAATCACTAATTTGTGTACTCGTAAAAATCGCAGCTTTCTTGGTCTTGAAACCTTTCCCATTTACCCAAATGTTTACAATATTATTGGATCGTAACATACTTTCAATCATTGAATAATTCGACCACACTGTTGTTGGCTTTTGTTGTGCCAATTCCGAAAAATAAGCCAATAACACCGTATCTGATGAACTGCATGTTTTTTTCCATTCCATGAATCTTGAATACGCGATTTCGTAAGTTTTCCGCGATTTAGCTGGCAATAATTTTTGTGACGCTGCTTTGACTACTTCTGCTAGTTACGGTGGAGTCAAAGAAAACTCGGAATCAGAAATTTTTTACTTTGTAGTATTAAAAATAACTTCTAAAGAACCGCTAAGTTTACATTTTTTGAATGAAATCACAAAATTAAATTGACAGCTATCTGATTACTTTAAAAGTTTTCTTAGCAACGCAGGTCTAATTGTCGCTATAAGTACATCCTAGCCTACTCATTTCAAAATTCAAATTTCACATCGAAAATTTTCTGACTTGAATATTGAAATAAAATAATTTTTCAATATTAAATCGACGTTTTTCCCGTCACAGAAAAAAATAGCAGATTTTAGCTTTTTTTATACAACCTCAAGCTAAAATCTAGTACTTTCTTCCCTTGTATAATAAATAACTAATTGTTTGTCACCGTTTTTTTAATCATCCTGCATAGTTTAATTTACACCGACAGCATATCATTGCCAAAATCGAACCACGGTAGTTGAAGTCTATGGCAAAATCTATGAAATTTAGCTTCTAGTTTCTGGTGTTGTTAGATCACAGTATAAAATCACAGATCACCAAATACTGTGCAGGATAACCACAGAACCTACAGTATTCAATATCAAATGTGCAGACTGCTACAAAATACGGATTTTTACATACGTAAAGTATATGCCACAATATCATCTTCTATGAAATTTTGAGAACAATGCTAAATTACATTTTTTCGGAGATTACTTCCATAGATCAATATTATTTATCATGGATAAGACTTGCCTCTATCCTATCCTATGGTATTATAAATTCATTTTAATATAAGTTCCTCGAAGTTGAATAATTGGACATCCCCTCCAAGCATACATCTGCGCCAGTTTCAAACAAAACAGGATCGTGATGCATCGCAAAAATCAACTGTGTACGCTTGACGTGACTTTTCACCTTTCGGATATCAATCTTTCACTGTGTATGTTACCGACTGAACGTTTCTGGATGGATTTCAAAATAATGGCGAATTGAGTAGTGCTTATTTCCTTCAGGTTTCCGACACGGAAATATTTTTTGGAACATTACAAAACATAGCCTTGTCGAATAAAGGAAGGCTATGCATGTTCCTAGTCATGGCACAGTTTAGATAACAATTGCATCTAAATTCCGCTAGTACCGCGACGAAAGAGGTTTTAGTGTTCAGCAGCAGCCGGTGTTATAATATTCCGATATTATTTAGGGTAGTTTTTGTGAACCAATTATAAAAAGGAGTAGGTTCGTCCAAAAAAAGTATGTATTTATCGAAAAGCTTTAAAATAAATTTGTATTGGTGGAAGTACACAAAAAAATATTTACTTTAGCCAGGCTGCGATATCCTCAATTCACTGCATTTTCAATAAAAACAACAAACAAATGGATGTGTTGCCATGTAATTATGAAACACCATGTGGAGCGGCATATTTTCCAAGTAAGGGGCCTAAGGTAGCCTACAAAAAAAGTAGAAACTTTTTTGGTTATTTGAAATGTCGGAACTACCAACCACTTACACATTAAAAACTCGCACTGTATGTAGGAGCATCCTAGTAGAGAAATCGTCAGAAGTGTCGGGTTTGATTGCGTTGGTTGTCACTTTGCTGGTGATTTGCTCTCGTTTTACTTTTCCGCAACAAATGCACCGAAATGTTTATGACCCAGTGAATTGTGTTTGTCAGTGTTTACATTGAAAATGCAATGAATTGAGCATATCGCAGCAGCAAAGAATGTATGACAAAAGTAAATATTTTTCCTTTTTTGTAAATACTTCCACAAATACAAATTTATTTTAAAGCTTCATCGATACTTTTTTTGGACAAACATGCTCCTTGTTATTATCGGTTCACACAAACTACACTAGAGAATATTAGAATATTACAATTTTTACGACTGCGTACGGTGTCCTAGAATAACGTGTCAATATCTCGGATGCATGTATAACACAAGATATAACAACCGACACAAAACGAAACGATACCATACGATACGCGATCCGGTACTGTACAATACGATTCGATTCGATCCGATACGATACGATACAATACAATGCGATGCAACGCCGTTTTTTAGAAAAACACTCTTGTTTCAGTCAAATTCCATAAATTCTGATACGGGTTCAGAATACTGCTTCCGAAAATATGGTGAAACAAATCGATCTTGCTCCGTTAAGGATGTCGTTCAAAATCGGAGAGATGGGTGCTACCATTTTAGTGTAATTTTCAAGAACTAGCCTTGCTTCAAGCTTCAACTTAAAAGCTTTTTATGAGGATCTTGATCGAATGAGCTAGTTGATGTAGGAGCGTTCGCCATTTTATTAGATTGAGAATCTGCTCGTTATGTCTAACTGACTAAAACTAAGGCTTCACCGTTACCTATTATACTGCCCCTCTTTACATCTATTTGTGAGGTGATGCGGATATGGGCATACCCTGTACAGACGAAGAAACACATTGTGTATTCACAGTCCATAGCGGACCGTTGGCGCTGTACAGCTACCAAACAGAATTTTCACCTCCAGCTCACACGTCCTCCTCGGCCCATATCTTAACCCAATATATGCACATCAGTGAGGTAGAGGGCGCCAACGTAGCGATGATGGTCCTTCCGCCGCAAATGTATGTAGATTCCCGAACCGTCTCTGCAATTCGATTTGCGAGTTCTTCTCGTTACCACAAAGGATAGTTTCAGCTGCTGCGGACTACGAATATTCCTCCGATGCTGGAAACATGCTTGGAATATGCACAAGAATACGTCCTTTTGCGACCGGCAGTTTCGAGGTTTTTTCACAATCAGGTTGTGCATACCTAATTTCCTGAATGTTACAGGGGTATAAAGTTGGGCTTCAATAACAGGCCGAATTCCTCTCACCAGTAACATTATATGCTTTTATATATTTTATTGACAAAATCGATATAGATTTCTTTTTTTAGGAAGGAAAGGTTATCGCCACCTTGCTACTAGAATACATTCAAATGCGTATCTGTTTTTGACAGATTGCTGAAATTTCGGGCAGAAATATTTATGCGTGATACGTGCATATGAAAATACAAGGATATTAATGTCATTTAGCCGGCATGAGGTTAGGAACAATTTGAATTTCAAACTGACAATTCACTTTTGATCTGACAAATGATACCAGTGAAACATGTTCACCTTTACTGGACCTCAGTTGACCCCAAATGATACAGATCTTACCATAAAGACCACGCCTATTCCACCATCGGTCCGATATTGTTTTCCTGATTATCCACCACGTTCGCGGCAATAAATTTGGTTGTCGCTGGCGAACAATAAAGTCCATGTTATTTCATTTACGCACATACCCTTACCTTGAATTCACATGACGCTACTACTAACTAATACTAACCGGACAAATCACCATGATTAACCGTAATGCTTTATCAAGAAGTAGCAGTTTTTCCCTAGGTAAATAATAAAATTAAAAAACACATAGGAAGATAATAATGTCATTTGAAATTGTATCCTGTAAATTTCATTGTGTCACTTACACAACAAAACCCTATATTTCGAAATAAGCAACTTTGAGTACCACAATAAACGACATAATGTTTGAAAACGTCTTTTAATGTTATCAAACAGAAAACAGTCCAAACCAAATCAACAGTCTGTTGCAACTATTGAGTTTGTCAGTTTGACGCCAGGTAACTAGGTATTTAAAAGTATTTGTAAAATGAGTTTGAAACTTCACGGTCATTTTTTTCATATTTAAGAGACTACGAAGGCCTAAGGCTTAAGCACACTTTTGGGTGCCGTGGGGCTATAGAGAGAAACAGGAGAAAGGGGAAAAGCTGCACGGACTCTAGCGAAGGGACACGTGTGCATGCAATATGAACATATTCTGACCCCGCCTTAGAGATCCGCCGGGTGGTACCTCCACATTCGAAAGTCGAAACCGTTTACTACCTACGGATCGTCGTGACTGTCGTGTTACAAAATCAAATATTTTGAGGTAGCGAAAAAAACAATAAAAAGCTCGTTTGAGAAGGTCATTATTGATCGTATAATAATGACTATATTCTTAAAGAAGATATGCTATGTACACTCTTTCATGCGCTGGATTTGACTTTTCAACCCACGTACCATCCATGCCATAGGGGCGGTTATGTAACTCTAGCTCCGGGTACCACATAAACTGTCATCATTAATCCATTGCTCGGGAACTGGACGATAGTACAATCAACTGATTTTTATTTTTAATAATCCTACTTAGTAACTACCATTTGTTTTCTATTTTAGCCGGTCGTAGACAAAGTTTTGTGTGTATCTGGGGCGGGATAAGGGTTTTATCTTCCACGGTAAAAAAATTTTAGCATTCGCTATCTCTAATTTACCTATACCCAATGACAACGAAAACTCCGTGTTTATATATTTTAATGGATTTAACAACCGGTACTGGATGATGTACTACAGCGAATGTCATTATTTTTGTTTAAACTCAAAGACATGGCAGGAAGAGCTTGCGCTGTAATTTCACGTCGCGTTCGATGCATGTATTTAAAATATTTATCTTTCTCTCACACTCTCATCCTAAGATTTAAGAGCAAAATTGCGAGGAAATCAGTATGAAATATATCTAATAGGTACGTATAATTACGGGAGCTGGAAGCGTATTAATATACTAACGCCAAGAAAGTTAGTTATACCCTTATCCACCCTCTAGAACACCCTACTTTCAGTGTTAGCCTTCGAAAAGTATTTCCGACAATGAGCAGGAGTTTGTGGGACCGACAGACAGACCGTATGAGTAACATGGTTTTTCTTTTCATGTAACCTCCAAAAAACACTACATCTCGTAACTACTTCAGAGTATTACCACTCGCAACACGCTTTTCGATACCCAGCACATGTTTCGCTATGGTAGCACTTTCAGCAGAAGCTTGAAACTGCAGTTTCAGATAATTACGTTCAGTTGACAGAAAGACAATACAAAGAGATTTGTCGGTGATCACTTTGGATGTTACATGTACATATACCTAATGCGGTAGTACTCGAGTTTTTTTTTGATAATCTCATCATTCTTGAAGGAAAGTGTTCTTGAACAAATCCATTGAATTTGTGTGATAAAATAATTTATTGCCTGTACCAGGTGGTCAGTGGCGAACCCCTACAAATTCAAAGCAAGCGACGCACATTGTATCCAATATTTCCTCTCAAAGGCGCTCCAATCGAAAATCGGTAATTGCAGCAGCGGCCCCAATCAAAGGCCCACTGACGACCTTTCACAAATTAAGTTTTAGACGGGATAGTTTTCCTTTGGTGGTGTTTGCATACACTCAGATGACGTGTCATTATGTGGTGTTGCCGACGTAACAACGCAACGTTAGGCTTCGAGAAGCGGTCGCTATTGCTTGGTTGTTAGCGTTAGATCTTTGCTAGAGAGCTTGTATCTCATCGTTACTAAAATACATAGGAAATGTGGGGCAGGTAGGAGGATACGTTGCATTTTCTTTTAGCTATAAAAGCTTCTATTGTTTTTTAAGAAATTTAGAGCTTTCCAAAGAAAAGAACGCAAAAAGAAAAAGTTACCAATGCAGGAGTTTGAGGATTTCAAGTGGTATAAGTTATTTTTGAAATTGTAAACGTTAACGTGTTGAACCTTTCCTTGCAATTATTCAATAAAATCTGCCTTTACCAACGCCTTCTGCATTTTATGTTTTTCATTTTATACTTTGAGACTAGACTTTTCAAGGATGTTGTCAATCACCAGGGAAGGTTGCTTGACTTTGTATTATCTATGTACTTCAAATATCACGCTTTCTAGAGAAGATATTTCCTTCGTCTAGGAAGATCTTTGTCATCCTGCTCTGTATTTTGAACTTGTTGTGCAGAACATTGCACGTGCCTTTGAATTGAATAATTACAATTTTCATCGAGCAAACTTTCCTAAACTGTACAATGCTATTGCAACCATAAATTGGCCAAATTTAGAGTATGTGAGTGATGTTAATAAAGGTTGTGATATACTATATTCTAACATTCATCATGTTTTCGATAGAAACATACCTAAATTATGCTATAAATTACTAAGTTTCCTATATGGTGTATCAAGAGAAATTTGAAGAAAAAAGGCAGAGCCAGGAGGAACTATAGGCGTATGGGCCATAGCTACTATAATGACAAATTAAAATCATTTCGATCCACAATTAAGACTCAGATTGATACCGCCTATTCACCTTAATTACAAAATACTGAAGACAACATTGATCAAGATCCGAAAAGTTCTCGGCATTCATTAATAAAACCACACATTTGAATCACCTCAAGAAATTGTTGATGGGTTTGCTTCATTTTTTTCTAGCGTGTTTTTCCAGCAGAACGTAACAAATGGTTAAGACGATTTGCAAGGATACAATGGCTATTCCTAGTTTCATAGTGAACGATTCAATGCACGCGTGCTGTACCATTTTCTGTTATTTTTAATCTGATCCTAAGCACCTGTTCTATTCCGCAAATATGGAAAATGTCTAAAGTATGCCCTGTTTTCAAAAGCGCTGATACATCTGATGTGACGAACTACCCTCAGGTTGTCATTTTGTGTAATTTTGGCAAATTATTCCAGATAATAATTAATGAGCATATTTATAATGTCTTCAAGACCCATAACTCAAGGGAATTTCAAGGTGGGTTTGTTTCTGGGAAGTCTACGACTTCTAATTTAGCTTGTTTTACGCATCTTGTTGCCAAGACTCCGGATCAGCAAGGCTAGATTGATGTAATCTATACAGATATACGGGAAGCCTTTGTCCGAATCAACCATTGCTCATTACTGCATAAATTATGAAGTCTTGGATATTTTGAAAATCTACTCGCGCTCATCCAGTCATATTTTTCGGACGGAACACTGTGGAATATGGTTGGAATATGGTGGTTTAGAGTCTATAATAACTATTATAGTAACTATACACTTCTGGAGTTTCCCATGGGTCTAACTTGGGGCCTTTATTTATTTATATCTTTATTAGTGATTTGTCGCTTGAGATTAAATGTCATCATTTATTTTTCGCTGATGACTTAAGAGTTTATTATAGTATCGGAACTTAACTTAACTACGATTTTCTTCAAAATAATTTGGAAATGATCAATTCTTGGTGTTCCAAAAACCTCCTCATACTAACTGTGTCAAAATGTAAAGTAGTAACATATTGTAGGAAACAAAATGTCATGCTTTACGATGACTACAGTATTAATCAGGTAAGGTTAGAAAGTAGTAACAGTTATAAAGACCTAGGTGTTACACTTTTAATGATCACACAAATAACATCCTTGACTTTGTCTGGTTTCTGGGCAACCAGGACTGACAGATTCGACTAACGTACATCAGACAGTGACTAATGAGCAAAGGTCCTACGGACCGCCCAGACAAATAAATGACGAATAGTAGTACAAATAACATTACATCGACTGCCTCTCGAATCCTAGAGTACTTACCTACTTACTGTGTTAGAAACTGGTCAGGTTTCTCGAATGTTGAAACAATCAAGTTTCTATATCTAACATACCTCAGGAGCAAGCTTGAATATACATCGCTTATCGGGGCATAGGCACTTATTTATCAACACTCTATTAGCAGATTGGGACCTATTCATCGAAGAGCTGTAAAATATATGGTTTCTATCCACAAAGAGTCTTCGGCCATGATGTATTGCTCAAAACTTTTAATATCTAGCTTGAAGTACGCCGAAATACTTCCGCTCTGTCTTTTTTATTCATTTTACTCCATATTAAGATCTTAGTGTCCATATATTTTAAGTACAAACATACGTTTTAATGTTCCTCGCTTAGGTAACCATTTACGTGCTACTTGTGCTACATTTACTGTGATTTCTGCCAGTCCAACGTTTTGTCTCTCTCCCGTTCATAGGATGTATACACTACTCAATAGTATTAGTAACTGCGACATATCGCGTCATCGAACTTTACCTTGATGAAGTTGTAAGATATATTATTGTTGATCACTTACTTATAATTTGTTATTCTTCTCTATGTACGTATTTATTGTGCTTTATTGATGCTTATTGATATTTCCTGCAATTAAATGAATCTCTAACTAATATCTGAACAACAATGGAAAGAACCATGAGGAATCAGCTGCGAGCCTAACTAGTCAATAGAGGTAAACAAGCTGATAGAAAAATTTTTAAATTGGATGAGTATGAAGCGGTGAGTAATATAACATAAAAATTATATTGTCAATTCTGGATTATCAAAATTTAAAAGAAACACCGACTGAACAATGATAGGTAAATAATATGAGTCAAAATGATAGAAGTATCTCAGCCTCATCACAACATATTATAAAGTTTCCCACCGCGACTGTCTGAACGCGACAAACTCAAAAACTACCCAACGGATTTTCATACGGTTTTCACCCGTGGATAGGGAGATTCAGGAGAGAGGTTATGTGTAAAATCAGTTTTGTGCAGGTTTATCAAAATTTTGTGCAAATTGACTGAAAGATGACGGAATCGTTACCCAAGATATAAAAAAATTGCCTATAACCACGCTACAAAGCCTATTGAAGGTACATAAATGTCATGATTCACAAAATGGTCTGGAAGGCTATCTGCATAAAGATTATACTCAATTCACAATAACTGATTTTCTTTTAAATTAGTCAACACTCAAAAATATACAGCGTTTTTGAGCTAACTACAAGCTTCCCGCTAATAGTCCAGCAGTTACAGTCGATGCTTATTACGCGGTAGGAATTTCTTTGATTTTTTTATTTGTACTTTTGGGCATTTGAAATCTAAATAGAATATATTTCTCCTACACATATGCCTCGATGCTGTATACAAAGAATATGTTTATACATCCGTTCTATATTTTTTGTAAATAATTTCAAGGTTGGAAATAAACTAGATTAAAAATGATCCAAACAGGTTGAATAACAGTTCCATCTTAATCTAACCTGGATGTCCGACTCAACAGCATCATACAGCGATTCCGTGTGCGAAGCCTGGCGGGCCTGTAGTATAAACTTCTACATCGCAACATTTCCAAAGAGGTGGGTACCAATTGTATGGACCTGTTTCACCGACTTGATGTATTAACTTTTGTTATATAAATTCGTAGTTAACATGTTTGTAAGAGGAATCAACTTGTACTGTATACGATATTTTATGGATTGATGACCGAGTTGGGAGGGAGTGCAGTTTCAATCTACTTGACGATTTTTGTTTCAATTCCAACATAGTAATGAAACTTATCCCGTGCTTTATATCGTGTTAGAGCTCAATGATTGTCTAGCCAAATGAAACCCTATAAGTATGAATTATTTTTGACTGACGTTTCGGCCACCATGGTGGCAATTCATACATATGTATTTGGTCAGACATTCATGGACTTGAAAATTATAGTTTCAACACCCATGGAAACCATTCATACAGGAATTCATTGTCCAATTTTTGGTTCACTTCCTACTCTAGAAATATTGCCGTCAGCTTTTAATCGTCATTTATACTATTTATCTTTGCTTATTCTCAATCAACAGCTTGCTTTTGTATATGTTGGATGAACAAAACATTTTTCGTGACGAAAACAGCTACAAAATTCTTTAATCTGAAAATCACCTAGACTCAATTTTTCTCCATAATCACCTCTGTTTCATGTTTGGTTTTGTATGATTTTTTTAACAAATACAAAATATTGATTTTTTTCGAACAAAGTTTTTTTAGGCTATTGGGAACCAAATTTGAAACAGACATTAATACCTGGAATATTATGCGAGTACCAAAAGAAAGAGTGCAGTAGAACACATCGCACGCCACTGTCACCGCGACATCTCTTTGGGTACGGCGGGACAAGTGGCACCGTCTTTATCAATTCAAAAGCACGCCGTGTCAGTCAGCAGCGATCGATGTGATTTGCTGCTCTCTTCCTTTCCAGTACATGAGTACTACTTTCATTATATTTGTTCCTTTCTAGATTTGTAGCCGAATTAGCTGGTTTTGTCTTTGGAGAGCAACATTCTACTCAAATTATCTAAAGACATAAATAACAGAATGCTCGTTTAACTAAGTAAATACTACTTAAGTATTCAATTTACTTGACGAACATGCAAAATTCTTCGTTTTTCCGAACTATTTATATGCTGAACACAAGTTTGAATCTAATTTAAATAAAATACTACACACTATAAAATAACATCTATTCCCGGAAATAACAAAGTCTTCATTTTCGGCTTTTCTCGAAACAAAATTGTGTCGGTCTCTCAAAATTGCTTTGATGGTAAAAATTGCAAGAAAAACTTGCCCGTAGAGTCTATCTCTAGCTTCCCAAAAAGGTACTTAACATCAATGTAAGGCTGCTTAATCCATAACAAACAGCCAATAAAACCGATTTTGGTCAAATAAAGAATCCATTGCCTAAATGATATTGTTCATAAGTAAGAGGGGACTTCAGTGGTTTTGAATCATTTATAACAAATTTTCAGAGCTCTAATAAATGGCATATACTTAGGTACGTTATTTAGCTGCAATGATTTTTCGCTGTTGAGGCACCACGAAAATATTAGCATCACTTTATCAAACGCCGAATTTTATACGCTCTCTGTGTTACTAAAGAGCTACTTATAAAAAACGCATTGTGCTAGAGCAATCTCTTAAACGTGTAGTAAATGCGACAAAACAACTGAGGACTCACTTTACCACCATGTGATAGAAGCAGGAACTATACAAGGTGTTAATAAAGTATGTAGACAAACTGTAACCATGGAATTCTTGGTCAATTTGAAGACGAAATTTCCATATGAACATGGGTCCGCAACGGCTTTGTTTTCAAGCTACAGCATATTAGCACTAAAAGGAATGATGATATTGTTCTAGAAAATTATAAAAGAATGGAACATGATTTACAGTTGTTTTCAGACCCTCCATGTATGTAGATACGGATAATGTTATCCAGTATTTTTTGAAACAATACCATGACATAGATTTTTTTGATCGCAATACCTACTTTTAATATTAGTCATGTTTGACTATACAAAATACTCCGGGTATTTTCATGGGGGTTCGTCAGTCAATGTGTAACAGACTGTATTGAAGTCAAAGGCGGCCACTTTCAACACTTTTATTGTAAAGAAAACTATTCGATATTCTCTATTGTCGTTCTATTCGAATGTTACTGTGCACAACTGTTACCTTCTAAATATTTTTTATTTACAAAAATACAGGATAATACTAGTTTCATCCACGTTCATATTCAGCCTCAGCAACTTGTAAATCATGCAAAATTTATCATAGGTTATACCAACTGTTCAATAAATACGTTTCATTATTCATAGAAATATTTGGAACATTACTCGTATTTCTTTAGTGAGATAGTGCTCTAGCTCGAAAAGAAAGCTGTTACGGACCCATATGAACATTTAATCTTCAAACTGTCCAAGGATTCGATGGTTAAAGTTTGTCTACATACTTTATTAACACTCTGTACCATGAATCCTGACTTCTACCACAACTAATAGGCTCGTAATAACCATGTTTTTTGAAAAATTGATCAACCCATTTAAAAATTGCCATTTAGTAGAGATTATTTGGTCCAGGTCGGTTTGATTGACTGCTTTTCAGAAATTAAATGCTTTTATAACCGACGTTTAAGACATTTTTGTAAATCTGACTAGACGGGCAAGTTTTTCCAACATCTTGTGCGCTCAATGTAGTAGCAATTTTTAGAGCTAGACACAGTTCCGTTCTAAGGAAAGCTGGGTGAAGTGTGTGGAGGATATACGGCGAATGACCAGTATACTAATAAACAAGTGTCTATCGTTTCAGCCCATGACAGTTGATTCTAATAACACGTCTCTTTCAATTCAACTAATAGACTCGAAGTGGAGCACAATACGGCAGTACGATCAATCTAATTTTTATTTTTTGATTCTGGCGCCATTTCAGCCTCATGACTTTTTTGCATGAATTAGATGTGGCACCTGATAAAAGGTTGTTCTGGTTTCAAAAATAATAAATACTGTGGTTTTTCCCCAAGGAAACATACATACATTACATTCGTATCGAGTTACCTTCATTATAAATTGGATTGACAGATCTTGCATAAATAACGCCCTCCTAACCTAACAGTGGATTATGTATCTGCAGACTACAACATAAAACATCGACATTTTATTGTCATGTTAATGCATATTTAAGCATACAGGTTATTTCAAATTCGAAATCGTGAGTGGTACGAAGTCACTTGAATGGCAAAGTTGTGTATTTTGGTAACTAAAAAATGCTGCTTACAAAGCTTTCAAGTTCAAAGTACCTCCGGAGAGAGACGAAAAAAAAAACGATTTTCCCAAAATCGTTTTAATTTTATCTTTAACTTCATTTTTGTAGTGGTATTTCAGAATAAATTGCACACTAACATTGCCACATTTTCTCCTCTACAAAGTGAGATAATTAGAATTTCGGTTTCAATATGGCATTGACCTCCAGCCTCAACTTTATTTTTTGCACAGATAAATAGAGTTTTTAATTCTGATTCCATAAATGTAAAATATGACATACATTTAAACTGTCAAACCTTAGTTATTTAAAAAAACAGAATTTCCTAGACAGGCCTTGAAATTATCTAGTCATTTGTTTCGCATACTAGATTTACCCCAAAACCACTTTCATTTTTTCCTGACTTTATTTGAGATGTAATTGCATGTTGTCCTTGCCATTGCGTTTATAATTTGTATTATCATTACCACATTACAAGATGGCGTAGACAAATTTTAAATTCTCGGTATCTACTTTCGACTTCCATATCCAGCTTTATTTCGACATATGAATGCTAAATTGGAAATTTGTACATTTAAATGGAGTTTTCAGTCCTGGATTCAGTGATTCATTTATTATAAATTATACGGAAATAAAAGGTACAGTGATACCTGAACACAAAATGAAAAGTTTATTGATCGTAATAACAATAATCATTATAAATAAGCAGAAATACATCATAGCAGACATTATAATGTTGCCCATTATTTTGCCGAAAAGCCTGACTCTCTTTTGTACATTGTTCAGCGCTCAGTTTATTATGATTTTGCGTTAAATCTGGTATACGAAACAAATGACAATCTCATAATTTCAAAGGCTACCTGGGAAATTCTGTTGTTTCAAAATAACTACGGTTCGACAATGCCAATGAATGAAATATAGATTTCTGGAATCAGAATGTAAAACTCTATTTATCTACGCAAAAATCCAATGTGGCATCTATTGGAAAAAATAAAGTTGATGCTAGAGGACAAAAGATGACACGTCATATTGAAATTCTAATTATTCACTCCTAGGAGGTAGACGGGATTGGACTGTCGAACATCGAGGTACCACCCGGCGGATCTCTAAGGCGGAGCCAGAATGCGAGCATATTACCCCTCCTTCCCCTGCATCCCCCTTCACGGTACTCATGGGTGTTTAGGCCTTAGACCTTCATGGTGGTTCGAGTATAAAGTAATGCCCTTTTGTAGAGGAGAAAAAGTGGCAATGTTAAAGTTCAACTTATTTTGAAATCGCATTAGGAATAAAGTTAGGAAAAAATAAAAAGAATTTTAGGAAAATTCTGTTTTTCCCATCTCCCTCCGGAATTACTTTGAATTTTGAAACTTTCTAAGCGGTGTGTTGTTAATTATCTAAATATCCACTTTTGCCTCCATTTAAGCGACTTCGTATCTCTTACCATTTCCCAGATCCTATTGTTGAGGGTCGAATTTGGAACAGTCGGAAATATGCTTTTGTTCAAAACTACTACTATTAGAACAATTATTTTCAATAAAATGCTCAGTAGCTGCTGATACGTCAATCAGCTATACCACATTTGATCCACGGTTCGAGCATTGACTACAGCCTTTTTTTTCATTGGATTAAATTTTGGTCCTGGGATCAGATGAAAAATTAGTTTGTCCATTTTGATCCCGAGTAGTAAGTAAAATAGAGCCGTATTACCATTTCTTGAGGAAATACTACCTAATTCTACATGAACCTAAATGAATGCTTTTAATCTGTGTATGCATATTACATTATCTATACCAATGATCTCTTAGGATTCAACCTCTGGCTTCCATACAACATACAGCAAGCGCACTCATCGGCCCCCTTCCTCTCTTAAAACCCAAACTCCCTCAAACTTTGGAACTTCCGCAGGCGGCCATGAGACAATTGCCGATCGTCATCCATGCGGAAAACTCCAGATTGACAATCGGTGTAGTCGTACGTCACCCGCCGATATTCTTTTGTCCACCGACGGAAAACGGCTAATGGGATGTGAGAACGCAGACATCACGATGCTTCTGTTGTGCCATCCCAGAGCAACATTCCACACTTCTATTCTACAGGATGATTCGATCAAATTGAGCATTCTCTCGAATGTTATACCATGCATCTTCGAAAAAGATCACATTTTTAAGAAAGCTATACTATAGTACAGACCAAACAGCTACCACAGGTAGCTGTGTGGCCTGTTGAAGCTACCATGCTAAGATGCAGCTGGTTTAGCGAAAGCAAAATCGCCACTAATCGCCGAGCACACAACACACATAACCCGCTGAGCAAGAGCTAAATGCTGCTCAAGTTTCATGTGGTCAGTATTGTAGACATTATTGTACAAAGTTTTCCAAGTACAGAGCAGTGGATTTTCTCTATGATTTTTCTAAAATGTTTAGATAACGTTTAAAAGCCCTTCAAGAGCTCAGATTTTTAAACATTTCTATAAATTTGGTTATGAAAATAGCAATAATATGGGAAAATATAAAGTTTTCTATAAGAACCATTTAAAATCTGTATATGTAGAGGAACAAACTTGTCGATTTTATAGAGATTGCGCAAAAGCAATACAACACCCCCAACGTTGAAAAATACCGAGTATTTCTACAAAAAGTGGCCAAATTCAGGTACTACATTAAGAAGGGAAAAGCTCAAACTACAAATTGTATTTATTATGGTATTTTAGAGATCTAGAGACTAAACGAGTAAACCCGAAGCTTCGAAATAGTCTGAAGCATTTTTAAATTACATCTATACAACCGAATTATTAAAAAGTTCATACAATTAATGAATATAATCTTTTTTTGGAACATGGCAGAGTCTGGTTTCGATATATCAAAAACAAGTTTCACTTTATATAACATTCACTCCTCTATATTTATTACCTCTCTATATTATGTACCATAATTGATCGATCAAACGAACTTACCTGAAGTGAAGTTCGATCGTAATTATACGAGGGTCCAGTCCGAAGACATCACTTTGTTTATTCACTATGTAGTCCGCCCCTGGAGTACGATCCGCGCACCAAGTTGAAAGACGAGAATCCCCACCTCCTCGCCGCGCCCTGGCCACTCGCGTTGAATCATTTGTTTAAAGAAATGGTACTTGCTCGCAACTTGGGAGGGTTGCATATAGGGTGGGGGTGATGTCTTCGGACTGGACCCTCGTATAATTACGATCGAACTTCACTTCAGGTAAGTTCGTTTGATCGATCAATTATACTTTGGGTCCAGTCCGAAGACATCACTTTGTTTATTCACTATGTAGATGTTTAAAGATGAGATAGAGTTGCGAGCGAGTTGATGATATAAAAAATACAAGTATACAAACACAAAAAAGGCAAAAAACATATATTCTGCATTCTCATAAACAAAAGCAAAAAACAAGGGGTCGATTTTTAACATTTACCCTAATAGTAATATTTTTTCAAAAAACAACTAGAGTACCTAAAGTACGTCACAAACTCTTAAACTGTTCTAACTAATCAGGCATTTATGTCCAAAATGGCATTTGCAAACTCATTGTTGGTTTGTAAAGGACGATTATAAAACTTTGCAAATGTGGAATGTTGCGTCCAACCAACTGTTTTACATATACTATCTACGG
This sequence comes from Acanthoscelides obtectus, assembly GCA_963669975.1. NCBI lineage: Eukaryota > Metazoa > Arthropoda > Insecta > Coleoptera > Chrysomelidae > Acanthoscelides > Acanthoscelides obtectus. Next base: position 62,592,705 of record CAVLJG010000005.1, read on the forward strand.
AAACGCCTTTTCTTAACGCCGTTGAGGTAGCCGCATGCCTGACTGAATGAGGCGTAAAAAGTGTTGTGTTGACACCCGCCGATGCAAGAGTCTGTTTTACCCATCTGCTTAAAGTGTCTTTGGACGCCCTGGTATGTGGTTTTTTATATGTCACGAATAGAAAATCGTTGTCGGGTTCTCTCACGCTAGCTGTTCTGTCAATATATTCCTTCAGGATGGTGGCTACGCACAGGAAAGGGTTTTGTTGAAAAACCGGTATATGCAAGGTTGGTTGAGGTTTCCCAATTCGACTGGTTTTAATTGGGTCTGAAATATTAATGGTAGTTTCGCTGGGACCATGGGAGGTATGTGAAAGCCGAATAAGAGAAATTGTCTGGAGTCTTTCTCCTGTTATTAGAGCTAATAACGTTGTCAATTTTTGTGACAGACTTTGGAGGCTAAGTGGAGATGGTAACTTTTCTAGATAACTTAGGAGAGGTATAGGATCCCAGGTGGCCGAATATTTTGGCCGAGAAGGCCGTAAACGATGAATGCCTTTTTTGAAGCGTCTAATTATAGGATTGGATGCTAAATCAGTTGAGCAAATTAGTGAAAGAGCAGATGTATGAGAATTAAAAGTGCCAGACGTGAGGTTTTTCTTCTTTGTCAACTCTTGCAAGAATGACACCACGTCTTTGATTGTGGGTTTAAAGATCGAAATGTCATTACTAAAGCAAAATTCCCACCACAATTTGTAGGAGCTGTTATATTGCTGCAATGTGGATCTGGAGACTGAGGCGATGATTGTAGAAATAGCAGATTCCGGCACCTCTCTACTCAAAAACGCTTGCCTGATAACTTCGCTGCTACCAGGGTAAGGGTTTTCGACAGCGGATGTGACCTGGAAACCGCACAAGATAGTAAATCAGGTGAAGGGGGAAAATGAATTTCTTGGTCGATCAATAACTGACGGAAAAGTGGGTACCAAGGTTGTGAAGGCCACCAAGGAACCACCAAAATTCCGACAGCCTTATCCTGAATTATTTTTTGTAAAACTCGGAGAATTAAGGTAAAAGGGGGGAATGCATAAAAATAAAAACTGTTCCAGCGAATTGTAAACGCATCGATATATGTAGATCCTGGATCTCTATGCCAGGAAGCGTATACCTCGCATTTCGCATTGGTATGAGAGGCAAAAAGATCGATCTCTGGTTTTCCGAAGATGTCGGTTAAATGGTCGAAGGCAGTTTGAGATAATGACCATTCCGTTTCAAAATTCAAGCTCCTGGACTCATCGTCTGCTATAGCGTTATCTTTAGATGGGATGTATGATGCAAAAAGCCAGAGATTTCTTTCCTCACACCATTGCCAAATTTGTTTAGCCAGAGAACATAGCTCTGGAAACCGAACACTCCCCATTCTGTTAATGTAAGAAACGGCTGTTGTATTGTCGCATCGAATTAGAATATTGCAATTTTTTAAAAGTTTTGCATAACACTGGATGCCGTAAAATATAGCCCATAATTCCAAATTATTTATATGCAATAGTTTTTGGGAGTCGGACCAGAAACCGTGGGTTCTATCCTGGCCAGAGCAAGCCCCCCATCCTGTTAGCGATGCGTCGGTAAAGATGGTGATATGAAAGGAATCATACCTTATGTCATTGAAAGTTGTTGAAATGTGATCTTTCCACCATGAAATATCGCTCTTTATGTTTTCAGGAATAGCCATACTTGCGTTATAATTTCCATTGTTTTTCTCTAAAGCTAAGAATTTTTCCCTTTCTAGAGATTTGCAATAAAGAAACCCGTATTTCACACCAGGACAAGCCGACACCAAGGTGCCAATGAACCTTGCCCAGTCGCGAATTCTACATCTCGATTGGTTCAAATAATATGAGGCTAACCTGAGGATGTGATTTTTCTTTTCGGCAGGAAGTTCAATTGTTAAATTAACACTATCTATCAGAAAGCCGAGGAATCTTATACGAGTAGTGGGTACCAGAATGCTTTTGCTGTTATTGATGATAAGACCCAATGAGCTTAAAAACCGAATGGTTGTGCTAACATTATTAAGGCAGGATTCATAGGAAACTCCAAAGATTAGAAAATCGTCTAAATAATTGACTGTAGAGATGCCTAAATTGCGGAGAAAAGAGACGACTGGCTTCATAAGCTTTGTGAAACATAACGGAGCTGTACATAACCCAAACGGTAGGCAAGTGAATTGATACAATTGGCCATCAAAGTAGAATTTTAGAAATTGTTGATGGTCGCTGTGGACAGGTACTAAAAAATACGCATCTCTCAAGTCGATTGTGCACATGTACACGTTTTTATGAGTCAATTTTATAGCCGTACGAAGGTCCTCCATTTTGAAATGCGGGCATTCCACATATTCATTTAACTGTTTCAGGTTTAATATAAATCTTTTTCCCCCGTTGGATTTATCTGCAAGAAAATATGGAGAGATAAATTGATCGGGCCTTGACTCAGATTTGATTATGGCCCCGGACTTCTGCAAGTCGCGTATAGCTACTCGAACTAGCGATGTTTCTGTCGAAGAAAAATTATTTGTGCCCAAAGGTTGACGTAATGGAGGTGTGCATTTAAAGGGAATCCGGTAACCTTGAACCCAGGATAAGACTATCGGATTTGAAGTTAGTTTTGACCAAGAGTTGAGGTAAAATTGTAGCCGACCAGCAAATAGAACTTGTTTTACCTTCAACGTTTTCTGGACTGCTGTTGTCTGTTCGGAGCAAACTGTTTTGAGGAATTGCCCTTGTGCTGCCTCACCTCCCTCTTGCGGTAAGACGGGCGATACCTGTTTAAAGCGCCTACATTCTTTGACGAGTTGCCTCCCCCCCCTCTTCTTTCAGGATTACTGAAAGACCGAGTCGCTTGAGAGCTACTGCGTGAGGGGATAGAGGACAAACGTAGGTCCTGTCCGGCCTTCTCCAAAGATTTCAAATTTTTCGCCCGCTCACCTAAATCTGGCCCGAATAAGAACTCCCCTGGTAAGGTGTTTTCAGTCAGTTCTTTAACTGATTTGTTGAGTACTGGGCTGATCAGGTACTTTCTAGTTTTTGAGATGTCGTGAAAGAGTGCCGCCAAGATTCGCGCAGAATCTGTCAAATTCGATAAAATCTTTTCCTTGGTATCCTTGGGAATCTGGGTTTCTTCTTCCAAAATGACGTTAAAAGCTTTCCCCATGGCGGTCAGTCCGGTACCAATGTTCAATTGGTACCCGGAATGGGTGGCATCTCTCGTTAAATGAGTAGAAGAGAGAATGGCTTTCACTTCGGGGTTTATCTTCGGAGGGTGTAAAGAGGCACAGTTAGAAGGCACAATGTGTTTTTCTCTAATGATGGTGGTGTCCTCGGTGGAAAGTCCGTTGGCCAAAATGTGGGACCATCGAGAAGCTAAGGCACCGTGTAGTTGGAAGTTAGACCTATTGGCTTTTTTAGGATCTACACCCAGGATATTTAATATGTCTTCCGATAATGGGAGACACTCACCTTCACTAAGCATCAAAACATCCTCCATATCATTTTTCTCAGTTGGTACCGTTCCCAAGTCCGGCCCTGTCAGAATCTGAGCTTCCGCCTCGCACGGAGAACGGCCAGCCGAGTCTACCTGACGCTGTACCTTATCAGATGGGCTGCCTGAGTTTTTCTCTTGACGCAAATATTCCCGTCTCTCTCTACGTCGCCTCGACACGCTCGGTGATCGACTGCGACTGTTACTACTCCTAAAACGTGACCTTGAACGCCTACGGCTGATGCGAGAGCGGGAGCGTCTAAAATGATGAGGTGAATTGGTACGAGACATGGATCTGCTGTGTCGACTCTTTCGGGATAAACTTCTCGAATTAGTGCGAGAACGATAACCACCTGACCTTGCCTCGAGCTCCTCCTGTAAAATGGCCCGAATCATGTCTCTCAAGGAGCTGGGTGAATTGGCCTCCGAAATTCCTGATTTTTCCATGGTTTCTGTTAAACAAGTATAACCATTGGTTAACGTATTCAATCTGGTTGAATACGCCAATCAATTATGTAACAGACTGCTAAGTGGTATCAAAAAGAATAGCCTTGTTGTGAACTTACCTACCTACTCACTGAGCACTATGTACCGAAAAGAGAAATCGCACGCGTTTTCTGAACTGAAGCAGGCCGGGCGACTGCACGGATCGCGCACCAAAAAGCGAATGATTCAACGCGAGTGGCCAGGGCGCGGCGAGGAGGTGGGGATTCTCGTCTTTCAACTTGGTGCGCGGATCGTACTCCAGGGGCGGACTACATAGTGAATAAACAAAGTGATGTCTTCGGACTGGACCCAAAGTATAATAATAGTTCTTTAATTATTATTTTTTTAATTACGAGACGATTTGACTGGAAAGGATACTTGAAAATTAATTTGACAGTTGTCATACCTTCAGATCGGGATAGAATTTTCTTACAGATTGACCCATCTCCATATATCTATTGAAATATATGTTTAGTAGAAACAGTGTTTATACTCTCTGTAAAGGAGGACAAGTAGCTTTGCGGTAACTTAGATGGAAAGCAGAGGACAATCGTGTGTATGCCCGCAATTAAGGAACAGCAGCAGAAACAAGGATTAGTAGCCTAAGCGACGTACTGTTCTGTTTATTGGCTTCATCAGGCATGTGCATCGAAAACACAGAAAACTTAGACTTAGTTTCCGCAAAACTACTTGTCTTTCTTTGTATTCACTCAAAAGCTTGGAATACAACAGCAGGTAGCTATAGCTGGCCTCCGTGGCGACGTTAGTTGAGATGCCTCGTAAACACGAAGCCAGAAATGGGCCTGCTGGCTTTTGTTGGGAGCTTTTGGTTATATTTTCCTTTCCATCCTTGTCTTCCTTCAGGTAACACCCGTATCCAGATTTAGTGGGCATATGTTTTTACTTCAACGTTGTCGTCCCACATACATTTGGGCATGACGAAGCCAATAAGCAAAAACGCACTTCTCTCGGGCCTTCTATGTCTGCTCCTGTACCTTTATTGCTTTCATACAGACGATTATCGCTCTGTATACGATATCGATCGGTGGATCTAAGATTGGTTTCGAGCCGGTGATTTGCAGTAGAATTGTGAATAAATGGAACGAAAGATATGTTTTCAACATGTATAGATTGCTAGATAAATGGAAAGTTTTTTCGACTGTAATCAATACGATGATTGCCGAACGTTGACAGGGGACAAAACGAAGTTAATTCCATAGATTGATAGAGAAACAGACAAAACATAGCGTTCCCTTCTATGATACGCTATCATATTCTCTTCTCATAATTTTAAGGTTACGCATAAGGATGATTCTTATTTTCAGTTTCATGAAAAAAAAAATTAATTATTATTCGTAACCTTTTTTAAATATTGGAGGCCTTTATGGCCTCCTCGATTTTCATAGTCTTTTCTCTCCTTGAGAAAGGCTGAGGTATTTCTAGACTTCACCTGTTCGGTGTCAGCGTCAGCGCTCTCCTATTGTGAGGCTGTTTTCTTTTTGAATTGTAGGAAACTTCAGGCTGACATAACAGATAATATAAATCAAAAGCATGAACAATTTAATGCAAATAGTTATTTGGGACATAACCTCAAAATAGCGCGCTGACAAGGAACAGTAGAAAACTATGAAAATCAAGGAGACCATAAAGGGGGAACAACTGACGATACGACCCTAAGGGCCAATTCGACCAACATTAATATTTGACGGTCAGTTGGATCAAGAGGAAAAGACCTTATCGAAATGCAATTTGACGGAAGCTGTCAAAGCTCTCTGAATATCAGTGATTTTTATTGAAATGTTGAATAAAGTCGTGAAAAAACGGTTGCCTTATAAATAAGGATACATTATAGATATAATATCATGTCTTTGTGTTTTAGAATTAGGATAACTTGCATAGAATTTCAAATTTTTATAATTTCACAAAAGACGGTCAGTTATTTGAATGGACCAATGAAAATGAGAGAAATAATAGGTCGATGCTCTAGCTATTATATTTAGTAGGATGTTTTCACTGTTTCTGACCACTGCTCATGCATGGAAACCTAGTTTTGTCTGTATATCACGTATAGGGTGTTGTACATAATACGTACCTGTAGAAATGTACCGTTTTTTGTTATTTTGCAAAAAAAAAGACATAAAACGTATTCCAACTGGTTCATAATCTTTTGTTACATCAAAAACAATTTTTGACAATTTATGATCTAGAAATCCACACCAAATGTAAACGAACAGCACATTCTGCATTTTTTGATCCTAAAACATTGATATTTGTAAAAGTATCCGCACCTACACCCGCATCGTCTAGATATTATAAGTGAGAATCAAAAATACCTATTTATGAAAATATATCTCCAAACATTGTAATACTTTCTTGTTATTTCTATTATTATAACACGTATGGGTAAATAGTGTCGTTGAATTCGGTATAAGGAAAATGCCGTCCCAAGATCAGTGGTAGTTCAAGGACCTTTGAGTCATGAAAAACGTCTGTTATTGTATTGGGCGCACACACAACATGTTTTTTGAAGCCATAGTTCTATATTACAACTTCTACAATGTGCATACTGGTCGGTCTTTCAAAGTACTATGCAACCATTCTGGAAACTCCTTTTTCGATTCTTGCTTATAGGATTGTGAATATTTTTCTGTTTTACCCCTAAACTCATGAACTCACCTCTCATTTCAATTAAATATTTATTTTGAAAAGACAGGTTTCGGTTTCTTTATTGCTTGTCCGGTGATGAGGTAATCTACCAGTCTGCACCTTTTGTATGCCCAAAAATTAATTCAGGGCAAGCGGAGTATGGGATATGTATGATTGATATGGGGCATAAAACTATGAAGACTACATCAAATTAACTTTCCGCTTTATTTTTGGTATCAGCTCTTTTTCGGCAAGTATAGAAATATTTAAATTATTTTGAAAAATCGTGGAGAATGATGTTATCGGTAAATATTCTCTTTTCGGTAAAAATACCGAAAAATTTGGTTCAAGTCCATGTATAGACAATCTGAAATTTGTAATATGAATTGATATTCTAAATTCTATTTGTCATACATTTTTAGTAAAATGTAAGCCAGTAAATGCAACACCACACCCTGCAGCCCAGTTGACAAGAACGACAGGCTCTCAAGATTAGGGATGTTTAGATCCACGAAAAGTATCAATATGTATCGATTCCTTTCGTTTTAGGAAGTATCGTTACTCTAAAATATTGGAATAAAATTATCGATATCCAGCGGAAGAAAACAAGGAAGAAAAGTTAATCCGAAGTTAGTCACTCTTTCTGACACAGTGCGGATCGAAAGATGACGATACTCGTGAAATGTATCGATACACCCAAGTGTCGTATATAAAAATATCGATCCAAAATATCGGGTATGGGAAGCAAAAGTATCGATACTTCTAAATATAGGATCGTGTATATGTGTATGTATAACCCGAGGTACCGACGGAGCTATTTTGCGGCGTCATGGAAATAATTCTAAATTTTCATTTGCATCTTTTCAAGTGTTGTGCAACGATTTTGGGAAAAAATCCACATATCGTCTTATAAAGCATAGTAGAGTATATTTCAACAGTTGGCGGAGCTTACTCCACTGGGACCAAGAGTTGACGGATCCCACACATGTGTCACTCGTTGGGGAGTTTTGAAATGTAATAATCGTTATTCAAATAGTGTCTAGTATAAATATAACCTAGAATGTGTACTCAGTGAATGTTTGTTCAGTTCCTGAACAACCAAGAAATATTATTTGACTTTATGGATGTATGGATATCAAAAATCCTGAATGGTTTTGTGGGAATATCCATCGACGGTGTTATAATGGTACTGATTAACGGCAAGTAAATGAATGAATGTTTGGAAACGAGCAATATCTATGAAATTTTTCGTAGAGCCTGTCATCAACACTTTTTCAAATTTTGACTAAATTATATATAATTTTTTAATATTCAATAAGCTTGTGATGTTTGAATGACAAGCTGCCATCTCATACTTTGACAGTATTTTGTTTTCAACATTTCATAGCTATTGGTTGCTAACATTTGTTGATTGGAACTTGAAGCTCATTCGCTGTAACATATTTGACGGACTGTTACCCTATAGGTGGAGAATAACGGACTGTTGATTTGACAATCCTGGTGAAATTCACCCCAAGTGTGTGAACAAAATCTGTAGTCTAACGCAGTAAGAAGTCTTTTTAGACTTTTGGCCAGGTTTTTTGGTTCTTGAACCACTGTGCGGCAGTTAGGTACTAGAATTTCCAAAACCATTAAATATGTAACAATATCTTGTCCTAAACTACAATGCAAGGGTTTTAAAAGCAAGCTGTTGTCCAGCGTATCACATTCAACTCCGCTGGACCATCAGGACAATGCTGGAGGAATTCCGGAATCTTAACGGCTGACTCCTGAGTGGATTCCGGGAGAGAATGAAACAGACCAGCGCATCTTAATACTTCATTTGGGGTTTGCGCTAGTGCGGACAGTCGCGATTTATCATCCTTTAAGGAATGCGTGAGGGATAGACTACCGCATGGAGGAAAGTCTGGAAAATTGACGCCCCCGCGTTTGTAGTTTTCAACGAATTTGATCCAATCCTCAAGGTTGGGACTTTCTTTTGTAGAGTATATAGGGCAGGCAATGATAAGCATGCTTTTTTATTAACATATATACCAAAGCTTCAAGATGATCGAGATATTAAGTTTCAAAAAGCAATAAATCAGCCGGTACGACTTGTCAGCCTCCCCTCCCACAATTCCTTCCCACGTCAAAACATAAAATAGGATGTTGAACTAAGACTATGTGAGTCAGTTTTGAAATCAGCGGTCGCGTGGTGTCTAGGTTAACCTAGTTTATAAACAAACCGCATTTGAAAAAGCAGAACTATCACATTAAAATTCTGTTGATAATCCGCGAGTGTCTCAGAACGTCGCCGTCGTCCTCGATGTTTCTCTCCATCAGCACTGCATATGTTTGGTTATATTATGCAAAAGCCGTTTGATTGAACACAGCTGAAAACCTGGTCAGCCCTAAATGAATCATATTTAGGAAGAGCTAAACAAATTCTCCTTTTTGAGTCTAATAACTTCAAGCGGTGTTTACAAGCAAAATATGTGACAGGCACTACTCCTCTTCCAGTTCCTCACCAAATGAATACTGAGTATTTTTCTTCAATTTATTTTTTACGTTTTAGGTGTTGTTTTGCCACGCAAATTAGCTTTGGTACTGCGAACGAACTTGACTCTAAAAAGAAAAGTCCCAAGTTTCAGGACACCCTATATATTGAAACCTTGCTACATAGTGAGTTATTTTTTGATATTTTTGATTAGCATTACAAGAGAAACATATATCATTTGGCGCAAGATAAAAAACATCACCAAAATTACCCGCTTCCCTTCCACTTTAGACTAATAGGAACGATTTTTAAGCTTTTTAACTCAAAAACATCTAATTATACATCTGTCTGGGACACTGGATAAGGTCCCAGTGGTACGGTGCTCTTTCAAATAATTAATTAAGATTTTTCTGCACACAAAACAACAGAGGCTCACCAGAATAACGTGTCCTCGGTACACGGAAACTCATTCCAGTAGAAGCGACACTGTGGACTATAAAAGGAAATACGCCATACATACAGAAATGCGGGTCCTTACTATGTTCTTGATTAAAAAGAAAATATGAAAAACATCTGATGGTATATTTTAAAAGCAAACAAGGTTTATTTTGCAAAGTTAAGGAACGTTTACTTCGCACATTCATAAATGAATGTTAAAAATTATTACAAAAGAGTAAAACATTGTCGTCTGGCAAAATCAAACCACAAACCAATAATTGGCAACTATTTGCAATTTGAGAAAGGCTACCGTGGGTGGTGACTTAAACGTAAGTAAACAGTAATTAATAGATATGTGGCTTAAATTGGCCAGAAGTTCTATCACGATGAAAGTAATTTGCAAGAACGACTAGCGACAGCGACCAAAATTTCGGAGGTATACTTCTTTTTCTGCTACCTGCCCTTTGCCATCTTTTCTTCTTATTTCGAAAATCATCAATAGCTTTAGCAGTTCTAGGAAGACTTCAATCAATTTTATTAGTGTTTCCCATTATCATTTTCGAACTTAAGAATTTATTTCAAAGGAATAGTGGTTAGTAAGTAGATTTAGGCAACTGGGTTTGGGCGACCCAAACCAAAAACTTGTTGTTTATCTAATAAAATTTCATTCTAACGGCTGAATGAACCCATTACTTTAGAAGGGCGAAATTAGGATCTTGTCATTTAAGTAAAGATATAGCTATAAAGCCTTACTTGCAAAGATCTAGGAATAATATAATGAAAATTACAGACTGCGCAAATTTGTTTTCGCTATCAAAACACATCGGGGTAGATAAATAAGCTGTATGTAACGCGAGCTCCGTATTCGCAACACTAAGGCGGGATGCATACCTGCGCTACTATTTACACTTGTCGACCACAGAATATCAGGGAATGCAGAATCATTGAGAGCCGGGGTCCGCTTTCGGCAAGGTCGCTTGATACTTCTAAACTTGGTATGACGGTAACTGTTATGCTGCGTACAGACCGAGATTCCAACGCACGCCAAGGCACATGTCGCTACAGATTTGGAGGTGTTCGAATCGGTCTGTACGGCGCGAGCCAATATAAGCCAACGGTTTGCAAGGTCGGCGTTGGCGTTCGATTGCGTTCGCTCCTTGATCGGTACATCAAAGGGAGGTTTGATTTAGTCTGGACAGGATTTGTCGTTTGCTTGCACTGGATGAGCGGAGAGAATTATTTAAAATGCCCACCATCAACACTTTGAAGTTCCTTTAATAAGTGACTGCCACTATACAAGGCCCTATTTTTAAATGGTGTTGTTACCCACCAACGTCTAGAAAAAAGAGAAGAAGAGAAGAAACTCTTTTTCTTGGTTATTACAGAATATATTATTAAAAGACCCGCACTTGCCAGCAGTAAATCGTCCTCGTCGATCGACACAAGTACCAAACTTAGCCCAACGCGGTCCAACTCGAAACTAAATTTAGGTGTAGACGACGTGTAGACCAACGCATTCCAATACCTTCCAACAACAAACGCCAACGTCACATGTGCTTGCATTCGTTTGCTCGGTGTTCGTTTTCGGTCTGTACGCGGCTTTAGCACAATAGTATTCGCTTTTTCGGCAATTCGCCTCCATTCTCAACCATTGCCCACAGACATGGTCACCTCAATAACGTTAATTGATTTTGGAGCGTATTGGTCTTGGTTGAACTATTATTAGGTTCCCAATGATTCGCATAAGATGGCAATATGATCTGATGCCATACCTTCAGTTTGCTATTGTATGCCGGGTATTTTAAATTCGACCCTCACCATTGGGATTTTTTCCTGACTTCCTGAGATGGGGTTTCAAAATAAATTGCATGTTGTCATTGCCACTTATTCACCTCCATATGATGGCGTAGTCAAATTTTCAATTCGAGGTTTCTTGTTTCGACTTCCATCAACAACTTTGTTTGTATTGGTAGTATGCGAAACAAATCACTGTCTGATAATTTCAAAGCCTACCTAGGAAATTGTTTTTTTTTTTAAATAACTAATGTTTGGCAATATGAATGTATGACGTATGATACATTCTTGGAATCAGTATCAAAAGTTCTATTCACCTGGGCAAATATGGCATCCTTACGAAAAAGTCAGGCTGATGCTAGAGGACAAGGTACGAAACGTTATTTAAAATGATGCCAGCTTGTAGAGAAAAAAAGTGCAATGTATTTTGAAATCCCACTACAAATAAAGTCAGGAAAAATTAAATTGATTTAGGGAAGATTTTGTTTTTCCGTCTCTCTTCGGAAGTACTTTGAATTTGAAATAAGCGACTTCGTATCTATTACCGTTTCCGAGATTCCAATGGTGAGGGTCGAATTTAAAACACCCGGTAGACAAATACGAGTATATTTGGCTATCTCGTGCAAATAAACACACCAAAGAGTGGAACACTCACTAGTACCTAATGTGCATACCTACCAACAAACAGTAAACTCATATCATTCCCATAGTTATGGCGATTAATTTACATCACAGGATGGCTTTCGCGTATGGGGTGTCCCATCACCGCATCACCGCAACCCTCATATCAGTCGCTCCTAACGCCTGGGGGTGTTTGCATATCCTCCTCCCGCCTTCCCTGACCTACCTAAATTCACGGCGTATGTGGGTCGCGTCAGCCACATCGTATGTGTACACATACGTGAGTCAGAGGCAGAAGGGTAATATTGTCACCGCAGCATCGATCATTTCAGCAGGCATATCGCTTTGATGGCAGAAACATCTGTTCAATAGTTGTTCAAATGTTTCGAGTGCTACCAATTTTTGTGTTTGCCTAGTAATGTATTTTAAATCGAGACCTAGTGTAATTATGTTTTTCTTCAAGTTTTTGTTGATATTTCCCATCGCTGTGATGATGATAGGTATCATCTCTTTATTATTACTATTATTATCTTGCAGTTCGGGGAGAAGAAAAACACGTTTCGACTTCTCTCAGGCTTAGTACTACATTTACAGTTTTCATAAATATTGAATACTTGCAAATGTCAATTTAGAAATGGGATAAAGACAATTTTATTAGTCTAGATACGTTACTTTGTGTAAACACTGTGCTTGCAGCTGTAAATGCTACGAGTAGTGTAATATTGCGATATTTATTCAGATCCAAATCGTCGTAGCTGCAATATAACCCCACGTTTAGAGCTAAGACTGCATGACGACTGCACCAACAACCATACTTGCCTAGCAAGGATTATCAACAATACAGTTTCGCTCTGACCGAAGACTCCGATGCCATGTGTAACCAGGACTCCCAGTTGGCCTAAGATAGCGCTGACATTCCATTAGTAGCAATATTTAAATGTGTTTTGCATAATTGCAGATATAGATTAATAGGAAATATTTGGCGCTTGGGCTTTTTAATCTAAATTCTTCATATTGTCAAAAACGTATGTGCATTTTTGAGCATTTAAGTTGTAGATATGGTTTATTAGAATAAGAAAATGATTTCAGTGTAGTCTTAATACTATGCCTAAGTCAAAATGCTGATACGGCATCTTTGTTAAAATGGCAGTACTGGAAATGGGTTTTCCTTGAATAACTCCTGAATGACTATGTATAATTGTGATTTTGACAGTGTAGTTGGGACCTGACATGATAGTACTCGTTGAAAATGATAACTCCAGATAGTTAGAGAGGGTCTATCGTTACCGTAATATACTCTCCGTTTACACTATGTGTAATATTGGTTCAAAAACAATATTTTTGGGCCCAACCCACCAGCTGAAGAAACATATTATGTTACTTGGCTTCTACTACGGAGCCGTTTCTATACTGTTCCTACGGATTTACACCATACTCGATCCCCGAAGAGTTGGCATGACAATAAAATAATCTAAAAATTCTAGACCAGACCAGAATCTGTTATCAGAATTAAATAAATAAGCGGAATCAGAATTAATTGAACTGTACCGAATCAAAAATCATTGAGCGATCACTATACAGGGGGTGAAAATAGCAAAACTGATCAAGTTAAGTCAATCGCTGGCAGTATAAATGGCTTAACTGTTTTCTATGATGATTAACAACAATCAACGAGTTCATCAAGATCCTATCTCGGCTTTTAACTAATATTTCTGCTGATGGTATGATCGTTTGCTCTGAAGGCAGACCTCAAATGGCTATGTATTCCCTAAATAAAAAAGTTATGGAATAAAACTGAGACATATCGACGTACAAAAAGAATTTATAGCTTTCATAGGGTACGAACCACTAAGAGCAGAAGATCACATAAAAAGACATTTAGAACAGACAAGTGTATTGAAATATCTCGGTGTGTAGATACACCTGGATGTGACAGCGATATTGACAAAAAAAAGAACTACCTACACCAGATTGTGTTGCACAATAAACCAGTTCAGACAAGATACCCAAATTTTAAAGCGTACTCTGTTGTATGATTGTAAAGCGTGGATTATCGAAAAAAACGCAACAAAATTCACATACAATTGACAAAACTGAGATTCTGAAGGGGTTCAGAGATGCAATCTGGAAGATCATATCCGCAATATTGATATCGGAGGTGAGCTATAGATTTTCGCAAAACAAAAGAATATCGACATAAATAGTTCAACCATGAAGATAGAATGGAAGTTGGGCGGCTTACTCCTAATATAGCTCTTAAATAGGAGCCAAAAGCACGAAAATGTGTAGGCAAAACGTAAAGTGGGCTATAGAATAGGGGCAGACCTTGGCTCAATCCTGAGATAATACTGATTATGATGTTTTACTTCCCACGCCTGCGCCTACTGGAGGGGAGTATTGTAATCCCGAAAATTTTCTAAAACGAGATATTATGTGTTTTGGATGTTATATGACATCAAGTAAAACCATGTCATTCATTTCCGTCGGTCTGTCTATCGGTCTGTTATAAAAATAACCGCCTACTACTTGAGGAGTACCGTTCGGATTTCGATGGAATGGAAGTTGCCATCGCCGCAAATGCTTTTGCTGGCGAGGGAACACGTGTGCATGCAACATGCACACATTCTGGCTCCGCCTACGAGAACCGCCGGGTGGTACCTCCGCGTTCGACAGTCAGAGACCATCTACCACCTACGGACAATCACAACATCCATGGCCAACAGAAACATTTCTCCTGGGACGGGACTCGAACCCGCACAGCGCACGGCGACTGATCAGGAGACCGAAGAGTCTACTGCTGCGGCCACCGCTGCTGCCTAAAACAAACACACAACATCCATGGCGAAGGCGAGATTCGAACTCGCGGCCCGGCCGGCCGGCTGATCAGTAGCACGACACTCTGACCCACGCGGCCAACTTTGTAGCTTTTAAAAATTCGTCCTGTGCCGGCAGATGGAAAGGCCTAAAGCGAAAAAAGTAAAAATCGCGCAAACTTTTTAAAAATTTCTTAGAAGTAAGAAAACTAGAAGTTGGCGTTGTAGGGGGTTATGAGGATTTATCTCAGTTTTTGATGTTAGTACATTTATTTCCTTCCAACCTTGTACTCTTACGCACCTATTAGATATATTTCACACATCATAGATTTCTCTGTACATTAGACCTTATAAAATAAAATATTTTCGCATCGCATATCTACCGACCACGGCTGCGGAGTGTTCTGTTGTTCTGCCGCGTCACAACGTAGTGTTTCCTATGCTCTGACCGCATTGCCACGTCTGACCGAGTTAAGTATCGTGGGGAGGCGACGTTTCCAGATGCACGGCCGGTAGGGCAGATAGAAAATGTCTAACGACTAATTGTATGGACCTGATCGACGCACATCGACTGACTTTTTTCTCAGAGGGTCTAGTTTGTGCTGAACATAATCCTTTATAAACTGATAACAACGTTGCGTGGAAAGTGCAAAATCAACCTACTTGATGCCATTTGATGAATTTGACAGTATCGTTGAAAAGTTATTGGGAACAAACCGACTCCCATTAAAGTCCGTCCAAGACCTGTATCTCTGGACGGATGTTTCTTTATAGGAACTTGTAGCATTTTTTTTCGAGCTCGTTGTACATCCAAGAGATTCCCACGTTATTCTGGGATACAAAACCCAGTAATGTCTTTAAGATAAAAATATTTTTTAACAACTCATGTGAATAATGATTGTTAGACATTTCAATTTCATTTTAAGTTTAACAACACGCGTTCCCGATAGCTTTGTCCATCTCGCTTCTAAGATCTCCCTTCTGGGCAACAGTTTAAATACTCATCCTATAAATCTCCCTATAAGCGTCCTTACGTCTACCTACGAGAACCCTAAGCGTGTAATAATGATGCATGTTGCAATTAGGGTCTTGCACTACCACCAACCACCACCACCGCTAAGTTTGTACGTTCCGGACATACACAAGAGGTACACCAGGGCGCACCTGCGTCTTATCGCCCGCCGCCCCATGTGCAATTTTGATTTAGGGCGGAGATGCACCTTACCAGAGACCTAAACTGCCCTTTAAGCCCTTTGGATAGTAGCGCGCGGCAGGTATTTAGGTGAGTCATTAGGAACCAGGTGGCAATCAAGGAGCTGCGATGATTGAATGTGAATATGGCACGCAACCTACCAAGCTTGTGTGCAAACTTTATTGAAGTCAGTAGGAAGGGCAATCAGGTTATTTTTTTATTCTTCAACTATCTACGACTTATATTTAAAAGCCTAACAACTCACGCATTGTGTTAATAAAGTGCCTGACCAACCATGAGTAGCTGATTCTAAGAAGAAAACCTTATGTAAACATAGGTCCTATAGAAATAGAATAGAATTTGATTTATTTAGCTTCAAGCTACTTCATACAACAATAAATATTATTTTCAAAGAGTGTGTTAAATTTACCAAGCTGCTGTCACATTGAATCAAAATAGTAGGTATCTCCACAGTCTCTTCAAAAATGTGGACATTACTAGATGTGTTTACAATAATAGGCAGGTACATTTTTTGACCTTCAATAAACATTGATTTCTCTAAAAATTTAGACCTACGCTCTTTGCATATGGTATTTTTTTTATCTAATGCATTTCGGATCATTTTTTAGGAACTGTTCAAGGTAAGGAGGAGCTTAAATATTGATAATTTTGTATAAAAGAAGTAAATCTGCCTCTTGAATGATTTGGTGAATGTTTAAAAAATTAAATGTCTTTAGCATATCCTGTATACAATTTAGCAAAATCCGCATACATTTATATGATTGAATTTGTAACTCTTGCCTATCCTCATTTGAACATAGTGGGGGGTGTTCTCGAATAAGGTGAGCTTTTGAATCTCATAAGGTTTGTTAGTACAGTGGTCGGTGACTTGTCGGTGTCTGTGTCTGGAATCAGGCCGTGTGAATTTTATCTACCATATACAGCGTACCAGAGTGAGCGAAATTTGTATGTCGGGACATCCGTCACGGTCACTAACAGGTTCAAATGTTGTACAAACAGGACTGTAAATCTATATTTTTCATTTGACAAAATCTCGCGAAGTTATGACATAGTTTTGATTAATGACTTCCGCACTTTTTCTCCCGAGAATCGGAAGCGGCTGTGCTGTCAAGTGTTCAGAAATACAGTTC
This sequence comes from Acanthoscelides obtectus, assembly GCA_963669975.1. Classification (NCBI taxonomy): domain Eukaryota; kingdom Metazoa; phylum Arthropoda; class Insecta; order Coleoptera; family Chrysomelidae; genus Acanthoscelides; species Acanthoscelides obtectus. The sequence goes on from CAVLJG010000005.1 coordinate 62,609,840, forward strand.
CCCGAAAATTAAGTGAACTACGCCCACTTCCTCTTGGTTGTTCTACTACCTCATTTCAAGAATTAGCTCCCTGGTGTAGACGGTATTCAGAAGAAGTAGTAGACGGAAGGTGAAGCTTGGCAACTAAGCCACCTTCGACCCTTTTCGCCGACCCCAATACTGTACTACCTCACGAGCCATCTACTGGTAACTAATATAATAATCCAGATTCAGTGATGAGATGTACCTATCGTTAATATTCCACCCACGAGCGTGTTATAGACAACACACAATACAACATCCATGGGTCGGAACTAAACATCCTAGGCAGAGATTCGAACCCGCAACGGTGTTGAGAAAGTCAATTAACAGCGAGTAGCTTATAGCTAAGCAGTCACCTAGAACAATAGCACCACACGATAGTGATGGATAAAAAAATTTCTTGGAACCTCTGTATTTTGTAACTAGATATCGGGCCCGTAAAAACCAACCTATGACGTGCATATTAAAGTCTACAGGGTTATAAAAATATAAATAACAACTCGGATAAGTCATTTTACTTCCCACGCCACTAGCGGGAAAGTATTGTAGTCGCGAAAACTTTCGGAAATACGATTTTTTTTATTTTATGTGGCATCTACAGAACAAAAGGCGGCGGAGCTAAAGGCAAAAAACAAAAAAAAATCGCTCAGACTTCGTTCATACTCTTGATGATTCTTTTAAATTTCTTTGGTGAGTAAAAACTAGAAGTGGAGAGTTGTGGGAAGACAGGGAAAGGGTACATCGCTATTTATTGGCGGTAGTATATTTATAAGGTCCTAACCCCAGTAATTCTGCGTGGCTATTAGGTATATTGCACACATGCATTTCCCCTTATGTTTGCCTTAAGACGATTGATCAGACATGGCTATAGGCGGTAATGAAGTGAAGCAAGCAAATAGTGTGAGGAGGGGAGCATATTTTATCATTGCGAAATACGACAGAGCTAATCTATATTTCGATAAATCCCATAACTTGTATAGAACATACTTGCTATGCTTTCGTTCGTTGCTGATGAGTAGTCAGAAAGCACAAAGCAGCTGTCCATGGTTAACTGTATGTGGCCCGATGGACGAAAGCATATTTAATTTTATCATTAGCCTCAGGGCGCACAAAACTCTGAAACTGGCTCTGCGAATGGTATAAATATGTTTTATATGTTCAAAGTGCCAGGTAAATATCCACCCCCAACTAATAAATAATACCGCGGCGTTCAAAGGTTGTCCTCGATTATTTTAATAAAAGATAAATCAAACTAACAATACTTTTCCACCAAATATTTGATTTTTTATTGGTGCCACTAATTCTATATTATAATTCGGTTAATTAGCCCGCGAGATATCGTGCGAAGCTGTCAAAATCTTGAAGCTACGTTCAGGTTTGTAACAATCAATAATAACCTAAAAAATGTAGTTTTTCATACTTTGTCATTACAATAATCAATTATTATTTTTTAATTCATAATATCAATATTCCGTCATCGAGAAGGTGTTGTATAAATAATCCAAATAAATTTTGTTACATTTGTGGTAAATATGTAGTAAAAAAGTTTAGAAAACCTAGATCAGATTCAGTGAAGAAGACATACGTTGATTACTTTAATACTCGTATAGAAATGGAGGCTCTGAACAAACCGTGGGTTCCAAACATTTTGTGCAAGTTACGTAGTGAACATTTAAGACAGTGGGCAAACGGTAAACGTAGTCATTTAAAGTATAGTGTGCCAATGATTTGGACAGAACCGAAAAATCACATTGATGACTGTTATTTTTGTGTTATAAAATTACATAGTATACACGAAAGAAAAATAACATATCCTGATTTATCGTCTGCCAAAAGACCTCGACTGTGTTCAGGTGACGTACCATCTCCTATGAGTCAAGATCTTTCAGATCTATCAGATTTGTCGGACACAGAGATGGTGGAAGCTTTTTCTGATGAACGTGACAATGATTTTGAAGTGTCAACAGCGCTTTCAGTTTTTTCTCAAAATGCTTTAAGTGATTTGATTAGAGACCTTGACCTTTCGAAAGAGCGATCTGAGCTACTCGCATCTAGAGCCAAAGGGAGAAATTTGTTGTCTCAAGATACAAACGAAAGATTTTATCCTGATCGCGAAAAAGAATTTCGCCCATTTTTTAGCGAGGAAAATGATATGGTTTATTGTAATAACATTGCTGGCCTTCTAATGAAACTGGTGCTCTTAAGGTACAAAAAGCTGAAGAATGGAGATCGTCTATGGACATGCAGCTGTGCCTCTTGCTCATTCAACGAAATTAAAAGAGGAGTATCAAAACGTGGATCTTGTTTTAAAAAAAAACTTAAGCACTCGGAGCACCGATGGTTAGATGTGTCGATTTAAAAATAATCAACTTTCTATTAGGGCAACAAAGTGGTTACACTAAATTTCCATACTTCATATGTTTATGGGACAGTAGAGCAAACAAAGAAAGAAAGATTGGAATTTGAGAAATAACATGACGGTGGACAAACAAAATATTATAAACCCGCCTTCAATTTCTAGAGATAAGATTATTTTGCCTCCGTTGCACATCATATTGGGACTCATGAAGCAATATGTTAAGGTATAAGATAAAATTGGCCGTATTTTGTATATCTTTCAAAGAAGTTTCCCGGTTTGAGTAATGGAAAACTAAAAGCTTTTATTTTTGTTGGCCCACGGATAAGACTTTTATCGAAAGAACGATCTCATACAGTCAATGAATAATTTAGAAGCAGCGGCTTGGAAATCTTTTGTTGCTGTTGTAAACAAATTTTTAGGAAATCAAAAGGCCGAAAATTACAAAGAGTTAGTTCAAAACCTCTTAATTAACTTTAAAAATTTGGACAATCATTAGACAAGTTTCCTGAAAATCTTGGAGCGCACAGCGAAGAACAAGGAGAACATGTCTGTCAAGATTTATAAGTGATGGAAGATGGATACCACGGTCGCTAGGATGAGCATGTGATGGCAGATTACTTTTGGAGTATTACACGGGAATGTTCTAAAGACATCCATCGGAGAAAATCTAAAATGAGAAGCTTCTAGCCTGTAAAATAATGTGTGATCAAATGTTTTGAATGAAATGTTCTTTTGTTTTTTAATAAATTAATGAAATGCTTTTTAATTTATTCACCCTTGCGAAATCTCGAAAACTACACGTAGGATTAAAAAAGTAAGCATCGTTTTTATCAGGGAACCGAATGTACTTGAAATCAGTTTTACCTTTAGCGGCACCAAAATCATTGTATGTTATACGACCAGCTGTAGTGGGTTCCATATCCGCCCAGTAATAGAGATATGAACGTTTATTCAAAATCCATAATTTCAAATTTGCCAAATCAAGAATACTTTTTTCACTGATATTCATTCTACTCTACGGCCTTATGACAGGGTGCATGTATTTTCATAGCCGGCGAACAATAAACATACCAGAGCAATAGAACAATAAATAACACCAGGGCTTACAAAACTTGGCTCAGATGCTTGATGCATATACAAAGTCCGTTTGGCCCGAATTGCCTAGGAAATACATAGTCAACCTATTGTACGCCATCTTTTTTTAGCAAAATATAATTTTTGAAGCACACAAAAAATACCTTTAAATGTTTATCGACGAATTCGGATATTCTTTGTTTTTCAGCGGTAAATCAAAAGTTATTTGTAGACGGCTGCTAACCTAAAATACAAACAACAAACACAGTCGACACCATTACACAAAATGTTGGAAACGCTCAAGCTCTGTATTCGTTGTCAGCTCTATATTCTTTGTAATTCCTAGATGAAGTTCAATTGCTGCATTTAGCGATAAACTGTAAATTTGGATGCAACAATTAATCTCATGAATCACCACCTCTTCCTGGAAAAAGGCAAACCACTCGAATCACCCTCGACCCCTTGAAAAAATCAACATCAATTAAGACAGAGTTAAGGGAGAGTCTTCGCCATAAAAATCCCTCCTTTAGCGAAAGGGCTGAAAAAACGGGGCTGAAGGTGTACCAGAAGTGGCAAAATAAAAAGAGCGGCATCTCTTTTGTCCAAGAGACATAAATCTGCAGGGGGTAAGCGATAGGTTAAGGGTGGCTTACACCCTCGGGGGGATTTTTGAGCGCCACGCCGCGCGATGCAATCTCTTCTTCAGATTTATTATTGTAATCGGAAAAGTAACAAGTAAGAAGGGAAAAAAAGAGAGACGTTCGTTGCGTTGGCACGACCAGGCAGGGGCTGGCTTCTTTTGGATTAGAGGGGGGATTAAGTTGTCTTCAGGGGCACACCGACGGATTTACTTCCCAGCTGGAAATAGAGATACGTGAAAGAAATTAAAAATAGGTAAATCTGGCTTTATAGATGAACCTCTGCTCTTATTTCTTTATTGCGGACATGCCAAGATTGTTCTTTGTTTTAGACCTAGGAATAGCAGAGCCAGAGCCACAGTTAATTCGAAAAAGACTATATGCACGCCTCTCCAGAACTAACAAAGATGAATTATGGACAGCGTGTGCAACAGATAAAAAAACTGTTACGAAAATCAAGACACGCGAAGGGAAATTTGCAAAGCTCTATCAACATCTGTACATCAAGAACTGACATGTACGACTGCTCCTCTGTTTCTACAAGGTCAAGATTTTCTGCTCTAGTTACTTTAAACGGCTCAAAAATTCGCGGTAGCTCCATGTTTAAAAAGCTTAGGCTCTGTCTGCGAAGGCAATATAATTTTATTATGATACTTTTAAGCATTTTTAAAAACAGTGGTTATTAAGAATGTCTATCTCCGCCATTATAGTAATCACATACTCGTAAGGTTTAATTCTCCGATGTCCGGAGTTGTGTATTTTGTGGGGCGATGTGATATCCTATTTACCCTACAACGGAATTTACTTCCCAAAACAGTCACCCAGACATGTTAGATCTTCAGACGCTATTTGTTGAACAGCACCTTGACATGATCAGCTGTTTTTTTGTCCCCAAGTGTCTGCAGTCTCAACTGAGATTTAAGCATATGTCAAAACATTCCCGAATACTGTTATATTTTGCTGTATGGCATTTTCAGTGAACCGTGGATATTCTCATTAAGCTCTTGTTCAAAATCAGTAAATAGTCATTCATTTTCCAGCGGTGGATAACTTTACAACAAAATAGTTGTACAGATTTAAAAAAGTATTTGTCCTATTTCACTGTCAAAAAAGTAAAGCCTCTACGAAATCATGCTGATACGATTTTTCTTAAATTGATCCGATGAATCACTGCAGATTGCCTAAGCCTCGTTAATTTTTTTTACACCGAAGCAGCCGCGCAGGCAAAAATACCAGGGCACCGCGGCCGCTATACGAAACTTAAAACACTTATTAATCGGATTTTTGAACTGCCCAAGGTTAGCAGAACTGGGAGAAGCATCCTCATGTGTATTCTTACACAATGCCGATACCCTAGGAAGAAAGGAGCGGTCGTCTCGGCCAGTTCTGGATGTACGAAGTTCTACACTGTTAGGATAGGATGCCGTAGTAAGGCGGGTCAGTTTGACAGACACATGGCGCGGCGACATCAAATAGGAGAGCTCTGAGGAGCAAAGCAAGTTGTCGTAGCAGTAGAAGAGATCCAGTTCCCGACAGTCCACCGATGCGGAAGGTCCCACGCCTGTCCGTTAAAATCATCGATCAGTCGGACAGCCTTCGTCCGAGCAGCATCAAGCAAGGATAATGTAGTCGGGCGGCAGCACCCCAAACATGCGAGTAGTACTCGAGGCTAGGTTTTATCTGACCCTTGTACAGCGTGAGGAGGTCTTGTGGAGAGAACTACTTCTCAGCCCTAAACAAATAAATGAACACCTTATAATTTCACTCTACCTAATATTCTCATTGAGGTTGCGCAAAACCGGTAAGCTTAATTTCACTGCACTGAAAAGTGTAAGCACTTTGCTCAATCTTGGAACGCGTTTAACGGATAGATACTTTGTAAGGTTCATGTCAGACGGTATATTTTCCATAAAATCGCAAGAATTTCACCTATAAAATTTATTCAGCACTTTAAGGTTATCCGCCTGGTTTACGACTAGTTCTAACATGGTGGCTCATAGATTGTTTCCACTGCCGTGGGCAATAACAGAATATGACTTGTGTCAGCGGATTTGTGACGTGAATGAAATTCAAAAAATACATTTTTTCACATAGCGAACTAAAAATTGATAAAATTTGTTCAGAATGTTGTCAAGTAGAGGCAACTCACAACTGTGAAAGGACTGGAAAGCGGGTAAAGCGTATTCGTTCAACTATCTTTAATAATGAGCAATCCATTCTAAAAGAATCCACGTCCTTATTTGGCTACCAGGTAACAAAATGTAGTTTTTCCAACATAAGATTTATTTTGCAAGATAGATGTTACGCTTATAATTCCAATTTTATACTATCTGTATGAACGATTTTTTGGCGCATCAAAGGTAAATGTAAAGAGCTTTCTCAAAACAAAAGCAACCTTAAATGTCATTCAATAGAATTGATACGAATTTCTATTTCTTGTTGTTCATGAATTTAAAACTGGTCTTTTGGTACAGATAAAATATCAATATAAAAAAAAGGAATTAACCATTCTGGTAGGAAAACCTCAACTTAGAGGTGGCAAGGGAGATTTAAGAACGTCAACATCCTTAATAACATATTTTGAATGTTTTCGGAATCACTGAATATTTTTTGACGTAATACAAAAGTACATGGGGATCAAAGCCTGAAAAATGGCAAAATTTGTTATTTAGCGTTTTTCTAGTTTCTGGTTCTTTCAGTAGAAATATAGGTTGTTCGGAAATTCTGAAACAAGGCACGCCTTTTATGGATACAAATATCTTTAGGAACTCTTAGAATTTCTGTGTAGCTTAAGTGGATCTGTGCCGAAAAAAGAAATATAGATACTAATATGTGGGGAGTACTGAGGCAGCCAACTTGGTTCCACTTTTTCATGTTCGGTTCTCATATGATTCTCGAAAATTTCATCGTTTCGCAAAATTGTGTGGCTAAAAACAAATAAATTGATGATATTATCAAAAAACACATGTTCTATCTCCGTGGAGATATTAAGCGTGTGACTATGACCAAATAATCTATCATACTATTATATTATATTGCACAGATATATGTTGTGAAAATGTTTAACACTGACAGAATTCTGGCCAAATGACGACAGGATTACATCATGAAAACATCTCAATATGCATTATATAGTATTGTACCTCATGCATTCTACAAACTACTTTACTCCCGCCAGTATTGAGTCGATAATTTTACTAAATTATTCCCCTCATTTCCCATAAGCAATTTCTGATTATTAAAAAGGGACGAAAACACAGTGGAAACCGGTTTCCTGTTTACCGGCAACCAGCGCCGATCGGTACTGAATCTCGGCGCTGGTCATGGACACAATGCTGACGAAAAGATAGCAAATAAAATCGGCCTCTTGTCAGTTCCAGCTTAGTGTCCACATGGGGTCTAGCTCATCTGAATATGAATTTATTGCATTGGACAGCTCTGCAACTGAAATAGTCACTAGAAAGAAAGTTGGTATTCACCTCATAAATCGTGAGAGGGTATTACGGTGAGTATCATCATTTGTTCAAGGCGTTGAAAGATGACCCCGACTGCTTTTTTCAGTACACCAGAATGAATCATGAAACATTCAATTATATTCCGGAAAAAGCGGAACACCTTCTGAGTATAAATTGGTGTAACCTCCACAGTTAACTAACTTGTCCATGTACATTATCCACATCAATCTGCTCTGACAACCAGCAAGAAAGAACTAAATAATCATTCCGGCAAAACCGGTAACGCCAACTCAAGAGCATGATATTATTATAGAAGTTTATAGGCACCGATCGGCGCTGGCTGCCGATAAGCAGGATACCGGCTTCCACTGTGTTGTCGCACTTATGCTTCCTTGGATGAGCTGCTCCGATCTGGTCCGCTATACATGACGGTTCAAAACTATCGGAAATACATTGTTGGAAAGAACCGGACCTGTACGGGGGACCCGTACGATTTACGTAGCCAATCAGTTATGTTTCAGAGGCTGGAATTTGTACTGAGGAATTTGCCTGAGTATAACTGCTGGGTTGCCAGTTCTGTGATCTCTGGAAAAACCGCTCAAGAAGATATACGTTGGAAAGGTTAGGTGACGGCATCAACGTACATTATTGAATACAATTCTATGTAATACCCGTTAACCTATAATCAAACCGTACATCGTGGCGATCTTCAGCTAATAGTCACGATTCCAGTATTTTCTCCTATTGACAGTCGAGGTTTACCGAAAACTCTTTCTAAAGTCTTTGTCATTTTATGTCAGAGTGGTCTAAATTATTTTAGATAGCTGGAAAAACCTTTACCTGGCTAAACAAGCGGTTTTAAAGACATTAAAGTTGATCTGGTGTGGTCCCCGAATCTCCAAAAAAATATACAGGGAATAAGCATTTGTACTCTTGCACCCATTATTCTCATATTTAAGCGGTACATATACTGTAATAATAAAATTCCTCGGAATCCTGAATTTCTTATTCTAGTTAGCTTCCAAATGATTACGGAGAATGCACTTGTTAGTGATATCCTACCTGCAACAATATTGAATTTTAGTTGTTACTAATAAGTTTGAAACCATGAAGGTTCTCTTCTTTTATAATAGTTTCAATGTCTTGTATCATCATTTTGTAATCAAGTTACGATAAACTAAAAACTGACTGTAAAGGCTTCCCAAAGATGCGTGATATGGTCGTCAACGTTTTTATGTCCCTGTTCCCCATCCTATAAACCCCACCCCAACTTGTCTGAGGTATCCTTCATTGGACACAATGCAGCATGCTATAAAAAACAATAAAACTGAGATACTGCTCATCCATTATCTGGTAATGGATTACCCAGGTATAGAACGGCAATAGAACCTTAATTCCCCAACAGGAACTGCATAGATCCGTAATATCGCCTTTCTTGCGAAGACGCGAACAATGGTCTTATTGAAACAATATTGTGGATATTAATCGCCAGATATTGGCAGGTGGATTATTTTTATCGCATATTAGGAATTGTTCTCGGATCTCCACTGCTGCGATTAGAGCGGCCATTTAATCTTCTGGAATGGACAAGGTGGCACGATGGCCTCAGTGGCGTAGGTGATGATGATGATGAATGAAAATATTGACCAACAAATGTCTTCTTCATGAAATTTTCACAGAATATTGTTATCACGTTCGATGTATTTTGGAGTGCTCATTTCAAAAAACACATTGCTGATTGTGTGGAGTTCTAGTTTGTAAGATTCCTCAAACCAACTGCCTTTAGGGAGTCAGTTCCATCTTGTACATTAATCAATTTTCTCACAATTAAGACAATAGATACGAAAAGAAGACATTCTATAAGCGATACAGGCAGTATTTCTATTATTTGTGCCGAATATAACCTTGCATCGGTATTTTAAAGATGATCTCAGATGGTACATTCGTAATTCAGTCAGAACCTAGCTATCCTACATTACCCAAAATTTCAGAATTAAAATATTTTGTAAAAAGTCAATCACACAATCTCTAAATAACGGATATATGCATAAAAATAAATTTTGCTATCTGGTAATCCTATAAGCACGTGGATTCTTCTACAAAGGGTTGCCGATTATTGTAGTAAGGTGAACGAAAAAGACTATGTACTTTTCCATGATGGTCGATTCATGGCCAGGTTGACTAATATCACCCTTTTAATTGCGGTGTAAGCTGTTTACCCTACTTAATGCTGAAACAACATAAGTCAGCTAACAGTTTTTTCATTTTATCCTATGTTAACGACTCATCTTTGTTTTCTTATAAATAAGTCCCTCTAACCCATCCAGCTGCCTGACATCTAGTTAACAACATACGTAACCTAAAATTTGACAACACATGACAGAACTCAGAAATATCATAATTGACTTACTAAGTAAATGTGACCCACCATACTATACAGAGTAATACAATAGTCATCGTGTACAAATTTCATCAACCTCAACTTCAGCTTGCGAACTTGACCTATTCAAAAAGTTGGTATGCATTGTATGTACTTCTATTCTTTACTTGTTATTTTATTAGAATCTCTAGGATTTAAGTAAAAATAACAAATGCATAAAACACAGTGCTAAAAAGTTCACATAACTCTGACATTTGGCATTTTAAAGGTTGTCAATTATGTATGTCACGAACATAAAGCAACTACATATTTCCCAATTACTAGATTTTAGAGAATAAATAGCAGAGCGTTAGTATACTAATATTATGCTAGTTATTTCTACACAGTGATGGCTATTCTACGTATTAACCGTTTAAATCCTATAAATAAATAATAAATACAGTGATAAAACGTGGTCAATTAAATATCACCCGTAATAATTTTTTTATTCAGTTTAATTAAATTGAATTTTCTAGAACCAGTTTAATTAAACTAATTTGCTTGAATATAGCAAACCATGTACCTATTTTATTGAGCCATTTAATTAGTTGAGGTATATTTTAAACAATTTAAAATCTTAATAAAAATAGTTAAATTATTTATTTGAAACGCGCCTCAGCAGGACTCGGCGCCCCATTCATGACTGATCGGAGTATGCTAGAGATGCAGTGCCGGTATCGCGCTTCGATTTCCTCAGTTTCATTTTTAATTTTCACTAGAAACTTCATATTCGGATATTGCCAGTGTTGGTGTAATAACTGTAAAGTAGATTAATTATTGTGATCAAGTGAAATACTCGGGCATAAGGCTCTTAGTGACCCATAACTATCGTTGGAATATTTCTCGCTCCAACTGAAACACTGTGTATGTGGTGTGGCGTGACGGAATGGGAAGAGCTTTAAAACTTTATTTATGCAGCCACATTTAGGTCAATGAAGAGCATTTATATTAAGCATGTGCTTAACATAGGCTTTTCTTTTATATTGTACAATATATATATATATGGTACTTCAAACCCAAAGGATCTGACAAAGAGGAAATTATCATGCGGAGAAAGGTATATAACAAAAAATATAGAAAAATAATGGGCAAAATCCGCAAAGTGGACTTCATGTGTAATTTTTTCCTCCATCTTCGTTTCCTCAGGTTACACCCGTATCCGGAAGTATGGGCATGTGTATCTACTTTTATAGTTGCATATGTGCATTTATTTCGGGCCTGATGAAGCCAACCAGCAGAAATACGTATCGCTCGGGTTACCTATCCTATTCTGCTCGAATCCACTTTCCTTCTTTTTGCGGATTTTGCCCATTATTTTTCGATTTTTTGCTATATATATATATATATATATATAGTGGAGCCTCCTTTGTATAATTTGAAAATAACTTAGTTCCAATATAGAATATCCCTAAATGGGTTGAATGCCGGTGAGTGCAATATTGTTTTATTATTAGAAATAAAACTACAATTTTTGTACACATGATCAAGTGCCTTATTTAGTTCCAGGTATTGAATTTAAAACAAAGAATTGCTTCTAGCGAATGGTGATATAACCTGTTTCTGGACAAAAAGATAAATAGTTGGTAGAACTTGATCTCGTACATTAAACGATTGCGTTTTAGCTTAATCAAACTAGTTTTATAGATTCAAGTAAGCTGTTTCAGAAATCGGAAACTAACTAAATGGTGGCTGTCAGATAGTTGATTTATTTTTTTAATTGGCCTAATTGAAATTAATTGTGTATATTAAGCCAAAAAAGTTCTTAAAAGCTAGTTTACCTGTCTATGTCGACAGTTTTTTGTCTTATGAAAAATGCAGTTTGTGTGACTTATAAGGCCCTTGGAATGATCGACTCAATTCTAAAATAGACCCCTTGCTCTGCCGCTGTATGTATCTGTCCGGCAAGACTATCCGCTGCCGGCCGTAAAATCTCGAAGCGACCAGAGCTCGAGGGGCGACCGACACGACGCTACGGCATGGCAGTGCTTATGTTTGCTTTGGGTTGCTAATTACCAAGTCTTAAGAGCTGTGGGGGTGGCCGTCTACCCCCACAGACCACCCGACTCTTCTCCCTTTGCTGCCCCACTCGAAACCTCTGCACTTGGTCTACAGGCGGAAGGTGCACGCCTCAAAGGATTCGTTTGCCCACCACGGACGAAGGAACTTAATTACTGCAGAGTTTTAATAATCGTAGAGGTTCTCGATGGTCTTATAACAAAGATCTGTTCATGCAAATATTTAGATCGTGTGATTAAACAGGATGCCCGTAAGCTTGGAACTTTCCTTTACACGGCGTATAGATCTTGAAAAATAAGCGGGATTTCCTAGTAGCATATACACTAAAGTTTGGACATAACCGAGAAATAAAGCTGCGCAAAATCAATCAAACCTAAGTCAAGCCTCATCCGTTACTGTATCTCAATCAGATCAAAAGTGTGAAAGAACGACGCACGTCCGTCAGTACTGAACCCAGACGCGAGCAGCGTAGGTAAACAAAAGATTTATCTACCAATCTGTTAAAAAAGCAAAATGACACACTCGTACAGCAATACCAAACTTAACAAAATATGAAAATAATCCGGGGTTGAAGTTGAAGTCCATATTAGTCACCAAATGGATCAGCCTTCACGCGTAACCGAGTGAATAACTTCCTTAATACTCATGTATGGTTACAGTACCTACTTATAACTGACAGAGACACACTTGAAACTCATCTGCAAATAAACGGTGAGTGCTTTTTCATTATTTTTTTTACTTCTTCGCTGCTGTTTCACTACACATTGGCTTTGTTAGTTCAACCATAGTTGTTTCTAAAAAGGAAGGTCCCAACTTTCAGGACACCCTGTATAGGCTATTGGAAATACACAAAATGAAAATCGTGCGAGATTAAATAGACCCATTACTACTAAGATCTTGAGTAGATGTCACAACTTGTCGGCCACACTCACAGAACAATGAAATCCTGCAATGGTTCTCGTAGACTATCAGTAGTTCAATTCACGGTTTTTGTGAGTCAAAACTACCACCGTTACTCTTATATACTAAAGACCACATCTGTCTGACGGCTTAAGTTCAACGTGTACCAGAGAGAAGTGTGTAGAGACACATATGTTAGAAAGAGAAAAATGCTGACTAGATAGCGAAACTCATCACCGCGTTGCCAGTTCCTTGAATTAAGATGCATGTTGAAAATATGCGTTCGTTCATTATCTACGCCCAAATAATGATTTTATTTTAAGCGTACACATTTTTGAATTGTGAATTGTGTCGAATCTGTTTGGGATCGATTCCGGATCCGCCGTTGCGCTTCATTTTAGGTCGAGATAAAAGGTCAGTATCGCCACAAATTCGGCAACTTTGCATCATTGGTTCACATGGCGACACCGCATCTCGTACATTCCAAGGCAAGGTTTCCACCTCCATGTTCATAGATGAGAGATTTTGGTCATTACCCATCTAGCGCTCATTGAAAAGTGTTGTCCTGCTTCGAAATGGTTTTCACCTGCCTACACACAGTAGTGATAATTTGTATTGCGTAATGGTATTTGTTACATTTTCCGACCGCTCGTTGTGGCCAAATGTCACAATAACTCAGGATGTTTAATTTTATCACCATCGGTGGAAATCAAAGATACCTAATTCTAAAATAAATTAAAACACTAAGTCGCGTCAAAATTGAAATAAATAATTCTAATATAATTGAAAACGAAATATAAAATTAAATATTCCTTCTTGGGTTTGGCAGTAACCTAACCTATTGCCTTTTTCTAACATTTGTTGATACACACTTTTCGCGCTTCTCTCTCGTACACATTGAACTCAAGCCGTCGGACAAAATTGGTTTTCCCTGAATAACAATCTTTCTCACACATACATATTTATGCAATACGTCTCTATGCGCGGACGTTTGCTTGTGTAAAGTCAGGTATACGTTCTTTAGTTTCGTCTCGCCACCACAAAAATTTTCTCGCCAACGTATGAGTATTCATAATCTTTGCTTGTAACTATCTATCAGTGTGACAACCTTTTTGACATGTACGTATTATTCTCAGTTTACCTCTTATTTATCTTCGTAATACAAAATATAGCAGTACCTGAAAACAGAACTAACGGACAATATGCATAGTTTTTGACAAAATTATTAAAGTATATCGAGCAAGTAAATGAAAACAATGATCATTTATTAATAAGCTCGTAAGGGCAAGAGCAGCTGCGTTTAAGACTGGTTTGCCCAGTGTTCAATTTTCCTATGGAGCTTCCGCTCATGGATTAGTTAGTGGATTTGCTTACTTATTTCGTATAGCTTTGATGACGTAACTGCCAGAAACCGTGAAAAGAACTATACATAAATGAATGTACATTGACAATCTATGCAGAGTTCAGAAATACTGCAGAAATGCTTGAATGAGGATTTGCCTGATTGTGTAAGTGTTATCAATTCCTACTAAATAAATGTTTTTTTTTTTAATAATCGTAGTTCTACAATACTGATATATGGAAAATACATTATTGGAATCATAACTTCATTTTCCTACGTAAAATTCCAAGATGGCATCAATAAGAAAATATAAAGTGACGAAAGGTTGCATTGAAAATCTAATCAACCTAATCGTAACAGCTTGTATAGGAGGGGAAGTGGCAATATTCGTATGCAATTTATTTAATACTTTAAAAGCAATCAAAAAATTGCGTCAAGTAGGTTGACTCTGCACTTCCCATGCAGCGCCGTTATCAGCTCATAAACGATCATGTGTAGCAGAAACTAAACCCTCTGAGAAAACAGTCAGTCCAGCAATTACTATTCCATAGACATTTTTTCTCTGTAATTCCCGTACTGCAACTGGAAAGAAACGTCTTCCCCAGATTAACCTGGCAGCACCGTCAGACCATATGAAACACTTATGCTGTAGCGCGACGATAACATACCAGAACAACAGCACACTCAACAAGTCCGGTGGCCGCGGTTATAACAGACAAACCGACGGATATGACATGACTGCTCACGATGTCTATGTCATATAACATCCAAAAAACATAATACCTCATTTTAGAAAATCTTTACGATTATAATACTTCGCCGCCAGTGGGCGTAGGAAGTAAAAAGTTATACCAGCATACGGTCTAATTTATATTCACTAATATAGATCCAGCTGAGTATAGGTTCCCTCGACCGGTATCTGAATATAGTCAAAACGTAATTACCGAACATTTTAATAGTTCCTAATTAATGTAAGGAAAGTTGTATGGAACGCCAGCTAACATCCAGCCAACAACCAGCTGCCAGCTAGCGTTCATAGCTAAAATATTTTGTTCACATTAATTTGCCAGAAGTATCTCTTCTCATGTAACCTATCTAACCGTAAATTATACCACCGCATAGATGAACGGTTCTAAGCGAAGGGCGAATTCCACCCGACTAGCCCCCTGCTCTGCGTTTTCTGACTTGGTTTATTATGTCCGTACAGATATATTATACCAGGCGTATTGTGATTAACCATTTCCACGTTACAACACTATTTCCTAAATGTACGTAGGAGGAAATACCAAAATTACTTGCTCACGTTATTTGATAGAAAAGTATTAATATTACCGATAAAATACTCACAACTAGGATATCTTCTTTCCGATGTTTCATGGAATATGCGACAAGAAAAACCATGCAACCATTTACTATCAGTATTCTGTGGCCTGCATATACGAGCCCCTTCCCACTTCAGTTGGCCCACTTTAAGATTTGTACCAAAATATGCCTTTATAAACTAAACATGACGAAACTATTGACTTCTAAAAGAATTTATTTGCAAAAAAACATGTTAGATACACTCTAGTCGTAAGAAATACATATTTGAAATTACTTAGACCTATAACTAATAGAACATCTGAACAAATAAACAATGTGCGAATAAATGCGCGAAGTTAACAAAGCCACAATTGAAAGATTACCATTGGGTAACATCACCTTTATTTTTTATTACGGCTGAAATTCTTTGGGGCATAGTGTTAACCAACTTTTGGTAAAAATTTGGTGTAAAACAATCCCATATTTCTTGAAGCTTTTGTCTCAGTTCGGTGATTGTACGAGCAGGATGTTGTCGTAGAACCTTTTTCATCTCGTGCCACAAAGTTTCAATAGGTGACAGATCTGGACAGCTAGAAACCCATTTCAAAAGTGGTACATTATTTTTTTCCATCCATTTTATAGCATTTTTTGAGCTATGGCACGCTGCACCATCTTGCTGAAACACAAAATCTTCTAGTAAAAGCGATTCTTCTAAAATATTTGTATCCACATTTCCATCAATAAAATGAAGTTTTCCTACTCCTTTTGATGACATACTGCCCCAGACCATAATGGATGCTGGAAATTTCACTTTTCTCTTCAGACAGTCAACATGGAATGCTTCATTTTTTTGCGAATAGCTCTACTGCGACTGTCACCAACACAAACTTCGAATCGGGCCTCATCACTCCATTGTATTGCACACCATTGTTGAGGTGTCCATTGTCTATGTTCTTTAGCCCATCTAAGTCGATTTTTCTTTTGCAGTGGAGTTAATAGTGGCTTTTCTTTGGCCTATAAACAAGTTGTGCAACTTTAGAGTTTTTACTTCACTTTTTTTTATAAGAAAACTTACCTTACAAGTGCTAAATCCCAGTTTGTGGGCCTCTCTATGAGTTGTGGACCTCGAAATTCTCCTTCCAACAGCGTCACTCCACAGAGCACTTAATTGTAAATAATTGGCACACCTGTTTTTCACGATTATTCTTCTTAATGCTCTTCGATCGGCATTTGTGATATTACTTTTTTTCACATATCGTGGCTTACTATTAACTGAACCAGTTACGTTATATCTTCTAACAATATTTCTCACACTGTACCGCGATGAGTCTAACAAAGTTGCAATTTCTGAGTTTGATTTCCCAAAATTAAAAAATTTAACCGAATTTTCTCACTAATAACCTTTCCTCTACCCATGTTGAACACCTTAACTACCCAAAACTATTCTTTAATTATTCACAGCCACCTATGCGTTATGTATTTTGCATTGAAATGAAAATAGGTTGATATGCTGTAATTGCAACATGTGTTATTTTTATGCTGCAAATTTGATTAGGGAGTGATAAAGTTGGTGTTTTCTACTATATATTATCAAAATATTCATTGTTAATATTTTAAACCTATAACACCCTGCTACATTTTTATTATTTGTGTTTGATAAGAAAAAAAACTAAGATTTCAATAGTTGGGCCAACTGAAGTGGGAAGGAGGCCGTATTGGTAATTCGTAGTATTTATAAAACTCGAAAAGTACCATCTAGTACTAATGACGGGGCCTAAAGAATGCCACTTTGTATCAATCTCTCAATTTCTTCCTAGGTTCTATATAAATATATCAATTTTTGTTTCGTGGTTACTAGGGAACCACTATTAGCTTGGCCTGTATTTATGTATGTATGTAACGGACCCTTTGAGCATAATTTTCACCAATTTCCAGAAGTTTGAATAATTTGAAACTTTGCACACGTATCAAAGACCGATGACAATGCAATAATTTGATAACAATTTACCATTATCCTCATTAGGACCGCTCGGATTGATAAATTATTTTATAGATCCTCTGTAGGGAGTAAGAGAGATAGAGCTAGAGCGCGATCTGCGCATACGTGCAGTTTCGGACTTGGCACAGCACAACGGAGGCAGATACTTTTTCAAGGTAGTGCATTCTCACCTTGTTCACTGCGAATGTTGCCATTAATCCTATGTTGTAGTCGATCATGCGGTCATTTATCTAGGCTCGCGACTGGTTGCTGTTGGACAAGCTTATGTAGCACTTAGTCGTGTAAGATCTTTAGACTGTATTCTGATTGGAGAACTTGATTGCTCTAAGCTCTAAGTTAACAGGAAAAACCCTATGCATCAGTGAAGCTTTAAGTGTAATGATTAAATTACGAAATGATTCGAAATACATTTCAATACCACATGTCCACAAAAACTAATTGATAAATCGAACAAAAAAACGAAAAATAAGTAATAGTTTAAAAAACTAAAAAACACGGTTTTATAGCTAACCGAACTGAAAAGTAGAAAATAATTTTTAATTACAAAGATTTAATATTACAGTAGTAGATGGTCGAACAATCAGTCATAATTAATGACCTCAAGATAAAATTATAATCAAATTTAAGTTATTAACAGAATAATTGAATGCAGAGTAAAAAGCTTGGGGTGCATTTTACTACATTTGTATAACCCTCCTCTCATAGATAATTGCCAATGAAATAATTGTAAGATTTAGGGTGGGTTTCACCAAGGTTGTCAAATCAACAGTCCGTTATTCTCCACCTATAGGGTAACAGTCCGTCAAATACACCGAATGGGCTTCAAGTTCCAATCAACAAAGTTTAGCAACCAATAGCAATGAAATGTTGAAAACAAAATACTGTCAAAGTATGAGATGACTTCTTGTCATTGAAACATCACCAGCTTATTGAATATTAAGAAATTACATATAATTTAGTCATAATTTAAAGAAATGTTTGATTTTTGAATTAAATTCATGTTTTAATTACTATTGTTGATTTTTTATTCATGTTTATATTATTTTCTTCAATTGATATGCGATTTTACTGATTCAACATCACCTACTGCAGATAGCCATTAAGCATCTACTTGATGACAGGCTCTACCAAAAAGTTCGTAGATATTGCTCGTTTCCAAACATTCATTCATTTACTTGCGGTTCATCAGAACCATTATGGCACCTTAGATTGATATTCCCACAAAACCATTCAGGTCTTTTGGTCTCCACTCATACATCCATAAAGTTGAATAATTTTGTGTGTTCAGGAACTGAACAAACATCCACACTATATTAACAGCGATTAGAAATTCCCAAATATATGTCTTAAAGCTAACAGCAAACCTAAAACCTGCAAAAAAACTACAAATTTGCCATATTTTTGTTTTTTCACAAGTACACATTCTAGGTTATATTTATATTAGACAGTAATCAAATTCAAGCGGATAACCAAATGAAAATGGTATTTACCATTTTGGGTTGGTATTTACCGATTCGTTCAAGCGAGTGTGGTTATGAGTTTGGTTATAAGATCCGTGACCTCATGAATCAGCTGTTAAAAGTCACAGTTATCACCGCAAAATTGTGGTATTTACCCAACTCAGGAGTAGTTTTATATTTCTGGTTGTTATTTGAAATGTGACAAGTTAGAATTTTGCCAGGTATTGGATATTGTTATGGTACTTCAGCTTTATTTTTGGGAAACTTGATACAGGCTGACTTCAGTGTTAGCATAAAGTGGAGCACCTTATTAGTAGTACTCATTACTGTTGTTGGGCACACTTTCAATCTAGTTCCTATGTTTAAGAAAGTATCCTATGTAGCCATATACCACAAGTTCAACAAGTTCACTAAAATATGGCCATTTAACTCACTGGATGAAGTTAACCTGTATACGGTTTTGCTAATATCTTTTTAAATCATTTCTGCTAAATCAATAAATGTTTTCTTTGACCTGCGGAAAACTTTAGAGAATTGAAAGTTATCATAGCTACAAAACTATGGTTCCATCATTAAAAAAAAAATTCTAAAAAAAACATTTCTCCCATGATTATTATGAAAGGTTTCTTATTTTAAACTTTCCATACACCGTTGTAGACAAAAAGCACCGATTATTAAGTGATAATAAAAATAATCAGAGATTATATACGCACTTTTCTAAAATAAACAACTTGCAACAAAACCGCGGTTAAAACCAACGCGTTCAAGCGATTCTTGTAACTGACGTCATCAACCCGTGTGTCATTTTGAACCATATTATAACCGCGGCACATAACACAGAAATTTTGGTTATTCGCTTGTATTTGATTATTATTTGAATACAGCTGATTGAGTGACGCATGTGTGGGATCTGTCAACCCTTGGTCTCAGTCACAAAACATTTATACTCTGAAGAAGGTTTAATTCCATGCTATTCCATGACAACACGCTGACTTGTGTGGTTGTCACCGGCCATTTTTTGAGGGTGCGACATGGTTGCCAGATTGTGTATTAATATCACGTTTCACCCCACTGGTCCCAGGGGAGTAAGTTCCGCCAACTGTTGACATATACTCTACTATGCTTTATAAGACTATTCGAGGAATTTTTCCCAAAATCGTTGCACTACACTTGAAAAAATGCAAATGAAAATTTAAAATTGTTTCCATGACGCCGCAAAATAGCTCCGTCGGTACCTCGGGTTATACACCCTGACAGTAGGGATGTTCGATACGATCCTATATTTAGAAGTATCAATACATTTCACGAGTATCGTCATCTTTTGATCCGGACTGTGTCAGAAAGAGTGACTAACTTCAGATTACTTTTCTTATTTGTTTCCTTGCCTCTGGACATCGATAATTTTATTCCAATATTTTAGAGCACCGATACTTCCTAAAACGATAGAAATCGATACATAATGATACTTTTCGTGGATCTAAACATCCCTAATCTTGACAGCTTGTCGTTCTTGTCAACTGGGCTGCAGGGTGCGGTGTTGCCTTTACTATCTTACATTTTGCTAAAATCTTATGACAAATAAAGGCTTCAAATGAAATATTGACGAATATGAACAGATATGCATAGAATTTAGAATATAAATTCATATTGCAAATCTCAGATTGTCTATGCATGGACTTGAACTGGATTTTTCGGTATTTTTACCAAAAACAGAATATTTATTCGATGTTTTAGGACCCAGAAATGCAGAATGTGCTGTTTGTTTACATTTGGTGTGGATTTCTAGATCATAAATTGGCAAAAATTGTTTTTGATATAACAAAAGATGATGAACCAGTTGGTATACGTTTTATATCCTTTTTTTTTTTGCAAAATAGTAAAAATCCGTACATTATTACAGGTACGTGTTTTGTACAACACCCTGTACGTGATATACAGACAAAACTAGATTGCCATGCATGAACAGTCGTCAAAAACAGTGAAAACATCCTACCAAATATAATAGCTAGAAAATCGGCCTATTAATTCTATCATTTTGATTGGCCCATTTGTATAACTGACCGTTATGTGTGAAACTGGAAATTCTATGAAAGTTATCCTAATTCTAAAGCACAAAAACATAATATTACATCTATAATGTACCCTTATTTATCAGGCAACCATTTTTCCACGACTTTATTCAACATTTCAACAGAAATCACTGATATTCAGAGACCTCTGACAGCTTCTGCCAAATTGCATTTCGATAAGCTATTTTCCCATTGGTCCAAGGGACCGTCAAATATTAATGTTGGTGAAATTGGGCCTTAATATATCAAGCACCCCACGCTTTGTACTCTAAATTGAATTATTCTATTAATGACTTAGTTTTATTTTGGGGTCATATACATGTATGATTGATTTTTCGACCATCTACTACTGTAATATAAACTATTTGTAATTAAAAATTATTTTCTACTCTTTAGTTCGGATAGCTATAACAGCGTATTTTTTAGTTTTTTTAAACTATGGTTTATTTTACATAATAACCCCGCCATCCATTTATCGATTCCGACCGACTCGGTCCTCAACCCGAACTGGATGGTTTCGATACCCCAGCACTGAGCGGTTCGATTTTAAACGAATTGCTATGACAGATGGACCTGTAGGAGTATAGCTTTCAATTTTAAAATCTCCAAATAATAAACGGTCTACTATCTGTCGTGTCTGTACGGTGTAGGGATACTTTTTCCGATGAACAGTCATGGGGATTGTAGTATGGAACAGGTACCAAGAGGACAGCTGTGCTATGTTGAGTGCAGCCTTTTGACATGTTTATATAATTTCCGGATTGGAACATTTTGTGACTTGTCTTGGGGGCAGCACTGCGGTCACGGCGATATTCTAATCTTTTCAAACAGTTGGTTCAAATACAACCCGGTTCTAGGAATTGAAATAGAAAGCATCATCTGAATCGGAATAAAAACAAACGGATTCGGGGTCGAAACCATCGGAATCGAGTCCTTCCAGTTCTCTATGTCGTATCCTTCTAGCTCTACTTTGAACAGGATAAGGAGTTTTTACAGTTCAAGATGGTAGAATTTTACTGAAAAACAAACATGTTTCGCGAGTAACAGTACTTCCTAGCCAATTGACGTAGGAAGTGAAAATAATGCACAAACTTCGTACTACAATACACCTAAGGCCAGATATTATTAAAATCGTTTTAGGAATAGTAAATTTTATATCCGGCGTGGTGTAAGGAGATCTCATATTTGCAACGGTAAAAGACAGATGTGAAAGACGTCTAAGCTGTCAATACTGATAACTCGGTGCAGTTATTAGTTATGAATCAAATTCAAGCGAATAACCGAATGAAAATGGTACTTACCATTTTGGATTGGTATTTACCGATCCGTTCAAGCGAGTGGTTATTGGTTTGGTTATAAGATCCGTGACGTCATGAATCAGCTGTTATATGTCATAGTTATCTCCGCAAAATTGTGGTATTTACCCAACTCAAGAGTAGTTTTATATTTCTGGTTATTATTTGAAATGTGACGTTAGTATTTTGCCCGGTATTGGATATTTTTATTGTACTTCAGCTTCATTTTTGGGAAACTTGATTCAGGCTGACTTCAGTTTTAGCATGAAGTAGAGAACCTTATTAGTTATAATCATTACTGTTGTTGGGGATACTTTAAATCTAGTTCCTATGCTTAACAAAGTATCCTGTGTAGCCATATACTACAAGAATATTAAAATATGGCCATATAAACTCACTGGATGATGTCCACCTGTATACGGTTTTTTTTTCATCGCGGTTTTGTATCATTTCTGCCAAATCAATAAATGTTTTCTTTGACATGCGGAAAAGTTTAGAGAATTGAAACTTATCTACAAAGCCATGGTTCCATCATTAAAAATTTTTTTCTGAAAAAAAAAACATTTCTCCCATTAATATTATGAAAAGTTTTTTCAAACTTTCCATGCACCGTTGTAGACGAAAAAGCACCGACTATTAAGTGATAATAAAAATAATCAGAAATTATATACGCACTTTTCTAAAATAAACAACTTGCAACAAAACCGCGGTTAAAACCAACGCGTTCAAGCGATTCGAGTAACTGAAATCATCAACCCATGTAACATAGAAGTTTTGGTTATTGGCTTGGATTTGATTATGGATGTCTTTTTTCTCGTTTCCGTAAAAGTCATGAAACCGTAAACAATTCCAAGAAGTGTGAACTATTTGATACGCGATTTATCCAAGATTAGGCGTATCCTATACGGTTTTGCTATACTTCAACAAAAAATATGTTCTTCTTCTTCCGCCACACCGATATTTCTGTTTCTCTTACACTGAAGCAGCCGCACAAGCAGAATCCTAAATGCCAGAACACCGCGGCTGCTATAAGGAGCTTGAAGAAACTTTGCTAATCTGATTTTTTATCTGCCTTAGATTAGTAGAACTGGGAAAGCATCCTCTTGTAGATTGTTCCACAATCTCGGCACCCTAGGCTAAAGGAGCGATCGTATCGGCTAGTTCTGGATCTATGACGTTGAACACGGTTAGGATAAGAGGCTGAAGTCAGGCCTGTCTGACAGAGATATCGTGAGACGACACCATGGAGGAGAGCTCCAAGGAGCAAAGCCCATTGGTGCAGCGGTAGAAGAGAGCTAGAGTCATCCATCAGTCGGAAGCCCTCCTCTGAATAGCATCGAACACAGATAATGTAGTCGAACCGGCAGCATACCAAACATGTGAGCAATACACGATACTATCTCTTATCTGGGCGTTGTACAAAGTGAGGAGGTCATCTAGAGAAAAATACTTATTAGTCTTAAAAAAGCCTAGCTTTTCCCAGCAGCCGCCGCCGAAAATGATACGGGGTTTTGAAAGTATCAAGCTGTTGCGATCCCAAGCAGAGATAACCCCCAGGTCTCTCGTCAGAGAGGAAGTCGTTGCTAGTCTTTTTTCTCCAGCTCACCATGTCCAACGAAATATCAATCACAGTTAAATAATGCTTCGCAGACGACTTTAGAATTTCAAATATTCTTCTTCACATACTTCTATGTAGTTGACATTGTTATTCATGAAATGATTTTCATGATTGAACTCCATGAGTCGATTCATAAAAATGGACTCATCCACATCGGGATTTACTGACTTCCGCTATGTCTGCTTTGGTAGCTGTATTGGAAAAGCATCCTTTTGGGTATATGTACAACCAAAGTTATATCTTTGGCGCCCGTACGTTGAAACCATCCGGCTTATAAACAAAAATTGAAGATTTGGAGTGGGCAAGTTGAATCGTTGAATCTTTAATGAGTGTAAAATATAAAATTTAGATAACATGTTAGATGTTAAAGCTTTTAGGAAAGAAAAAAACTTACTATGAGCAGATTGGACTACCTTGTATAGACGTAATCATTGTCTGTATATTCCCAAGGAGTTGATTTATGAAAGCTCACTCATTAGAAGCTTAACACTCGCAAAGGAAAAGGATTAAATATAGAAGGGTATCTAACTGGTTTGTGTAGATACTGTATCGGTTGCCAGGGGGTTGTTAACATTCCCTCCGTATTTCTTGTACAGCGGCGTAGTGAAGAAAAACGTCGAATTACAGGAACTGGGATTGTATACCTCCAAACTTCTCTGTTTACGGTATCTTGGAATAATCTGAGGCGGAAGTTAAGATGCATCATGTAACTGTACTGGAGCTGTATGTACTCGTTAACACATTGGCATTATAGATATGAAGCTGTGGATATAATTTCTGATTTACGTTATCATAAATAATTTGGATATGAAGCTGTGGATATAATTTCTGATTTACGTTATCATAAATAATTTGGCGCTAGCAATGCAAAACAAATTACGGTGGTTGAGGATAGCATCAGATTGGAATGCCATTGGTAGATGGCGACCGTCCGATTTCTCACCTTCTTGTGCACATTTTGAATTTTTCAAAAGATCATAGCCACTTGTATGCTTTCCATCTGTCTGGCTCCAAGACTAGAACCTAAACCGCACTGATGAGTGGTAAAGAGGACGAAACAGCGTAATGTGCGAATGGTCATGATTACAGAGACGAAAAGCATATTCAGTTCAGACTATATGGTTTTACAACTCCACCACCAATTTTTTTAACAGTGAGGCAGTTAGGCTGACAGTTTTTGTATATACAATGTATTCAAATGACACCAAATTTATTATTCTGTGACACTTACGTACTCAGTTATTACAATTTTCATACATGCACTACCGTAATCGTAACGTAAAAATAGAAATGGCTGCCATTTCAAGGGGGATGGATTTGTCACTAAAAATAGCTGAAAAATACCCCTCTTAAATATCGGTATGTCGTGACTAAACACATTTTATATATATATATATATATAAAGAAAGAACATGATCATGCGGAGAAAGCTATATAACAAAAAATAGGAAAATAATGGGCAAAATCCACAAAAAGAAGGAAAGTGGATTCGAGCAGAAAATAGGATAGCTAACCCGAGCGATACGTATTTCAGCTGGTGGGCTTCTTCAGGCCCGAAATGAATGCACATATGCAACTACAAAAGTAGATACACATGCTCATACATCCGGATACGGGTGTAACCTGAGCAAACAAAGATGGAGAGGGAAAAAAATCACACACGAAGTCCACAACAAGAGCCAACCTACACATTGTAGTATAAAATGGCTAGAAGACCTCGAATTTTCAAGGCGACATGTAATCACAACCACGCGGCCGGTTATAGCCACTTGCTTTGGTACTTCAAGCCCAAAGGATCTACAAAAATAAAATGATCATGCGGAGAAAGGTATATAACAAAAAATAGTAAAATAATGGGCAAAATCCGCAAAAAGAAGGCAAGTGGATCCGAGCAGAAAATACGATATGTAATACACATGCCCATACATCCGGATACGGGTGACACCTGAGGAAACGAAGATGAAGAGGGGAAAAAATCACACACGAAGTCCACAACAAGAGCCAACCTACCTGCTGTAGACTTCGTGTGACATGTTTTCGCTCTCCATCTTCTTTTCCTCAGGTTACACCCTATCCGGATGTATGAGCATGTGTATCTACTTTTGTAGTTGCATATGTGCATTCATTTCGGGCCTGAAGAAGCCAACCAGCAGAAATACGTATCGCTCGAATCCACTTTCCTTCATTTTGCGGATTTTGCCCTTTATTTTCCTATTTTTTGTTATAGATATATATATAGAGAGTATATGTTCTTCATCTACGCCACTGTAGAAGAAGGGAAGATACCCCCTCCCACGCTTACACGTGATGTAAACTTCCTAGCAGTGAAAAGACAATTAGCACCTCGGGCATTGTTTCTCTCTCTTGTATACATATATATGCATATCGTATACTTGTAAGTCAAAAGTTCCTGAAGGAGATACTGTTTTATGTGATGTTAAGTGTGTGAGCCTAAGGAAAGTTTGTATATTGGAGCGAACATACTGTTTTAATTGGAGGAGTGGAGGAAGTGACATGATGATTGGTGTAATTCTGAATAAAGAGGGTGTGGGACAGTATCATTGTTCAAACAGCACATTAGTGATCCTACTAGCTATTTTAAAGATTGTGTATTATATCCAATCAAACATTGGTTTGAATGTATTTATGATGTTTACCATTGGAAGTTGTGTATAGGGGCATAAGTTATTGGTTGGCAATCTGAAAGAGCCAGGTACATTATTTCTATGACACATAAAAAATTATTAAGCTTTGCAAAGCTGTAACAACGGTAAATTATATGACAAGGAATATGTTGGGGACACATTAAAACATAGCAATACGCTACACCAAGGGAAACGAACACTTTTGAACTTACTTAACTCGCATGGACATTCTCCTTTATCTACAAATTTTTCAGGTGCTAAAGCGCATTTGACAAAATTCTGTTGAGGTTTGGAGTTACAGCGGAGGCCAATTACATATGTCCTAAAAGTATCGCACAAAATATTTATCGGTTTTTTTTAATGAAGAAATTTATTTAAAAACTAGCTACGAGCCCCTTCCCACTTCAGTTGGCCCAACTATTGAAATCTTAGTTTTTTTTATCAAACACAAATAACAAAAATGTAGCAGGGTGTTATAGGTTTAAAATATTAACAACGAATATTTTGACAATATATAATAATAATAATATTTATTCACTCAATGTACAAAGATAACAAACAATATGAGTAAATAAATATAAAATCAAAACAGGCTCAATAGAAGGCATCGCCTGTACATGGACCAATAATTTAAGTTGAAACTGTAGAATGCAAATGACAAAAAAGGACAAAAATTAGCTACAGTAGATTATGTATTCAGTTGATGTTCGTATTTATGAGTTTATGAATTTCAGTCCTAGATATAGAATGTAACCACTTTTTTAAATTTCTTTTGAAACAATTTCCGAAACGTAGATCTTTTAAGTCTTTAGGTATAATTTCATAAAATTTAGGCGCTAAATAGAGATATGATCGCTGCATTATAGATTTATGCGGTTGAGGAACTACTGTGCCACGAATTTTGTACCTGGTATAATGATTATGTTTAATTTTTTGGTCGGTGTTTAAAAATTTATGGTAGTGAGTGATACTGTGTAAGAAATAAAGCTGTCTTATATCATACATTCGAACATCTGCGTATAATTTTTCAGTGGGATAAAGTCATTTTTAGAATACTTTTTTGAAAAACATCTAAATTATAGATATGTGAGGAACATGCAGCTCCCCATGCTAATATACCATATGTGAGATGAGGCTCAATCAGTGCATGGTATAATGTTCAAAGATATTTTTATGTCAATATATTCCCAAGGTATTTAATTTTGTAGGATACAAATCTAACTTTCTTTAAAATATAATTGACATGGATGTCCCATCGTAAGTGAGGATCCAAGACCACTCCAAGGTATTTTATGTTGGGCACTCTATTAATTTGCATTTTTTGATCATTAATATTGAAGGAGAAGTTTGTGTAATTTGGCAGATGTCTAGCATAAGATCCAAATGGTAAAAAATGTGTTTTAGAGTAGTTAATGCTTAATTTTCTACTGTTAAACCACCGAATAATTTTGATAAAATCATTTTCAATTACATTTTTCAGATCAGACCAGTCAGTGCCTTCATATAATATTGCAGTATCATCTGCAAAACTAGTTATTTTGCCAACACAATTAATTTGGAAAATATCATTTAAATATATATTGAATAACAGCGCACCTAAGACAGTTCCTTGTGGGACACCACACTTAATATACATTTCTTTACTAAATGATCCTGATATCTGCACAGATTGTGGGCGATTTGACAAATAACTTTCGATCAGTGAGTACGCGTTTCCTCTGAAACAAATTCTCTCCAATGCTTCTAATAATAATTTGTGATTAACTGTGTCGAAAGCTTTCTTTAAATCAACAAAAATGCAGATTGAAGGGATTCTGTTATCAATATTTTGATCTATTTGATTTACAATTTTAGTTATTGCGTCCGATGTAGCCTTCCCTTCTGTAAATCCATATTGATTTTCACTTAAAATTTTGAATTTTGTGAGGTATCGAATCATTCTAGTAGATAAAACTGTTTCAAAAACCTTTGCTACACTGGATATTATTGATATTGGTCTATAGTTGTTAACATCTGTTTTTGTTCCTGATTTATGTATCGGTATTATATTACCTTTTTTTAAAATTGAGGGATATATGCCAGATTCAAAGCATTTGTTGATTAGGTGAGTAAGTGGTTCTGTTATGTCCTCGGCTATAATTTTCAAATGCTCGCTTTTAATACCATCGAACCCAGGACTTTTCCGATTTTTAAGGACATAACAGTGGTGTATACTTCACATTGCTCGACTTTATCCAAAATAAATGAGTTCAAAGTTCTTTTTGGAAGCTGAGTATTTTGTACATTTGCTTGTATATTACTTGCTAAATTTGAAGATATCAGTAAAATAGTGGAGAAGTGGTCAGTAATATCGCTTTCTAGGATTATTGGTTTACAAGTAATTTTGTTGGATAGGTCTTTCACAAAGCAGTGATCTATACATGTGCCACTGATTTACCTTGTAGGTAGGTTTATATAGGACAGAAGTCCGTTACTTGATGGGATATTCAAGTATTCATTTGTGATGGGATCATCATCCAAAATATTTATATTGACATCTCCCAAGAAAATATGTTGCTTTAAATGAACTTTATTTTGATTTTGAAAAAAAAAATCGATATTCTTTAAAAACTCGTGGGGTTCTGAACATGGCGGACGATAAATTGCAGATACCTCAATTTTGTTATGGTTAATTTGGATCATTATGTTTAAAATTTTGATTCCGTCGGTGAAAGTGAATGTATCATGATTATATTGCAGTTTATTTCTTACAAAAACTATCACCCCATCGTTTTGGTTATAAGTGCCAAAGTTATACAGCGTGTCATATCCCTGCTGATTGAAACAAGAAATATCAACCACTTGCCACGTTTCAGTTAAAACTATTAGATCAAAATTGTACCATATTTGGTCGAGTAGTATTTTCAAGTAATCAATGTTGTGTTTTATACTCCTTATGTTCATATTAAAAATTCGAAATTTTGCATCAGAATTTTGTGTACATAAATTAAGTTCATCGACGTTTTGTGCTATATTTGTTGCAATACTTGGAATTTGGAAATCATTAATGTATTTATTTACTGACATTTTTAGGTCCTCCTTAGAGATAGGAGTAGTAAAAGATGAACTTGAATTTTCAAAAAGTATCCTTAAGCTTTGTTGTTCCTGATAATATTTGTACGATGGACAGTTTTTGTCGGTAGGTGAGTGGTTAATATTATAATATTTTTTATATCTTTCATTTCCATATCTACAGTTGCAGCATTCTATTGATACATGCTTACAATTTTCTCCTTCGTGACCGTTGCCACAGTTGGCACATATCTTCTCATTCCTGCAATTTTTTTTTGAATGATTAAAACGGTAGCATTTTCTACACTGAGAAATGTCGTTATTTTGATATACTGTCAAACATTGCCATCCCAGAAGTATTCTTCTATTATTGTCTACGAAGATTTTTTTGAATAGCTTTCCAGAAGTTTCCGCTTTGATAGTGTAATTGTTTCTTGATGGAAAATATTTTATAAACTTTACTTGTATGTCTCCACTCTGAATCATATAATTCTGATGTATAAGATCTTCTTCAATTTGCTTTTCATTCGGTTTCTCACTACTTTTATAATTTATTATTTTAATTTTTGGATTAAACATTTTCGGCTCAGTAACTTGGCATTTTTCATTCAATTTATTTTGAAGTTCATCTTTCAGTTTATTATGATTTGATTCATCAGTTTTTATATCAATTCCGCCATTTTTTGAGTTTCTCTCTCTACTGACAGTTGCTGCTCTTTTAGTTTTAAATTTTCTTTATTGAGCTGACGAATTATTTCCTCCTTTTCTGCTAGTGTTTTCTTCAGGGATCGATTCTCTTCTAATATCTTTTTTACATTAGTTGAATCAGGTCGATTTTCTTCATCTGTGATGCAGTTTTTTTCATTCTCGGGCTTTTCTTGTTGTTCTTCTTCTTCCTTCTTCTTTTTGCGGGTCATGACACTCTGTATAGTAATTTCCTATGTAGTATGAATCAGGAAGAACAAACTGTCAACTTGTCAATTTTACGTCACTCCGAGGTTATATAAATATGGCCGAAAACGACTGAAAACTGTAAAATCTGCTGCACCAATGTATCGAGACCCGTACTTTATCCTTATAAATGGAAACTCTTCGCCAAAAGGTTATTTCATGGACTGTGTACCAACCAAATTCTTGACAAGGTAGGACGAGATCGTTTGCTTGTTTACTACTGTAATGGCCTAGTTAATATACAGTTGAGTCATTAATTTTCAAATAATGATTGTAGAAGGAAGATAAACCAAAACATGTGTGTAAAAATAAAAAAAAAAGTATCCTCCCGACAAGTATTTCAGTGCGGACCTGTATTTGATCGTGAGGTCTTGGAGCACCGGCATGCCGTCCCCATGTGAGGTCTTAAGTCACCTGATTCACGAGCCCGTTGTACTACATTAACAAAGGCACGAGGGGTTGGTTGCACTCGATTGGGAAACCGATCCGCATAAACATGTGCCATTTCTTATTTCGTTTGAGCCACGCAACAGACACCACTATTCACTCACGCGTTACCGACTGACACTGACTGTATACAACTGAATGAAATAATTGTAAAAACATCATTCCAAATTCTTTCGCTTTTTTGTTTCTGATGCGATGAACCGATAATGCGGATTATATCCGTTGTTGCCAAACACGAGCACATAATATTATTATTGAGACAGGGTACTCAAACTTCCAAAAGGGCTATAACTTTGTTACTTTAATTTTACCAGAAAAATGGTAAAGGAAAATAACATTTCTTTTGATCAGATCTACTCACTGTTAAAATAAATGACTCAACTTCGAAGTCACCCTGTATATATATATATAGTAGAAAACACCAACTTTACCACTCCCTAATCAATTTTGCAGCATAAAAATAACACATGTTGTAATTACAGCATATCAGCCTATTTTCATTTCAATCCAAAGTAAGTCTATAACGCATAGGTGGCTGTGAAAAATAAAAGCCATGGCAATTGTTTTTATTAATCACAGCTGTCAGAATACGTTTAAAATAGTTTTGGGTAGTTAAGGTTTTCAAAATGGGTAGAGGAAAGGTTATTAGTGAGAAAATTCGGTTACTGCTAATTAAATTTTTTAAATCTGGGAGAAATATTGTTAGACGATATCACGTAACTGGTTCAGTTAATATTAAGCCACGATATGTGAAAAAAAGTAATATCACAAATGCCGACCGAAGCGCATTAAGAAGAATAATCGTGAAAAAACAGGCGTGCCAATTATTTACAATTAAGTGCTCTGTGGAGTGACGCTATTGGAAGGAGAATATCGAGGTCCACAACTCATAGAGAGGCCCACAAACTGGGATTTAGCACTTGCAAGGTAAGTTTTCTTATAAAAAAAAGTATAGTAAAAACCCTAAAGTTGCACAACTTGTTTATAGGCCAAAGAAAAGCCACTATTAACTCCACTGCAAAAGAAAAAGCGGCTTGGATGGGCTAAAGAACATAGACAATGGACACCTCAACAATGGTGTGCAATACAATGGAGTGATGAGGCCCGATTCAAAGTTTGTGTTGGTGACAGTCGCAGTAGAGTTATTCGCAAAAAAAATGAAGCATTCCATGTTAACTGAAGAGAAAAGTGAAATTTCCAGCATCCATTATGGTCTGGGGCAGTATGTCATCAAAATGAGTAGAAAAACTTCATTTTATTGATGGAAATGTGGATACAAACAAATATTTGGCAATTTTAGAAGAATGGCTTTTACCAGTGATGGAAGAATGTTTGACATCCGGCCAGGATTTTGTGTTTCAGCAAGATGGTGCAGCGTGCCATACCTCAAAAAAGGCTATAAGATGGATGGTAGAAAATAATGTACCACTTTTGAAATGGGTTTCTAGCAGTCCAGATCTGTCACCTATTGAAACTTTGTGGAACGAGATGAAAAAGGTTCTACGACAACATCCTGCTCGTACAATCACCGAATTGAGACAAAAGCTTCAAGAAATAAGGAATTGTTTTACACCAAATTTTTGCCAAAACTTGTTTAACACTATGCCCCAAAGAATTTCAGGCGTAATAAAAAATAAAGGTGATGTTACCCAATGGTAATCTTTCAATTGTTGCTTTGTTAACTTCGCGCATTTATTCGCACATTATTTATTTGTTCAGATGTTCTATTAGTTATAGGTCTAAGTGATTTCAAATATGTATTTTTTACGACTAAATCTAAAATGTTTTTGAGAAAATAAATTGTTTTAGAAGTAAATAGTTTCCTCATGTTTAGTTTATAAAGGCATATTTCGGTACAAATCTTGAAGTGGGCCAACTGAAGTGGGAAGGGGCTCGTAGTTATCATAATAGTCCAGTTATATAGCCGAAACTGCCACAAAATTGATAACATAGCCACAAAGTTAAGTCAACTGGCGTAATGGTGCTTGCGATTATTGTTGTACGAATTTGATTTTCCGTAATAAAGCCGTTTTTTGTAAAACAGCAAAAAATCCAAAAAACCTCTTTTCCGCTCAAACGACTGAGAATATCTGGGATTTTTTTACACGTAAATTTTTCTAATTTTTGGGCCATCAAAATAGGTCTCTGCAATTTATTTGCTAAATTGCTCAGCTTTCGCGCTACAGCTTGCTGATTGCTTGTGGCGAAGGGCTTGCGGGTTGCGGGGTCAAGGACGTACACATATCACCAGCCGCCGCACCGTTGACGCGGATGATCCTCTTTTAATATTTGGAAGTTCTCAGTGTCTCACTCTCAGTGATAGGCCAGTCCATTTCGAATAATAAGCTCGTTTGTAGTTGTGGCGTTCACCGACGTATGCATATTAATGAATTTTTCAAATTTATGCGTTTAAGTAGAGTACAAGATGCAGTAATTCCTCTTCAGCCGCTTACCGATTGACTGAATAAGTGAGGTATAGTAACAGGTGTTTTTTTTTTCGAGGTATAGAACTTTAAGTTGGCATTACTTTGGAAGATGGCGACCGATTTGACAGCTGTCAAGTTATTTATTCTCAGTTTGATTTGGCATTCATCATGAATAGACTGACGCCTGAACAACGCTTGTAAATTGTGCAGTTTTATTTCGAAAATAATCTGTGCGGAATACGTATCTTCCATCAGAGCAGTTAATTCGATTAACCATGGAACGTTTTCGCACCACGTTTACTCTAATTGATAACTCGCATCCCCAGAGGCGCCGTACGGTGCGTACAGAAGCTATTGCTGCTGTAGAGCGTAGCATTGAGGAAGACCCGAATGAGTCCATCCGCCATCGAGCACCGGAATTGGATCTGTACCTATCTACTTCATGGAAGCTTTTGCGGAAGGATCTTGGTTTGCGTGCTTACAAAATCCAACTCGTGCAAGAATTGAAGCCAAACGATCATCAAGCAAGGCGTAGATTCGTTGAATCGGCCCAAAACGAGATTGCCGTTGTTCCCGATTATCCCAAAATAGGATGTCTGTCTTACAACAAAAAATATAGTACCAGAAGTAGTCCTTCGGGATTTTCCTTCGGAAATACAGATCTCTGACGCCCGATTTTACTAAGCCCTA
This sequence comes from Acanthoscelides obtectus, assembly GCA_963669975.1. Lineage (NCBI taxonomy): Eukaryota > Metazoa > Arthropoda > Insecta > Coleoptera > Chrysomelidae > Acanthoscelides > Acanthoscelides obtectus. The sequence continues at coordinate 62,644,017 of CAVLJG010000005.1, forward strand.
GGGCACAAACTCAACCAATGAGAAGGCGTTTTTCTGGTAACGGACCTAATGAATATAGTTGATTTCGACGTCAAAGTCAGTAATTGTTTTTCACCTCAAAGATCAAATTTCTATTATTTCATACTGGATGCAAAAAAATCAGCAATATAGCGTTGGGATCAGTCCATCTTTATAGATCTGAATGAGTTGTTTTATATGAACAACATCATGTGAGGTATCAATTTTGTTCAATTTAAGAGTAACCGAATTTCAGTAGATTTACTGACATTTACGAGTATCACCCTGAGGGGGCTACGTAGAACATCTTTTTAGGAACCCACACTATTATTATTTGCTTGACGACCAGCGAAACATTGAGATTGATCAGCGAAGTCGCCACCATTCCAGATGTTACATTAATGTTTGTTTTTTTACGCTGAACCAGCCGCGAAGGCAGAAACCTAAATACCAGGGCACCGGGGCTGCTATGAGGAGCTGAAAGAAACTTTGTTAATCTTATTTTTGAACTGCCGAAGGCTAGTAGAACTGGGAAAAGCCTCCTCATGCAGACTTTTCCACAATCTCGGATACCCCAGCGATAAAGGATCGGTCATTAGACCAGTTCTGGATGTACGAAGGTCGACACGGTTAGGATGGGAGGCCGAAATCAGGCAGGTCTATCTGGCCGGCTCACCATGCGATGGCATGACGGAGGAGAGCTCTGAGGAGAGCTCTGAGGAACAAGCCTCATTGGCGTAGCGGTAGAAGAGAGCTAGATCGCCGACAGCCCGCAAGTGCGAGGGGTCCCCTGACTGTCCGTTAGAGAAGAGTCATCGATCAGTCGAACAGCATCGAGCATGGATAGAGTAGTCGGGGTTCCAACACCCTAAACATGTGAGCAATACTCGGGGAAAATGTCTCATCTGGGCGTTGTACAAAGTGAGGAGGACATGTGGAGAAAAATACATCTTAGCCCTAAATAGATCCGCCGCCGCTAGTGACGAGATACCAGATCAAATCGTCAATGATCTGGACTCCGAGCAGCCGAAATGAAAGACTCTTTGGTAGAACTCAGCCGTCCATCGAATCCGCATAAGCGCTTCTTGTTCGTCAAGATACAATACTGTGCTTTGGAAGGATTATACTGTACAAGATTGTTGCGCCCCCAAGCAGTGACAACCTCCAAGTCTGACGTCAGAAAGCAAGTCGCTGCTAGCGGATCTCTGACCGTGAGCTGGATTTTTCTCCACCAGTACTCTGAATTCCTCCTTGTAGAGCAGAGTTCCCCAAACTTTTTTGTGTCGTAGACCCCTTGCCATGTTTTTCCGTGTTGGGTAGACCCCCTACTTACCTGATATTGATTTCCTGTAAATTTCTAACTGTAGTGAAGTTTCGTGTTAAAAACTTAAAGTAAAAACACATGTTAATTTATACATTTATTAATTGAATTTAAATTAAAAGTACTCAAAATAAAATTTTGTATCTGTTATGTAAAATATACGTAACATTGAATAAACAGATGTCTGACCAATAAGTGCCCGCATTGGGAATAAGTGCCCGCATTGAAAAAAAAAATAAAAGGGATAAAATAAAAAAAAAGTGAAAAATAATAAAAAAAGGTTTTTTACTTAAAATAGTAGAATAAGCGAGTTCGTTTATTAATTATAACATAAACGTATGTTCTACAATAATTTCACTGTTAGTTTGATTAAATTCCGCTTCTTATACGTTTAAGTTATCTAAAAATAGGCAAAAAATTAACGAATTTTAGTGTGTACCTATCCTTGAATTTTCAGAATAATTTAAAAAAATATATATTTTCTTTAAAAAAAATCAATGCGGGCACTTATTCAGACACCAATAAACATAAAATAAACTATAAATAAAATAACATAAGCAATAAGTCAATATTTTTAGTGAGAAGGATGAACCTGATGCTTTAATAATAAATTATCAACATTTGGCGTCAATTTTGTAAGGGTTAATCTTAAATCTCCTCGGCTAATGATGTCCAGTCTGTTTCTTTTTTTCGTTAGGAGATTGGTAACAGCGCTGAACCCCCTTTCCACTAGGTATGACGATGGAAAGAAAATTAAAAATTTCCTCGCTATATTCCATAATACGGGATAAGTAACGGGCATGTTGTTTTGCAGCCAGAATTGCTCATATCCGTTTTTAAACTGAACCTTAAGTTCTTCGTTTGTACTTTGTTCAGTCAGATCCTCTTGTATTATGACATTCGTTTCTTCTATGTCACCATATGGATTAATTATCCACGGTGGTATTACCATAGTCAAAATATCCTCAAACCTAGACTCAAAATCTGAATAGAGGGCATTTAAATGTTGAACGTAAGTTGAGACGTCGTCTTCCTGGCAGCTTGTCTGTGACAAATTGGGGAACTGAGAAAATTCGCCCCGTCCAATATTTTGCTTCATTAGTTTAACTCTGGCAAGAAACGCTGCTAAGATGGACTTTGTTTTAATCAAATTTAAACTGTCGCCTTGTAATTGCAAATTAACCATATTAAATTTTGCAAACAAATCTGTTAAATAGGCGATGTCTGTTTTCCTCTTCATTAAATTTTCTTTTAAAATTTTATCTTTAGTATCCAGAAATTCTAAAATAGTCTCAAAAAGTGCAAAAAATCTTGTCAAACATAAGCCTTTCGACAGCCAGCGTACTTCAGTGTGATGGAGTAATTGATGAAAGTGTTCGTCATTTTCTTCACACAACTGCGCAAATAACAGCGTATTCAACGCGTTGCTTCGGATTCGGTTTACTGCATCAATGACTAAATGAAGTGATTCATGCAATCTAACACTCAAATTTTTAGCAACTAAATGTTGTCGATGGATGACGCAATGTATTGCTAACACCCCTGACACATTTTGTTTTAAATAGCTTATAAATCCACGATAACGTCCAACCATGGCAGGTGCTCCATCTGTAGCTACTTATATTATATTTGATAAAGGAATTGCTTTTTCAATGAAGTAATCCTTCAAAACATGAAATATTGATTCACCTTTAGTGTCGGTTATCAAAGTTCTTGCGAAGAGCAGTTCTTCGTAGATTTCTTGATTCATAATAAAACGAACATATGCCAATAATAATTCTGCATTATCAGGTAAAGTTGACTCGTCCAGTTGTATAGAGAAATGGGTCATTTGCAAATAATTACATAAGAAGCTTTCAATATCAGAACTCATTTCATCAATACGTCTTTCAACGGTATTGTTGCTTAAAGGAATTCTTTTAATGATATCAGATGCAGGTTTGTGTAAAACAGTTTTTAAAACCTCTTCAATGGCTGGCAAAATTAACTTCTCTCCGATAGTATGCGGTTTTCCGGATTTTGCTATAAGTAACGAGATATTGTAAGACGCCCGCAAACCATTATCATTTCTTTGTGACGTCGAAGCGAACATTCTGTCCAGTGTAGGTCTCTTCTGAAATTTATCTTTGAGTGTTTGAAAGTATTTCAAATCTTTCTCTGTTTTATCAGGGTGGCATCTTCTCAGATGATCTTGCAGTTTAGATGGTTTCATAGCGTCATTGCCCAAAACTTTGTTGCATAAAAGGCACATAGGCGATTGTTTGTCCGGCAATGATGGAATGAAGCCAAATTTCCAATAATCAACACTGTACTGTCTACATTTCTCTTTAGATTCGGCATCAGTCAAGTGTGGGCAAAATTAAATTATTTAAATAAGACAGAAAATCCAACAGCTGTATATTAAAAATATTTTTTGATTTTTCCGAAAACATTCCATAATTCGAACATCTTCTTGCAACAATTAGCTCGAATTACGGAGATTGCACTGTAATTTTACTAAGTGACATATAAATCCGAACACCCAGTTTAAATGGTTTTATTTTAATAAAATTTTGTATAAGTACTTAATGAAGCATAATAAGTAAATGATAAAAATTTCAAAATGATTGCACTGCTTTAAAGCCCTTTGACCTTTAATAATGTGTGGATGCACCCTGATGTGCTACGCATTCTCCAACGAGCCTAGGCATGCTTCTGATCAGGTGGTCAATGTCCTCCTGTGGTATCTCATTCCAGGCAACCACCAACTCCTCTCGAAGTTCTTCTAGAGTCTGAGGAGGACGTTGCAAATTGAGCTCAATTGGGGATAAGTCAGGAGATCTTGGTGGCCATGGTAACAATGTGACATCATTATGTTGAAAGAAGTCTATTGTGACTATTGCAACATGTGGTCGGGCATTATCTTGTTGGAAAGTTGGATCTGCCAGGGTGTCAAGATAGGGTAAAAGATGGGGTTCTAGAACTTCGTGGATATAACGCTGCGGGTTCATGTTACCTCTGATGAAGATTAAAGGTGACCTGGAACCATAAGCTATAGCACCCCAAACCATAACTCCAACAGTGTGATGAAAATGTCTTTCAACAAAAAACTGTGGATTCCTCCTTTCACCACGTCGCCTTCTAACCCTGGCACGACCATCGTGCATGCCTAAACAAAATCGAGACTCGTTACTAAAGACAATACTGTTCCATTCCTGATCCCAGAGTGACCGTTGTCTACACCACTCAAGGCGATTATGTCGGTGTTCTCGAGTTAAAGGGAGGGCCCAGTGTGGCCGGTATGAAAACAAGAAAAAAATTCTCATTCGTCGGTAAACACTTCGCATGCCAATAGGTCTTCCGTGTTCTGCAAACCATTCATTTGCAATGGACCTGGTAGTGGAGAAACGGTCCCTTAAGGCCAATAATCTTAGGCGGCGATCTTCACGGTCTATTGTTCTACGGCGGCGTCCAGTGCCCCTTGCTCTTTGCGTACGGCCTTCTCGAAGCCATGCCTGACAACACCTAACCACAGTGACTACACTTCTTTGCACTCTAACTGCAATTGCCCGAAAAGAAAGTCCAGCTTCCCGAAGTCCCACTATACGGCCCCTATCAAACTCACTAAGTTGACGAAATCGTACAGGTCTCCGTACTCTAGGCATCGTAACCGATCGTAAAGGATGTCAAGAACCAAAATACGCCAACGTTGATTCTTTACTGCGGCTGAAATATTTATTTTTATAGCGTTAGTGAATTAAAAAAGAAGCAGTATAAAAACCGGAATGTCCAAATGATAAGGGTGAAAATTTTTCACTTGTTATTTACAGAAAGATAAATACATTCACCAACTTTTATTGAAATAAAACCATTTAAACTGGGTGTTCGGATTTATATGTAACTTAGTATATATTACCGATTGCTAAAACTTTCAAAAAGAAACTATTGAGGAGTACTCGTGTAATTTTGCATGATTGAATATTTAACTACTAATAACTAAAGTCATGATTGGTAATTTATCTATCTTTGCTAACTACGAGCACAAAACTAAAATTTAATAAAAAATAATGTACTTACTTTTCTCCAGCACTCTCAAACAAAATAACACTGACTCACTATAATTTGTGTGATAATATTTTCTTAGCACTTTCCTTTTCAAGATTCAGGAAACGAATAAACGTATTTGTCCCACATTCGTATTTATAGAGTGACGAATTGAACAAGTCAGTGCAAGGTAGCGAAGCTCTGTGACTGCGACTCTCAGGTTTTTACAAGTTCAAAATGTATTGCAACCACAAAGTGAATACCAACATCGTACAACATACACAATTTTATAAACATATATAATAAATTTTTTACTTCATAGGTACTTTTATAAATAATGTACATATGTTTTGATATTAGAAGATAGTATAATGTAAGTAAATAGGTGCTATCAGTGTATGTGTTGAGATCCACTATCGTGGACCCCCATATTCATTTCATGGACCCCCAAATTTTTTTTCGCTGACGTAGATCCCTTGCAGGTTGTCATAGACCCCTAAGGGTCGATATAGACCACTTTGGGAATCAATGATGTAGAGTGTTGTTATCAGCAAAACTGTTGATCGGATTGAAAGCTCAGGAAAGGAGGTCGTTGATTTGTAAGCGCGCTGACTTTGTGGGATGAAGAGCAGAGCCCGTCAATTACGTCGGATATCTTGCGGTCAGAGAAAACGTCAGCCACTCATCTGCAAACCTTCCCTGAAATGCCATAGGATGGAAGTTTGCATGAGAGGGTAGCGTGCCACAGCTGATCGAACGCTTTCGTGATATCAAGAGCAATGATTATGAGTCTCACGACAAGACTGGAAGAGTTTACTCCACAATTGCGTGACGTAAGCTAGGAGATTCCCTGTGGATCATTGGTGCCGGAAACCTGGTTACAATCGTTCGATCCTGACACGTAAGTTGTGGAATTCTACTGTGTTCTATATGCATCCGAAATTGCCGCTCTATACTGGAGCAGCTTGTTTACTCTACTACTTATTTAAAAATTAATATTTCTGCAAATAAATACTATAATTTTTTTGTTATTAAGCAGATGTTGCTATTCTGATGGACACATATCTTCTTAAGTTAACTCGCGGTTATCACGTACAGATTCAATTTTTCACCATTTTCTTTTCTTTCTCATACTTCTCATATCTGGCAGTGTCGTCGACACCCCTCCCATGCCGTCTGGGTCTAATAAATCCAGCCAAGCGAAGCTGTTTGGGATTCACCTCAGCCCTTGCAACCGATTGCGGAGGTAACTAATTTTCAATTTGAATCTTTTTCGACGATGGCGCCGGCAGCTTCGGTCGTCAGGATGGCGTCGCAACGCCATCCCGCGATGGCCTTACATTATTCATGAAAACGACGCGGTTATATCTTGGAGACGGCAGGAAGGACAACGATCATCAATCATGGCTCAGCGGGACAGACTGGAGCGAAATGCACTGCTAAAGAAAGATGCAGCGGGGGCCTCTCTGGATGATAAATACAGTGTTTAAAAATGGAGTCAAGAACTGATACTTCCAGGCATGGTTATATTGCCTGTGAATAATATGAGTATCTCAAAACGATTAATGTTACTGCTTTAGTCCATCCGACCAACAGATGGCCAGCATGTCCATGTTAGTTATTGGCACTCATCAGCGCGGTCTTGGTCTCTACGTAGAACAACCAATTAAAACAGGTCAAAAGTATTCTCTATCAGCGGTTTTAGGTATATCTATTATTTGTTTGTAATAGCGAGTAGACCTACAGGATACTTTAGCTCTGCTTTCGTTTATTGACCTGCTTTGAGACCTAGACCGTGCCAGAAAGAATGAGACAACCGCTGTACGTCGTTGTTCATCTGTTGGTTGAACGGATGAAAGCATTATTATTAATCTTCAATGGCGAATAGGCCGTCATCCACTGTATCACCAGAATCGATTGAATTAAGCGGTCATAGTGATGATCCGCTTTGGACGCGAATTGAGATACCCTTACAGTTCTAATAGACAGCTGGTGTTGACCTTCGCAGTGGCTAATACTGGTAATAGATGGTACTTAATACTGTTGTACCTCAAAATCCCATATCAAATTATCATTCGCTCTGAAAATGTTCTATGGTGTCCCATGTGGAAACGCAGACCCTTAAAGAGCGCCACTGGAATTGCTTTTAAAATGTGCCCTGTTTGGTTTCGACAAACACTACAATACGTTGATAATGTTTCGCAATCTGTATAATAATGGATCAAAAATTATGGAAAAACCAAACTATTCGGGTCACCAATTTTCAAAAAGGTTTCATAATCATATTAAATCAAGACCTGCAGTCTATTTTTGACATATCTAGTGCTCACAATCTAAAACTAAATCCTGGCAAATCATGCTGCATTTTATTTGGGCCCAAAAAGAATCGTGAAATAAATCAATATCGCATTAATATTATGGTGAATAATGAAGACATATCCTTCGTAAACGAATGCAAAAACCTTGGTATCTGGTTTGACTGCAAGCTACGCTTCACTAAACATGTTAACCAACTATGCAATGCGTCCTATAATGTGCTTCGTCAGTTATACCCGAGTCGAAGTGTCCTGTCGACACAGCTCAAGCTTAAACTCTGCGAGTCCCTTATCCTGTCAAAATTATCTTACGGTGACTCTGTTTATGGACCTGCTCTTTTACAACGTGATGCCGAGCGGATTCAGATGATACAAAACTCATGCATCAGATTTTCTTATGGAATCCGTAAATTTGATCATATTAGTAGCGCTTTTGACCAATCGGGATGGTTTAAGATGAACAAATTGAGGAAACTGCATTGCCTATCTTTGGTACATAAGACCCTTATCCTTAAAGCGCCATATTATCTTTATACAAAACTAAGCCTCCTCTGCCAGTACGATCAAAGATCCTCTAGGAATAAACTCATCTTACTTATCCCGCGGCATTCGACAGCATTGTTCACACGCAGTTTCTCGTACTGGGCACCCAAACTATATAACTGCTTATCAAGTGAGTATAAAGAATATAGCCTAAGCAATTTTAAAAAAAGGTTAAAGATGAGTTTAAAGCAGTCGGATGGCTAAAATTTTACTTTATGCATATCCACAGGTAATTGATTGTTTCCTTTCTCTGATAAGTGTTATATTCTAAGTTTTTTTTTTCTCTCTCTCTATAGTTTGTGTCAATGTTTTCCAGGTCGGGTTGAAAAACAGCATAAGCTGACACTCCACCTTTTCGTCACTGTTCCTTTTAAATCAATTATTTTGTAATCGTGTGACGAATAAAGGCCATTTATTATTATTATTATTATTATTATATTTAATAAAACCGTACCGAAGCAAGACTATGCGGAAGCTCACGTGGATAATGAACAGGCCGGGAATGAAACTACTAGCCTTACTTGATGAAAAAGTTTTGTTTTGGTACTAATTCAATTCAAAATTATTATAAGTTAGACCAGCCTATAATATATACAGGGTGTTTCAGTTTATTGTTGCATAACTTTAAGATTCGATAGAACTTTTAAAATTAATGCATAAAGTCTCTATAAACATGGGTCGAAAAATGCGTGGCTTCCGAAATACAGGGTGTTTAAATTTACTTTCTAAAATAGTTTTTTTAAAATATTTCGAACAATATTTGATGTATAACAGTGAAAATTGGCATACAAAGGTCTTTTGGTACGACAAAACGAACCATGTTACTGTAGCCGCTAGAGGGCGCTCTCTACTGTACCTGTAGTGTATTAAAATGACCGAAAAATTTTTCTTGGTGCAATTTTTTGCTTTTTGAATAAAAAAACTGATTCCTCGCACTTTTCAACATAAAAAAGCTCTCCTGTGAGTTTTCGTTATAGTTAGCCGTTTTTGAGATATTTCGATTTTTAAGGTTCGATGCATTTTTAATTATTTATGGGAAAATAATATTTTTTTTTACATTTTCGATTTGGGCATTACAAGTAATTAAGATGATCGTTTAGATTGTGTTTTTAAACACAGCAATAATTCCTAACTCCAAATAAACACAAAAAAACAGAATATTAATTTGTTTAATTTTCCAATATTATTTTTAACAAATTAAATTAATTATTTACAACTAAAATGCTATTGGATAGTTAGGACAAACATACAAAATCTAAAGTAGTTGCTCGAAATGTAAACCCAATTGTTCAATACACAATTCACATCTACGAATGATCGAACGTGGTATAGCATTATTTAAATAAGGCCTTATTTCATCACATGCATTCCTGATTCTGTCTATTAGCATATCTCTTGTGGTTAAGGGAGTCTGGTACACTTTTTCTTTTAGAAATCCCCACACAAAGAAATCTAATGGATTTAGGTCAGGGGATCGCGGAGGTCAGGCGACTGGTCCTCCACAACCGATCCATCTTTCTGGATAATTTTCGTCCAGCCAGTTTCTAACCATTCTCGAATAATGAGCTGGACAACCATCAAGCTGGAACCAGGCCAATCTTCTTAAATCTAACATAACATCATCCCACATATTTGCATGTTCAGCCTTTAAAAATTCCAAGAAGGTCGCAGCATTTAACCTTGCAGGCAAAAGGTAGGGTCCAAATAGTCGATTACGGTAGACACCAATCCTCACGTTCCACTAAATTCATGCTGAAAATTTCTTTCCCGAACTGCATGCGGATTTTCATGCGACCAAATATGTTGATTATGAAAATTTACCACGCCACGTCTAGTGAAGCATGACTCATCGGTCCATAAAACGTTACTTAAAAACTCCCTATTATTATCAGTTCTATCAAGAATCCACTGACAAAATGTGATTCTTCGTTCTCCGTCCCCTGGCTGTAGTCCTTGTACAGGTTGCAAATGGTAAGGCCGTCTATGGTCATTTCTAAGAACACGGTGAACATGGCTTGCTGAAATTCCCAAGGCACCAGAAACTCTCCTAACACTTGTGGTCGGATCTCTATCAAACTCACGCAGAATCATACGGGTAAATCTGCGCTGACGAACATTTATGTTTTGATCCCTTTGGAGATTTCCAAAACCATTTTCAATTATTTGGCGATGCACTCTTACAAATACTGAGCGAGTTGGACGTCGTCTGTTTGGAAATCTTCGTGGATATTCTCTGGCTGCTTCTGCTGCATTTCCATTTACAAAGCCATACACAAAATGAATATCCGCTAACTTTTGATTGGAGAATAAAAATGGCATTTTTATAAAACTTACAAAAAAAAACAGGTAAACGAAACTAAATTTCGTGCATTCACAATTGCAAAAAAGCGTTTCAGGTTTCAACAGACAACAAAACTAACTGTCAACTAATTGAGGTTTAACCTTATTCTGCTTTCAATTTCAAAAATATTTGCAGGCACAGCCTACTTCTAAAAATTATCGAGATACTGACTTTTTAACTTTATTTTATCATAAATAATTAAAAATGCATCGAACCTTAAAAATCGAAATATCTCAAAAACGGTTAACTATAACGAAAATTCACAACAGAGCTTTTTTATGTTGAAAAGTGCGAAGAATCAGTTTTTTTGTTCAAAAAGCAAAAAATTGCACTAAGAAAATTTTTTCGGTCATTTTAATACACTACAGGTACAGTAGAGAGCGCCCTATACCGGCTACAGTAAAACTATGCCCATGGTTCGTTTTGTCGTACCAAAAAACCCTTGTATACCAATTTTCACTGTTATACATCAAATATTGTTCGAAATATTTAAAAAAAAACTATTTTAGAAAGTAAATTTAAACACCCTGTATTTCGGAAGCCACGCATTTTTCGGCCCATATTTATATAAACTTTATGCATTAATTTTAAAAGTTCTATCGAATCTTAAAGTTATGCAACAATAAACTGAAACACCCTGTATACAGGGTGACTTTGAAGCTGAGTCATTAATTTTCAGATAATGATTGTAGAAGGAAGATAAACCAAAATATGTGTGTAAAAATAAAAAAAAAATAAAAAAAAAATTTTACCTTGTTTTATAAAGTATCCTCCCGACAAGTATTTCAGTGCGGACCTGTATTTGATCTTGAGGTCCCCTGTGAGGTCTGAAGTCACCTGATTCACGAGCCCGTTGTACTACATTAACAAAGGCACGAGGGGTTGGTTGCACTCGATTGGGAAACCGATCCGCATAAACATGTGCCATTTTTTATTTCGTTTGAGCCACGCAACAGACATTATTCACACGCGACTGAAACTGACTGTATGTATAACTGAACTGAATAAAATAAACATCGTTCCAAATTCTTTCGCTTTTTTGTTTCCGATGCGATGAACCGATAAGGTGGATTATATCCGTTGTTGCCAAACAGGAGTACATGATATTATTGAGACAGGGCGGTACTCAAACTTCCAAAGGGCTATAACTTTGTTACTTTAATTTTACCAGAAAAATGTTAAAGGAAAAAAACATTTCTTTTGATCAGATCTACTCACTGCTAAAATAAATGACTCAACTTCGAAGTCACCCTGTATATATATATAAAGGGTGTCTGCGACAGGTTGGGAAATCTCGAAACTGGAAATACTACATTCTACTACTAAAATACTAAATTCTTGTTTCTCATACTAGAAAACCTTCCCATACCGAGTTTTCTGGAATATTTCTCAAGCAATAAGGAAAAATAGAAAGTAAAATTGTAACTTTGGCACCCAGCATCTCGCAAATAATCAGCTTTTGGACAAAGTTATGGTTAGGTCATTTGACATATTTTGGTCTGTAGTATCTCCAGTTTCGAGATTTCCCAACCTTTCGCAGACACCCTGCATAGGTAGATTCTTTTTCAATGAATACTTTTCCAATCAAGTGTCCATAAGGCTTAAGCTCGGTGATTGGACCCTTCTAGTGCAATACGTCAAGAGAGTGAACAAACAAATTTAAATGCCTGCAAGGCTAGAGACAATCAATCGTGGTTCAGCACGACTAGAGAGAGACAATAATATAATATTATAATGGTAATATTTATTGATTATGTTGGATCACCAAGCGATGACGTCGAACAGGTAAAGAATAGTATACATTTACAATCACTTGCACCTACGTTAAAGTATAAACATAAATAGGTAAATAACAAACATTACATATAGTAACTAGTTACAGAAAGACAAACATTATACGAGTAAGTCAATGTAAAATTATTAAAAGCTAAAACTAGTAAAGCAGACGATGGGGATTTGTCCAATACATACTAAGAATAAATGCAAAGCACTACAAACTCGTGAATTCAGCAACAGAATAAAAACACATATCACTAAGAAAAGCTTTCATTCGTTTCTTAAAAGTGTTACATGATTCGGTGTTCCTGATTTCACTAGGAAGTGGATTCCAAATTATAGGCCCCAAAATATTTGGTGCCCTGCCACTCAATTTGTATTTAATATAAGTAACACGTCTGTTCACTTTGCCTAGTGTTAAAATTATGTGTTTTATTATTTAATGTAATTTTTTTGTAATTTAAAAACGTGTTAATGACCATCTCGAACATAAATAATGAAAAGAATGACAAAATTTCATTTTTGGATAAATCTTTACAGCTATGCCTACTGTTTACCCATGCCATACATCTTAGTAATCGCGTTTGGCTCATAAAAACATCTTTAGTATGTGTTCAGCCGGCCCAAAAATGTAAACCACCGTCTTGATGTAACCTGGGCATAATACACTTGTATCAATTGATTTTCTAATAGAATTGTTCTCGGGTTGATCATGACATAAAACTGTGAGTTTAGTTTCGAAATCATGGAATTACAGTGCATTTTAGAGTTTATAGTATTCTCAATGTGGATACCTACGAACTTTACGCAATCTTCTGTTTACAATACTGCTTTTTCATCTTCCAAGGGTATCAAAGTTATATTTTTTTATATGTTGTGGAACCTTAATACTGTAGTCTTTCCAGGGCTCGAACAGGCAAATATTGCATCACACATACAGTGTGTCCCAGATTCGCTTCTCTATACAGGGATCTCGACTCCTGTTATACCTACAGCAAAGGTTAAATGGGGAAAGTTTTAAAGGAAACTTAGGGCTTGTGATAGCCGCTTCAGGTTTACGATCGGTCAAATGGTGTTGAAAATATCATCGAAAAACTGAAAATGGCGGAATTCGTTGTTTGCCAGTAAATCCAAAACGGTTAATTTGAAAGCTGTCAAAATGTGACATTCTTATAAGAAAAATAAGATAGCATGTATGATATGTTACAATCATCTTTTGTTTTCCCACAACCCGCCTCAACTTTCATTTTTCTTAAGGCCGCCATATTGGATTTTTTGATTTCTGAAAAGATTGTAAAATTTCCAGTCTAGCAATGTCTCACAAGTGCATAAAAGAAACCGAAATATTATCACACTTAAAACAAGTCAAATGTTTTGGGACAAATTCCCAACTATGACTGTGTTAGAAAAACAAGTCGGAAAAATCGTCGTAAATTTATTTTACACTTGAACAAACAAATATTGTACAACATTGTAATGTAATGTAAAATCTAATTATGTAAGTGGGTATTATTTTACAGTTCTGCAAAATAACGTCCATTTGCATCTAGGCATTTTCGACAATTGGTGACTGTCTTTCGTACAACCTTAGCTAGTGTATTTCTGTTAATGTTTCTAACTGTGCTCAGAATTTCTATGGTCATGGGAGGATCAAATTCATAGACCTCATTCTTTGTGTGACCCCAGAGGTAGAAATCCAAGGGTGAAAGGTCAGGGGATGTACGAGGCCAAGATACTGAACCATTTAATTGAAATTATTCTTTCATCAAACTGCTCTCTTAAGAAGTTCCTGACGAGAATGGTGTTGTGAGCCGGACATCCATCCTATTGAAACCAGGTGCTTCTAAACTTATCATCGGTTAGACTAGCTAGTAAAGTCGGCACAACCTAGTTTCGCAAAGGCTTTAGGTACCTCTGTCCGTTTAGGTTGTAGTCAAACAATAATGGTCCTATAAGTCGATTTCCTACAATGATTAATACCTAATTTCAAATAGGTGCCCAATTAAAAAAAAATCCAATGATCCCACAGCAAACGTTAGTTCCAAATCTGGTCTGTATACGTCTCTCTGCCACTTCGTGAAGGTTTCCCTCAATGATGAGTGTTGTTATTTAAAAAGTCCACAATTCGCAAACCTACTCTCATCGGACCACAAGACATGATTTACAAAATTGGGATTTTCATAAGACTTCCTAGTATGCCCCTAACACAAGCTCATTCGCCTTGGAAAATCAGTTTTTCTAAGTACTTGAACTAATGTAGGTTTGTCTGGATGGTTCTTATTCTTATTTAACACTCTCTGTACTGGCAAAAAAAAATCGGTTTTTCGCCGATATTTCCAAAATCAATTGCCCGATCGTAAATCTGAAGGCGGCTATCGAATGTACTAAGTCTCCTCTAAAACTTTCCCCATTCAACCTTTGCTGTAGGTATAACAGCAGCCGAGATCCCTGTATAGAGAAGCGAATCTGGGACGCTGTATATACAATACGAACACACATCAAAACAGTGATCATACGTTGCATTGGAAGCAAAATTTCATTTAGATGAGTAAAATTAACATTTATAAGGCGAAGCTCACATGGATCATCATAATCACCATCATGGCGCAAGTAGCCATATAGATGCATCTAGCTACTACTAAGCATTTCTAGTGTTCCTCAACCAAATATTGAGTTACTTGGATCTACCAATGTGCGGTTGCGTACATGTGCTACTTGTCAAGTAACAGTCACAGCACATGTCTTAGTGGATATTCACTAGAGATGTTGATAACCTTTAGTTTGCTATAAGCGTTTTGTTCTGCCATGGCTGTCTAACTTAAAGGCACATGGATAATAATTAGGCTCAGAGTTATTACAGATAAGGATACCTTGTAATACAGAAGTATGCCGGCGAGTAAATTGTTATTCAATTCAAACGTTTATACTTTTTGTGCTTGTAAAAAGAGTAAATGAACAATAACTGGAATTCTAGATAACAAGGGATAGCACGGTTATACTTTGGAGAACACAGGAAGGACAACAATCATCAATCATGGCTCAACGGGAATAGAACGAAAACGCATTGTAAGGAAGGTGGAACAAGAGGGCCGCTATATGGCTTCTCAAGTTAATAAACCAGTGTTTAAAACTAAAGCTAAGTAGAATAGCTTAGCATCTTTCTAGCAATGATGATGATATTACGTATGCTGACCAAGTGAACAAGTTCATGGTAGAACTAGCGCGAGAGTTGGTTTACATTTTTTCGCAACGAACATTTGTGATACAAATCAAGATTAACTAATTTGCATTCGGAGAATTGAAGATTTTTCTAGTCACCAGGAGAAGATCAAATACCAAATGACTGTTAAGATATGGAGGTGATCACCTTGTACAACAACTGCAACTCCTTATTCAAAAAATAATCAACATGAATGGAGGAGAGCGATCATGCTGATGTTCTTCAAGAAAGGCAATAAGAAAGAGCCCAATAATGATCGAGGAATAAATATTTTAAATACAACACTCAAATTGGCAACAAGAATAATAAGGAAAAAAATAAACGAACGAATAACTCTGCAAGGGGAACAAGGATTCCGGACAGGAAGATCATGCACGGATGCAGTTTTTGTAATAAGGCAAATAAAATAAAAGTCACTGGAATACATCAAACCAGCATATATGTGCCTGATAGATTTGAAGAAAGTGTTTGATAGAGTGAGAATTCGGGACGCGATACATTTATTATATGATAGGGGAATACCACTGGATTTAGTAAAAACTATTGAGATTATATATAAAGATAACATAGCTGTGGTAAGATGTAAAGGAAAACTCTCGTAACCTATCAAGTATGAAACTGGCACTAGACAAAAAGGTTCGCTGAGCCCACTAATATTTAATCTGATAATGGATGAAATCATAAAGAAAGTTAAAAAAAGAAGAGGATATAAAATGGGAGAAAATGAAGTGTAGATAATATGCTACGCTGACGCCGCCATAATAATAGCCGAAAATGAAGATGACCTACAAAGATTAATTAAAGAATTCGAAGATACGGCGCTCTTATATAACATGGTGATTTCAACAGAGAAAAAGATAGTTATATCAGCGGAACCGAGACGATGTAAACTAGTCGTAAATAACAAAATAATAGAAAAGTGATGGAAACGGAATACTTGGGAATCAAACTCTCAAGCTATGGAAAAGTAGAAGAAGAAGTACAAAAACAAGTGAACATGGCGAACAGAGCAGCAGGATGCTCAACAATACAATCTGGAGAAACAAATACCTTACAACGGAAACGAAAACTAGGATATATAAATTAACAATAAGACCGATAATGACGTACACAGCGGAAACAAGAGCAGATACGGCTAAAACACAAAGATTATTGGAAACAGCAGGAATGAAAGTCTTACGAAAAATAACAAACCAAACTCTAAGAGACAGAGTAAGAAGTGATGAAATACGAGCGAGATGTGGTATAGAGGAAATAAACCTGTGGACCAAAAGAAGAAAAATAGAGTGGAATCAACACATAGAAAGAATGACAGAAAATAGAACAGTACGAATAGCAAGAAACAAATCGCCAAATGGAAGAAGATCAATGGGACGACCGAGGAAAAAATGGTCAGACAACATGAATTGAGACTAAAAACCGACGTAAAACAGGCATGAGCCTGTTAATAAAGTAGGAAGAAGAAGAAGAAGAATTGAAGATACGGTGTCCATTGTGATTTAATTACTGTCAACCGGTAGCGAAATCTGGTGATGTATTGCTGAATGCAATTTTAGAAAGTAGCTTCCCTCTAGTCATCATATTACCCTGCGTTTGCATTCAATTTGGATAGTCGGTTTCTTAGTCTCTGTAGCTTGATGGTTTGTGAAGTTGTATGTATAATTTACTAGCGAATATGCGTAAGCAACCCATTTGTTTTCACTTACATACGTGGCAAAATTGTCATCAGTAAGTCATTCGCCGAGCGTCATTTCCAGCTGTCTCTGGCAGTCAACCCATCTACCACATTCGAGTAGGTAATTAGCAGTATCCTCCTATTCCTTGCAATATATGCAGTTTTCGCGTACTCCCTTTTTCCTACCCTCTTCAGGTAGCTGACAAGACAATCATGTGAAATACACACTATATATACTATAACCATGCGCAGTCGAGTAATGAATCTGCACCGCTTCCTTATCAATCCAAGTTTTAATATCTGGGAACAGCCTTCTAGTCCATGCACGATGGTCAGTTGGATCCCATCTATCCTGCCATCTGACAAAAAGTGCCTCAATTTCATCGCTTCTAGCTTAGATGTCCCTTTTATACAGCGCACATTCGTCCTTAGCCAGCAAATCAATTGCCCGGATACCAGCCACCACCAGCAGCGCATCGGTCGACACCGTTCTGTAAACATATAGCACATATATGCTGGATTTGAGCATTAACTGTCTTTATTTATTTTTCATCAAGGCCTTGTTAGAGATAAGAGCTCCGTACAGCAAAATCCTGCACCTCTTACCACTGTGGCCTCCATCAGATAGCATTGCCGTATCAGAGATGCGACGACTTTATTTATCTTGTCAGTGGTACACCATATACACGTATGTTCAATTATCTTTAAATCTTTGTTGATCCACACTCCCAGTATGACAATCCGTGATTCCATACGTCAAAAGTCCTTCTAGTGTACCTTTTTCCTTGCCTTCAGCATGGGTTCTAGGACCAATATGAAATATTTTGCAGTGGAGTGACGATGATGCCACAATAAATGATGTTAAAAGATGTAACAATTGCTCCCTTAGTACTGCGTCCTTTGTTCACCCAAAAACAACAAAACAAAGCACCAGAAAACGTCATAGATCCTCTTAAAAATTAACGCAGCAGGTCCGATCGGCAAAACTTCCTCCTGAGAGCATCAACTGCTGTCTCTAATATTTTCGTTAAAGCTAGAGGTAGATCCTGAAGGAACGTAGGCTGATGTATATAGCGACGTGCCTCGGACACATTATTAAAGATAAAGTAGCTGTCAGTGGAACGTATTAGGGTGTAATTTAAGCGCTCCACTTGCTAAATATGTCATGTGACGCTCAGAGTTTACTACAAACTTTAGATGCTATCAAAAATTCACAGCGATGCCGTTTCGCCGCTAAAATGCCAACACGCTCATTACGTTTTTAAGCCAATGGCAGTATTACGTGGGCGGGGTCAATTATTACCATTAATGCAAGCTAGCGTTTCAGCTCCCTCAGTTGCTCTGGTAGTTTTCATCATTAAGCCACGAACATAAAGATGTTATTATATGTTTTGATTTCTAGATGATTCCTAGAGGGCCTAGTATATGTACCGGTGGATGCCGTGAGAGCATCAGGCTATAGGAGGATACAGAAAAGGAGGCACGCTATAAAGCATCTAGTCGGGAAATATCTGGTCAAGTGACATGCACATATGTTGATTCCAGCGTCGATATCTACCAAATGCTTCTTCCATGTTTGACAAAGAAAGAAATTATTCTCCTAGCATAGAATGTGAAACTACACAACTGACTGTGCAAACCACTCGAACACCGTGCTGGCCAAAAGATATTGGCCCTTCCAATTCACTACATATTTTGTTGACCGTTCGACCAGCTGTGTCATGCTGCTCTTCTGCATACGTCCATCCTATGACCTTGCAGATGGGTGACTGACTTCCTCTCTGGTCGCATGATATCCGTTTTAATTGACGGGTTTTCATCCCAAAACGTCAATGATGGTGTTCCTCAGGAATCGACCTTGGCTCCGATATTCCTCTTACATATGAACGACCTCCTTTTCTGTACCAATCCAGTCCAAAGGTTTTCTGATGACAGCACTCTACATGCAGGAATTCAGAGTGACAAGCCGATGTCTGTCGGTGAGCTTGAAAAAAGAAGAGCCGCAGCAACTTCCTCTCTGAGAGGTTATCACTGCTTGGCGACGCAACAATCTTGTACAGAGTTTAATACTTCCAAAGAATAGCAATCTATCTTGATGGGCAAGAAGCGTCCTAATGCTCATCTGGTTTCGATGGATGGTTGAGTTCTACCAAAGAGCCGTTCACTTCGGCTGGTCGAGTCCAGATCACCGAGGACTTCATCTGGTACGAACACATCGTCAATAGGGGCAGCTGCTGGGAAAATGCAATGCTATAGGAGATAGGATTCATAGGACACAGATGAAGATCTGATAGAAAGATTTGTATTTGAAATTACTATACAAAAACGATAATTGTCGTACTGCTTGTACCGCTGCGTTATAGTATCATGGCTGACGCTTATGGCATGGTTGACCAGTGTGGTTCAGCATCGTTGCCAGATGGTCGATCTTTCGGTAGGACAGGAACGGAATACTGTTATCAAGAAGACTATCGACTAATTGTGTAGGGCCGTCTAGATGACTTTGGTTATATATGTCCATAGCTAACATTTCTTTCCGAAGTGCTAACTTGTGCAGAGCATAACCCTTTACAGACTAACTACTGACAGCATTGCGTGGGACGTGCAAAGTCAACGTTCTTAACGCCATTTTTTTGTTTCTCTTCGTTCAACTACGTATATCCAAGCGCCCCTTTCTCTTTCTACGAATTTGCTCGTTCATCCTGGACGCCCTCTAGCGGCAAGAACAGATCCAGCTGCCCTAAAGTACATTATCTTGTAGAGGTCGGAGTGTCGCATCGCAGCATCGGCCACGGCTAATTACGATAGCGCCTTTTTGGCCCCGGGCCGCACCCACTGCTGCGATAACTCGCTCTTTGCTGTTACTCCCTCTTTCTGCCCCAGGCTACAAAGAGAAGAAGTAAGGGATCTGCTGTATGGATATGCGTATATTACAGAGGCATTATTTTGTGTGGGATGCTTTTAGGTTTTTCGACACCGCGATAAATGTGAACATACCCCATGTACAGTCTGCGAAAACCAAAAGTTGGCCAATACGGGAGTAACAGACAAAGTCAGAAATCGCTTTAAAAAGAAATAATATCAAAGTCTTGTAACGCAAGGTTTAAGCCTTTAATTTAAGTGCTTAGCGACCTCAAAAATCATAACTTTTAACCGCAAGCATTGAATATAGGGCTGTTCATACATTAAATCGCTTAAAAATAGAAAATGGTCAGCTTTAGAGACAAATTAATGGGAGCTTAAAAAAAATTTGTCTGTACAAAAAAATTGGAATTCAATGGAAAATATTTCATACGCCACTGGCCTTTTCGGAAAAAATAAGTGAATTTTATGAAATTTCATTCAATTTTGTCGCTTGAGGAGTTTTTGTTTCGGATGTATTTAAGTTTCAATATTTGAGGTAATCTTAAAATATTCTTATAAAAAGGTTTAGCCTCCCCCATTCTGAAAACAGCGTGAAGCTTGATATTGGAAAGACTAAGATGGCATGTGAAGCAAGCTATGGCAGCTCTTTACGACATTAATTGAATAATAAGCGTGATTATCTTCAATCAGTAGCGTAAAAGCTTACCATTTATTAAACCTTGTCTATTCACGCCACTTGTTTTCATGGTGTATTTCTCCTGGTATCACCCATGTTAGATTCTTCTGTTTATTTAAAATCACAACTAGTAATTGTGGAACCAATCAATTTGAGTAAAATTCCTATTATTTTACTGAAAATATCGGCCTTCCTTTCTCAAAATTTAGCATTTCAAATTGAGTGAGCTCAACAAAGAAGGTATCACAAATCGTTAGCAACCTCGGACACGAAGTACACTGTTCATACTACACCAGGTATCTTCCAAAGAGTCGGAGAGTCCTTGTGGCATAGAGCACGGGCTTGTGTTGAATCCAGAGATGGTCACGCTCAACACTTCCTCGGGCCGGAAAACTCGGTGTTTATTGCTTATGAACGTCTAAAATCTTAACTCAGTATCTTTACCCACTCCGCAGATATACAGGGTGCAAACGTTATGATAGCCATTATTTAAATAGGCGATAGAAGGGGTTAAAAGAAGCAAAAAGTTTCATATAACATGGGGGTCAAAACGGCATTTTTTTTAGAGAACAGCGACTTAAAAGTAAAATAAAATCTGACAACGCCGCACCGCCAGACGCAAATTACGACGGAACGCAATGTAAATAAAGTTGGAATCTGTTATTTTTGGCTCTTAGGTATTATTTCATTATTTGATAATGGAGTTACCACAAACTGTCTCAGCGCTTCACCTGGTGTGTAAAAGTTTATTGAACGTATTAAAAAATCCACTTATAAATAGGGAACACAGTTTTGAAACATACATTGTTTTTCTTTTTAAAGGCCACACTGCACTTTTTTGTATTTAAAGAAGTTGTTCAAAATGTCGTCCTCCACTTTCCACAGAAGGTTCATTACGACGAACCCAGTATCTTCTTACTCTAGGTCCTCGAAGTTGTCCATTTATTATTTCAGCCGCATTAAAAATTTTTTCGCGAAGTTGTGCTTCAGTTGTCTTTGGACCAGCCCCATAAGCCATCCCTTTAAGTTCTCCCCAATACCAGAAATAAATCGGATTGAGGTCAGGAGATCTTACTGGTATCCTTCTCCTGGCAACTTTGGGGATAACTCGAAAGGGCCAATTACCTGATCGTCAAGAATACCCGCCCAAATACTTATTTTAAAACGTTGTTGGAAATGACCTTCACGAATGGTATGACGATTTTCTTGGGCCCACGTGTGAGTATTATGGAAATTTAATATCCCGTCTCGCATAAAAGTACATTTGTCCGTCGCTAGAATGTTTAAAAAAAATCCAGATTTTCAATGTTTTTGTGCAAAAACCACTGACAGAATGTTAGTCTGCGAGGATAGTCTTCTGGTAACAAGGCCTGCACTCGTTTTACATTGTACGGATAAAGCAAATTTTCCCGTAGGATTCTATGGACTATGGTATGCGATAGTCCTACGCGGCGGCCTAATTCCGGAGTGCTGATATCTGCATTGATTTCCACGATATTTAAAACTTGTTCCTACTGCTCTACAGTAACCTGTCTTTCACGAGTGCGAATATTAGTTTGCTGAACACTTCCTGTATCTCGATGTCTTGGGTACACTTGCATAAATGTCCTTCTGTCTGGGTGTACCCGTTGGCGAAATCTGCCGCGATAAATTTGATCTAAAAGATTTGAATTCTGACGAGCTTCACCGTAAACTAACAACATGTCGGCGATCTCTTGATTCGTAAATAAACACGACGACGTAGCGAACAAAAACAACACGCCCGATGCTCTGCTCGACAAAACGATAAATTAATGTATATAAGCAAAACGATAACTAACCACTGTTACCGTTTGCGATCGATTGCCGGTTCGATAACAGTGATGAAAGACGGATGCGCTGTTGTCATGTGTGTTTTAAATATTTCATTTAATGAAACTTACCTACTGCCTATAAATTTTGGCTTAACTTAGAAAAACTTAATGCCATTTATTGGTTAATTACCCAATTTAAAAATGTTTCAGAGTAGATTATAAAAATTAGTAAGATTGTGGTGATTGTGGTCGGTATAAAGCACTTAAAGTTATAAACTATAAAGGCATTTAGACAAAAATCTATTGACTTTTGGACCATGGTTCATATGAACTTTTGGACTAGTTTTGACCCCCCTATTAAACATTACAATCATGACTACCATAACGTTTACACCCTGTATTTGTTTTGAATGTTTTAGTTTCGTAAATAAAACTTCATAACCCTGTATCTCTGTAGGGGATCATCTTTGGCCCCACATTTACCCTAGAAATATTGGCACGTCTTCCTGAAACCCCCTATAGACAACCTAAAATTCTTCTAGTCAACAGTATTGTGCATGTAAAGCGTTTTATTATTAAGCCAAAACATTAATGGAATGGCTAATTTTATGAAAAAATTTGCAATTTAAAATTTGTATGCATACAGAGTCTACTTAAGTCGCAGTGTTCACACCGAAAGTGATTGTACTGACTTACAGTACTGGTATCAATATACATATATGTTGCACAGAACTTTGTACATTTACTCTTATAGAGAATATGACGCCTGCCACCTAGTGTGTCAACACTGATACATCCAGACCCATATTTCAGAGATGCAGATAGGCCCCTACGCCTTCTAGCCAAAGTGAAAGACAGTATCACTCTAAAAACGAAAGTGGCATAAATGAACACTTGATTGACTAGATGTATTGGTTTCGTCTCTGCGAGCATGATTAACCGCATACGACCCCGTTTTATGCTTGTCAGCAATCACCAATATTCATCGTCAGTGATAACAGAAAGCGAACCGATTCAGTTCAACTTGTGTTTATTTGGTACACCTTTTGCAGGATACGTCACTGCTGATAGCTACGGTGAGCATTTAGGTCCAGCAACACTAGAAGTTATACAATAGTAAAAATTCGCACTACACTCGAATCGCATGGTAATCTGGGAAGCTAGACGTAGATGGCATCAATAGACGTCAAAACGTGACAAAGTCTGAAAAAATTTTGGAATACAACACTACTCGTAAATACCCGTGTGATGCGAGTAATTACTAGATAAACAGTAGTGATTTTGAGTTTAATAAAAGATTCCGTCTAAACGGTGGAGGTCATTATCATGGTGTGTGCGGTGTGTGCGATATGCGCAAAGTTTTGATTTGTCATGTGTGTACATACATATGTGAAAGATATGATCCTAAATCACAAACTTAGCGAAAATTGTGCGGTGACAAGTTTTTGCCGATGGTGATATTATACGTAGGCTACAAATGAAGCGCTAGAATTATAAAACAAGTTAAGTTATTCGCTTTTGCCGGAATTGACAATAAGTTTTAAACTTGTAAGATTTGTAGTGTTCATTTTACATGCCCTTGTGTTTCCTCTAGTTAACTATTATCTAATCTACCATGGTGGGCGACATCTTATGTCCCTTAGAGCGAAATTGTCTCTCAGATTCGTTAGATGGAGTAGGGGCCTTTCTGCATTTTCAACAGATAGGACGGGATGTATCAGTGTTAGCAAAGTAGATGGTAGCAGTCACCTCCTTGCGCACTACTTACTCATTTTTTCAATAGGCTACATCGAATTGTTTGCTTCAGCAAATCGATCTAATTCAGCTTTGTATTCACTCTTTTCCACTGAATAATCCGCCTATGAAATTTACATCTTGTCTAGACATTGCATTTCCATGAATTTGGACATTGACCATTGAAAAAGCACCTTTCAACATTTTCAAAAGTTCAATACGTCACCACTAAAGTTATACAGATGTCAAAGGTAATGGCAATGATAGAATGTTTTGATTCCATTAGCAATAATTTTTTATAATTACTATCATACATCATGAGCTCTATATTCCTGGGCAGTCGACCTCTAAGTTACCATATCTACCAAATGAATCAAGTGAAGTTTGTTAGTGAGCCACAGGCAACAGGTAAATTCGCGATATTTCCGGGACTAATCACTGAATTTTCATAGTCGTCAAGTTGAAAGTGATCCCTGCTAATTCTCCTCTCATCTACCCACTGTTCTTTCCCTAATTTTTCTCCACGGGAAACAAGCCGGAAGAAAATGAAAAATTATCGTGTACTACACCTCCAATTAGTAGGCGGTCGCCCTCTTTTGTAATAAGAATAAAAAAGAAAAAAATCGGAACAGGCGGCACCGGTCGGGAAGTTTGCCGAAGAATAATTACCGACGTCAAGTCAGCCGTGAAAGAACAAATGAAAACATAAAACAAATGATGCCTAACGCGGCACAGCCGCCCTCGATTTGATAATTTCCACTCGACAACGACGGGCGGCAAGCAGGCGATTGTTCGAGAGCTGCGGTGGCATGCACTTGTTTTTTGCTCGATTGCTTTTGTTTTTTCTGCGAATTGTGTTAAGATGGGCTCCTGATAATGATATTGTAATTTAAGGAGAATAATTTTTTCGGGTAAACGGCCCTCAAATTTAACTGATAATGGTGCATCGGAAATTCATCTTCATCATCATCATCAGTTCTGCAAAATAATATTTCAAGAAGGTGAAAGGTTTGTAATATACTTCATACTATGGGATCTCGGAAACTGTAAGAAATACGAAGTCGGGCAAAGTTGTTTATTTAGGTAATCAACAAAATGTTGCTTCAATGTTTCGAAATTTAAAGTACTTCCGAAGAGAGACGGAAAAAATCGAATTTTCCCAAAATATTTCTAATTTTTTCCTGACTTTATTAGAATTTCAATATGATGCTTCGTCTCTTGTTATCCAGCATCAACTTTATTTTTTCTCGTGGACGCCATATTAGATTTTTACTCGTATGAATAGAGTTTTTAATTTTGAATCCAAAAATTTATAATACGTAATATATTTTCATTTCCAAACCTTAGATTATTTCAAAAAAGCAGAATTTCCTAGGTAGGCCTAGAATTATCAGATAGTCACTTGTTTCGCATACCAGATTTATCCCAAAATCACTTTTATTTTTTCTTGACCTTATTTAAAATGGGATTTCAAAACGACTTACATGTTGTCATTGTTACTTCTTCTCCTCTACAATTTTTTTTTTATATGGACTCTATATTAGAATTTTGTACATTTAAATGGATTTTTCAGTCCTAAATTCAGTGATGTACCTTAGTTAGCTATGAATTTGTTGTTTGATGAAAATTATAAGGAAATAAAAAGGTATGGTGAAACCTCAACACAAAATGAAAATCCTGACTTTTCTCTGTATACTGTTCACTGCTCGATTTATGTCTCTTTTTTTGTTTTCCAAACTCTGTTGCCATGTTTCGGGCTCTGGTCTGGTATACAAAACAAATTAAATCTTATAATTGCAAGGCCTACCTAGGAACTCCTGTTTTTC
Source organism: Acanthoscelides obtectus (assembly GCA_963669975.1). Taxonomy (NCBI): domain Eukaryota; kingdom Metazoa; phylum Arthropoda; class Insecta; order Coleoptera; family Chrysomelidae; genus Acanthoscelides; species Acanthoscelides obtectus. The sequence continues at coordinate 62,670,122 of CAVLJG010000005.1, forward strand.
TGGAGTAACTAAGGTTTAAGTGATGTCAGTGTTTGACATATTATACCATTGTGAAATCAGAATTAAAAATCCTATTCATCTGCGCAAAAATCCAATATGGTGTCCAGGCAGCAGCGGTGGCGTAGTGGTAGACGCCACGTTTCCCTAATCAGTCGCTGTGCGCTGTGCGGGAGCGAATGCCTTCCCAAGATAATTTTTCTCTATGCTCTCGCTATAGAATGTTGTGATTGTGGTAGGTCTCCGACTACCGAACGCGGAGGTACCACCCGGCGGATCTCGTAGGCGGGGCCAGAATGTGTGCAAGCGGCATGCACACGTGTTGCCTCATTAGAGTCCGTGTGGTGTCCCTCCCTTTCCTTTGTATCCCCCTATAGTCCCACGGTACTCATTGGTGCTTATACCTTAGGCCGTCGTGGTAGTACAAAAAAAAATAAGAAAATATAAAGTTAATGCTGGAGGACAAGGCTCGAAACGTCATAATGAAATTATAATTATGCCAACTTGTAGAGGAGAATGTTGACATGCAATTTATGTGGATACCCCTCTCAAATAATGTCGGGAAAAAATTAGAGCGATTCTGGAACAAATCTGGTATGCGAAACAAGTGACTATCTGATCATTTCAAGGCCTACCTAGGAAATTATGCTTATTTTTAAAATAACTAAGGTCTGGCAATGTCAATGTACGAAGTATCACATTTTTGGAATCAGAATTGAAAACTCTATTCATCTGTGCAAAAATCCAATATGGCGTCCTTATGAAAAAATAAAGTTGCTGCTGGAGGACAAGAGACGAAACGTCATATTGAAATTCTAATTAAACCATCTTGTAGAGGAGAAAAATTGGCAATCTTTATGTGCAACTAATTTTGAAATCCTACAACAAATAATACAAAAAATTGAAAATGTTTTTTCCGTCTCACTCATGAAGTACATTGAATTTCGAAAATTTATAAGCGGCATTTTACCTAAATACGCAACTCTGCCCCCATTTAGGCGACTTCGTATCTCTTACAGATTCCGAGATGCCAATAGTGATTGTCGAATATGAAACACCCTGTATATTAATTAGATCAAATATGAAGGAAAGATGCGACCGTTGGTTATGAGGTTTATGTTTTTGTGTATCAACTTTTTACTTTGATGAAAGTATCTCATATTTTAGGTATTGTGACGATAATAAATAGTAATGTTGGCGCCATCTGTTGGGAGACTCTCCTACTCGCCAGAGCTTCATAGCCGATCTCTGTTGGGGACCGTGCCAGTCTCCTTCGGTGGCGACATCTGTTGAGGACGATACCAGTGACTCGCCTTCTGGATCGACGCGAAGTGACCTCGAATATTCTAGATGCCGCTTTGTGGTTCGCCAGACCTTTCGAATCAGCGATGGCGACTATATAGTTCGACGGCCGAGAAATGGATGCGGAGTACAGTACAGTAGAGCAGAGCAGAGTGGAGTATAGTGCAGAAAATGGCGCGACATAAGAATTAGTTAGACATAAATAGTGGTGTACATAAATGTTCTATCTAGTCAAGTAAAATAAATTAGTGCATTTCGTTTTAATCCACACCCAAAAGAACCCAGAAAAACGCTAAAAGCGCTACAGTATTATTTCACGTTTGGTTAATTTTTCGGATGTTAATAAAGACCTTTTTGTTCATTTTAAAGTATTGTATGGTATTCTGTTGAATAATACATGCTGTGAAAGTAAGCGTTTGTTCTGTCATGACCACGGCTGATTTTCTAATTGCTCAGAAATTTGAGAGGTTTCATTATTTTACTTTTGCAGCAGTAGCTTTTTGTTTCGGTCTAGTAACACCATCTTTTATCAAACAGTTTGCCAAGTTGGTGAACATAGTGTTTTTGGAAACCCGGGATGGTGCGTTTCTTGGATTTTGATAAGCATATCACAAGGCAGCTATAGTTAAGCGTTTGAGGTGACTACGTAGCGCCTGAAGCTTATCCTGTGGTTTTCATGCTGGTAGGATACCAAGCTCAACCACCATAGACCTGTCTAACACTGAATGTTAGACTATCTGTATCAATTAGTACTTCCTTGTAAAATGCTGTGGTCTCCAATGCTATGGATCTGATTGACCCAAGGTTGTATGAAAGGGATATAATAAAAATAATAATAATGGTCGTCTTTATTTAGGGTCGTATCGTCAGTCGTTCCTACAATTGTAGGACGGCTTTATGACTTCCTTAATGGTCATAGTCTTTTCTCTCCTGCAAAAATTTCTAGATTGCACCTGCTCCGTGTCAACCTCAGCGCTCTCCTATTGTGAAGTTATGCTTTCTTTTTGAATTAAATTGTAGGAAATTTCAGGATGATAAAAAATTATATAAATCAAAAGCATGGACAATTTGATGCAAATAGATATTTGTGATATAACCTCAAAATAGAGCGCTGACTCGGAAAAGTAGAAAACTATGAAAATCAAGGAGGCCATAAAGGCATCCTACAATTGTAGGAACGGCTGACTATAGGGCACTTAGCGCGAAGTTTAGCTTATAGCTATACTGCCACTTGATCTTTGACAAAAATAAATTAGCATCATAAATATATAAATACAATAAAATGTGTAAATTATAGTACAATACTAAAATAGTAGTATTATACAGGGTGCGGCAGAGAGGATGGGACAGTTTTAAAAAAATCATAAAATAGTTAATTTTTACTCGAAAACAAATTTATTGATGGAATCAGGTTCACAAGGAAATAGCATTTGAGACAGTCCAGTGTGGAAAATCACATCAGGCATGTGGTGGCCGAAATCGTTGATGCAGTTTCTTGGAAGTTCGCGTAGACTCTCTCCAACATCGCTCTCTCAACTTGGGCGACTTCCACGCGAATTTTGTCCTTCAATTCGTCCAGAGTTCGGGGCTTGTTCGCGTATACTCTAGCCTTGAGGTTCTCATTTTGATCGATCAGTGCTTTCATCTCACGTGCGAAGTTCATTGGATGTGCATAATCTCCGGGCTGTAACTGTTGCACAATGGCCAATTTGTAGGGGTGAAAGCGGAGATCCATATGCAAAATTCGCCTTACCGATCGATCACTAAGGCAGCAGCATGTTTCCGGGCAGATCGAGTCGGACTGCGAAGAAAGACCTCTCGAACGCGTTCAACATTTTCAGGAGTTCGAACTGTTCGCGGCGCTGCTCTTGGTCTTCTGTTGATCAGTTCACCACGCCTGCGAAGTGATTCAACCCAACGAAGGATGGTGTTTCGAGAGGGAACAGCTCTATTCCGATGAATGTTGAAGTGGCGACGAAACTCACGCTGTACGACGATGACTGACTGATTATTTCGGACGAAACAATCATAGGCGAAAACGCGGTGCTCCACCGTCCAAGGCTCCATAACGACAACTGGTAAAATAATGATATGATCTCACGAGTCAAACGGCACCCTCCCCACCTCTCTCGTAGACGGAGGTGGAGAGTACTACCCATCCCAAAAACGTCCGTCCTCTCTGCCGCACCCTGTACAAATATTACATAGAATGGGGTGTGATGATTGTCTTTGTATTTGTTGTTCAAAAATGGTTTTCTTGACTTTTTTTTTGAAAACGTTCAAGTTCTGAGGCTTCGTAGGCGTAGTATTAATGCATTATATTGCATTATGTTAGTATAATGGCATTATAAGTAAGCACTTACGGAAGAATAATGTCTTGTAAAGAAGCATGGTTTACGTATCCACAAAACGAATATTTCTTGAGTGGGTACACCCACCAAATATTAGCTTGTCTAAAAATGGAGGAACCTTTGTAGGTTGAAAATCAATCTACAATAAGTATTTGTATATCAATTTAGTTGTGAATATTGCACTAGCCATCTTTTTCTGCCGCCAGTTCTCGTAGAAAATCAAACAAATTTGTTTTCTCAACACAATTGTTTGAAACCAAATTTGAGCGCGCCTATTGGATAGCCTGGGGTTGACAGCGACAATCGAATAGAAGTATGCTTGTTTTGACGCAGAGTAAATGAGGTATGAATAGACTATTTCAGATTCCTCATTAAGACATATGGTTTAAAGGTTATTCATATTAGCATCTATATATGTATATAGCATCATACAGCAAAGAATTCGGGTATCACAAATGTTGCAAAGAAGTGATTCTCATATTTTTCCTTGTCCATTACATGGTTCTCGACCCCAAGAAAATAAAATCCCATTTCGGCAATCACCTAAACAAGCCAATTTTCTCACCTTTTTCCGGAGCCCGTCCTCGTAGTTTCTAATGTCCAGTTGTAGTGACCGACATAAAGCAGCCAGCGACAACGGATTGCTCCCTTCTCACAACAACGAATTACTCCCTTCTCACGGCAACAGCTCCTCTGACCCCGAGGGTAATTACCATGGCAAAGTGGACTTTACGAGACGACACGGTCTCCTGCTCAACCCTCTGTTGCCCTATTTTCACCCCAGAAAACAAACACTCGACACCCTCGTATGCTCGTAACTGAAGGTAGTCAGCCCAGGCTGTATGCATCAAAGTGGACTATAGAAAATAGATGAATAGGTGTCTTGAGAGAAGGCTTTGTTTACGTTTTTATAGAAATGTCACGAATCTATTTTCCATAAACCAGAATAAGAATCTCACAAGCTAATTCAGGCGAAAAACGAAGCCTTGTTCATGTGGACCTTAAAGAAATGTCAATTTCTTCTTCGGCGCGTACTGAAGAGAATTGTATGACAAAAGCTTACAACTTTGTCATTTTTCGAGAGAAGCAATTCACAAAACGGAAGACACTAAAAAGGTAGTTTTACGGCAAAACAGCATGCTCGTAAGCGATACTAAAAGTTGGGAGGAAGGGGCCACAAATGCTTAAACTGATGTAACAGTGTGCAGCCAAGACAATTGAGAAGCAACCTCAAAGTTATTAAAATATACAGGGTGTAAAGTTAGTAGTAGATCAACGGAAGTCTGGTTGATACACTACTAACTACCCTGTATATGCAAGAAAATTTTCAAAAACAAGAATAATGTTTGACTATATAAAATCAGTAAAAATATCCAACTTTTTGACTATTCAGGCATAATTTATATGGAAATAGCTGGATTTCTCTAGTGGACAGAAAGGTTACTTGAAAGGTAAGAAAAAAGCCGAACCGGCAGTTGACACAATCCAAGTTGAATAATAGGGCGGAATACTAATTTTGAGAAACTTTCATGAGATGTAATGCGTCTTTTAAGGGTTCTAGACGTCTGACTAACGTATGATCACTTACAGTTATTACAGGGAATACATTCATTACACACCTAGTTTAAAAATTGAGCCAAGTTGGGGGAAAGCACTGAGGCGCATAGAGGATGATATAATATGCGAGACCAAAATGGTCTTCTCAAACGAAGTTGTATATGATTTTCCTCTCTACTAACAAACTACACACATATCACAAAATATTCGATTTTGCATCATGATCTTGACCATTTCCAAACACTGGAACATATTTAGTTGCCTTGCATCGAAGTGGCAAACTCAAATTAATGAATGCAATAGACAGCCGATTTGATTCGGACTGATCCAGTGTAAGCTAATGATGTGTGGACTGGTCTATCCAAGAGGAGTAAGGACGTTTTACATCTGCTAATGTTGCCAGTTATTATTGGGATATTTACTTGTTCCTTCATCTTTTTCAAGTATTTTGAAATATATAAGTTTAGTTGTCAAACTGGCACGATGAAATTGGCAGGATCCAATTTTGAATGACATTATTATTTACCTAGTTTATTTTAGTTTTCATTATTTATGTACGGACATAAATAATACATTGCAGTAATTAATGTTCTGCGAATAATAACATAAGATCCTCCTCAATTTCCATATACGACCGGTAGGGTAGCCGTAATGTTGAAGCACTGTAATTACTTCTGAGAAGTTAACGAGATTAACGAGGCTTAGTGTAGAAGCTGAAGGTATCCGTTCGTCCAATCTTTGGAATGCATATAATATTGGGAGAACTGGAAAAAACCTCTTCCTAGGAATTGTTGAAAACTGTAAAGTCCCCAGGCAGCGATACCCACCAAACCGGACTTCAAGCTCAATCACAGGAATCATTTTGCAGCCCCTGAATGTAAAAAGCTCAGAATCGCATATCATACAAGAAACTAGGTCATTAATGTGTAAACGGAAACAGTGTGGAGACAAAACTGACCTCTGGAGAACACCAGCATTGACATTATGGGATTATGAGGAAAAACTGTCAATTATGACGGATACCTTACGACATAGGGGAATTAGTCAGCCATCTACAAAGCTACTCTTTTGGTGGCCATAGAACGGAACTTTACATAGGAAGGCGGTATGCCACATTTAACCGATAGCTATTTTAAGTTTGAGAAAGAGCTAATGCTCAGAAACGAGAGTAAGGTCGTATTTCGCGTAATCTGCGCTTAGAAAACGATATCCACATATGCACTGCTGGTGGTAGCTGGCATCCCACCGATTGATTTGCTGGCTGAGCAATGATGTGCGCTCTGTAAGAAGGGTGCAAGAGCCAAAGATAGCGAAAGGGATGCGCTCTTCGTTAGATGGTAGGAAAGATGGAATGCAACTGGCCATAGTGCATGGACTAAAAGACTGATTCCGAATATCAGAACCTGGAGTGACAAGGGAGAGTTGCGAATTATTAGATTGATCACTATGCTGCACAGTTCCTCACATGACATGGTTATTTTGACAGCCACCTAAAGAGGGTAGGGAAGAGACAGTACACGAGCTGTGTATATTACAGCGAACGAGAGGATACTTCCTGCTCGTCTACATAAGTGTAGCAGATGGGTTGACTGCCAGAGACAACTAGAGTTGACGCTAGGCGAGACGCTCATTGCTAACAACTTTTGCAGAGATGTAAGCGAGGGCATTTCAGTTGGTATTCAAACAATAGCGAGTCAGTTGATGCTGAGCAGGGTCCTGGATAATAAAAACTGAATAAAAAATCCGATTCTGATTGCTGGCTCGTACAACATATACATAAGTACGAGTATATAACTACGACGATGATAATAGGATGACTAATTCGCTAATACCTTTGGTATGAGAACGTAACGCTACCCACCATGATGAAATGCTGCAAGCAGTACCGTGGTGAGACGTGTGGCGAACAGCTGAGGCGTTTAAGTGTATATTATGCCGCATTCTTGAGATAGGAGAAGACCGTCAAGCTTTTCTACATGAGAGTGGCTATAAAAGTATTTGTGATGTTTAAGCCAAGAAGAGTGTGAATTAGTGATGGGCTTTTTCGAGTATACATTGTCTAAATTGTCTACGTTTTGCAATACGTGTACAATCTATAGACTGATGTAGATAATACATAGAATAGCATAAGTGAGGTTTATATGCAAACGTCAAAACATTAGTGAACCGAAATCTATAAAAACAATACTATTGGTCGCGATAAATATAAGGACTCATTTTGCTCAAAGTTGCTGTCTGGAAAAAATAGTCCAATTCAGGTATGTACATGTCGCTTAAAATCACCACAGATACGTCAAGTCTTGTCGTATGATAGTATGCGGTGATTGACACGCAGTTTTACGAATTTCTACTTGCTTGACAAATATAAGCACGAACCAAATCAGAAAGTTTGATAAAAAGAAGTAGTGTGAAAGTGTGTGGATTACTTCTTTCCATTGACAGATAATGGCCTTGCCAATCTAAATATTGACTATACTGAAGACGCAGAATGATGCTGAATAAATATTTCATTTTATTTCAGAAATACTCCTACTTAAAGCTATGCGTTTGTATAAACAGTAAATATATATTTGCACCTTTTCTAATTATTCAAAAATCACTCGTACAAACGTCGCATCCATGCAAGTGTCCTAATTGAACTAATATTTGCTCTTGTATATATTATCTACATTCTTTACATTGTCTATATGAGTATCAAAACATATACAGTTTCAATTGAATACGCGTGTTCAATCATATGTTTTATGTGACGGATACAATGCGCCCATCACTGCAATCTAACCAGCATACTATATATCTGACTCCACTTGTCCAGACTACTTGATGCCCTGATGCAATTTTTTACCGGATGTCCCAGAAGTCCTCGAAAGTTGCGCCCTCGTCCTATATGCTCGGTCCCCACGTTTATCCCTTCGATAAATACAATATACGTAATATATCGATGACCATGGAGGAATAGGGACAGATGCAAGGATGCCACGCTTCCGGCATATTGGATGAGGGCATTCGTACACGTCTCCGGCCATGCATATGGAGGAGTTGCTTTCTCCCTTACCCGTCTGCCTCCCGGTCAGGTCAGGTCACAGGAAAATGAGGGATAATAGGAGATGCAGACACGTCGGTCGCCCGGATGGTGGATGAAGGATGACTGGTCTTTTCAATCCTATGGGAAAATTCATACGAGGTGTGCACGAGAAGTATGGAGGACATCTAATAGTAGTAAAGTAAAAAGGTAGCTCCAAATACTTGGGTTCAGTAATTAACAGCCATGACCATATTTAGGGTGACCATATTTACTTTTTTTAGTAGGACAGTACTTTCTTTTCAAACGCTGTCCTATTGTACTTTACGATTTATGAAGTACACCTACATGTACTCTTTTTCTTAATTACACAAAATTTAGTCCTACTATTTGTGAAAACGAAATATAACTATGATTATTATGATTTGAATTGATTCAAGAATCGATCTTTTGTGGAAGAATCGCCCATCCCTAGCAGCAACCGATCGCAGGTCGTCGTCCAGTTTAGCCGATACGTCCATCTCCCATCTCTGTCTATTTCATTTACCTTTACGTTAAATTCCGGCAGTTTTTCTTGTATCTTATACTTTTTTGTGCTGTGTGGAAAAGTAAACAATTTTATCATGTCACCGCCTCGAAGAAAATGCCATTTTAACGCTGAGTTGCAAGCAGAGTATCCATTTTTGAAACAAAAATCAAATGTTTCACCGCATATTGTGTTTTGCCAAGTTTGCAGAAGTTATGTTGATATTTCTAACAGTGGTCGCAGTATTATCAAACAACATTTGTCCAAGAAGAAACACATTTTGGCTGCAAATGCAAACTTGAAGAGCAGAAAATTGGAAACTTTTCTTAAAAGTGACAGTTCAAGTTCTGAAGATATGTTGATTGCTGCCAAGGAAGGTACTTTTGCTTACCATACAATTAAGCATTTGCAAAGCTTCAGATCCTTAGACTGCACGTCAAAACTAATTGTTAACATGTTTGAACCAAAATTTGCGGCAGATCGAACCAAGACTGAGGCGATTGTAAAAAATGTTTTAGCTCAAGAAGCTCAGTCCCAATTAGAAATTGACCTTCGAAAAGCAAATTTTGTTAGCATCACGATCGATTCGTCAAATCATCGAGAAATTAAAGTTGTGCCCTTAATGGTAAGGTATTTTGATGGTGAAAAGGGTATCCAAGTAAAATTACTTCAGCTGCGTGACTTACCTGGAGAAACATCAGAGCAGTTGAAAGATTACGTGGTCAGTGATTTGAATCACCATAATCTACTTCAAAAATGCATCGGAATGTCTGCTGATAACACAAATACAAATTTTGGTGGAATGAGGAGAAAAGGAGTGAATAATCTATTCAGCAAGTTAAATGCTTCTCGTGGCAAACCCGTCATTGGAATTGGTTGTGTAGCACACATCTTTAACAACTGTTTACAAAATGCGACGGACGTCTTACCAATAGACGTCGAGGTTATTGCAGTCAAGATTTTTTAGCATTTCTATATTTTTACAGTCAGAGTGGAGAAACTAAAACAGTTTTGTGATTTTGTTGATGTCGAGTACAAAAAAATGTTGTCGTTTTCAAAAACTAGATTCTTAAGCCTAATGCCAGCCATTGAACGAATTGTACAAATGTTCGAACCCTTGAAAGCATATTTTTTATCGATTGATAATTGTCCAACAGTTCTAAAACAGTTTTTTCAAAACCCAATCAGTGAAGCATGGATGTGGTTTGTGCATAACATTGCGTCTCTCTTCCACAAAGTGATTTTAGATGTAGAAGGTGACAAAATATGCGCAACAGAAGCCGCTTTGGAGTATTTCGAACTCATAAATAAGCTTCAAAATCGTTTAAATGAGTTATATTTACCGCTTAAAGTAAGAGAGTCACTTTCGAAACTTGAGAATATGGGAGACATTGACCGTAGTGTAAACTATCGGGATATCTTCATCATGCATGTCAAGCAGTTCTATTCGAATTGTGTAACATATTTGAAAAACTGGAGTGAAAATTTAAGTGAACTAAAGCTATTTGGATGGGTTAACTTGAAAAAACAAGTTTCTTGGGCTGAAATTTTGTCGTCGTGTGAGGCTTTCAAGGACTACATAGGTCCGATATTGAATCAGGACGAACTGTTCGATGAAGTTAGTTTAATACGAACCAACGTTACAGAAGATAAAATCGTAGACTGGAATTCGAGAAATATTTCTACCGAAGATCGATGGCTCGAAGTCTTCCAAAAAGAAAGTGCTTTGAAAAATCTCAAAATTCTATGCGAGTTCGTTTTTTGTCTGCCTGGGACCAGTGCGTCGCTTGAGAGGTTGTTCTCAAATATCAATAACTATTGGAGTCCCGACAAATCGCAGCCTAACCATATTGGAATCGGAATCGATGCTTAGCGATGCGAGTGGCACTGTATACACTAAAATTTTATAAAATCAAATGACGGATTTCAATTGAAAATTTCTTGTTTTGACTGCGCGACTGACGGAGTTTAAGTTTAATTTTTGAATATTTTTTTCTCGCAAACATCCTGATCCGTGTTTGAACAATTACTAAGCATAAAATGCACTTTCAAAGTTCATTTGTTCTATTGCTATTCAAATATTCAGCCATTTCACGTGATTTTTTTAATCTGGGTACCAATGAGTCCATAGACTTTAAGCACAACGTTTTAAATATTGTTCTCTCTTTGCTATGTTTCTAAATGTATTTCTGAGCGGGCTTGCCATCTTGACATCTAATACATGTTATAAAATGATTAAGGTGATTTCAGATATGAATAAAAATAGTATCGAGTGGGTTGACTCAAATGTTATTTAATTATAATTCATATCAATTTTGTATGCTAAAATCATCAGGGAAATTTTTAAACTTTCACCCCTCCGAAAAAATTTTCCTACGCCCAAAAACTTTTCAAGTGTGGAAAAGGTTTTTGCTCGACACACGTTAGCCCTTCTTTAAGTTAAGTATGAACATGTAAATATAACAAAAATTTCAGTCAAATAGGCCCATCCGACAACGTTGCAATCTGAGCTGCGAACACTGAACCGCCAGCGTCAGCGGTTATTCTATCATTCTGCCTTAAAGTCAACGGGGAAATATTCAGGGTGCTTATTTGAAAACTTCCCACCACGGATTTATCGAAAACCACTAATTAAAAGAAAAAACGCTGAGACACGTCAAAAAATTTGTGAAGAACATAGTGAGGAGGAGCGCCGTCTTGCTAGTCATATATTTCAGCCTCATCAAGTATAGATTTTCCATCCTCTTCGATTGGGTTTTGAATGGTTTCAGTGATAAACGGATTGATGGTATTTTCCAACATATCCAAATAAATGTCTCAATTAATAACTTTGTTTCCTAAAATGCCTGCCTATACGTATACATTAATTTTTTGAGGGTACTGCTTCAGTTATGCTTATTAACAAATCCATTTAGATAAAATGTGCATTCATCACTGAAGCAGATATTCTTTTCATGAATGGTAAATTATCATTAATCGCTGCAGTCATTTCTTCACAAAACTCAACTCGCCTGTCGAAATCATCTTCGGTTAACTCGTGCAATATTTCCATTTTGAATGGATGAAAATTATGGAGTTTAGTAACTTTGTGTACAGAGCCTAATGAAATACCAGTCGCAGCAACAATTTTGCGTAATGAAGTATTAGGATTCATTCAAAAATGACTCAAAACTTCAACTTGAGCGGCTTCATCCAAAACGCTCCGATGATCACGTCTTTTATTCGCAACAGATCCAGTTTGAGTAAATTTGTCGCACATTGATTTTGGGCACCATAAATTAGAATCATTTCCACTCTTTCGGCTAGTGTGTAAATCATTTTGGAAGTAAAATCTGAATCAATAAATTAATTTTCACTATCCCAAGATTGTCACAAAGGTAACTGACAGCAAATTAAATTCTTTCTTTCCCTTAGCAACAAATAACTAAACAGGTATAACAATTAAATACAGTTCGCCCAGACTATAAATTCGGGTTGTTTTTTGGTTGTGGCCAGGTCTAATCATCCGAATTGCTGTTTATGTTGGTAGTTTCCGTTTTATGATAAAAGAATTGTAGATTTCTTAAACCCTAACGGACAACATTTTGAACACTTGTTGAAGTAAAAAGTGATATTTTCGTGTGTTTTTGTTTTGTATCTGAACAATTTAAGATAAGTAAAGATTTTTCTAATTTTCTAGAAAACGATTCGACCGATTTTAAAAAAATCATACGTCAAAACAAAGCACTTTGAATAACCTTTCAAACAAGCTATTACTCGATACCTCATGTTATTTATTTTTTTTAAGAAAATGACCCTGAGGGACCGAGGGTAAAAGGGGTGAAGTAGATTTTGGTTAAAAAGTTGTCCCCCTTGAAAAATCTTTTGACGTGTCTCAGCGTTTTTTCTTTTAATCAGCGATAAATCCGTGGAGGCAAGTTTTCAAATGTATGTGTGAAACGTCTTCTAGGTGCGTGGAATTACCGCGGGTAGTAGCAAATAAATAAATGAATGTCGAAAAATTCGGATATACTGCCCTCTCCACCTCTTACAACCCCCACCCCAAGTCTTACTGTAATACATATCTTATTTTAAAAATTCGTCGCGACTGCAATATTTACAGGATGATGGAAATACATGCGGTGTTGAAACATATTAAGTATCTAGGAAGTAAAACTGGTAGTTTTTGCTTATTTTTATTGAGATTTAACAGCAATTGGCAGAAACCCGTATAATAGTACTTTCATTTCCCTCGTATAGTCGATCGGCTCGGGTTAAGGCTTACCGGAGTTTTCTCTCCTCCTGAGAAATATAGATATTTGATTGGATTGAAAGGGGAGTCGGCATCGGAACCGGACATATATCTCATGCATAAGCTATCTCGGCTGGGAGTTGACCCACTGTGTTTTTCATACCTATGTATGCATATAATGAAAGCCGTGCAATATACGTATAGATAGGCTTATTGATGGTTTCATTTTTCATGACCACTTGAGCTTCATGAATAGAAATTAATTTCATTTGGAATTAAAAGAGGTATATCAGTTTAACAGCTACATAAGAACCCAAAAAAAGTTATGCCATGAGTTTGTAAAAAAAGATGTCTACAAAGATACATGCCCCTACAGGGCGCTACTGGAAATCCGTTTTTCTCAGCTCTTGAACGACACAACGAAATTTTGACAGGTCAGCAAATAGTTGGGGTCCCACTTGCTGGTATACATAGAAAGCAATTAACTCATTTCAGTCACGAGGAATGGACTAGCCCTGATGCAATAATGCTGATATTTTTCACACCCTGTATCATAGTGACTCAAAAAAGATATTTTATGAAAGTCTAACGATTCAACTAAAAAAGTATTCTCGAAATATATTCGATTGCAGCTAAGGCATTATACCAAACTAACATCTTGAGACTTTCATTCGGGGTCAACTATTTGAAATGTCCGGTCAATGTCCATTCTTGCAACTTCCATACTGTGTAGCATCCTAGGGACGGAAATGCACGTTGTCTGTATGTCAAGCGTTCTCCAAATACCACAGGATAATTAAAAGACGTGCAGAGATTCATAGTGTTCCGTCTACTCTCGATTGCGTTGATCACTTCGTAAAGAAGAATCCTGGACATACGGTGGTGCTGGTCTTACCGGATATGTCAATCATTTAGGTCGTGCACATGGGCCTCGTAATATATGCGAGGTATTTATTGATGATAGCTCTTGTTATAAGTTTACAGATCTTCCGCACTGAAAATATGTTCTGACGTATGAGATGCTCAAAGAACTTGGATGTGCTCTTCATATGTCCATACCTAGATTCCACAGTCCATCTTGTCTTTATGATAAGTCGAGCGTTATTTGCTTCTCCTGTCGAATACTGCTTGTCAGACTTAGTGAAGGCCGTATTAACATAGCTAACCCAACCCCTTTAGAAAAAGGAACAAAATCACAGCACCTTCGATCAAGGATGACAAGCCTCGTTGAAAAAGGGAGATTATAGGCTACTACGGAAGAAACCCCATACCTATTATCGAAGGAAGGGTTTACCGATCTTTGAAAAAGAGTGCGGCGTACACGCCTGACAAGGTGCGGACCAGACTGACTACACATCATACCAAACCTCTTCACCTATATGGCTTACCCAAGATCCACAAAGACGACATGCCATTAAGACCGATCACTAGCTCCAGAAACTCTCCAACCAGCGAACTATCCAGGTTTTTACTACAAATGATTCAGCCACTGCAGAGTAAGACGAAATCCTTCGTCAAAAAGTTGACCAATTTTGTAGACATCCTTAAAACATTTAACCTGGAACCAAATGACAAATTTGTAAGCTTTGATGTTGAGAGCTTATGGTGTACACTAGTGTCCACATAGAAGAATCGTTGAACATAATTTGGGAGAAACTGGCTAATGACATATCGCTATCGGATAGGTAGAACCTGCCATTGGAGGGAGTGATGGAGTTGTTGGAGTGTTGTCTGCGAAACTCCTATTTTCAAGTGAAAGATAGGTTTTCGCCCAGGACGAAGGTCTTCCGATAGGTTCATCGCTCTCTCCAGTGATAGCTAAATTGTGTATGGAATGGTTTGAAACACAAGCAATAAGAACAGCAGAAATTATGCCAAAACTTTGGCTCCGCTAGATCGACGATACCTTTATAGTTTGAAATGGAAACGATAAGTTAAATGGTTTTCATCACTAAACAACATCAAGGCTTGCATAAAATTTACAATGGAAACGGAAAAGGATTCTTGCTTACCTTTCCCAGAAGCGTCTGTAAAACGTAGAGAGGGTAGGATAGAAACTAGTGTATACAGAAAACCCACTCACACTGGACAGTACCTAAGCCATGGGTCTAATCATTCCGGTGCAACCAAACGAGAAGTTATTCGCATTCTTTACTCCCGGGCACTAGACATCTGTTATAACCTGGACCACTTAAAATCAGAACTAAACAGTATTAAAAATGATTTGCGCCAGAATGGTTACCCAGAAAAATTGATTGATCAAACTTTTAATAACCTAAAAGAGCAACGAAACAGGCTTAGGGATTCCCAAACTTATCAACCTACCAGTTTCTTAACCATACCTTAAGTTAAAGAATTCTCAGAAAAAAATAAAAAAGTAGTAAGTTCCGATAATATACGTATATATTACTCGTAAAACGGCCTTTAAGTCCAGCAATACCCTGAGGAGCTACCTCTCTAAGACGAATCCAGAAGAATCTGACCTGAAAAAGGGATGCGTATATCAAGTCCCGTGTGAGTGAGACAAATCGTATATAGGAGAAACCAAAAGACCCCTACGGTTAGGATTAAGGAACATCAAATCATACACGACTGGGTGAGGCAACTAGATCGGGTATCGCTGAACATGAATGGGCCAATCGACACCAAATGAAGTAGTCAGAAACCAAGGTTCTGTTCAGGGAACAGCACTGGCGCAAACCAAAATGTTTCGCAACAGCATTCATTGCGAATAACACCGAAATTTTTAGTATTGCCAGTGTGGAAATCCCAAACATTTGGAAATCCCTACTTAAAAAAGAAACTCTTCTAAAACTTCACGGTTCATAGAACTAAGAGGCGGAGCTTCACGCTTGGTCGCACACACTGTATGCAAATAGGTAGTTTTCAGAATAAGTTTTCATTTCACACTTGATAACGATTAGAGATACTTACTAATCGAAAATACAGGCAATGGAAGTCCGAAAAAAATGAGTTTACATCTACGTTGTCTGTTACCTCAAACAAATATTAGCATAGTCCAGTGGCGACGCGTGACTTTTCCTAAACTGTTACCAAAACCAAATGTGAAAAAAAAATCTTATTAAAAAAAGTTTATTTTGAACCTCCAAAATATAAGTTTTTGCTTATCTTAAGTATTTTATTTAAACTATTTTTAAATTAAGCTAAACATTCCTGGAATTAGAGTCTGGGGCACTTGATATACCTCATCGTCTTATGTTATGACTAATCCAAGCCGTCCGAAAAAACAGTCGACGTTTCTAGATGTTCGAAGAATTTTTGATCTTTTTTGTCAATGAATCTTAACAATTCCCTGTAATTTCCTCTATTATCAGAGTCATATCCCCTTCAAAATGAACGGTAATTCCTGTTTTGCCAAAAAACATACGGTATCTGCCTAAAAGCTGGGTTAAGACAACTTTCGATTCTTGTTTTGCCAAACTGAATTAAATTGGCTACACATCTCAGATGTAACGGAGAAATTTCATGTCTCCTGTTTAGAGCCCTAAAACTATTTAAATCGTTGACTCCGCTGCATTTTATTCTGTATAAAACAGAAGACATCGCCAACAATACAATCTGTTTTTTTACAACCACATAAACAAGTGTTTCCATATACCAACTTAATTTAAAATATCAAGCTACGTTTTTTTATTCCTTTTCAAAATCATCTAAAATAGGCGTTGGTCTTCCATTTTCAATGATCTCCTTTTTTTCTTAATAATTATACAAGGAGAATGACTTTTCAAGTAGTTGATCGATTACGCAGCGACACTCATCCATGTTTAATTGCACGCATACTACAGCCGGTAACCAAAACGGCTACTAACGAGTGAGAAGTGAGTAACCAAATCAAAAACTGGTAACAAGTGTATCCATAAATGAAAATGGTAACAACCGACAACCAAGTCGAGGCGAATCAGGTTTATCGTGTTCGCAAAACCTAGACACTATAGGGCGCATAATTTTCGTGGGGCTACTTTGCTATTTACTGAATTACTATTACATATCGCTGTAGGTAAACAAATAAATGAAATTATTTCACAGTTCTTAGTAATAAAATATTTATTTTTAAGATTTTTAACTGTTACCAATGGTAACAATGCTTACATGGAGGCTTCGCCACTGGCATAGTCCTAGATATTGTCACAGGCATCAGAGATAAATACTTCTATTCAATATGTCAAAATATTTTAGCCAAATTGTTCCCTTCAAGTATACCCATAAACTCCAATCTTCATAACTAAATTACGTCAACCTTTTGGAACATGCACCATGTATAGTCTTGTCCATATTGTGGAAGCTATAGAAAATCATCATTCAAGGAACTATGGTAAAAATAACTAAAAGCCTGCGGATTAACAATACGGTTTTACATAAGCTGTATCACAATTTAGGCGGCTTCTGAAAATAATTTGTTGTTACGTTAGCTAATTTTCTAAAATGTATGCAACATTCTCAGACAGAACAGCTGACGAATTACAGAATAACTTACCAATAGTTCTATTGTATAAAGGACGGCAGCTTACCTGAAAAGAAAAACAAAAGTATTAAAAAATCACACAATACTTATTTCGCCATTTACGGTATCTCTATAAATATAGCAAACGATGACGCTAATATTATCTTGTTGGATAGAACAAACTTGCACAAGAAGAAACGTTAGTACGTATAGTACCGAATAACTGATAGTCCAATTTTAGAAACAAGTGGGTTATTCTGGATTGAATTGCATCCAGCAAAGGTACAATTTTTAAGAAATTAACCCATCTGCTAAAGAATTTTTAGTTGATAACGCACAAGAACTGTTTGCAGAGTATGTAGTGTGCCGCTAGTCAATGACTGTCTTACCCCTTTCCATATGTGAAATTATGCAATATTTAGATAAAAACTATTTATTCTACTTATGTGTCTTGTATTTCAGAGCTGGTGGGATATATTGTCGCAACGTAATGGACTGATGGGACGATATGTCCCATACTAAAAAAAATTAACAGGTTAGAAAAAAAATGTGAAAGAATTACAGACCTCTCTAAAAACCTTCTACTTTTGAAATATGAAATCATAAATTAAATTATAATCCTCACGGAAAAATAAAGATCCGTCTTGGAAGAGTTCTTCTTCAAAACGTTGAAAAAATGATCATTCTTAGAATGTTCTAAGGAATACCTCCTTAAAATTTTCTAATATGCTTGGTAAACACATACATCTAGTATCTAAACATAATCGTGATTTTTATTTTTTACTGACGCTACTAAACCAGTCAGTTCCCATCCCTCAAATACAATTGCACATTCTAGACATGCTTGCTTTTTATTTCTCAATCCAAGCGAGATATAACGATGCGTGTAGCTATTGAAATATAAAGATAAAAAGGGCCGCCGCCTTTTATATTTCTTGGATGATAAGGATCATAACATAATCTACAGAATGTCCTAATCCCATTTCTGTGATTCTTTCCACCCCCGTTTCCAGCTCTTCCCCAAAATGATGTTTGTCATGTAAGGAAACGTGTTTTATGATGTTTATTTTTTTCGATAAATATATCGGGAAACGTCGATTTCTTTCAGGGGATCCATGATTTATGTCAATCTTTATACAATTTTTATATTTTATGTTTTCTCTGGGTTACAGCGGAAAAAGTTGGCATTTGGTTAGCAGGAGACACAAAGATATATGCTTAAGATGGTACAAGTTCACAAGTAATGTTACTTTTTCTTATTTAAGATAGGCATTTGGGACTGTTTATGTTATTATTGCAAACAAATAAGCCCTTCCAATCAGATGGCAATGTGGCAAAAATTAAATTAAACGACCTTTGTAAGAAAAATCTGATTGCGTTTCATGTATCACCACCGTAGATGCAGTTTGCGACATGGCAACAATACAGTTATAAACAATTCTCTATGTTGTTGATAAATCAGATATCCCACCTATTTTCCAATTGAATAATTTAATGTAAGATTTAAGTAATTTTTTCAGCATCTGTAGTTTCATTTTTTGGACAGGATAGTTATAAGACATGAACAGCAACTTATTTTTAGTCATACGAAATAGGGATTCACTACTTGACTTGATTTTGAAGCTACTTGGCGAGTTGAAACCAAGTCAACCCTAAGTAAAGAATTAAATATTATCAATCTGATATAGTTTTCATTTCTGTTTGTCAAGTACTTAAAAATTCAAGTAGTCTTTATATTACTTGATAATTTTTGTCATACAAATATGAGTAGATTATAAAAAAATACATTGGAAAGACAGAATTTGTCACTGTATCTGTGTTGTGTACCCTCGCTACACGAAGATACACTTTTCATAGATGGCGCCGCTTGGCCTAAGCGTCCTTCATCCACCGCTGATGTTACACCTCCCCTCATTTTTCTTCCTACCGATATTGTCATTGAATCTACCGAATTTCAAAACCCCAGAAAATGCCAAAAAACGACGAAATGTCATCTTGCGGACTAGGTAGTTTTCAGTGTGCAAATAGTTCGTTCCGCGTTTGCTCGCTATGATCGCAGTTCGCTGACTTTTAAGCAACACGTACAGCTACAAAACGAGTTCACAACACGTGAACAACAGCTTGTGCTAAGTTAACATCGTGTAGAAAAACCTATGTCACAAAGAAATGTCGAAAAACTGACTGACAGATTCGACTAACGTACATTAGACAGTGACTAATGGGCAAATGTCCTACGAACCGCCCTGACAGACAAATGACGAATACATGACAAATCAAACTGTGGCCTGGCGCACCATACAGTGGATATTTTAACCCTAGTCATAATGAATGAAAAATGTACTTTGCTATTGATGATTGTTGTGATTTCTATAAAAAGATCTTTCCGTTTCTGCGGTCTTAACTAACTATATACAGGGATATTTCATGCTTTTTAGCAATCATCAATGCGAAATAGTTCTAGTACCTGGAGAGAAACAACAAAAAGCAGACAAGCAGACAAGCTGAGTGTACTGGAAAAGTCAGTTTTTAGTGAGCGAAGAGGTGACGTGACACCTTCCGCCTTTGAGGCACTACCGATCTCTACGTCTGGAGTAGGAGACATACACCTATCGTCATCCATACATGACAGTCCACTTCGGCTTGTGCTTAATTTATGTATAGTAAGTTAAACAGGTAGCATGGTGAGCACTTTGTGCTCTCCTGAGTGACGAGAAGCCTCTGCGGTGGGAGACACTCGCCCGTTTCATCAAAGCGAACTGTCATCCAGAGATGACGGAAAACGTCTGTAGTTTTCTGCTACCGACGTAGGAGTCGGTAGTACTGCATTTGGTATCCGTGGCGCTGTCACCTCTTCGCGTTATATTTTATGTTGACTTCGCACTATTAATTGAAAATTAGGAAAGTCTTTAAGTCTAAAATACAATTTTACTTAAGTTCTAAATTTTATTTATTTCAACCCTGTTCTATAATAATTGGGATGTAAATACATAACAAATTATTATGAAACGGATAAAATTCCAAAAGGAAAAAGGATTGGCATGGCCATTTTTCACCTCCCCCTAAAAAGTTAGTTTGATGACCATTAACATCAACTGGTTAGGAATTTAGATCAAATATTATACATATGTACTGCATTATATATAACATGATATAGTCAGAGTGTTAGTGGAAGATAATGTAGCAACCGCTATTAGATTTTAAAACTTTATTCAGTAGAGTTACGTATTGAAGTAATACACGATTCTTGAATTTTAAAATATGAAGAAACTGGAAGTTTGTGTTTCATTTCTAGCGTAAGAAAATTATAATACACTGTAGCGCCATAGTCTAGATGGGTGCATTGGTGAGTTTTAATTTTATCTCACTGGCTAATACATAACTTGTATTTACAAATATATCCAAAGTGGTCTAGGTCTATATCTAGAACAATTTCGATATATTGACTTGAGGATCTTATTTTCTCATACTGAGACCTTTTATGGTTGCCTAACATTTCAAAAGTAGCACGAACATTCACTACTTTTAGCAACTTTAGATTTGTGTTAGTTTGTACTGGATACAGAAGCAACGTGACTCAGCAGAAACGGCGTACCACATCCGTTCAGAAACTTCCGACCAGCTTCGCCTTGCCACAATTTAGCTGGCACGTTGTTTGACTACATATTAAACGGCCGTCAACTTTCTCGATTGTCAGCTGTTTTCAACGGCTTCTCGAACTCATACACACGTAGAACAACTAATTAATTCAAACTGACCCCTCATCTGGACGCCCGGCATGGCATGGCAAAGTGACTGATGGCTATAAGGAAAAGTTTGAGATTGTGCTGCCTCTGAACTGTAACTAACGGATTCAGGGAGAGAGCTATATATCAAATTAATTTATTTTTAATTGAACACGTTCTGAACAGCGATCCTTCTACGAGAAACAACTATTACATTATCGGCAAATGCTGACGCTTTGGAAAGTTTCAGGCGAAGTATAAAGGGTTACGTTGGACGTGCATGCTACGAACATAAGCAATTATTAATTGTTACAGCCAAGGACTAAATATCATAGCAAATATTGGCAGGGCTTCTGGAAAACTCGCTTAGTTACATAAAATAAAGGTGTCGAAGCAGATTGACGCAAAGTGGCGCTACAGGCGAATACTCAAATGGATCATACCCATGACATTTTTTGTCGATTTGGGTTTTAGAAAGACTGCAAAATTTTGAAAGCCGAGGGTGTCGAGATTGCGGAACAATCTACAAGAGGACGCTTTTCCCAGTTCAAAAACCGGATTAACAAAATTTCTTTGGGACCCTCAAATCAGCCGCGGTGTCCTGGAATTTAGACTTCTGCCTGCACGGCTGCATTGATGTTTTAGGTATCTACATCAATCCTTCCTGGGACTCCCACAAAGTTACGAGTGTGTCCTTAAGCAAATTGCCCGCTTGAAGAAAAGTTTCGCAGGATACAAGGGATATCTCACTTCTCAGCTCTATGACGCCATCGTCGCCCGCAACTTAGAAGTTCCAACACAAATGCCGGATAGGAAAACTGACCTGATCCATTCCTTACCAGAAAACTACACAACTAGCGGTGTACAGTAA
Source organism: Acanthoscelides obtectus (assembly GCA_963669975.1). Lineage (NCBI taxonomy): Eukaryota > Metazoa > Arthropoda > Insecta > Coleoptera > Chrysomelidae > Acanthoscelides > Acanthoscelides obtectus. The sequence goes on from CAVLJG010000005.1 coordinate 62,692,163, forward strand.
TATGATGGGGAATCTTATTTTATTTTTAGTTTTCTACTTAGGACCTTGCAATGAGGATAATTGTCTATAATTTTATAAAGGCCAGCGATTCCAGATCTACCGACTCAAATTCCTATTAGTTAGTTAGATTACCTAATATTATAGTTTTTTTTGAAAATATGAAGCTAGATAATCATTTAACTTATTTAAATACACATAATTATCTTCACTACATATGTAAAAATCTTGCATGAATTTTCCTTATTTTTATTTTTGGTCAGGTTAGCCTTGGAAACAATTCTAATCACTTAACTGGCGTTTTGCAATGTTAGTTGTGTTTTGTGAACGTCACACTGATCACTTCCTGTCTTTTGTATTTGACTGCAATTTCAAGTATTGTGACCTAAAAATGGCGTTTGTTGTTAACAATCCGTCCAAATATAATCAGCGTGCGGTCCTTCAATTTTTGTGAGCTGAAGGCTTGCAACCATTGCCAATTCATAGGCAAATGCAAGCAGTGTATGGAAATGCATGTTTTGCGTATCCAACTGTCAAGGAATGGTGTCGGAAATTTATGAGTGGGAGGGAGGAGATGAATGATAAGCCGCAACCAGGTGCATTGAGTACTATTGAGAATTTGGAATGTGTGGAAGGCATGCTTAGAGAAAATCTTCGAATTTCAATCAGAACAATATCAAATTTTGACCAAAAAAGCTTGCGAATGAACATATATTTGCAACATCTCACGGAATACAAGCAAAACATTTGTTTCGTCAATAATTGCTGGCAACGAATGTTGGCATTATTTTGAACCATCCGGAAAGCTGTCATCGATGCAGTGGAAAGACGCAAATCCTCCGCCATCAAATAAGTTTAATGTTCAACCTTCTGCAGGCAAGGTAATGTTGACATTTTTTTTTCGACCATGAAGGACACTTGCTCATAGAGTTTTAAGACTCTAGAGTCCATATCAACGCAAACCTGTGTAATGAAACTTCAAACAATCTCCATCAAGCAATAAGACGAAAATGTCCAGAGAAGTTCTCACGTGGTGTCATTCTTCTGCACAAAAATTCTCGGCCTCATGTTGCCGCAGTAACGAAAGAAAATCTACAACGAAAGAAATGCAAGACATTAGAGCATACGGCCTATAGTCCCGATTTATCGCCTTGCGATTTTCACATCATTAGGACACTGAAAAATGCGTTAAAAGGTAAGCATTTTCAGTCGGACGAAGAAGTAAAAAATGCCGTAAAAGAATTCTTCAAGCAGCAGCCACAATAATTCTTTGAGTAGGATATACATCGATTGGTGAAACAATGGGATATGTGCCTTAATTGTAGTGGTAATTATTTGTAGATATATTTGCCAATAAATTTTCCTGGATCGAAGATGGGTTTCAATTGAACAAGCCTCGTAGTTCAGCCTAATGCATTTTTATCAAGATTGGGTTTCTAAATGTTATGTTACCTTCTATTCTGTTTTGTAGTGAAGAGGTCACTATATTTTGCGAATACACAAGAAACGAAAATAGATCTAGTAACAGTATTAGCGACTGAAGTGAGCTTCAAACAAGAATAACATCTTACGGTTTGTTCTGGAACGTCCGTTTTAAATATACTCAATCAATTACTTAGTATAGTTACAAAACCAAACCTTAAGTTCAAAATTCAAATTCTTACTAGGTATCACACGATCCCTCACTCGGTTTTCAAAAGCAAGGGGCTAGCCACCACCTTTAAATTTTCAGCTGCCGCTTTTACGCTAGAACATACTACTCATGCATCAATTTCAGCTTTCTAGCTTGACCTGTCAAAAAACTAGGTAGAAGGCGACCCTTTTAAAGACCACCGTATACAGAGTATCCCAGAAATAACAAGCCAGAGTGGCACGGGAGGTAGATTGGCTTCAGATAAATCAGATAAAATCAACATGACGTTAGTAAAAGCCTTCTAGTTTTCGAGATATTGCCACTTTCAAGTTTTTCAAAAATTCACTAGTTTTTGCTTCTTTTTGTCTGTAATGATTATAAAACACTCATAAATATATGACTTTTTTTTGAGGTACCATTAATAGTTGGTTGATACAACCGAGTGTTTATTTCATTGAAAACTAGCACGGTATGCTAAAAAAAAAATTATTTCATTTAGTTTCAATGCGGAAATCCTTACTAAAGTTTGACTAATTACTGTGAAAAAAATGTACCACACTGAATCGGCCAAAGCTGGATTATTCCGAGTTTTGTCATTGAAGTCGTAATACTTGCGAAATAAAAAATAACAAGTGTAGCTGACTTTTGTATCGAAATTACAACTTTGTAGTTGCTGTAATCGCTTTGTATTTTACCAAATGTTTGAAACAGCTATACATTATCCTTTTTTATTCATTGTTGCATGCAGGCGTCAAAATAATTATTTTTTTTATTTTATGGTTTTTACAACATTCAAATCAAATAAAGAATTAGGAATCTATATTAACATCTCAAATTAACTAAATGAAAATTAAATTAACATTTTGTAATGTAAATATTGCCTAATTAAATGATTATTATTATTTTTATTTGTAGTATTGCGCAAGTATTACGACTTCAATGACAAAACTTGAAATTATTCAATGTTTGGTAGAAAGAACCTACAAATGTTGTACCAGTTTTAAAAGAGCAACAAATAGATTGGTTTTTCAGATCATTTGCCAATTCAGTCTGGTAGATTTTCTTTTCACAGTAATTAGTCAAACTTTAGTAAGGATTTTCGCATTAAAATAAAATGTAATAATTTTTTTTAGCATATCGTGCTTCTTTTCAATGATGTGAATACTCGGTTGTCTCAACCAACTATAAATGGTAGCCCAGGAAAAAATATAAGTTGGAAGTTCTTTATAGCCATAACAGGCAAAAAATGTTATCTAATTTATCTGAAGCCAATCTACCTACCATGTCACCATGGAGTCTAATTCTGGGAAACCCTGCATACATAAATTTGATAATTTACTCGTAAGATGCAAGCAATTAAAAAAACAGACTTACCACTGATTCAGCGCTTCAGCTGGTGTGTGAAAGTTTATTGAACGTATTGTTTTTTTTTTAAAACCCACACTGCACTTTTTTTGTATTTAAGGAAGGTGTTCGTCCACTTTCCACACAAGCTTCATTATGACCTTCACGAATGGTATGCGGGTTTTTTTGGGCCCACGTGTGAGTATCATAGAAATTTAATATCCCGTCTCGCGTAAACGTACATTCGTCCGTCACTAGAATGTTTTTAAAAAAATCCGTATTTTAAATGCTTTTGTGCAAAAACGACTGACAGAATGTTAGTCTGCGAGGATAGTCTTCTGGTAACAAGACACTCGTTGTACATGGCAGGAATAAAACAAATTTTTCCGTAGGCTTCTATGGACTATGGTATACGATAGTCCTACGTGGCGGCCTAATTCCCGAGTGCTGATATCTGCATTGATTTCCACGATATTTAAAATTTGTTCATCCTGCTCTACAGTAACCTGTCTCTCAAGAGTGCGAATATTAGTGGGCTGAACACTTCCTCTATCTCGAAGTCTTTTGGTACATTTGCACAAATGTCCTACTGTCTGAGTGTACCCGTTGGCGAAATCTGTCGCGATAAATTTGAGCTGCAAGATTTGAATTCTGTAAATCAAGACGACGACGTGCGCGAACAAAAACAAAACAACATACTAACCACTATTACCGTTTGCGATCGATTGCTGGTTCAATAAGAGTGATGATGACCGTCGCGTTGTCATGTGTGTTTTGAATATTCAGTTTAATCAGACTTACTTAGTTACTGACAACAAATTTTGTGTTAACTTGGAAAAACTTAATACCATTTATTTGTTAATTACCCAATCTAAAAACGTTTTAGATTAGATTATAAAAATTAGTAAGATTGTGGTGATTGTGGTCGACATAAAGCACTTAAGGTTGTAAACTATAAAGCCATTTAGACAAAAATCTATTGACTTTTGGACCATGGATCATATGAACTTTTTGACTTGTTTTGACCCCCTATTACCCATTTCAACAATGCCTACCATAACGTTTACATCATGTATATTATCTGAAAGAATTTATAAGTATAGGCATGTCACATATGCATGTAGTGAAGGCTTCATAAACGAGCGAAGATATAATAGAGATTGTAAGAAAAAAATTTAGTTTTCAAGTTTTTTTCTGTTCTAGTGTGATGATGTTGCATATCGCTGTGCAACAACCACCGCTGCTGCGTCAGTTTGTGCAACACGTTAGTGTGAGATCCACGTTTGGAGAGCATTTAGGTTAAGATAGTTTGCGAAACATAACAATGAACATAAGAAGATCAGCTATGAAAATTGAGTTTAAATCATTCAGATCGAATGATAGCGAAACACCTCAGCCACAAAATGTGAACCGGCATATTGAAACAATTTTGATAGAGTTGTTTATAGCTCTTCGTAACTCCAGAAACTTATACTACCACAATCTATCGATCGCCGTTATGACAGGACTACACATCTTACCTTTTCCAACCGGCTAGAGGGACAAGACAATTTTCTCCTTCGTATACATCGACACCGACTCACTGTTCCCGGAAAGCGCTAGTTAATTTGTAACGGAATCAGGAAAACAAATACCCCATAAAATTAACAAGCTCGCCAAAACAAAAATAAAAATAGACTAAAAATTCGTCTTATTGCGAACCATAAATCTAAGAAACAAGTTACCAAGAAGAAGTAAAAGTAATTTATTTGTGCGGGGGTGAGAGATCTCAAATAGGAACGATCACGCAGATCACGAATTTCACCACGATGAAATTAGCGGTACTGATTTCTTAGGATAGATAAGGGGAGATTCCGTGATGTTACTTATCGAACAAGGTATTAGGAAGCCGACGAAAGCCATGCCAGTTTCAAGAATGGCTCGAGCAGACAAGCATGCAGTTAAAAAGACCTTGATCAACTGACATTGGAAATGGGAGACTGATTCGCATTAGCTGCTTAGCATTACTAGATTTGCAATTTTTGCCTAATCATAGTCGAAGAAAGTATTGTTATTGCAAAAAAAATTCAAGGTTCAGAAAGTTATTCTTTTTATATATTTCATTTGCCGTAATTAAATACCACTCTGTCACTCTGCGATCTTGCAGTTACGTAATTGTAGAAACGGCTGACTTAGATGAAATTTGAGCGATATACCCTTGAGTTATAGCAGATACAGCTGCTATGCATTGCAATGAAAATTTTGCTTACTCCTTCAAATTGACAAAGAACCAATACTTAGTACGAGTATATTTCGGGGTTCCCGCTCGTGTAAGTCAAACATTTAAACAATCTCAAATACCACGAAATATGTTCCAGATGCTGTCAGTACTCTGTGTTTTTATTTCTATTATTAGTCTATACGAGGAATAAGTATAAATATAACAACTTCTTCACATTTTCCATTAATTGACCTCTGGATGCAATATCCAACCCTAATATTTAGAATTTTCATACGGCCTCAACTAAAAGCTGGCATCGTACATATTTCTCTTCCAGAAAAATAATATTTCCCTCTCCCTAAATTATTCACGCTCTTGAATAATGCAAAATACTCGGACAAAAAATCTCTACCACCCGCACAATAAGAGGAAAAAATAAAAGAATTCTCTGAAAAATTAATGCATGGCCGATAGAGCCTCCGTTTATACGAAAAACATTTTTATCGTTGCATGATTCGTTCTCGGATGTACCGACACCAATCATGTTTACAAGCTGATATTAACAGCATTGACATGATATGTAATAGACGATAGCATTAATTTTGTTTTAATCTTACACCATTTTTTCTACGCTATGTAGAAAGGTTTTCTGATGTTTTTCAAAAAGTGCCTTATTGTGTCATAATGAACGAAGGAAGCTAGCGTGAGTTGCCTTATAGAATGCAGGGACAAAATGTCATGTCATCTAGAGATCTCTCAACGCGAGTTTTTACTTCCCACGCTACTGAAGAGGAGGTATTGTAACAGAGATAAATTTGGAAAATGAGTATTATGTTTTTTGTACGTTATATGACATGTATGTCTCGAAAAACCATGGCACTCATTTCGGTCCGTCTGTCTGTCGATCTGTTTGTCCGCTAATCCTTGGCGCGTCTATAACTTGGATAGTGCCGCTCAGATTTTGATGAAATTATCACCATGCCAAGGACATAAAAGCTTTTTAATTTTAAAAAATCGGCCTAGTAGCGGCGGAGCTAGGGGCAAAAGGCAAAGAAAATAAAAATCCCTCAGAGGTTTCGTTATTTCCGAGGCTCCTAATCATTTTTAGAAAAAAAATCGTAGGGGCTGAAAATTGGGGTTGAGGTTGCACGGTAGGGGGTTGTAAATGTTGCACTTTGATGTCAGTGGAAGATGTTCTATTGAGAAGCTTCTGATCTCGGTAACAGGAAATTTAGATGACAAAAATCAAACGACTAATGTGTTCACAATTTGCTTGGCCGTCGAGAGATGACACATCCCACCTGACTGCCGATAGTGGGGACGAATCAATTTGAATATATATAAGATCGGGAATTATTTGGATGTTGAGGTTTTTAGCATATTTGGAATCGGGTAGTGTTTAGGTGGAGTAGGTAGGCAAATAATGTGATTAAGCGTGGAACTCTAATTTTTATAGAGCTATGTGTAAACACGTTTTTCAATGAATTTTGCCTGAGTGTACCTACTTCCTCAAACCTTTGAGTTCCTCAGTATGTGAAGTTTTTCTGGACATACATGCATTCGTATGCAATCATATACTGATTTTTTTTAAAACGTTTCCTAAAGATGTATCATAATATACAGGGTGTTTCAGTTTATTGTTGCATAACTTGAAGATTCGATAAACTCTTAAAATTAATGCATAAAGTCTATATAAACTTGTGTCGAAAAATGCGTGGCTTCCGAAATACAGGGTGTTTAAATTTACTTTCTAAAATAGTTTTTTTTTAATATTTCGAACAATATTTGATGTACAACTGAAAATTAGTATACAAGGGTTTTTTGGTACGACAAAACGAACCATGGGCATAGTTTTACTGTAGCTGCTAGAGAGCGCTCTCTACTGTTCTTGTAGTGCATTAAAATGACCAAAAAATTTTTCTTAGTGCAATTTTTTGCTTTTTGAATAAAAAAACTGATTCTTCGCACTTTTCAACATAAAAAAGCTCTCCTGTGAGTTTTCGTTATAGTTAGCCGTTTTGGAGATATTTCGATTTTAAGGTTCGATGCATTTTTAATTATTTATGGGAAAGTAATATTTTTTTTACATTTTCGATTTGGGCATTACAAGTAATTAAGTTGATCGTTTCGATTATGTTTTTAAACACAGCAATAATTCCTAACTCCAAATAAACACAAAAAGATAGAATATTAATTTGTTTAATTTTCCAATATTATTTTTGACAAATTAAATTAATTATTTACAACTAAAATGCTATTGGATAGTTAGGACAAACATACAAAATCTAAAGTAGTTGCTCGAAATGTAAACCCAATTGTTCAATACACAATTCACATCTACGAATTATCGAACGTGGTATAGCATTATTCAAATAAGGCCTTATTTCATCACATTCATTCCTGATTCTGTCTTTTAGCATATCTCTTGTGGTTACGGGAGTACACTTTTTCTTTTAGAAATCCCCACACAAATAAATCTGATGGATTTAGGTCAGGGGATCGTGGAGGCCAGGCGAGTGGTCCTCCACGGCCGATCCATCTTTCTGGATAATTTTCGTCCAGCCAGTTTCTAACCATTCTCGAATAATGAGCTGGACAACCATCAAGCTGGAACCAGGCCAATCTTCTTAAATCTAACATAACATCATCCCACATATTTGCATGTTCAGCCTTTAAAAATTCCAAGAAGGTCGCAGCATTTAACCTTGCAGGCAAAAGGTAGGGTCCAAATAGTCGATACCAATCCACACGTTCACACTAAATCCATGCTGAAATTTTCTTTCCCGAAGCGCATGCGGATTTTCATGCGACCAAATATGTTGATTATGAAAATTTACCACTCCACGTCTAGTGAAGCATGACTCATCGGTCCATAAAATGTTACTTAAAAACTCCCTATTATTATCAGTTCTATCAAGAATCCACTGACAAAATGTGATTCTTCATTCCCCGTCCCCTGGCTGTAGTCCTTGCACAGGTTGCAAATGGTAAGGACGTCTATGGTCATTTCTAAAAACACGGTGAACATGGCTTGCTGAAATTCCCAAGGCACCAGAAACTCTCCTAACACTTGTGGTCGGATCTCTATCAAACTCACGCAGAATCATACGGGTAAACCTGCGCTGACGAACGTTTATGTTTTGATCCCTTTGGAGATTTCCAAAACCATTTTCAATTATTTGGCGATGCACTCTTACAAATACTGAGCGAGTTGGATGTCGTCTGTTTGAAATCTTCGTGCGTATTCTCTGGCTGCTTCTGCTGCGTTTCCATTTACAAAGCCATACACAAAATGAATATCCGCTAACTCTTGATTGGAGAATAAAAATGGCATTTTTATAAAACTTACAAAAAAAACAGGTAAAAGAAACTAAATTTCGTGCATTCACAATTGCAACGTTTCAGGTTTCAACAGATAACAAAACTAACTGTCAACTAATTGACGTTTAACCTTATTCTGCTCTCAATTTCAAAATATTTGCAGGCACAGCCTACTTCTAAAAATTATCGAGATACTAACTTTTTAACGTTATTTTATCATAAATAATTAAAAATGCATCGAACCTTAAAAATCGAAGTATCTCAAAAATGGCTAACTATAACGAAAATTCACAAGAGAGCTTTTTTATGTTGAAAAGTGCGAAGAATCAGTTTAAAGGTACAGTAGAGAGCGCCCTCTAGCGGCTATAGTAAAACTATGCCCATGGTTCGTTTTGTCGTACCAAAAAACCCTTGTATACCAATTTTCACTGTTATACATCAAATATTGTTCGAAATATTTAAAAAAACTATTTTAGAAAGTAAATTGAAACACCCTGTATTTCGGAAGCCACGCAGTTTTCGACTCGTGTTTATTTAGACTTATGCATTAATTTTAAAAGTTCTATCGAATCTTAAAGTTATGCAACAATAAACTGAAGCACCCTGTATATATATACAGGGTGACTTTGAAGTTGAGTCATTAATTTTCAGATAATGATTGTAGAAGGAAGATAAACCAAAATATGTGTGAAAAAATAAAAAAAAATAAAAAAAAAATTTTTACCTTGTTTTATAGTATTTCAAGTATTTCAGTGCGGACCTGTATTTGATCGTGAGGTCTTGGAGCACCGGCATGCAGTCCCCTGTGAGGTCTTAAGTCACCTGATTCACGAGCCCGTTGTACTACATTAACAAAGGCACGAGGGGTTGGTTGCACTCGATTGGGAAACCGATCCGCATAAATATGTGCCATTTTTTATTTCGTTTGAGCCACGCAGCAAACACCACTATTCACTCAGGCGTTACCGACTGACACAGACTGAATAAAAACATCGTGATCAGCGTTTCAAATTATTTCGCTTTTTTGTTTCCGATGCGATGAACCAATAAGGCGGAGTATATCCGTTGTCGCCAAACACGAGCACATAATATTATTATTGAGACAGGGCGGTACTCAAACTTCTAAAGGGCTATAACTTTGTTACTTTACTTTCACCACAAAAATGTTAAAGGAAAAAAACATTTCTTTTGATCAGATCTACTCACTGTTAAAATAAATGACTCAACTTCGAAGTCACCCTGTATAGTATATACATATATACGTATAGATATGAATCCTCATACATGTATTATCATAATTCAAATAACTTAGCAGTCACAATCTCGTAAAACGTTGAAAAAAATGTGTGGTAATATTCAAAATCTTAACTCAACAAGAATTTTTTTTTCTAACCAATGGAGTCAGAAACTGAGAAACATGAGAAACGAAGTCGGAAAATGGTTTGATGCTGACGTGTTTTCTGCTCATTACTCCTCCGACAATAAAATAGAATAAGCTCACTGCATCCTGTTCCCACAATTTTATTAACAACGATCAAGGAGTTTCTAACATTACATGGTTACGAGAACGCCAACAGACCTCCAAGCAGAGTGATGAAACTAAGAAAATGAATGACATGGATTTGTGAATGAGGTATTTTGATGCAAAAAAAACATGTCAAGTTCAAATATTGTCACAATTACAATGCTTCCATCATTTAAGTTGTCAAGTAAATAGACTTTGTACTTCCAATATATTTCTATAGCTCGGTTAAATGTGACAGATCTATTTTATATAGGTTGAAAGGTAGAAGCAAACCTACGATGCAATGTACTTGAGTGAACATAACTATACCCCACTCGTAGTCCAGTTACGCCCAGACAAAACACAACATGCCCAAAAACGAGATTGTACAGGTCCGTATTTTCCTCAACGGTCTTGGAATAATCTAACAAAAAAAATGATTATGTTTTATAGAAAGAAGTGCACATACTTTTCACAATTCTTCATTCGCTGGAAGTATCTGAATCATCGCCTGAATGGTTGATATTAATTACTACAGGTTCAATTTGAATATCGATCATATTGTCCAGATCCCACATCTTTGTTTCGATAAAACAAATTTTTCACGTCAGGAAATTTGAATGTTCTACTGTTTGAAGCCACATTCGTTTTAATATTTGCCCAAAACATTTCAATGGGATTTCTTGTGGACATTTTTTTAGTTTTGTAGTGTGGTATGCAGCATTATCAAGTACAATGACGGCATTGTCGTCAAGCTTTGGGAGCGTTTCTTCAAACCATCGTTCAAATGAACTCCCGCTCATTTATTCATGGTAGTCGGCCGCTTTCTTTGGTTCAAATGCCCATAAGGCCATCTTCACTACCAATCATATTCCTTTTCCTGGAAATAATTATTTCATGTAGTATTCAAGAAGACTAATAATAATACCTACAAACATCTAATGTATTGCTTCCAAATCTAGCAGATATAGCTAAGTTTAGTGTAGCTAAGCTTTCAGCGTGGCCTCATAGATTCAGTTCACTTTACAACACAAATGACGAATTGGTTAGATACACGTACCTGACGGATTCTTTAGGTCAGTGGTTAGTCCATCTAAGAAGGCTCGACTTGCTGATTTAATTGTAGAGTCAGCCCATACTTTAGGTCTTGTATGTCCTGCATTTATCCAGGTTTCATCCAAGTAATAAATGTGCATGCCCTGGTGGCGGTATTTCTTTATTGATTTTGACATCAAAATACTATTTCTGCCCCGTTTTCTATACTCAATGAAATTGTTTGAGTAAACTATAGAATGTGGTCCTTTTGAAAGTAGGTAAGTCTTCATCACTATCACCTCCTGTAATACCTGGCAGGAAGTTCCTGCTTTTTAAAAAATTGATGGACTTTTCGTCTGATGGAATGCCGATCAAAGTTATCAACTGTGTCCAACAGCTTCGTGTAATGTAGAATATGTGTGGTAGAGACATTTATTTGTTTTTTTTTATATTCTTTAACGATGTTGAAAATTGTCTTAGGACATAAGCGTGTTTTGTTCGCCACACGTCTTTCAATATCATGAATTTTCATTTAAGGATGCTCTATCTAAACGTTAAGAGCAATTTATTTTGCCTGAATATTCAAATGTCCCTTCTTGTCACTTTTTCGGGGAAGAGACATAACTGAAGAGGTTAGCATGGCTGAAGAAAGCATTAGGAGAAATACTTTCAGTTTCATCTGCTGTGCATGCACCTAATATGAACATCCACTGCCGCCGTCGGCGTGCCGGCGATGCCCCGAGTCTGAGTTCTAAGGGAAAAGTTGAGTCCATTTTTATTTGACCCCATTTTTTCTAAAAATAAAAAACCTTTCTGATAGAAACGTAGTCAAGGCTCAAGGGGTAGCACGGACCTGAAACAATGCATACCGTAGAATCAATCGGTCTCTGTTAACAGAGTAAACAGATATTTAATATTTAAATAAAGGGATCACGATCCCTAATAAACTGACTTTTCCTTTTTCCATAGCGCAGGTACCTATGTAGACTTTTATTCGACTTTTTGCAGGATTTATTATAAGTTGATGTTTCAAATATGTCTTGTATATTTCTTAATCTAAATCTAACATAAAAGGGTGAAACTGCACAGTATAGTAGGATGGCGTGAACCAATTGCCTAAGAGCATCTAAGTTGAAGTTAATACAGATATTTGGTTGTTTAATTAAACATTATAGGGAGGATAAAGATAAAAAAGGGAACGGAAGTTAAAGTTATAGATAATTTTATTTTATTATTATAAAAAAAGAACTGTAAAGGACATCCGTTTTGCATTATTATACTGGAGATTTGGTCCGGACAAAGAAATGCTATATTGAAAGTTATGCAATAGTTGATACGGCAAAGGACATTAGTTATCCAAGATTTAAATGCAACAATAAATTAATTTAAATGCGTAATAATTGTACTAGTAGGTGACGGGTGCGGCAGAGAGGATGGACGGTTTTAAAAAAAATCATAAAATAGTTAATTTTTACTCGAAAACAAATTTATTGATGGAATCAGGTTCACAAGGAAATAGCATTTGAGACAGTCAAGTGTGGAAAATCACATCAGACATGTGATGGCCGAAATCGTTGATGCAGTGCTGGAGGCGTTCTTGGAAGTTCGCGTAGACTCGCATCGCTCTCTCAACTTGGGCGACTTCCACGCGAATTTCGCCCTTCAATTCGTCCAGAGTTCGGGGCTTGTTCGCGTATACTCTAGCCTTGAGGTGTCCCCATAAGAAAAAATCGCATATGGATAAATAAGGCGACCAGGAAAGAGAGGGCGAATAACGTCCATGGATGCTCGGGTTGTGTGGGCGGTCGCCCCATCCTGCTGGAACCACACACGTCGGATTGGAACACGTCGCCGTCGTAATTCAGGGAGAAAGAAGTTTGTGGTCATGTCGACGTAGCGCTCTAAGTTCACGGTAACATCACGACCATTACCGTCTTCGAAGAAGTAAGGGCCAATGATGCAAGTTTGCGATACAGCGCACCAAACCGTTACTTTTGGGCTGTGCACCGGTCTTTCGTGAAACTGTTGCGGATTTTCATTAGCCCAATAACGACAATTCTGCTGGTTAACCATGCTATTTAGGTGAAAGTGGGCTTCGTCACTCATAAACAAAAATCATTTTGATCAATCAGTGCTTCCATCTCACGTGTGAAGTTCATCCGTTGTCCATAATCTCCGGGCTGTAACTGTTGCACAATGGCCAATTTGTAGGGGTGAAAGCGGAGATCCATATGCAAAATTCGCCTTACCGAACAATCACCAAGGCTAAGTGCAGCAGCATGTTTCCGGGCAGATCGAGTCGGACTGCGAAGAAAGACCTGTCGAACGCGTTCAACATTTTCAGGAGTTCGAACTGTTCGCGGCGCTCCTCTTGGTCTTCTGTTGATCAGTTCACCACGCCTGCGAAGTGATTCAACCCAACGAAGGATGGTGTTTCGAGAGGGAACAGTTCTATTCCGATGAATGTAAAATAATGCTAGGATCTCACGAGTCAAACCACACCCTCCCCAACTCTCTCGTAGACGGAGGCGGAGAGTACTACCCATCCCAGAAACGTCCGTCCTCTCTGCCTCACAGCCTGAGTGGCGTATCTTGAAATATGTGCCCAGAGTAATGTAACAATTGTAGTATAGTTGCCGATTGATTTATCATTCAAGGCATTCTGGTGAACAATGTTATTTGTGGTATTATTTGTAGTGTAAATGTATAGATTTTTCAGATGCTACTCTCATGGCCCAAGCCAGAGACCAACATTTACGTTTTTCGAGCATTTCAAAAAATACTATGAAATAATAAATCAAAAAAGTCATAACAAGTTTAAGCAGATAATTATAATGCATCTAACTAAAATTTTATTGCAATAGCACACAACTCACTTAACATTTTAGTTACAGAGTGTACCTAAAGTAAACCAAATAGCTAATCAATAAATCAAAACCAGTTCCTTATTTCTCGATCTAGACTTCAGCGTAACGATCTAGCAACAGTATTTCAAACACATAAGCATACTAACGACCTCACTATGATATAATGACGATATGACGACAAATGGGGAAGGTCATATTTGTACATATTTAAAATTATGTAACTTGTCTCTTGAGCAGGACCCTGCAGGTAAATGTGATGAGATAAGAGTAAGAAGGCAGCGACGATTGCATGCATACACAATCTATGGCTCAGAGAGGTTTTTCACAGCTTTTAGAACATCGGATAAAAAGTCTTGTTGACATCGCATCTGATATTTTTGCTTTCCAGCCTCGATCGAATCCAAAACGTGAATTTGCCCACCGACCGCTAAACTGTTTAATTTCAACATTCAATTCTTCATACTTCACATTAAGTTATTATTAATTTCATGCCTTGGACATGTCATTCTGAATGTATTTCTTGTAATAACGTTGTGGCATCAATAGGTTAATTGTGCTATTAATAAATAATCACCAGAACAAATATCCCCGTCAATCCTACATTCCTCACCTTTATGGAATCCAAAATGTCACATTAGCACCCAGGCCATTAATCCACCAAACAAACCTTACAAAACTTATCCCCCTCTTACCTCTCAAATTCAAAAGTTCTCCAAAAATGGTCTAAATAGGTAAATTATCTATCATTCAACAATCTGGGCTCACGATTTCACACTACCCACTATGTCTTGCGGAACTACAGCTGGACATTTCTACCTTCAGATCTTCCTCAGTTTGAAAATATGCCTTTAAATCGATCCTTATTACCATCGATATATAAATATTTTAACAACAGTTTTACGTCACTTTGTATTTGCGCTATATATAGGTATCGTACCATTGTTAATCTTCCGATTGTTGATTAAACAAACTTAGAAGTATAATATATATTTATCCAAACATGAAATAAAACTATAAGTATCTGTCAAAAAGCATGTTTCTTATTCAGGCCATTATTCAACCACCATGTATAATCGTGAATATTTCTGAAATGTATGTGAAGCAGTGGTGGTGCAGGATAGCCCAGAACAGTTCTCGGTGCAATACTCCATACATACATGTGAGAGAATAACAACGTTTGTGAACGAGCCTGACGTGATGAGGATGTGAATAAAGCAACGGCTTGAAGACACAAGTGAATAAAGGTGTCATGTAACATTTCTATTGAAATTGCTATTTTGCATTAAACTAACCTTAAGGAGTGGTTCTTTCATAAAAAGTCCCAACAAAAAATATTTAAAGCCAATTTTCTCCACAAAATGATTTTGATACATGCTTTATCCACTTGTGTCTTCAGTTATTACATATAACCTATCGGTGTAACAATGATCGGACTGCCCAATTTGGAGACCCTATGTCGTAATAAACTTTCGGTCCATAGACTCTTTTGTAATACACTTTTTTATACCGAATCAGCCGCGCAGGCAGAAGCCTAAACGCCGGGAAGCCGCTGCTATGAGAATCCCAAAGAAATTTTGTTAATCTGGTTTTTGAGGTGGCTAAGGTTAATAGAACTGGAAAAAGGTTTCTCTTGCAAATTGTTCCACAATCTAGACACCCTCGGGACAATGGAGCGGTCGTATCGGCCTGTTCTGCATGTACGAAGTTCGACACGGTTAGGATGTGAGGCCAAAGTCAGACGGGTCTGTCTGAGAAGAGTCAGGTAAGCCCTTCTCTGGACAGCACCTCAAGCGTGTGAGCAATTCTAGGCCTTACCCCTACTGAGCGAGGGCCATGGCAAATGCTTGTTCCGGAAGTTGTTGTATCCAGTATACAACTTCTTCCCGTCCAAGTGATTGTGCACGCGTTAAGGAATACCTCAGTACCGATTGCCGGGTGGCGGTACAAGTCCGCCAACGGGCCACTTTAGGTCTATTTAACATCACTAACACGTAAAAAGGAGGTGGTAGACAAGGACCAGTCGACCGAGACAGTACCACCCGCTAGCTTTTCCCAGAGTCTTATAAATGTCCGCATGTTTCCACACCTAAGCTATGCAGCCGGTTATCTACCAAAACAAAGAAATTAATGATGATGGATCCCTCGAGCACTAAAAACTCCGGACGTAAACTCACTCCACTCTCGGAATGTCCGGGTGGAGGATGGGCTCGAGGGAACAACATCGAAGATAAAATTTGTTTTTCGAACATCTGCGGGATCAACAGCAACATTGATGCTGTTCATCACTACCTGCAATCCAATCGTCCCGCCGTGCTTTTCTTGGCGGAGACAGAAACCTCAGAGACTGCACCGATTAACCATCTCAACTTCCCAAACTACGAGGTGCACTCCAATCTGAGAAAGAACGGGGGAGTTGTGGCTTTTGTCCGCAGCAGTCTTTCCTGCTCCAGGGATCTTTCTTTGGAATCAGACCGGAAGGACATTCTGTGGCTTCGCCTCAGCTCCAAAACATCACCCAAATTTATTTGCTGCCTTTATCGCTCTCCCTCGAACCATAACTGGGATGACCTACTCGAATACCTCGCCGTCCAGATCGACTTCCTGAACATCAATCACCCCGCTTCAGAGGTAGTTCTTCTCGGTGATTTCAATGCCCATAATGAGCTTTGGTTGGGCTCAAGTAAGACCGATGCAGCAGGTCGTGCAGTCGAAGCGTTCGCTCTTACTCAAGGGCTGACCCAGCTGGTCACGAGCCCTACTTTTTTCCCCCGCGTCTCGTCACACGCCAGTAGCCTGCTGGATCTCTTTCTGACCACGCATCCTGCCCCTTACAGCACTGCTGTCCTGTCCCCCCTGGGTAACTCAGATCACGGTGTTGTGGAGGTTAGGTTTCGGTCAGAAGCCGCTGTGGCAGCAGAAACTCGCACAGGCCGCAAAACTTGGCATTACGGACATGCCGACTGGGAGGGGCTCAGAGACTTCTTCTCTAGCTTTCCCTGGAGAGATGTCTCTTTCACTGACGCGGATGCGTCGACTGTCTGTTCTTCAATAACCGAAATTATCCACGTCGGAATGGAGGAATACATCCCTCACACAGTGAAAGTTCCTAAACCGGGGTCCAACGGCTGGTTCAACAAATCGTGTGACACTGCTCGCCAGCAGAAGATCAAGGCACACAGAACCTACTTACAAAACCTCACTGTAGAGAACAGACAAGCCGACGTCGAGTCCAGAAACAAATATAACGAAGCGGTTCGCAATGCCAAAAACCAGCATGATATAAAAGTTAGGCACAGGGTAATATCGCAGCGCAATGGCAGTCGGTCTTTCTGGACGCTGGCCAAGCAGATTGAAAAGATATTCTCACACAGTAGCCTTCCACCACTTACGTGTCAGGTTGGAAGTATTGTATTCGACTCGAAGGCCAAGGCGGAAGTGCTAGCCAAGATCTTTGCTGCCAACTCCACCATGGACGTCCCCACCAACGCCCAAGTGCCGTCAATTCAAAGGGTTCCCCACACTATGCGGGAGGTAACATTCAGGCATAAGACCGTAAGACGAGTGCTCTTGTCGCTCAACATCAACAAAGCTTCTGGTCCGGACTTGATTCCTGCCATTGTACTGAAGAGATGTGCAGCGGAGCTTGCTCCAGTTCTTTCGCGTCTCTTCCAGATACCTTATGAATCCGGCACCTTCCCAGAAAACTGGAAATTTGCTCATGTACAGCCCATCCCAAAAAAAGGATCTAAAACCGACCCTTACAACTACAGGCCTATAGCTCTGCTTTCTGTCATAAGTAAAGTGATGGAGAGGTACATAAATCGCGAGCTTCTGGACTACCTCGAACATCACAGCTTGATTAGCGACAGGCAGTACGGTTTCCGGCACCAACGATCCACAGGGGACCTCCTAGCTTACGTCATGCAACTGTGGAGTAAACTCATCCAGTCTCATGGTGAGGCTCATGTCGTTGCTCTTGACATCACGAAAGCGTTCGATCAGCTGTGGCACGCTGCCCTCTTAAGCAAACTTCCATCCTATGGCCTCCCAGAAAAGCTTTGCAGATGGGTGGCTGACTTTATCTCTGGCCGCAAGATATCCGTCGTAATTGACGGATTCTCCTCTTCATCCCACAACGTCAACGCGGGTGTTCCCCAGGGATCGGTCATGGCTCCAACACTGTTTCTCTTACATATCAACGATCTCCTTTCCTGCACGATCAACCCAATCCACAGCTTCGCTGATGACAGCACTCTACATGCAGGAATTCAGAGTGACAAGCCGATCTCTGCCGCTGAGCTGGAAAAAAGAAGACTAGCGACGACTTCTTCTCTGACAAGAGACCTGGAGGCTATCACTGCTTGGGGACGCAACAATCTTGTACAGTTCAATGCTGCCAAAACACAGTACTGTACTTTGACGAACAAAAAGCGTCCTAGCGCTCATACAGTTTCGATGGACGGTCGAGTTCTACCAAAGAGCCATTCATTTCGGGTGGTCGGAGTCCAGATCACCGAGGACCTGATCTGGCACGAACACATCTCTTCAATAGCTGCAGCTGCTGGGAAAAAGCTAGGCTATTTGTTTAGGGCTAAGAAGTACTTTTCTCCGCATGACATTCTCACTCTATACAAGGCCCAGATAAGGCCTAGCCTCGAGTATTGCTCACACATTTGGGGTGCTGCCGCCCCGACTACATTGTCCATGCTCGATGCTGTCCAGAGGAGGGCGGTCCGACTGATCGATGACTCTTCTCTAACAGACAGTCTCAGGACTCTTTCGCACCGGCGGGTCGTCGGCGATCTAGCTCTTTTCTATCGCTACACCAACGGGCTTTGCTCCTCAGAGCTCTCTTCCATGATGCCACCGCGCGATGTGCCTGCCAGACAGACCCGCCTGACTTTGGCGTCCCATCCTAACCGTCTCGAACTTCGTACATCCAGAACTGGCCGATACGACCGCTCTTTTGTCCCGAGGGTGTCGATATTGAGGAACAATCTACAAGAGGAAGCTTTTCCCAGTTCTACTAACCTTAGGCAGTTCAAAAATCGTATTAACAAAATTTCTTTGGGATCATCATAGCAGCCGCGGTGTTCCGGCATTTAGGCTTCTGCCTGCGCGGCTGTTTCGATATAAAAAAAAAAAAAAATCTGGTCCTCGGTGATCTGGACTCCGACCAACCGTAATGAACGGCTCTTTCAAGGTGCAGTGCTGTGTTTTGGCAGTATTAAGCTGTACAAGATTATTGCGTTCCCAAGAAGCAGTGATAACCTCCTGGTCTAACGTCAGAGAGGAAGTCGTCGCGTCTTCTTTTTTCCAGCTCAGCGGCCGAGATCGGCTTGTCGCTCTGAATTCCCGCATGTAGAGTGCTGTCATCGGCAAAGCTGTGGATTTGGTTGATCGAACAGGAAAGCAGGTCGTTGATATGTAAGAGGAACGGTGTCGGAGCTAAGACAGATCCCTGGGGAACACCTGTATTGACGTTGTGGGATGAAGAGGAGAACCCGTCAATTACGACGGAAAAAAAGTCAGCCACCCTTCTGCAAAGCTTCTCTAGAAGGCCATGTGATGGAAGTTTGCATAAGAAGGCAGCTTGCCATAGCTGATCGAACGCTTTCGTGATATCAAGAGCAACGACATAAGCCTCACTATAAGACTGGATGAGTTTACTCCGCAATTGCGTGACGTAAGCTAAGAGGTCCCCTGTGGATCGCTAGTGCCGGAA
Source organism: Acanthoscelides obtectus (assembly GCA_963669975.1). NCBI lineage: Eukaryota > Metazoa > Arthropoda > Insecta > Coleoptera > Chrysomelidae > Acanthoscelides > Acanthoscelides obtectus. Next base: position 62,711,789 of record CAVLJG010000005.1, read on the forward strand.
ACCATACTGCCTGTCGCTAATCAAGGCTTGACGTTCGAGGTAGTCCAAAAGCTCGCGATTTATGTACCTCTCCATCACCTTACTTATAACAGAAAGCAGAGCTATAGCCCTGTAGCTGTAAGGGTCGGTCTTTGATGCTTTTTTGGGATGGGTTGGACATGAAAAAATTTCCAGTTTTCTGGGAAGATGCCGGATTCATATCTGGGAGAGGCGCGAAAGAACTGGAGCAAGCTCTTCAGTACAAAAGTGTTGAGATCTACAACCTTTATCTATCTATCTGTCTGTTTACATCGCCATCATCCAATAAATAAACACTACCTCCTGAATGTTTTATTCGTGAAACTTTCTTTTCTATAAAAAAGTATCCAATAGTTTTTGAAACAAACCTTGTTGGAATCGATATGTCGATATACCATGGCATCCTTAATTTTGCATCTCCCTGTGTTAGCATCATCCCCACCCAGTCATTAAACCGTCCAAATATCACCCAAACAAACCCCCTTGCACCCCCGCTTGCCTCGATTCCCTGCTTCAACCTACGAAACTTCGGTACCCGGCTCTGAACATTTCATCCTCGAAACTTTCCCAACAAATTTTAATGCTGGAAAAAGTTCGGCCGAACTTTCCGGCAGCTCGATTAACTCCCTGCAAGCGAATACAGGGCTCTCCCCGAGTACTGTCGAGTAGGACAGAGTACCGGGCGAGTCGAAAGGAAGTAAATTTTGGAAAATTTGATGGCCCGGAACGCGAAAAGAGGGCGAAAAACGCGGAATACGCGTTTGTGGGAGGCGCTTGGAGCAAGGAGCCGGTCGATTTCGAAGCCGGATTCGCGGAGCGTCCTCCAATGGGGGCAAACGGGGGCGGGCGGCACCGGCGCGAAAAAATACCGATTGACCCCTGGAGGACGGCTCAGGTGAGATATGCAAAAGGAGAGGGGATAGCATCATACTTTTCACTGGATCTCACTACAAACTTCCACGAATCGCAAATTTTCTCATGTTCCAATGTACCTACAACCTACGTTTGAGACCGTTGATTAACTTATTCAATCTGAAAATATGTACTACACTTCGGCTTCCAAAAAATTATCAGAATGAAATGAGATAACGTGGCAATACTTAGAAATCTACTTCAAAAGCGTTCGTGCCTCATGGATGGCGCTGTACCCAAGTATATGCTCATATAGTATATACGTCTACAACTATATAAGTGGTATTAAGTTCACACTATTTTTGTCTGTGTTACTAATAAAAGCATTCCTTTATATTGCTACTTTCTGACTCTACTGACATATGAGTCGTCACGGTAGTTTTTCATAGCACTTCAGTGATTATGTCAATCTCCAGGCGGAGCGACGTTATAGACAACTGAAAATATTTTTTTTTTTTCGTAAAGTGTAATACAAAATATAGAGCTGGCCGTGTACTGTTCCAAAATAAAGTTACAGAATTATTTCGTACAAGAAACTCCTTTATTATTAAAAAAAAAACAAAACATAACAAAAGCTGTGCCTTCTTCTGTTTTAACATATCGACGCTAGACCGCTTCTGCAGATAATAATCCAGCCAAATAAATCTCTTGTATATGCTTGACACCGAGACTACAAAACTGCGTTAAGACGTTCTGTCTTTGGAAATCATTTTCAAAATGCACCTGTACCTACACTAACAGTCTAATCCAGTCACCCTTGAAGGTACCTGTTTATTTCTGCAGTTAATATATTCTCCCTCTTTAACTGTGCTAGCTTTTATAGTGTTAAGTCTCCATTTTGTGCTACTTCTCACACGTTTCTTCCTCTTTTTTGTTAGTTTCGCTCAACTGAGGCTTGTGCTACATACTTCTGCTGGTATTTCCATGATCTGATGGAATATACTCACTTCAACTATCTTGGAAAGGTTCTGATTTACTACAGGTTCTGTTCTAAATCACTACTTGTTTTATCCATTATATCAAAAAGTCAAGAATCGAAACAACCAGAATACGTTTACACTTCAAACCAAGTTCGTCAGTTCCCTGTCAATATTCCATCAGGCTAAATAAAACTAGATGCACCACTACACATACACGTTCACGCAGCCGCGAAAACAGCCCCGTTTATGACTTGGAGCAAGAATTCTGACCCATTACAAGGATAACTCCTTGTATAGTTATCTATAGTTTGATTGTAGAACGAGGAGCTGTCTATTTTTTTACTCCAAACAAGACATCATGTCAAATAGACGAGAATCCGACCAAAAAGTGACTTTCTAAAGAAAATGGGGCTGACATCAGGGAAAAAATTGAGGAACCTTTGACATAAAATTAACTGCTCCAGATAGCAGATATGCAAGCTGCCAAACTTTAGTGTTGTTCTTATACACCTAATAATCAAAACCTAAAAGGTTTTTTGTATCAATCTTCTTTGTTTAAAAGTGTCTACCCGAATGTACAGTAAAATATATGGCATTCCTTTAAAACGATCAATTTTGATATGTGGATTAAAATTGGGGCACCCTGAATGATTGAGTATTTTAAAAATATGCCCTCAGGTCTAATTAGTAGCCCCCACATCGATGGGATGCATCTACCTTTCTCTTATAACCATTGTCTCTTAGCCAACAATCACTTATGACTTATTTGAGACTACATGGGTATATTATGACTATTCCTCAGTAGCTTCGATCACAACTTAGATATTCTTCATAACTACACCAAATATACTTAAAAAAAACTCCACAATAACCTCAATACCTCGAACTCATACACGTAGTCGCCTGCGTACGTGGCGCAGACAAACTTCTGAACATTAAAGTACACAGCAAACTTCCAAGGATCTGTTCGTAACACGTGAGTTGTGGAGCCGACAGGTATAAGTGTACCAGGTGACAAAAAACATTCTAGTTTCTCTTTTTTAACTGAATTTTTGTAACTGGTATGTTATACACACATTTTTTACTTTCAACCGATAAACGCAAAAGATATTTTGGTCGCGAAAAGCTTCGAATTTCGGATTACTTGTTTGTGATGCTGTGTGATGTTATCAGCACAAAAATCCATCTCATTCATTTCCATCTGCCTGTGACTGGTCTGTCTGTTGACGTTGTTGTAACATCGCTTGCGCAGACTTTGGAGATTTGTTGAGCAGTTTTTTGTAGATTTTTGAAAATCGATGCAGTCAGGGTGAAGCTATGAGCAAAAGCAAAAAGGTTTCCAATGATTCTCTAACATAGCTTTTGTGTGTTCTACGATTTTATAATTTATTAACTTATTATTATTTATTTTAAACCTTATTCGATATTTTGATTCTCTTATTGTGCTACGTATCTAAACTCTAGAAAACTTCACGCTTTTCTTTTACAAAAGCTTCTTGTGATCAAAATAGGAATTTATTGGCGACCTCTAATACGACCTAGATAATTACAAGAGACCTTTTTTGGACAACAAATTCATAAATAGGAATCCATTTTTATGCATGAAGTCAGGTGGTCATAAGTGCTCAAAGTAGCAGGTCAAGCTGAAACGTCTGCAAGATACATTACTGCTCTGGAAACTTGACAACCACGCATTATTCGAAAAAAAAGTTCATGCAGGAGTTTTAGAAAATTAAAAAAGCCGTTTATTGTTTTTTTCAGCTATGACCTAGATAATAACCTAAGAGGAAATCCGAAGATCATCATATATTCAGATAGTAAAAATCACTATTTATCACATATATAAGATCGGCACGGGTATCATGTAAAAAACCTATAAAACGTAAAAAAACCTATAGGATGTCAACTTGAAGACTAGGTAGTTTTTAGGGCGCAAACAGTCATTCCACGTTTGCTCACTAGGATCGTTATGAACGTCCATCTATAGAGGAGTCACTCAACTAAACTACACGCATTATTGGTTGCATAGTTTTGTGAGGCTGACTGATTCGTGTCTGTAGTTTTTATCTCTGAGAAGAAAGTTGGTTGAATAGCAAGATCGCGTCTGGATGATTATGTGTATTGGTCTGCATGTGTATAAAATCAGTGATATTTGCTGTGTGAGAAAATCATTACTGAATACGCTGACATTGAAGTATATCTATTGGGCTGTGCCCGACGGGTTATTTTTATGTTTTGCTTTCTGAAGAGAGGTTATGTTCAAAGTTATAAATTACAAAAAACTGAGGAGAATTACGGGAAATCATCACCGCGCCCGCGTTGTATGTAATTACTGTTAGCATGTATATGGCTTGTAATTCGACAATGTACAGTCAATATAATTATTTCTTATCCCTCTCATTTTTGAAATTCGGCAAATTTGTATTGTAATTTCCAGAATGGATAAGAAAAAGTGGATGCGCAACTAATTTCTAGCTTTGAATCTCAATTAAGTGTATTTCAGACAAGAACCCAATGTAATTATCATCAACACGTACAACTTACAGCTTAGATCTCCAGTAATGCCATCTTGGAAGCAGATTTTATATCACATCAGAGCCAAACATTGATAACAAGCCTCATGACGTTTAGGCAACACGTACAACTACATAAGTGCTAAGTTAACATCTTGTAGAAAAACCTTAATACTGTCAGAAAAACAGCATAATGCCAAAAAAAATCGGCATAATGTCACGTTCCAAGATACGTGATACCCGTGCCGCCCGGGTATCATGTAAAAAACCTTCAAAACGTCAAAAAAAAAACCTATAAGACGTCAACTTGCAGACTAGGTAGTTTTTTAGTGCGCAAGCAGTCATTCCACGTTAGCTTACTAGGATCGTTGTGAACATCCATCTATGGAGGAATCACTCAACTAAGCTACATGCATTATTGGTTGCATACTTTTGTGAGGCTGAGTGATCCGTGTCTGTAGTTTTTATCTCTGAGAAGAAAGTTGGTTGAGTAGCAAGATCGCATCTGGATGATTATGTGTATTGATCTGCATGTGTATAACATCAGTGATATTTGCTGTGTGAGAAAATCATTACTGAATGTGCTGAATAAGACGGGTTATTTATAAGTTGTGCTTTCTGAAGAGAGGTTATCTTCAAAGTTATAAATTACGAAAAACTGAGGAGAATTACGGGAAATCATCACCGTCATGTCATTATAAATAACCTACTTGATGAGTACCGGTTTCATTATCGAGCTTCAGGTTTTAGGGAGTTTGGCCATTTCTTTATGGCCACACAACTTCTTAACCACTCTTAATAGTTTTCTGAAATATTGTATGCCTACTCAGTTTATGCTATCAAATCGACTACGATACAAACAGGGAAATAAATACAGGTCCGGGCTAGTTCCAATTTGAGAAAACCGTTTTACCCAAAAACAACACATTTCTATTGGAATTTCCGAATTTTCGCTTACATAATTTTAAACAGAACATAAATTTTATTCTTATGATCTACCTTGGTTATTTGAGTAGACGATATTGTATGAGCTGGAGATACTGATTTTGTTCATTTTCTGTTTACTGTTTAAGACTATATACGCTCATCTAGATGAATATGAACATACTTTCAGGTCCATATTAAGGGCTAAAGATTGGCGGTTGCATATTCACATATTGAAGAAACTGGCATCGATCAAGTCTCTCGAATTTACATACTCAGCCAGAATATCACAGATAGTGTAAACAGCTACATTGGCTTCGTGCCCATCTAAATGACGTGTGATTGAATGAAGCAAGGACGACTGTTTGATTTTGCGTATTTTTTCCTGTTTGTATAACAATCGATTCAATAGGATGCGTGCCAAGTTTCAAATAAAATAAAATTCACAGGGTGTTTTATCAACTTTGAGCTTTTCCTTATGGCCTTACAACTTTACAGTTTGTCAACTTTGAATGAGTCCAGACCTGTTTTTCTTTTCTTGGTAACTTCATAATCGATTCGATAAGTTAGGCCAAGTTCGCACACTTAGCCTAAGAAAATTGTAAAGTTTTGAGGTGATAAGGAAATGGTCAAAGTTGATATGTACATTCGAGAGACTCACAATGAAAATTTCCTGAATATGTGAATACGCATCCGCCAACCTTCGGTTCTTAATTCGGACCTGAAATTATATTTTTATTGGTCTAGATCGAGTGGCTAATCGATAAGATGACCTTCTTCCAAATCTAACACTGACGTGGCGCATAGTAATGAGTCGTTGCCGCTGAGTACATACTTAAAGAAATGCGAGATACCTTAGTAGTAGACTCAGCTTTATAAGGAGTTGATGTCTTCACGAAATGGCCGAATTTATGCCTATCTATCAGCCTACGAAGGTGTTTAAAGATCGTAGGGAATCAAGGGAAGTAGACTATCGGGCCTTATATCGGTTTAGTAAAGTTAAAATAAGTAAGTTAAATGCTTATTTTCTTGGAGAGACAGAAGAATATAGGGACGGTACTTTGAGCAATATAGAAAGAATGAGGGTTTTTTTACGATATGTGAGGATTTCAAATTGGCATAGGAGAAGATATTGGTGTCCATCAATCTACGGTATCCCGAACCGTTACCAACGTTATAACACGCATTGTGCAGAACTCGAATATTTGGGTTAGATTCCCAACCTCATGTGAAGATCTACACAATGCTAAGAATAAGTGGCAAGAAAAGTTCAATTTTCCTTCAGCTATTGGTGCTATCGGCTGCACCCATATACCTATTCTGAAGCCGTTTATTCATGCAGGCGAATATGTGAACAGAAAGAACTTTGATAGTATAAATGTACAAGCAACGTGCAACTCAAACGAAGAGTTCACAAGTTTGGATGTTTCTTGGCCAGGATCTGTACACGACTCTCAGATATGGGAGAATTCTGATATATACAACGTTATGAAATGGAATAGGGCTAGTGCTGTGTTATTGGGAGACTGGGTATGGTATAGCGTCTTGGCTCATGACTCCTTTTAGGATTGCAGAAACAGCAGAACAAAGATCACACAATCGGCTGTTTACGAGAGAGCGAGTTATAATAGAGAGATGTTTCGTTCAACTAAAACAGCGTTTTCCCATTCTACATAACAAAATATGCGTCGATACAGAAAAAGTGCCCTCCCTTGTCATGAGTTGTTTTATCTTGCATAATGTGGCTAAGCACCTTAATGATGAAGATTTTGCTGTTGATATACCGGGAGATGGCGAACAAGAAGAAATCCATAACCAACATACTGCCGACTATGCAGATGGAGTGATACGTCAGAGAGGTCAATTTAGAAGAGATGCAATGTCAAGAATTATTCATGGCTTTCGGGTCTAAGTAAGTATCTAGCATGATCCAAATTTAAAAATTATGTATATATACGTTGAAGAACGATGTTTAATTACTCATAACAAAATTAATAACACTTTCAAAATGGTAAGTTAAGAGAAAGTCCTTAAAATTAATAAAAAATTACATTTATGAAACATGAAGTATTTCTGTCAGTTCTGTCCTGGAAATAGGCTCATGAAAATTGGATTTCCAGTTTCTGCACTTTCATTTAAAGTTGATAAATTTGGATCAGATTCATTAATATTTTTCTTGTGAGGTAGCAGTTCCTTAGCTACCCGAAACACTTGTAGTTGTTCAAGTAAAACGAGACGTTGGAGCTTTGTTATTGATAAATCTCGTGTTTCATCGGTTTCCACTAATCCTCGTTTTCCTTTTTTTTAGAAGGCTCCTTACTGGGTCCGGCTTTCATTGTGGTAGCTTTCAGTACTGGTCCTGCACTTCCAGATGCTTCTTCGGTGATTGTTTCTTCTTCAGCACGGGCTGTTGGAGTATAATCAACGCTTTTTTTGTGGCAACCTGCCACAACAGCACCTAAACTTTAAAATATATGCTATTTATATTTATTGACATGTATATATATTATACTCAATCACATCTTATACCTACTGTATGGAAAAACAAAAAAATACAACTAACATTGCAATCGAGCAATACTAGGATTTGATTCTCCTTGTAGAAAATTGAACAGTTCTTGTTCCCATCCTTTCAATTTTATTGGTTTGTTTCCGGTATGATTTCTGTCTTTCTTTGCTTTTAATCTGGTTTTTATGTTTTGAGTATTCTTCCAAATCTGCCCTTCATTATATTTAACTCCTAATTCGGCTTCTACCTTTTCTTTTATTTCTTCAACCGCCTTACGTCGTTTATTTTTGATTTCCGGGATGTTAGATTTTTCCAACAAAACAGGATACTGTTTAATTATATCAACAAATACTGTTTGATTTTCAGATGAATGGTCTTCAGAATAGGTTGACATCATGTAAATGAACAAATAATTATCGACCTAAACACCACCGACACAAACGTTTACCGGTATACAGTAGTAACTGCTCGCAATAGAGAAATTGCCAATTCGGCGAGACAACAAAATACAAGTCGGAACTCGAAAACCAGAGTGCCTACTCAAGTATTTCAATGGGTGATATGCATAAAGGTGAGTGGGTTCTCAGAAGTAGCGACTCCATATTGTAGCGAGTAACTACTCCTGTTACGGAGAGCCTACTCAGTTTTGATATGCCTAAAATATTTATCGAGAAACGGAGAGGCTACTCAAGTTCTAATGAAATACTTGAGTAGGCACTCTGGTTTTCGAGTTCTGACTTGTATTTTGTTGTCTCGCCGAATTGGCAATTTCTCTATTGTGAGCAGTTACTACTGTATACTGGTAAACGTTTGTGTCGGTGGTGTTTAGGTCGATTATTATTTGTTCATTCACATGATGTCAACCTATTCTGAAGACCATTCATCTCAACATCAAACAGTATTTGTTAATATAATTAAACATCCCGGAAATCAAAAATAAACGCCGTAAGGCAGTTGAAGAAATAAAAGAAAAGGTAGAAGCAGAATTAGGAGTTAAATATAATGAAGGAGATTCAAAACATAAAACTGGTTACTTATTAAACTTACTTATTTTAACTTTACTAAACCGATATAAGGCCCGATAGTCTACTTTCATTGATTTCCTACGATCTTTAAACACCTTCGTAGGCTGATAAATAGGCATAAATTCGGCCATTTCGTGAATACATCCATTTCTTATAAAGCTGAGTCTACTACTAAGGTATCTCGCATTTCTTTAAGTATATACTCAGCGGTCGGAGTGGACGCTCGCTTTTATGCATATAAAAATTAAAGTCGGCACTCAAGGAGCGAGTACAGCCTCACGGAAAGAGTAGAAACTTATGAGTGTGAGTTTCTACTTACAACTTTATGCATATCAAATGGAGTGGCTACTTTAAAAATGCGAGTCAAAAGTAGCGACTCGCTTTTATGCATATCACCCATTAGCACTTGAGTAGCCTCTCCGTTTCTCGATAAATATTTTATGCATATCAAAACCGAGTCGGCTCTCCCTAACAGGAGTAGTTACTCGCTACAATATGGAGTCGCTACTTCTGAGAACCCACTCACCTTTATGCATATCACTCATTATCTGCGGTTCTTACAAAAACGTCTGCTCACATAACAAAAATACCCTGACACGCAAAATTAACCGAACAAACAAAATTTTGGTCAAATTAAATTTTAAATAACTTTTTAACCTTTGCATCAATTTCGTTAATTGTTTCAAGTTGTAATCAAATTCATTGTCATCATTATCGACTGTCGGTCTTGCAAAAAAATTAGAAATGTTTGTTGTTATACAGGGTGTAACTAAGAGGTGCATTTTCCCTTAAATGTCTGAACACCCTGTGGAAACATTGGGTTACTGAATAATGTGTCTTCGTATGAGAATTTTAAGCCTCGACTTTTTTCAACAGTCATTTTTTTATTCATGTCAATATCTCAATTCTTGAAGAATATATGGTGTTTTAAAGAAAATCATAGCCATAAACAAGAAGGAATTGTTTCAAGCAGGCTTTGCCGGGTGAGAAATTATTTCAAGTAGGCTATGTCTGTTAGCATTTTCATGGAATGTCAAAAATGACACCGGAACAACTAGCGCGAGCTGCAGCTTTACAAGATGGTGGTCGTCCTATTCGGTATATAGCAGAAAGGCTTACCGTTCCATGCAGTACGGTATTCGATGCGATATAAGATTTAGAGAAACTGGTTCTTACTCAAGAAGACTGGGCAGGGAAGACGGAAAGCAACAAAAGCAGTTGAAGATCGGTTTCTAAGACCTCAAGGTCTTCGAAAAAGGACAGTTCCTGCTACAGATTTGACTAGAAAATTGTATAATGTTCATAGTACCATACTTTCACCTGATACCGTACGCCGAAGGTTGAGAGAAGGAAACCTATCATCTTGTGTATCTGCTACAGGTCCTCTATTGGATGTAGGTCATCGAAGGCAGCGCTTGGTATTTTCTCGAACTCGCGCAGATTGGGATATGGACGACTGGAAAAACGTTCTTTTTACAGACGAGTCTTGTTTTACGAGATATTCACCTGATGGTCGCCAAAAAGTGTGGAGAAGGCGTGGAGAACGCTATGCTCAAAGTTGTTTCGCACCTAGAGTGCAATTTGGTGGTGAAAGGGTGATGGTGTCGGGCGGTATTTCTTTGGAATCCCGCACAGATCTTGTTTCGCTACGAGGAGGACACCCTAGTGCGGACAGGTACACTTGAGAGTGTTTGGAAGAACATGTGGTTCCTCATATGTTCTATATAGGAGAAAATTGTCTCCTAATGCAAGATAATGCTTGGTCGCATATAGCCAGAATGACTAGGCAATATCTCAACGATGTTAGAATTCAAGTACTAGACTGGCCGCCAAGGAGTCTGGATCTCAACCCTATTGAGCACATGTGGGATACATTAGGGAAAAGGCTTAGGCAGAACTATCAAGAATTTCAAACTGTGGCTGCGTTGGAACAGGCGCTGGTAAACGAGCCGTATTCATAAAACAAAGGATATCCTTGTACTTGCAAATTTTGAAGGAAATCCTCCAGATGGCATTTATAATAATTTGAAGTAAATGCTTTTGGTTTTTGAATATAAGCATATCGTTCTAAGCAGTGACATAAGTAAAAGGATATTCATAATCTTCACCTTATACTTGGCATAGGAAGCATATCCTTAAAAAGTTCTGAGTGTGTTCAGTGGCAGACTCAACTTCGTAACGAAAGGTGGTCAAACGATGATGGCGGAAATTGGGGCTTTTAGGGATGTTAAAACGTACAAACCTCGTTTACCTTCACTTGGTCGTGACTTCCAAAAATTATATGGGTTCGACGAAGCAAATGTACAATGGCTTGCGGACAGATTTTTAGTTGAGAATGAGGAAACTCGAGGAGGAGCACTTTCATGTATTCATAAAATGAAGATATGTCTACGCTATCTCGGTGACCCTGGATATCAACATGGTATTGATCACGAACTTGGTGTTAGCCAAGCAACGGTATCTTGGACTGTGGATAGAGTTGTGATTAGCATAGTTGCACAGTTGAACGTATGGATCAAGTTTCCAACTACCAACCATGAACTGATGGAGGCCAAGCGGATATGGCAAAGCGTGTATAAATTTCCGACAGCAATTGGTGTAATTGATTGTACATATATAGGAATCCTGAAACCAAATCGCCATGGAGATAAGTATATCAACCGAAAAGCGAAACCTACTTTAAATGTGCAAGCCACTTGTGATGCCAAAGAGATGTTCACAGGTGTTGATGTCAGTTGGCCTGGATCAGTGCATGATTCCAGAATATGGAGAAATTCACAGACTAGATCACAACTAATAAATAAAGCAAATGTTATACTACTTGGCGATGACGATTATAGTATTGAGCCATGCCTTATGACTCCCTTCAGAAATCCTACTCCAGGTGCAGAAATAAATTATAATAAGCTTTTAAAACAAGAAAGAGTAATAATTGAACGCTGTTTCGGCCAACTGAAACGCCGGTTTCCTATCCTACAGTATGTTTGGCGCGTAAAGTTGGAAAATGAGCCGAAAATAATTATTTCTTGTATTGTACTCCATAATGTTGCGAAGAGATTGGGCGATCCTGACTTTGAGTTAGTTGAACAAGACTCAGATGAAGATGAAGGAAATCATGAAAATGACGAACTTCCTCTCCGCCAACTAGGGCAACAAATAAGAAGAATCTTGATTATGATAATAAATAGTTTTACTGATTAAAGTGTATTTATAAGTTATAATAAGTTTTATTTTCTTGAGCATCATATGTTACAGGTGGCTTCTGGCTCTGCATCATTTCTAATTTCATTTTATAACACTCTTGTTGTAAAATACTTGTTTGGTACTGCTGTCATAGCACTAGACGTTGTAGTTCTTTTGTAGTTAAGCCTTTCGTTTCCTCAGCTTCGTATTTCTCTGTTGCTAATTTTCTTTTTTGTCGCAATGTCTTCTGAATTGCTTGCGCTGTAATACTAACTGTTTGCTCACTGCGCTCGGTCTATAGTTCACTTCCTTCTTCTTGAACACTACCAACCTGAATGGCACCTCTAATTTTCCCAATTGTAGGATTACAGTCACCTTCCATAGCTTTCAGCAACTTTCTTTCCCAATCAAACAATTTAATTGCTTTATTACCAGTTTTTTTTTAGATCTGTTTTTTTCTTCAATCTTGATTTCATGTTGTTGATTTTTTTTAATAAGCCTTTAGTATCTAATGGGTTACCGAATGTTGATTCGTATTTTGTCAACTTCTTCTTCAAGGCATGGTCCTTTCTCATTTTTATTTTTGGAACTCGTGACTTTTGCAAAATAATGTGAGTAATGGGAATTTCATCTGCGATGAACTGCAGGTCGTTGCCATTGTTTTCTATAGTTTCCTCATCACTTGAGGATGACATGCTTATTAATTTGATAGAAAACTGTATCCAGTAAAAATACGGAACGGTCTGTGTAAGCTCTGGAGTACAACTGTCAGTGATGCTGAGTGAACGAACTCCCACGTCAACTACCTTTTTCTCCGAAGCAATACCTTATACTTTTACCTTATGCTTCCGACGATATGCTTCTCTTTTATGAATACGGCTCACTAGCTGGCTTAATTCAGTCTATGCCAGAGAGTATGAGAGTTGTTATTCAAGCCCGGGGAGGAAATACCCGTTTTTGATAACAGTTTGTAATTACCAATGACGACACTATAATTTTTTAAGTTAAATTGTTTATGGTTATGACTCGCATAGTTTTCTTACCAATGTCGTCACTGTTATTTTTTAAATTAAATTGTTTGTGTCTATGATTCGCATGACTTTCTTCAAAACATCATATATTCTTCAATAACTGAGATATTGACATGAGTCAAAAAAAGAACTGTTGAGCAGAGTTGAGAAGAATGAGGCTTAATATTCTCATATGTTTCCACAGGGTGTTCAGAAATTTAAGGCAAAATGCACCTCTTAGTTACACCCTGTATAACAACAAACATTTTCAGTTTTTTTGCAAGATCGAGTCGATAATGATGACATTGAAATTACCTACAACTTGACGAACAAGGTAACAAAATTGAAGCAAATGTTAAAAATTTATTTAAAATTTAATTTGAACAAGATTTTGTTTGTCCGGTTAATTTTGCGTGCCAGGGTATATCAGTGGAATGTGCTCTTTCCAAATATGTGAACGAAATTCGGAAATACGTTTCGGCTAAAACGCTTTTATCAAATTTTAACCATCCCGGATCTGTGTTTCTTTTTCTCTACTTATCATAGTCGACCCGATAACATAAGCTGAGTACGCATACAAGTTTAAAAAAGTTTAATGAGTGGGTAAAAGGTTGTGAGCTCATAAGAAATGGCCAAGATCGGTAAATTCCATGAATATCGGTTATAAGATGCTAAAGACCGATCAAAAATTATTGTTTCTAATCACCACAGTCGACGATTAAATTATCTTTCTCACCCTTCTGTATGAATGATATGGAGCGACAAGGTGAGATACGCGGTGAAGCGTCGGCGGGCGACAGCAACAGCATGTCCGTAATAATCTGCGACAGCTGTGCAGCCGTGACCAGAAAACATTCTCAGCTTCAGCAAGTTACATTTGCCGTCACCCATCGCATCGCCTCAAGCCTGGATGAAATCATGGCGAAGATTAGCTGCGTAGTATCAGTGTCGTCATGTAATCAACGGCATGCCATTGCCTGGATTATGTTATGTCACCCTCCAACGCACTCATAGCCTGGGTAGTCGATTACTTGATGCTGATATGATCATAATGATTTTAGTACAAAAACTAAAATTATAAACATTACATCGACTTTACCTGTGAGTTAATCAAATTAGTTCAAAATTTGGGCGCCGTATTAATACAGAATATTCCTTAATAAGATGCTAATATTTCAGCATCAATTTCCCAGATAATTTTATAAAGAGAAATTGACGTGAACGTATGTCCGCAATGGCAATTTTTTACTACAGGGTGTTGAATTTTTAAGAAAGAGATCAGTTTAATATTATTTTCAATGATATAGTAGCATACTGAGGGTACACAATGACATTTTTTACAGTGAAAAGTTATTCCATTGCGCCACTGGTGCCCAGTGTCAGCTAAAAGTAATCCACGCAAAACCATTCTAGCGGCTTCTTTGGAGTCAAGTAGATGGACTCACACACAACTACCTTCCTTATACCACGAAAACCTAAAATGAACATTCAAACCATTTCCTACTGATTCCACCAATTTTCTTATAACATATTTACCATAAATTCATGTGAAATAGTATTAGCTGAATTTAAAAAAAAAGCACTCAAGACATGTGTAAAAGGCTATATTGCTTAGATAAAAGAGTTCAACCTTCTGCTGTTATTTTTTCTCTAAGGCTACAAAAAGATTAGAAAGTTGAGAAATTGCAGGAGAAAGTTTGTATTTTTTCCAAATTGAGAGTCGGAAAATACGCCAAAGAAAATTTAAAAATATATTGATATTTTTTCGTACTTTTGCTCAACTCCGCCGCCACTGAACCAATTTCCAACACGGAAAACCGTTATTCACTATATCTCCACGACTCTATATTTCACCAAAATCAATACGGTTGGTCCTGGAATTGCGCGGTTACAAAAGCACCAACAACCATACATACCGATATACTTTCAGACAGTCGTCCATAAATGAGTGAAGTGAATCTTTGTAACATAAAACATTAAAAAACCTATTATCTGAGATACGACATACTTAACCTTAAGCGTCAAAATTAAAAATTTGTTATCTGTCCAATAAATGCAAATGCCTGGTGAAAATAAATCCGTATGAGATGCACGAAGTGGTATACAGTCATGTCAACATACACACACACCGTAAAACATTGAAGCAAGATAATTTAGTAGCAGTTACGCGCGGCATATTGATGTCATGAGGTCGTTCGGAAGACAAATCACTGAATAATGTGTAAGCCTTTACGCCCCTAGAACCATCACTTTACGAGGATTTTATGGCTGCTCGTTTCATGATGTCTCCCCAGATAATTCGAAAGCTAAACCTAACGATGGAGGTTTACGATATGAATTTGTCTATTCAATCGGTATTTTACATTTAGACCGGTATTTGTACATGTCATACAGGACAATCGTAAGTTTTTTTTAGTTTTCATATTAACACGTTCACGACGACGTAGTCACCGGTGGTACATCGCTTATCTTGTCAAAAATCGTCATTGGACACCGGTGGTACACTGCCAATTGATTATTTCACGCGCTACCAATCCTTACGGCTTATAGTAAGGAATTGTATATTCGGCATACGGCTATAGATATAGTAAATACAAACTAGTGCGCCACCGATGCCGCATTTGGCTATAATTGTGAATTTTATATGACATTTAGAGGTATAAAAACCCACGATTTTCATAAGATTTTATTTCTAAAACACACTGTAACAACCATATCAAGTAACTAAACTAAGTAATTGGTTAAAATAATTAGTGAAAAATAACGCAAAAATATTTTTTCTAACAATGGAAGTAAGCACTTACATGCTTAGGTTTATTTCTAGCCTCTTTGACACCGCTTGGTTAGCGCGTCGAGCTATCAACCCGGGACACGCGGGTTCGAATCTCCGCCTCAGAAGTTAATTTCATGCCAAGCATGTTGTGTTGTTTATATCACGCACGTGGGTGCAATATTTACGATATTTTATTTAATAACCAGTTACCAGTAGATGGTTTGTGTAGTAGTACAATGTTGGTACTCCGGGAAGTGGTAAGTGTTAACCCGCCACGCTTCGGCTCCTCACCAGTATTACTATTACTCGTATTACGCTATTACACTACATGTTAACTATCTTAAGACATTGGTAATGAAGGTCAAGACAAAGGATCCGACTAGTAGTAAACATAAATTTAGTAAGGATCTGCTGTAGATAATGCACTTTTTGACAAACAAATACTATTTATTTCTAGATATTTTCGGAAAGCCGATTTTATAAATAAGACGTTCACTATTAAATTTTTTGTTTCTACGTGGGATTATAAGCACATTCAATGTATTTAATCCTATACCTTTATCTAACCGTCTTTGACATATCTCAAATTTTGTGTAAAAACACAAATTCTGGCTATGCTTATTAATAATCATCATTTTTCTTCTGCAATAGTATCTTTGTCACTCATTTTTTAACGGTTTCCTTATAGGACCAGTACTGGCCTTATTCGATATTTAGGTAAACAATAATAATGAGCGGTCCAAAGTAGAGAACGAAGATTTCTCAAAAAGTCATTTTTTCATATTTGAAAATCCTATTTTTTATGATTTTATCGTATTGAACATAAAGATAGTTTTGCATAAGATTACGAGGTATGTCTTTTAAGTTTTGCATATAGAAACATAGTAGGCCACGCGGATCGAACGTCAGTACTGAATCTTTTAACCTCACTCTTTAGTAAACTTAAATTCAAAGTTTCACAGCAATACGTGCAGTGTTCTCACTACAGTGAATTTTCAAGTGTCACCAAGTCATTAGAAAAATGGAACTCAACCGAGAACATTTTCGCGCCATAATTTATTACAACTTTCAGAGACAATTATCGCAACAAGAATGCCTTGCTGAGTTACGGTCTGTTTTCGGCAACGAAGCACCACATCAGTCGACAATTTCGCGTTGGTATGGAGAATGGGAAATACCCCACCTGTTGACTGAAGAGCAGAAAGCAGCCAGGGTTAATTGCTGTCAAAAAACGATTGACCGTTTCAATTCCGGAAACTCAAAAAATGTGTACAGCATTATTAGTGGTGATGAATCGTGGATTTACTGTTATGAACCAGAAAATAAACGACAGTCAGCTGTTTGGGTGTTCCAAGGTGAAGAAAAGCCAACAGAAGCCATCCGTTCTCGAAGTGTTTCGAAAAAGATGGTCGCGACATTTGTGTCAAAAGCGGGTCATATTGCAACAATTCCTCTTAATAAGCAAAGAACTGTTACTGCGGATTGGTATACCACCCCGAAGAAAGAATCATCCTCCACCAAGACAATGCAAGCTCGCACACAACCAATTACCATTTAGTCATATTAATAAACGGCAGCACATGAAATATGCGTGGATCTATTTGAACAAATTCGCCTTATTCAACTTACCTGGATATTTGGATATTTGCTCTGGAGCAAACGGTTACTATTACTACAGCTGGATATCTGAATAGCGGTGAAGTTGGTGTAGATCTACTAAGGTTGTGAAAGCTCCCTTTACTATCACTACGATGTTCCGTCCATGTAGTGCTCGCGGCACATTTGAGTATTGTGGTTTCAGATACACTCACGTGACACAAGTACAATAGCGCTTTACGATCTGTGCATATCAATATGTCATATCGGCGACATTTACGCCACACCCCCTTGCCTAGCTTAAACAATTTTCAGCTTTCTGAATTCAGTGACTAACTAATGAAATTTAATTTCTATTTTAAGCCGTGGCTCATCCAGGAAATATTTTAGCGCACCCAAAAACCATCATAATCTTGTAGAAGATACGTAGCGGACGTCTGAACTCTTTCGTCTCAGGTCCATTACTCTGTGGCCAGTGGGCTGATTATGAAAACCTAAGGTTTTCCAATCTTAACGTATTACTAACAGTGAGTAAAGATTTCACCAGAATATGACCGTATTTTCAAGGCTATAAGGAGGTCACATTGTACAGGGACAGATGCAGACGTCAGACAAACAAATAGAGAGGCGTAAATGATTTTTCGTCATAGGGCATCCAAAAATTGTCTTGAATTGAAGGTTTTTCACTATAACATCACTCGTAGCTTTTTGAACAAATAATCAAAATTATTAAGCTGGTTAATTTTTAATCTAGGGAACATGCACGTTTTGTGCCAAAGCTACCTAATATAAATGGATATCTAAATTAATCATTAGATAGGCAGAAAAGAAAATTGTAAATAAAATAATCGTGAAACCTATTGCATCTTGTTGACCAATCAGAATAATGTCTCATAAGAAGGAACTCATTTTTCGTCCGGATATTTGGACAGTATGTTCATCGATACTGATGTACCTAATTTTCAAAATCCCAAATCTCATGGATACTCTCCATAATGGAATTGCTTCCATCAAAGTGTACAAACCTCTTAAAGCTTCCTCCAACTTTCAGCCCTTCATAAGTAATTTCGGCCCTGCATGTATATCCGAGATTAGACGCCCGGCACTCCAGATCTCCAGGAAATCCCTGGGATAGACTTGTCGTGACTCACCGGCACGTGAATTCTTTCTTAATGGAGAAATTATAACTTGCTATTGGGATCAAGACTCCATTAACGTGTATGAACTTTGATGCAAGCGATTTTTTGCCGCAACTTTTACTTGTGCAATGTTTTGTGGAGCCGTCATTTTATGGAATCAGTATGGTAGTTTTGTTGCAACCCGTCGAAGAGCGATTCTGGAACGATCACGCGCTTGTGCAACCAGAGCAAAGTGTTCCGACCCTGTTTGATATCATAACAGGACTATTCTATGTTTTGTTCCAATTAGCTTTAGAGTCGTCATTGAACAGTTCTGAATTCGGCGTATAAAAGCATATCAAACGATGAACGAACGATTTTGGTAAGTTACCAGGACTCAAGGTGGAAACAAATATGTTTTGAGAAACATGCCCCATTTCCTTTTTATATATATATCGTAGCAACCTCACAGGCAGAAGCCTAAATGCCGGAACACCGCGGCTGCTATGATGATCCCAAAGAAATTTTGTTAATACGATTTTTGAACTGCCTAAGGTTAGTAGAACTGGGAAAAGCTTCCTCTTGTAGATTGTTCCTCAATATCGACACCCTCGGGACAAAAGAGCGGTCGTATCGGCCAGTTCTGGATGTACGAAGTTCAAGACGGTTAGGATGGGACGCCAAAGTCAGGCGGGTCTGTCTGGCAGGCACATAGCGCGGCGGCATTATGGAAGAGAGCTCCGAGGAGCAAAGCCCGTTGGTGTAGCGGTAGAAGAGATCTAGATCGCCGCCGGCCCACCGGTGCGAAAGGGTCCCGAGACCGTCTGTTAGAGAAGAGACATCGATCAGTCGGACCGCCCCCCTCTGGACAGCATCGAGCATCGATAATGTAGGCAGCACCCCAAACGGGTGAGCAATACTCGAGGCTAGGCCTTATGTGGGCCTGGTATAGAGTGAGAAGGTCATGCGGAAAGAAGTACTTCTTAGCCCTAAACAAATAGCCTAGCTTTTTCCCAGCAGCTGCAGCTATTGACGAGATGTGTTCGTGCCAGATCATGTCCTCGGTGATCTGGACTCCGACCAGACGAAATGAATGGCCCTTTGGCAGAACTCGGTCATCCATCGAAACCGGATGAGCGCTAGGACGCTTTTTGTTCGTCAAAGTACATTACTGTGTTTTGGAAGCATTGAACTGTACAAGATTGTTGCGTCCCCAAGCAGTGATAGCCTCCAGGTCTCTTGTCGGAGAGGAAGTCGTCGCTAGTCTTCTTTTTTCCAGCTCAGCGGCAGAGATCAGCTTGTCACTCTGAATTCCTGAACCTGTCGATTGGGTTGATCGTGCAGGAAAGGAGGTCATTGTTATGTAAGAGCAACAGTGTCGAAGCCACCGATCCCTGGGGAACACCCGCGTTGATTTGTGGGATGAAGAGGAGAACCCGTCAATTACGATTTCTTGCGGCCATAGATAAAGTCAGCCACCCATCTGCAAAGCTTTTCTGGGAGGCCATAGGATGGAAGTTTGCTTAAGAGGGCAGTATGCCACAGCTGATCGAACGCTTTCGTGATGTCAAGAGCAACGACATGAGACTCACCATAAGACTGGATGAGTTTACTCCACAATTGCGTGACGTAAGCTGGGAGGTCCCCTGTGGATCGTTGGTGCCGGAAACAATACTGCCTGTCGCTAATCAAGCTGTCACGTTCAAGGTAGTCCAGAAGTTCGCGATTTATGCACCTCTCTATCACCTTACTTATAACAGAAAGCAGAGCTATAGGCCTGTAGTTGTAAGGGTCGTTCTTAGATCCTTTTTTTTTTTGGGATGGGTTGGACATGAGCAAATTTCCAGTTTTCTGGGAAGGTGCCGGATTTATATATCTGGAAGAGACTCGAAAGAACTGGAGCAAGCTCCGCTGCACAGCTCTTTAGTACAATGGCAGGAATCAAGTCTGGACCACAAGCTTTGTTGATGTCGAGCGACAAGAGTACTCGTCTTACGGTCTTATGCCTGAATGTTACCTCCCGCATAGTGTAGGGACATCCATGGTGGAGTTGGCAGCAAAGATCTTGGCTAGCACTTCCGCACTTGGCCGTTGAGTCGAATAACATAGTTACATCCTGACACGTAACTGGTGGAAGGCTACTGTGTGAGAAATTATTTTCATTCTGCTTGGCCGGCGTCCAGAAAGACCGGCTGCCATTGCGCTGCGACTCTACCCTCTGCCTAACTTTTATATCGTGCTGATTTTTGGCATTGCGAACCGCTTCGTTATCGTTGATTCTGGACTCGACGTCAGCTTGTCTGTTCTCTACAGTGGCATCTCTCCAAGGAAAGCTAGAGAAGAAGTCTCTGAGCACCTCCCCTCGGCATATTCGTAATGCGAAGTTTAGCGGCCTGTACGAGTTTCTGCTGCCACAGCGGGTTCTGACCGAAACCTAACCTCCACTACACCGTGGTCTGAGTTACCCAGGGGGACAGGACAGCAGCGCTGTAAGGGACAGGATGCGTGGTCAGAAAGAGATGAAGCAGGCTACTGGCGTGTGACGAGACGCGGGGGAAAAAGTAGGGCTCGTCACCAGCTGGGTCAGCCCTTGAGTAAGAGCGAACTCTTCGACTGCACGACCTGCTGCATCAGTCTTGCTTAAGCCCAACCAAAGCTCATTATGGGCATTGCAATCACCGAGAAGACTTCCTCTGAAGCGGGGTGATTGATGTTCAGGAAGTCGATCTGGACAGCGAGGTATTCGAGTAGGTCATCCCAGTTATCGTCTGAGGGAGAGCGATAAAGGCAGCAAATAAATTTAGGTGATGTTTTTGAGTTGAGGCGAAGCCACAGAATGCCCTTCCGGTATGATTCCAAAGAAACGTCTCTGGAGCAGGAAAGACTGCTGCGAACAAAAGCCACAACTCCCCCGTTCTTTCTCAGATTGGAGTGCACCTCGTAGTTTGGGAAATTAAGATGGTTAATCGGTGCAGACTCTGAGATTTTTGTCTCCGCCAAGAAAAGCACGGCAGGACAATCGGATCGCAGGTAGTGATGAACAGCATCAATGTTGCAGTTAATCGCGCAGATGTTCGAAAAACAAATTTTATCTTCGATGTTGTTCCCTCGAGACCACCCTCCACCCGAATCGAGGATCCATCTTCATTAATTTCTTTGATTTGGAAGATAACCGACTGCATAGCTTAGGAGTGGAAACATGCGGACATTTATAAGACACCCTGGGAAAACCTAGCGGGGTACCGCCTCGGTCGACTGGTCCTTGTCTACCACCTTCTTTTTACGTGTTAGTGATATTAAATAGACCGAAAGTGGCCCGTCGGCCGACTTGTACCGCCACCCGGAAATTGGTACTGAGGTATTCCTTAACGCATGTACAGTCACTTGAACAGGAAGAAGTTGTATACTGGATACAAAAACTTTCGGAAGAAGCATTTTCCACGGCCCCGCTCAGTAGGGCTTCAATATCACTCGGACGTATAAGGGTAGGTATCCTTCTATAACTAGAACATATAAAATATTTCTGTCTTCATTTGCATTCATTTTTTGTAGGAATGCTACAATATATCATAATGATGAAAGCAACACTTGAAGGATAGGATCAAACTGAGATTCGTTGAGCTTAGTATATCTCCGAATCAGAACCACCAAATTCGTTTTACCGGAATGTATTCAAAATTAGGGGTAATATTTCTATGACAGTCACTACCTCTGAAAATAAAACAGAAAAAACAGTAAACAAAATGACGAGATAGAGATGTACATGTAGCACTTATAATATATGAGTGACAAAAAAAGGCAAACACCTTCGTATGTTTATCCGATTTTAATAATTTTTGGCATATATGTATATGTCCCTTACTAGTGAAACGATCAAATTTTCAGCTTGATTCGTCAACTGGTTGCAGAAGCTGGTTCAATAATGTGTAGTATGGGGTGCTGCTAGGATCAGTTCAGTTGATGGCTGTTACGTCACAATGTCATAGGAAAGAAGTGTACAGATTGACTAACTTTAGTGCGAAGCGTAGCTTCCCTAAGAGGGATTGCACAATGCGCAAGCTGATCCTTCAACGCCATGATCCTCACCTCTTGAAAAACTATGACCGCAAGGTGGCAACACAAGGGCCTGGTACCTGATACTCGCTCTTGCATGCACACAGGGATTGAGTGATTGAGAAGCATTGTTTTCGTGCACTAATAAAATCACAGACTGTCAACAGTAGTTGTATCGTCAGAAATTGCTGTGTTTTATACCAAAGATTTACAAAATGTATATTCAAATGATACGCCCAAGCTGTGATACTCAGAGTAATAGACATAACCGTTGAAGACGTTGACAAGAAAATGTTCAAGGAGGTGAGACAAATCCAAGAAAAGTAGGTCAATGAGCGTACACAAACAAACGTCCGCACATAGTCCGATTGCATATGTATCTGTGAGGGAGATGGATGCATCAAAACAAATGCTGTAGCCTTACAATGTTTTTATAGACTTCCATTATAGTAATTTTAGAGTTATTTTTATATACTATTTCACTCAGAGATGTTGCCACTATTTGCCAAATCACCATTTACCTATAGTATGTAAAAAATGCAATTAAATACCCTTAGGATTAGTTTGTCTCTGTTGAACCGTACAGGCTAAATGTTTCTTTTTGATTAATGCTATTCCTGAAGTGATTTTTAATAGATCCTTAAAAAACCGTCTGCATTCTAAACGTAATTGAGTGATTATGGTCACCGTTACAGTGCCGCTGTGTGTAGGTGCACTGTCCCGAAAGACAATGTTTGCTTCTATCAACCTGACCGGTTCTCCAGGATTTCTACAGGCAGTTTCCAAGAACGTTACATTGATATTCTGCTGTTATAGTTTTACCGATCTGCAGGTAAGTCATCAACAATATCCCTTTACATCAAAAAATAGATGACAGTCTATTCAAACAATTTCAACAACTTTTCTTGCCTCGGAGCAGAACAACCAGGTTCAGACCACTCGGCAGTTTGATGTCGCAACTTAAGGTCACAGTGGCCCAAGGCTCATCCATAATTATAAACAGATGCATAAAATTGATTGTATCCTTTGAAAACCAGATGTTGTTGGGACATTCTTTACTCAAGTTTCTTTTAATCTGAAGTTAGCGAATGCGCCACCTGCCTGCTAATAGCTTTCTAAACCTTAATTCATTTATCGAAATATGCGACACAAATTCATTTGATATGCCCAATAGGTAAATTTAAAACCCGAAAATCGGCCGAATGCTGACATTTTTTTAGCGGATTGAGACTTGACATGGAATGAGTACCCATCAATACCTTTCATTCAAAAACTGGCGCTCAAACGGCACTGGATGAGGGATCGATATACAGGGCGGTTGCTTAACCCGAAGGCACAAATTTGTGATTTCTATATTTTGATGTATTTGGTCACCTCTAGCAGTTTTTCTGTCACATATTAGCTTATATTTGTTGCCAATACTATCTTATATGTTTAGTCAATACCCGCCAAACTGCATTGCCCACAGTATCTGAGACGCTTTCCGATGATATCTGGAAACCTGAAGAAAACATAGTCCACCATCAGCACATTTATTCCGACCCTCCGCTTTGTCGCACTGAAAAGTGATGACCAAGTGGCACCACTTGAGTATCCAGGCTACCGAGTATTGAATATCTCGCAGGGTAAAATTTGTAATTTTCCCTTTTGTGCTGTATTCAAAGTGATTCGAGAAGTGTTTTACAGTATTATAGCATGACTTTGGATCCGGCATATTAGCAGTACTGCCCAAGTGTTGATAGAAAGCACAAGTCCCACATGTTTGAAAGAGATATCTACCTATTCCAAGGCATTTTCCAGAAAATCCGAAAGTTCGAAGATAACAGCGTTTGCCATCCGCGCTTGTGTCAAGCTCGTTCCGCGTTATTGTAACGGAAAGAAAAGCTGCATAGTGATTACCAAGACCTAACGTTTGAAGAGTGGTGCCCAAGTGGCAGCACTTGAGGACCCTCCCTATGGGGGGTTGCATATCTCGTAGGGTCAGATTTTAGCATTTTCTTTATTCTCAAGCAGATGATATAAGCTGCTGTGATTTGTGTCAATGCCCCTGCCTCAAATCTCAAGTAGTGCCACCTCTATACCCAGTTCCCTGTCATCACAACAAGGTGGAACTGGGCGTAATGCAAGCGCTGTTAGCTATTCGTATATTAAAATTCCTGAAATGCACTAGAAAAATGCTAAGATACTGAAAAATCATTGCTCGAATCACTTTGAATGTAGCACAATAAAGAAAATACCAAACTTTACCCTGCGAGATATGTAACTTTCCGTAGCCAGGATCCTCAAAAGTATTGTATTGATCAGTACTTTCATTCCAGTGCTACAAAGCGGAGCAGTCAAAATAAATGCGCTGATGGCAGACCATGTTTGCTCCATATTTCCAGATAATCTAAAAAAACCTCCCGAATAATGTAGGCCAGGGCTGTCCAACTTAATGTAGCCCAAAGGCCACTTCAAAAAAAAAATGCAGTTTGGAGGGCCGCATTATAAAATCTTTTTATACAACATTATTACTGAGTTTTAATAGGTATATACTGTACTATATGGTATACATATATGTATATAGGACCCGTGAAGCGGGTCGCAAGAAAGAAGTTCCGTATGTTGGACAGCCCTGATGTAGGCAATACAGTTCGGCGGGTTTTGACTCAACATATATACTGAGTGACAAAAAAAGGTAAACACCTACGTATGTTTATTAGAATTGTGATATCATGGTCAGGTTTTTCTGTTAAGTTTTTGTGGTGGCTGCGTGTATTGCTTGGAGATAAAGAAGCATTCAGTTTTCGTACATTTATGGTGTCAGTTAGATGTTAAATTTCATGTAGCTAATTGAGAATTCTATTTGTGATTGCTCAAAATATCTAGAGTGCGTAGAATTCGCCGGGTGCCCCAGCTAAGTGACTTTGAGAGGGGTCGAATTGTCGGGTTGCGTGGAGCTGGTCTATCGATAAGAGAAGTTTCTAGGAGGACCAACAGATCCTTACGCAGCATACTGCAGTGTGAGCGAGCGTGGACTCAGGAAGGCCGAGGTCAGCGAGCCATGGGTTCTGGGCGACCCAGAGGGACCACAGAGCGACAAGACCGCCGGTTAAGACTTCTGGCTCTAAGAGGCAGATTCAGTAGTACTCGAGCCATCGCTAATCAGTGGTTTGAAGAGCATGGAAGGATGGTTGGTATGCGTACGGTAAATAGCCCAATACCACAGTTTGGCCTTTCTTCTTATCGCCCACATTGGGTGCTACCTCGCACAGCTGTACATCGGCGTAACCGTTTGCTCTGGTGTAGAGAAATAATTCTATGTGATCGGGAATGGAATCAGGTGGTCTTTAGTGACGAATCCCTCTTCTTTCTGGGGATGCACGATGCAGAGAGCATCACGTTCACCACACCGTGGGAGTTATAGTATAGGGTGCTATTTTTTATGGTAGGAGATCACCACTAACTTTCATCAGAAGCAATATGACAGCCCGACGCTATATTCAGGAAGTAGCGGAGCCTCATCTTATTCCATACCTAAGCACCATCCAAAACCCGATTTTTCAGAAAGACAATGCCAGACCCCATGTTGCCAGACCATTGTCATCCTTCAGTGACCAATATACCATCAACCGTTTTACCTTGGCCTGACCTATCTCCAATTGAACATGTCTGGGACCTGTTAGGTCGCAGGTTCTTGAATTTGCAAAGCCCTCCACGGACTTTAGCAGCTCTTGAATGAATGAATATATCGTGAAATTAGAGGCATTCCAGCCAGTGCATAGGCCGCTTAAGCGGGCCCGTATGCACCTCTACATTCCTTAGATCACAAGCCTCGCCCTTTTAGCGAAGTTGAGAATCGCCTTGACTCCACGCTCCTTGACGTCCTGAGGGTCCAAAGTAATGGACCCCAGTATAGTCTGGATAGAAGTTGCTCAGAGCTTCACAGCGACACAAAACGTGCGCCGAGGTCTCCTCTTCCTCTAACCCGCAGCGCTCACACAAGGGATCCTCAGCCAACCCCATCACGTGCAGGCGGCGCCTTAACGTGTTATGGCCAGACAACAGTCCCACCAGCAACCTTAGGTTGGCTCTATCCAGAGATAAGTAGAAACGTCCATCCTTAGCACTGGGCCCGTGTGTGGCAGAGATGTCTGAAGCTACTTCTCCATTTCTGAGAGTGTTGTCTTGCAACACACGTCTCCATCTTCCTCCTAGCTCTATGCGCGGTCACTCCTAAAGCTGGCTCAGGACAAACGAGCTTGCTGGCTGATACTGTCTTCGCCAGAGCGTACGGCGTCTCATTGCCCCTTATCTCAGCGTGCCCCGGTACCCACATTAACGATACCGGCTGCCTCGCTGCGAGGCAATCCAGAGCCTTCCTGCATTGCAATACAAGACTCGAAGTAATCTTACAGGCACTTAGTGCTTTCATTGCAGCCTGGCTGTCGGATAAGATTGTTATTCTTCTCCTAGACCCGCCCTCCTCCAGAATGCGAGATATACGCTTGTGTATCGCACAGATTTCCGCCTGGAAAGTAGTGGTGTATCCACCGAGAGGCAGAAATAGCCTAGTTCTAGGCCCAGAGACCCCAGCACCTGAGCCCTCTTCGGTGACCGAGCCGCCGTGTACCAGACTAATAAACTTGTGGTTGAAGCGATATTTAGGGGTAATACGATCACCCCTGTTTAGAAGGACGTGGTCTTCCCTTTGCAATTCGACAGGGTTCAAGAAGGCCCAGCTACCCTGACTCCACAGAGCTTCCATTGCACTCAATGGCATTGTTCGCACTGAGTTTGTAATGCTGACCTTAGTTGTCACAGTTCTAATGCAAGACCACCAGACCAGGGAGCCATACAAGAGAGATGGACGTAGTATCGTCGTGTAGAGAAAGTATACAACTTTGGGTTTAAGCCCCCACCTTACACCGACAACACGTCTACAGGCCCACATTGAATTGCGAGCCTTACTAACCTTGTATTCAAAATGCCCTCTCCAGTTGAGTTTGCAATCCAGGATAATTCCCAGATATTTCATTGATTGGGATAGAATTAATCTAGTCCCAAAGAAGGTCGGTATGATCAGCCCGTCAAGCCCTCTTCTCCTAGTGAATAGGATCAGCTCGGTCTTTCCAGCATTAACAGAAAGATCGACTTCCCTGCACCACGATTCCACATAATTTCAGAGACTGTTCTACTAAAACGTCTCCTTCTAATCTCCTTTTTGTATTCCTGCAACGCCTTCTTATAGTCTTCCCATGGCGGAGAACTTCTGCTCAGAGACTCGACGGCTGCTTCGATGTCAGAGCCCCTACAAAGTCTGTATGGGACCGCTCCAAGCTTACTGTCAAGGTCTGCCCTAAAGGACCCCCATCTAGTATGCCTAGGATTCCGAGCATATTTATCTGGAATCTCTCCATCAGTCTTAAACAGTATATACCTGTGATCCGATCGAGAAGGTGTTAGAGTCCCTAATATCCTGAGCTAAGTTAAGCGTGCCCAGCTCTTACTCACGAAGTTGCAGTAGCCTGGAATGAGATACCCCAACAGGATATCAACCACCTTATCAGCACGATGCCCAGACGTGTCAATGAGTGTATAAGAAATAGTGGATCCTCAACATATTATTGAACCAGCTTCTGCAGTCAGTATATATATCGGTCTCGCCTCCAGTGCCGCTTGGGCAAGAGTTCTTGAATGAAAGCTATTGATGAGTACTCACTCCATGCCAAGCTTCATTCCGGGAAGAGAAGTTTCAGTGTCAGACCCCTTAACCACCGCACCTTAAAGCCAAGCAATTTCGTACTGACTCATTCGTTTATTGCCTAAAACTATATCGTGTACAGGATTAACAATAGCCTTGTTGGTAGCAGTTCTTTGGCGTCCCTTGCGTGTCTCGTCATAAAGGTCTGTAAAACTACGTTTAAATTCAGTTATCCGATTAAATACTATTTCGAGATTGAGCATTGCTTCCTAATACAACCATAATCATCATGTTTTATCTCCGTTCGGACTTTTTTAACAAAAATTTAATCAGTGGAAGTTTTTGAAGTTTTCGTATTTTCACAACACGAAGTATATCTACCTCAAATCGCTTGTAGAAAGAAAAATATTTTTCAGATCAGCTTAAAACTACACCTGTGTTGTTAGGGAGTATCTAGTGGTCCACTAAAGAAATCTGTTTTCTGACACCAACGCCTTTTGTATCCGAATCCAGAAACTTTTCAAATCACCTAGTACATTCGAATGCAGTTAACTTCGGCTACATCTCATTATACCATATAGTATTGATCTAAATATTATTTGTTTTTCGTTTTCATTTTCTCTAAGCATTCGGTTCTGCAACCGTTCCTCTCAACGCCATAAAAAAAAGATTTACGAGAGCAGCAACCCAATTTTCCCTGCTCTTCTAGCAAAAGCGTCCAGCTTGAGCGCAACCGATGGCAGAATTTTAGTAATTACCTATTAGAGTGTGCTGTGAGGCCGTGCTAATTAACAAAAACTTTCCATAATGCCGCCCTGGTCAGAACCTGGCCGCCGAGATTTTCACTCGCCTGCATAACTCCTCAAGTTCACCGCCATTTTGAACGCCAGCTCTCCTGAAATTTCGCTTGCTCCATGGAAAAATTAAATTGGCTTCACCTTTAGTTTTTCATGTACAAGTAAGCACTTTGATACTACAAATTCTCGTCCTTGATGCTGGTACTACTACGCCCAAAAAAAATATTAAAATTTGTCCAGTTGCTTGTTGCTGCGTCACCCACCATAAGATAACATTACCGAGGAACTCATTGAATGTAAGAGCTTATAACAGTTAAAATTATTTCAAACTTTTAGTGCAAGTATTTGTGGCTGTTTCATATGCAATTTAGATAACAATGTTCCAGAAAATTGTATGTTGTGGCTAAAAATTGGAGGCTGAGGGTAGTGGGAGATGGGAAAGCGTATATCTCAATTTTTATGTAAGTGTATTTATGCGTTTCCAACTCCTGTAATTCTACGCACCTATGAAACGTATTTCACACATCACAGATTTCCCCGTACATTTGCCCTTAAAACAGAAAATTATTTTCAGCAGATGCATTGCATGTCGGTCGGACTTACCGTGCACTAAGTGATTGTAAGTATTGCATCTTTAGTATCAGCACAGTATAGGGCCAGTAAAACCAGTGTATTTTATGCACACGCAAGGAACCACATGTTCTCAGCACATTGAGCACCAATATAACCCTTGCTGTCGAAGCCAGCAAGAAACAGCGATGGACACAGCGGAACAGGGTCGGATTGTGCTTTCACCGTTGTTAGCTGCGTTGTGCTGTGCATTGTTCAACATTAGAGTGCTAATGACATCATGGATCAACCAGGTGCTGTATGTGGATGACTGCCTTGAGTCCGAACACGGGTCTTTAGAATCACACGGTACAAAGTCCACTAATCCCAATTTTGATCAATGCTACTGCTATGCCAATGATAGAACACTTAAAATGCCTTTATTAATAAAGGCACAGGAACAAGTGAAAAGGAAAAATTCCAGAGCGTCAACAGGCTCAACTTCTTGAACGTTTTCGGAGTTGCTGATTACTTTTTGACATAGCTCATGGGGGTCACCAGTTAGAAAATGGGAAAATTTGTTATTTGACATTTTTCTGCTCTCAGGTTACTTCGGGCCATAGTAAAAATATGGTATAGGTTGTCCACAAAACTCTGAAACCGGGCATGCCTTTTAGTATTGCATATATTGTTGACAACGCTTGCAATTTCTTTGTCGCTACGATTTCTCCCTGTCGCAATTGATCAATTTGATTGTATAGAAGTTTGCAAAATTCTATTATCTTAAGAGTAATTTATGAGAAGAGTGCAAATATAATTATAGATACTAATGTGTGGGGAGTACTGAGGTAACCTACTTGGTTCCACTTCTTTCTATTCAGTTTTTATATGATTCTCGAAAAATTTTCTTTAGTGAGCACTTCTAAACATGCATGATATAGCCGTCTTCATGTACTCGTATTGTGCCTCATGTACTCTACAAATTACTTTTCTACCGCCGGTAATGATTCAATTCTCTTCCTGAATTATTCCCTTTTTCAAACGCGCAATATCTGATCATCAGAGGCTGTATACAGTCGTCCATTCAAATTAATGATATGATGTCATCTTGCTACGAGCTGCTCTGTTCACGTTTGCTGTACGTATATGAATGCAGAGTACGCGTCGATTTACCTCCGCTTTACTCTGTAACCGGCGGTTCGCGAAAGCTGCAGTAGCCGATCGCTGTACTGGGGATTTTGCCCGAGTGTAGCTACTGGGTTACCTATTGTGTTTTTAAGTTCAGCGGTTTCGGGTATGCGTTGGTATGTCCGTCAATCGGCATCCTGTTTGATATACTGTTGTAGCCAAACGCAGTCAGAGGCTGGAAATTTTACGAAAAATATTGTCTAAGTATAGCTTCTCATTCCATTATGAAGAAGCTTCTGATACCTGTACGGCGATATGCACAAACGAGGTGGGCGTGATATCATCTAGATATACACATATGAGCGTTCTGAATGCTGTAATCATGGCCTTATACTCGGAGTGTCATTTATAAAGGTTAATTTATTTTGTTGGGGTAATATTATATAGAGTTGTGTATATATTATAGTACATATACAGGGTGTTTCAGTTTATTGTTGCATAACTTTAGGATTCGATAGAACTTTTAGAATTAATGCATAGAGTCTATATAAACATGGGTCGAAAAATGCGTGGCTTCCGAAATACAGGGTGTTTAAATTTACTTTCTAAAATAGTTTTTTTTAAATATTTCGAACAATATTTGATGTATAACAGTGAAAATTGGTATACAAGGGTTTTTTGGTACGACAAAACGAACCTGTAGTGTATTAAAATTTATTAATTAGTGCAATTTTTTGCTTTTTGAATAAAAAAACTGATTCCTCGCACTTTTCAACATAAAAAAGCTCTCCTGTGAGTTTTCGTTATAGTTAGCCGTTTTTGAGATATTTCGATTTTTAAGGTTCGATGCATTTTTAATTATTTATTGGAAAATAATATTTTTTTACATTTTCGATTTGGGCATTACATGTAATTAAGATGATCGTTTAGATTGTGTTTTTACACACAGCAATAATTCCTAACTCCAAATAAACACAAAAAAACAGAATATTAATTTGTTTAATTTTCCAATATTATTTTTAACAAGTTAAATTAATTATTTACAACTAAAATGCTATAGGATAGTTAGGACAAACATACAAAATCTAAAGCAGTTGCTCGAAATGTAAACCCAATTGTTCAATACACAATTCACATCTACGAATGATCGAACGTGGTATAGCATTATTCAAATAAGGCCTTATTTCATCACATGCATTCCTGATTCTGTCTTTTAGCATATCTCTTGTGGTTACGGGAGTCTGGTACACTTTTTCTTTTAGAAATCCCCACACAAAGAAATCTAATGGATTTAGGTCAGGGGATCGTGGAGGCCAGGCGACTGGTCCTCCACGGCCGATCCATCTTTCTGGATAATTTTCGTCCAGCCAGTTTCTAACTATTCTCGAATAATGAGCTGGACAACCATCAAGCTGGAACCAGGCCAATCTTCTTAAATCTAACATAACATCATCCCACATATTTGCATGCTCAGCCTTTAAAAATTCCAATAAGGTCGCAGCATTTAACCTTGAAGGCAAAAGGTAGGGTCCAAATAGTCGATTACGGTAGATACCAAACCACACGTTCACACTAAATTCATGCTGAAAATTTCTTTCCCGAACTTCATGCGGATTTTCATGCGACCAAATATGTTGATTATGAAAATTTACCACTCCACGTCTAGTGAAGCATGACTCATCGGTCCATAAAACGTTACTTAAAAACTCCCTATTATGATCCGTTCTATCAAGAATCCACTGACAAAATGTGATTCTTCGTTCTCCGTCCCCCGGCTGTAGTCCTTGCACAGGTTGCAAATGGTAAGGATGTCTATGGTCATTTCTAAGAACACGGTGAACATGGCTTGCTGAAATTCCCAAGGCACCAGAAACTCTCCTAACACTTGTGGTCGGATCTCTATCAAACTCACGCAGAATCATACGGGTAAATCTGCGCTGACGAACATTTATGTTTGGATCCCTTTAGAGATTTCCAAAACCATTTTCAATTATTTGGCGATGCACTCTTACAAATACTGAGCGAGTTGGATGTCGTCTGTTTGGAAATCTTTGTGCGTATTCTCTGGCTGCTTCTGCTGCGTTTCCATTTACAAAGCCATACACAAAATGAATATTCGCTAACTCTTGACTGGAGAATAAAAATGGCATTTTTATAAAACTTACAAAAAAAACAGGTAAAAGAAACGAAATTTCGTGCATTCACAATTGCAAAAAAACGTTTCAGGTTTCAACAGACAACAAAACTAACTGTCAACTAATTGACGTTTAACCTTATTCTGCTTTCAATTTCAAATATATTTGCAGGCACAGCCTACTTCTAAAAATTATCGAGATACTAACTTTTTAACGTTATTTTATCATAAATAATTAAAAATGCATCGAACCTTAAAAATCGAAATATCTCAAAAACGGCTAACTATAACGAAAACTCACAGGAGAGCTTGTGTTGAAAAGTGCGAAGAATCATTTTTTTTATTCAAAAAGCAAAAAATTGCACTAAGAAAAATTTTTCGGTCATTTTAATACACTACAGGTACAGCAGGGAGCGCCCTCAAGCGGCTACAGCAAAAATATGCCCATGGTTCGTTTTGTCGTACCAAGAAACCCTTGTATACTAATTTTCACTGTTATACATAAAATATTGTTCGAAATGTTTAAAAAAACTATTTTAGAAAGTAAATTTAAACACCATGTATTTCGGAAGCCACGCATTTTTCGACCCATGTTTATATAGACTTTATGCATTAATTTTAAAAGTTCTATCGAGCCTTAAAGTTATGCAACAATAAACTGAAACACCCTGTATATAATAGAGAATATATATTATGGTACGTATCAACAGCTATTGTAATCAGTGATCATAAAACATTGTTGACAAACAATTTCACTTCAGAGTTCCAAAGAAATAAAGCTCAGGTACGGATACACTCTTTGCTGCAATCTGTTTTTCCATGAGATGCCCAAAATTATAATAGAAGTCGATTCAAAGGCATGGGAAGTACAGAGCGAATCTACTTGACGACATTTTTTTCAGTGCTCCAGAATGTTTCTGTCACTGATTAGAATAATCAATCTGAGAGTCCTTCTCAGGAGAAGAAGCGCAGAAGTCTAACCGTCGTCAATGAGTCTCTCTCTCTCTCTCTCTCTCTGTAAAGGCAAAGATCACTTTGTGATGAAACGTTTAATGATATAAAGAACCGAGGAATATATTATTTTGCCGATAACGGGTGCATTCGAAAACTTATTTCAGAAACTTCAATAGAGCTGTCAATATTTGGGATCATTCCCCAGGGAACATTATCCATGGACCATGATATTCTACTGCTGCCAAGAATTGGTCTCCAGGAAAAATTATCCCATCGTACTATGGTCGCATTATCAGTCAGCTATCTGTAAAATCTAATTCTTTCGTTCTTTAATGGACTAGATTACTAAACCGAGGTTGGACTACCTGGGCATTACTGTCAGCATAAAAGGCCTTGAGTTGCTGGGTCCAAGGACATCTGTACAAACGAAGAGTAAAGGATCGATGCTGGGATCGAACCCTGAGGAACACCGGCCTACACAGGCAGTAATGTGAACAAAATATTATTAACTTCAATCCGGATTCCGTACTACCAAGGAAGGATTTTATAGGAGTTTTAGAAGCCATTTACAGATACCGCATTAGTTGAATTATATTATTTTTTCGTCTGAGTAGAAACTGATTGCTTTCGTTATCTGTAAGCATAACCAACCATATATGACGTCGTTTCATACTTAGGTTGGTAATACAGGAGCCTCTACGACTCCCGACATTTCTTCATGAACGAAAAAATGTCGCCTAACCATCATATAAGTATTTGGATGGTCATGGTCCTATTCAACCTCTATTTAGTTTATGCATCATTTGCATATTACACCTCAGTTGACAGCACAGTATACACTATTGGCGCAGCCAGGTTTCCAGTCTGAGGACGGTAAAGTGAGCTTTCTAGGATACACTCGCCAAACTAAAAAATTATGCACAAAAAAGATCATATAAATGCTGTGCGTATGAGATCTAACGAGAAGTCTCAAAGTGTTTTATTTATAAATAACATTTACAAAATTGCTACTTGAAGGCTGTGGTTAACCTTCACTAAGTTTATCAGAATGGGCAACAACTGCACCCGGCTGTGGTACTCTCGGTTCAGCATGTCCAGCATTTGATCTTTCTGTTTTCGATGGATTAGTTTTTTCCAGTGTTTTGTGTGTCGGAGGTCGGACTATATATTCTGCTCGGAAAGAATACTGTCAAGGGTATCATATCTTCTTTTCCTAATTCTGTCCACAGATGACAACCAATACTAAAATTATATAAAGTAGGTCTAGTACATGGGCTCGGTGCGTCCTCAAGCATTTCTGATATCAAAGGACAAACTTCTATTCGTAAAGCATAAAGCATTGTATAATTCTGAGCGCTTTTCAAAAACTATTAGGTATGTTATTATTTACATCTTTTAAAAAATGTTTCAGCTGCTAATAAAATAATAATTTCAGGAAACTAGTTACAACCAAATTGATAATGCTTGATAATGGATTGTGGAAAGAATGGAACGGCCCAGCAAATGATATAATACTAAAACTAAACGGTAAGTGAATGAGGAACAATAATGATGAATCAGGAATGTGGAATCCATGTTTTCCGGGTCAGGCACAGCCACACCGATGGTGGAGGCTTAGTCACAGAAGCACAGAACGGGTTGCCAGGGTTTTCAATATCCTTCTTTAAAGTTAGAGATACTCATTTTTGATGTACACATTCATTTTATACAAAGACAACTCAGTCGTCGGAAGCTGGTTAAGCAACACTTTTCCGTTCACCGAGTGCACTGTCTGCATTACCGGTGTATGGATGTATCGTTTATATATCAGGGCGAGCCAATTTTCTTTTCAGACCTCTGGCATCTGCCTTCAAGGAAAGGGTAGGCATTTTACCTGAAGCCTAATTACTAAATCAGCATCGGCAAGTTTACCGTGTGCGGTCATTCATTAAGCTCTCCCAAAGTTAGGGAGTTTCTTGGCCGATAAACTTCCTGGATGCTGACGTCGGCATACATGCCAAAAAGAAGTAAAGGATAGAGGATGAAAGGAAGGAAGCAGACTATAGAAATGCTACATAAGGTTAAGGAATTAAGTTCTCTTTATTGGGTACAAGGTAACAACTAGAGAGGTCTCAGTCGGTTGGTTGTGGCATAAGTTATACAAGTTTTTAGTTTAAAGTATCAAGACCGCAATGATAATTCATGTATACTAAGTGACATATAAATCCGAACACCCAGTTTAAATGGTTTTATTTTAATAAAAGTTGGTGAATGTATTTATCTTACTGTAAATAACAAGTGAAAAAATTTTCAGCCTTATCAGTTGGACATTCCGGTTTTTATACTGCTTTTTTTTAATTCACTAACGCTCTAAAAATGAATATTTCAGCCCCAGTAAAGAATCAACGTTGGCGGATTTTGGTTCTTGACATCCTTTACGATCGGTTACGATGCCTAGAGTACGGAGACCTGTACGATTTCGTCAACTTAGTGAGTTTGATAGGGGCCATATAGTGGGACTTCGGGAAGCTGGACTTTCTTTTCGGGCAATTGCAGTTAGAGTGCAAAGAAGTGTAGACACTGTGGTTAGGTGTTGTCAGGCATGGCTTCGAGAAGGCCGTACGCAAAGAGCAATGGGCACTGGACGCCGCCGTAGAACAGCAGACCGTGAAGATCGCCGCCTAAGATTATTGGCCTTAAGGGACCGTTTCTCCACTACCGGGTCCATTGCAAATGAATGGTTTGCAGAACACGGAAGACCTATTGGCATGCGAAGTGTTTATCGACGAATGAGAAGTTTTGGCTTGTTTTCATACCGGCCACACTGGGTCCTCCCTTTAACTCGAGAACACCGACGTAATCGCCTTGAGTGGTGCAGACAACGGTCACTCTGGGATCAGGAATGGAACAGTATTGTCTTTAGTGACGAGTCTCGATTTTGTTTATTCATGCACGATGGTCGTGCCAGGGTTAGAAGGCGACGTGGTGAAAGGAGGAATCCACAGTTTTTTGTTGAAAGACATGTTCATCACACTGTTGGAGTTATGGTTTGGGGTGCTATAGCTTATGGTTCCAGGTCACCTTTAATCTTCATCAGAGGTAACATGAACACGCAGCGTTATATCCACGAAGTTCTAGAACCCCATCTTTTACCCTATCTTGACACCCTGGCAGATCCAACTTTCCAACAAGATAATGCCCGACCACATGTTGCAAGAGTCACAATAGACTTCTTTCAACATAATGATGTCACATTGTTACCATGGCCACCAAGATCTCCCGACTTATCCCCAATTGAGCACGTGTGGGATATGATGAGTAGGAGATTGCTCAATTTGCAACGTCCTCCTCAGACTCTAGAAGCACTTCGAGAGGAGTTGGTGGTTGCCTGGAATGAGATACCACAGGAGCACATTGACCACCTGATCAGAATCATGCCTAGGCGCGTTGGAGAATGCGTAGCACATCAGGGTGCATCCATACATTATTAAAGGTCAAAGGGCTTTAAAACAGTGCAATCATTTTTATCTTACTTATTATGCTTCATTAAGTACTTATACAAAATTTTATTAAAATAAAACCATTTAAACTGGGTGTTCGGATTTATATGTCACTTAGTATATTAAATAACAAGTTACTGATTAGTATGGATTAATGTGGATGTAGATTAATTGTTAATTGGGAAATTGGCAAACTTTTAGGCTTTAGTTAACTCTTTTGACGATAAAATCAAGCTTTCGGCATTCTCTATGGAGCCTTCATCAGGATCTGAAAACACAATTGTGATGCTAGCAACCAATACAGGAACGACTTAAATTGTCAAACAACTTACTCGTCGTTGAGGTTGCAGACAAATAGTGTTTCAAAACAGATGAGAGCACTTGTTACAAATATAAAAACAATCGGACTGAAACATTGGGCTTATTGATAACGACAGATACCATCGTTATGCGTTAAAACTATCAATACACCCGAACATATTAAAAATTATTAATTAACGAGAAGGAATTTCGGGGAAACAATCGGAGTGCAGTTTCTAACCTCCTACTTCCGCTACACGTCGAGAGAGGGACGGAACGGAAAGATAATGCGTCGACAGATGACATGTGACGGAACGTGGAACTGTAAACCTCATTGTCCAATTTGGGTATGAAGTATTCGAAAACTTTGAGAAGAATTACAAAAAATTACCACCGCAACCGCATTGTATGTAATTACTGTTGGCATGTATATGAATTGTAATTCGACAGTGTACAGTAAATATAATTATTCCTTTTCTCTCTCATTTTTGAAATTCAGCAAATTTGCATATGTAATTTCCAGAACGGATTAGAAAAAGTAGATGCGCAACTAATTTCTAGCCTTGAATCTCAAGTAAGTGTATTTGATACAAGAATCCAAAGGAATTATCAACAACACACATTATCAGTATACAGCTTAGACCTCCAGTAATGGCATCTCTGAAGCAGAGTTTACATCACATCAGAGCCAAATATTGATAACTGAAACATGATGACGTTTCTCCCTGCTGACATTCGTCGGAAAATTTCTGACAAGACGGCTGCGATTAAGCAAGCAAAAAGGTCTTGTCATGCTGATGACATTCGTAGAGCGACGAATCTCGTCCATGAAGTGAGAAATGCACTCCATGAATTCCGCAATGAGCAGTGGAGCGGCTTTCTGGCGGGGATGCTTGAATCAAGTATTCCTCTCTGGAAAGTGGCAAAATCACTCAGAAACGGAAGGCAAGAACAACTACCACATATTCATGGTCCTGGAGGCATAGTTTTAGGACTGAGGATCAAGTGGAGGTTTTTGCTGACGTCATGGAAAGGCAGTTCTCTCCCAATTATGATCTGGACAATCACCTTGACGAGGAACGACAAATTGTAAGATCTATCAGGATATACTTCAGAGCGAATGGCGATACCAACATCGGTGCTAACATCGGAGACTCCTTTTCAGAAGATTCTTCTACGGAAGGCCACATTAAGGACCTAAAGGTGCGTAAAGCACCTGGAGAGGATCAGTTGCTTTCGCTCAAGGCTTTGACTTATCTGGTGGCAATAATCAATGCAATGCTTTCCTAAGGAGTGGAAGGTCGCTGAAGTCATCATGATCCCAAATAAGGCAGGTTCGATATTCCCCCAGGATTACCGTTCCATTAGTCTACTGTCAGCTCCTTCTAAGCTCGCTGAAAAGGTGATTTATCGTCACCTTGAGAATTTCTCGACAGATCACCATGTGATTCCTGACGTGCAATTCGGCTTTCGGTCTGAGCATAGTCCGGAGCGACAGGCAGTTAGACTGGTGGAGCATGTAACCAGCGGGTTCACCCTGAACAAAAGTACTGGTATCTTGCTTTTAGATGTATGAAAGGCGTTTGACAAGGTGTGGCACATGGGCCTCTTGTATAAGCTCATCCAAAAGGGTTTTCCATTTTGGCTACTAAAACTGTTGAAATCTTTTCTAGAAGGAAGTTTCGGATCAAAATTGACAATGTGTTGTCAACACGTAAGAGCCGGTATTCCTCAGGGTTCGGTCTTAGGACCAATCCTTTATTCACTTTATATACATGACGTCCCTTGCTCCAGCAACTGTGAAGTCTATCTCTATGCTGACGACACTGTATTGCTAGCCCAGTCTTGTTCTGGTAGCCTGGTTCACGACAGGCTGCAGAGTGCGGTGGAGAAAGTATTGGAGTGGGCGGATCGGTGATTGATCAAAATTAATACTTCGAAAATGCAGGCAATCTATTGGACTAAAAAACGTCGCGGTGCCCCCTCAGAGATATCAGTGAATGGAACTCGCATAGCATGGGAGCAATCTGTCAGGTATCTTGGAGTCATCATTGACAAGGGGTTGACCTGGCAGAAACATACTGATATTTTGAAAACAAAATTCCAAATTACCTTTCGGCAGCTTTATCCTTTGTTGTGCAGAAATTCAAAATTAAATTTGATCAATAAGATTCGGTTGTATAAAATGGTCATAAGACCCGCAATCACCTACGCATGCGCGGCTTGGTGTTTTCTTGCCAAGATGCACATGCAGAGACTGCACGTCCTGCAAAACAGAACCCTACCCACAATTACTAACGCCCCTTGGTACGTGTCAAATGAGACTGTTCACAGATATCTTGATTTCCCATATCTAAGGGATTACGTACAACAACAGGCGCAGCGGCGTTATAATCTAGCGGAATCGCACAGCAACCCTCTGTTGCGTGATTCAGTAGACTACATAGTCGAGCAAGTTCGCAAACATTCGCACTGTGATCAAAATTAAATTGTAAATTCAGACCAGCCAAAATTATTTCAGTAAAATTTTGAGTTACAAAATAATTCGAATAGTCAAAGCAATATTGCTTAAGCTTATTTCAAATGATTTACTTCTTTTCTTTGCTCTATTTCTTTCTTCCTTTCTTTCCTTCTTTCCCTTTTCCCCTTAAACATGTTTGGTATCTGGGTAGCCAGACCTGACAGACTAACAGACCGACGAGACTTTTAACTAAGAGCACAGGTCCACCGGACCGCTCTGACGAACAATGACGAATAGTGTAAAATGACGTTTACACAACACGTACAACTGCAAACGAGTTCACGACAAGTGTCGATCAGCTAGTGCTAAGTTAACATCTTGTCGAAAAATCTACATAATGTCAAAAAAACAGTATGTCAAAAATCAATATAACGTCACTAATCCAGATACGTAATACGCATGCCCTGGCGAAAGCACGGGGAAATCTAGTGCGTCATCCTTAAAGTACACTAATCACCTCCTTTCGAATAATTAGGTCTTTAATCAATTCTGCATATAAATTCTAATAGTTCGAGGATTAATAAATCATTATAGGATAACTATCACGAATCGAAGTCACTGAACAAAGAAAATTTTGGATATACGCCGAACTGTGAGGTGGTAGGTGAAGAATACGTTTTACGAAGATACCATTGTCCAAAAATCGCCCCCTCTGGGAACAAAGCCAAGACAGTGCAAACTATTTTTTATGATTAGATGTAGTTAAAATACTTATTGGAAACCCTAAAGGTGCGGGGAGTCTGCGCAATAAGAATTCTTGTAGTTCAACGATAATTAATAAATTATTCTAGGATAACACTAGGATATCACAAGTAGATACGGCAACGTAGCTACTAACGTCGTGAAAATTCAGTCCCGTTGTTTTGGATTGTAAATATCGTAAAAATCTTGTTTTATTTGATTATTTCGCAACGTTTCAGTTCTGTTGATATCTAATTTTGAATGTGAGTTAAAATCGTCGGTGTCTGTGTCGCTTTTGCACCGAAAATCGGAATTTTGGTTCCCAAAACAATAGTACAACTCAGGAATTTTTTTGTCACCTCGTCAGTGAAGACAGAACCTTCTGTGTGTGCGGTGTTGCGACGTTGAAGTAATATTCTGAGGTAACAGAATTTTATGTCGTGTTTCATGTGGGCAAATACGTTGGCCCAAAGATGGGAGGAACTGAGGATGATGGCGGAGACTCTTTGTGTAAAATATGCAAACACGAAGTAAAAGACAATGAACATGGTCTTTTATGTGAAGGAAAATGCCAATCTTGGTATCACATAACTTGTCTGGGTATTACTAGTCAGCTATATAAAAAAATGTATGGAGAAATTCTGAAGATCCTTATTTGGATGTGCCCTTCTTGTAAGAAACAGCTTAAGCAATTAATGGAACTGGAGACCTGTGCTGATAAGATGAAGACTCTTTGTGACAAATTTGCAAATATTGAAGGAAAAGTTAATAGCATATCCGAAAGTATGGAGAAGTCCTTTTCAAAGCCTACATATTCACAAGTTGCAATCTGTAACAAGCAGTTTTCCGTGGCAAAACCTGTAAATCTGCCCAACTTGATATAAGACTGTATATGCAGAGTGTTCCCCTAAGTTGTTTCACTTACTTATGGAAAGAAAGAAAATTTACATGGGATGGGAGAGATTTCCAGTATATGAAAATATAAGTATACTTAAGTGCTTTAAGTGTCAGCAGTTTAATCACAAATTTAATGACTGTCCCAACAAACCAGTCTGTTGCAATTGTGCTGGAGAACATGATACGAAAGAGTGTGTAAGCCGGAATCAAAAACCAAAGTGCAAAAATTGTGAAAGTGCAAATAAAAAATACTCGACAGGCTATGACATCTACCACAAGGCAAATGATGAGGAATGCTCTACATACAAATATCGTCTGGACAGTGCAAGATCGAGAATCAACTATGGCTGATCCTACAATTGAGCTTCTTGAGGACTTACCAGAGTCTGTAAATACTAGCTTAAGAGTGAGTCCGGGTGTTTTGATAGATAAGATAAATATAGTGGGAAAACTGATTAACATTTTACATATAAACATTAGAGGTTTAATCACAAACTTTAATAATTTGTTGGTATTCTTGGAAACTTACAATATTAATGATTACTGTGATATTGTGATTTTGACTGAATGTCATAAGTTAGAATCTTTTCGAAAGTTTGACATACCAGGTTATGTATCATATTACAACAGTGGTAACTATAATGCTTTCGATGGGGTTATTATCTACACAAAACTAAATTTGAATCCAATTTTTGTCAACTATAAACTACGGAATTCAGAAGTTACCATAACTAAAATTGCATTGTCTGTAAAAAATGTTACCTATACTATATTTGCTTTATATAGATCTCCATCTTCGAGTTTACATGAATTTTTGAATGACTTAAATATATTTTTTGAAACTAATGTTAGTAGTAATAGTAACATTGATATTTTTTTGGGTGATATTAATATTAATCTTCTAAGTAAGGATAATGTTGATGTAAACAGGTATCTTTCCATAATGTTCTCGCATGGGTTTGTTCCATTGTGTCAGGGGGTTACGAGGGAGGTGAGTGAAACCTGTCTCGACCATCTTTTCGTGCGCGACAAAATCAAAGCAGCCTCCAGAAAAATAGATAGCTATATTATAGAACATGACATAACTGACCATCTACCCCTCATGCTTCATGTTTCAGATGACTTCGCTGTAAACTCTACAGAATCTAACTGCCGAAATGTCTTTAAATGTATCGATATGAATAAATTGAAGCACTTAGCATCTGAGGTAGACTGGAACTACAGTTTGGTTTTTGATCAAGCAGAGGAAGCAACCAATTACCTTTTTAAAAAATTAAGTAATATTATAGAAAAGTCAGAATTTGTTAAAAACACCCTGAATAATTATAAAAAGCTTAAACCGTGGATTACAAATGCAATAATTAAATCTATGAAAAACCGAGATAAGCTGAAAAGAGCCCTTAAGCTAAACCCGTCTCCAGCAGAGATATCGGAATACAAAGAATATAGAAACCGTCTTAATAAAATAATAAGATTTACAAAAAATGAGTACTATAAAAGTAAATTTAATCAAAGCTCGCATGATATCAAAAAAGTTTATAAATTAGTTGAAGAGGTAACAAATGAAAGCCAAACAGAATGTCCTATAACTTACCTAAAGGATGAAAAAAATGACATGATTATTGATAAAAAGCAAATTGCTGATTTTGCAAATAACTTTTTTATAAATATTGGTAGAGAAATGTCAGATAAAATTGGGAACCCTCCCACACCTTTTCAATTTATAAATAGCCCTTCCTATTCAATGTATTTAAAACCGACCAACAGGAATGAAATTATTGAACATATAATGAGTCTAAAAAATAGTTGCTCTCCAGGATTAGATAAATTAACGACTAAAATAATCAAACAACTACATGTATATCTCTTGGATCCCTTAGTTCATATAATCAATCTGATTTTCAAAACGGGCAAAGTACCTAAACAATTTAAAATATCGGTTGTATCACCGATTCACAAAGCAGGAGATAAAGAATATATAAGTAATTATAGACCAATAAGTATAATCTCAAATTTAGCAAA
Source organism: Acanthoscelides obtectus (assembly GCA_963669975.1). Lineage (NCBI taxonomy): Eukaryota > Metazoa > Arthropoda > Insecta > Coleoptera > Chrysomelidae > Acanthoscelides > Acanthoscelides obtectus. The sequence continues at coordinate 62,755,488 of CAVLJG010000005.1, forward strand.
GATATTTGAAAAATGCCTTAAGGTTAGATTGGTTGCATTCTTGGACTCAAATAAGTTGTTATCTGAGAATCAGTTTGGTTTTAGACAAGGTTTAAGCACATCACATGCGGTTTATGAATTAGCGTCTAAAATAATGTATCATTTAAATAACGGTGATAAGTGCATCGCTTTGTTTTTGGATTTAGCAAAGGCATTTGACACGGTATCTCATCCTATGCTCCTCCAAGCACTGGAGGGACATGGAGTTAGGGGTGCTGTGTTAAGTGTATTTAGAGATTATTTAATGCATAGGATTCAGTGTGTCAGGATTGCGGACGTTCTAAGTGAACCTAAGACGGTTCAGCATGGAGTTCCACAGGGTACAGTACTTGGGCCAATTCTTTTTAATATATATGTAAATTACCTCTGCAGTCTTGCAGTTGATGGCGATGTAATTGCCTATGCTGATGACACTGTGGTGGTGTTTCATGGAGAGACATGGGAATCAACGGGTGAAAAATTGAAGACTGATTTTGCAAAAATTAAAAACCTTCTGGACACATTTAAATTAACTCTGAATATAAAAAAAACTCATTACATTGCCTTCTCTATAACCATGGCTAATAGACCAGCATTTAATCAAATTAAACTTGATAATATTGATGAGCCTTTGAAAGAAGTAAATGAAATTAAATATTTGGGGGTTGTTGTTGATAAGCACTTGAAGTGGGACCGACATGTGCTGTATTTGAGCAAAAAAATTAGATTTTTCATTCATAAATTCTACGCTCTTCGTAATATACTGAACATTAAACTACTATTAATGATTTACAAAGCACTTGTGGTGCCACTATTGGTATATGGCATAATTGTGTGGGGTGGGATGTACGGTTCAAATCTTGGGCAGCTAAAAGTGGTGCAGAACCATATTGTAAGGATCATTCTAAAAAAACCTAGACTATATCCCACTATGCAACTTTATTCACAAGAAATAAACAATATTAAAATCTTATATATCCTTGCAGTATGTAGTTTTGTACACGCAAGTAAGAAATTAAATACAAATTATGTGTCCCACAATTATATGACCCGAGCAAACACCACTCATAACCTGAACGTCCCGCAGTCCAGGCGAGATTTAAATTTGCGTTTTGTGACATATCTTGCACCTAAATTTTACAATTTGATTCCTGCTAATATCAGGAATATTGGAAATAATAAAAAATTTAATATTTCGTTTAATATGTTCTGTTGGGAAAATCGTGAACAATTTATGCGTCTATTTTAAGTTGATTTGAGGTAGTTTGATCTGCCTATTTGTTCCATCTCTTTCTTCTTGATATTATTGTGACACTTTTTTCTGTGATCTTAAGTTAAATCTATTACTTACAAAAATATGAAATTTTCTTTCATTTTGTATATATCGTGTATCATGTTTTGTTTGTATAGTTGAGTGATTTTATACAAAAATATATATTGCACGATATTTATCAATTAATTACTGTTTTGGTCTGTTTTTGCGCATACAAGTTTTTAAACTTAGGCGCTCATATATTATAGAGAAACCTTTTTTTTGTTTCGTTAATTTACAGATATATATTATTTTTATATTGGTAAATTTTGGTTCTGCTGAATAAATGTGGTAGAGTTCAGGGCGTACTGTTCTCTCCAACAACAACAAAAAAAAATAATAACTAACATTAACCGAGGATACTGTATATACCAAATATCGCATGTTCGCCGAACTACCCAAATAAGGGGGTAGAAAATATGTGAAAGGCACGTTTCAACGTTTTTCAAATATGAGTGCTTTCTTATCCAAGCAAATGGCCGATCTGGGGACATACGCAATATCATTATAAGTATTTATAATTAGGAGTAGCCAAGAATACTCAAACGAAACTCAAAAAGTACGGGGAAAATACTGTCCCATCCCTAAAGTAGGCTGATCCCCCTATTCAATAATAATTGCATGGAAATCCTGATAATAAAAGATAAAAGAGAAACAATTCTATGGTAATTAACATTTACTGAAATCAGTGAGTACAAAAAATGTCGGATATATTCAGAACTACCTCAAATAGAGACGGAAAATACGACAAATATGCATCTCTACGTTTTTTTAAGATATAAGTACTTTTACTAAAGAAAGTGTTCCTACCATTGAACTTTATAACTTCTGGGCAAGTTTAGAAAAAAACATGAAAATGCGGTGATTTTTAAAAATATTTTTACAATGTTGCTTTGACGCCCACCTTTCATAACTGCACAACTATAATACAAATAAATGCCAGTAGTAGGAAAAGGAAGAGCCCTTTGTGCTAATCTTTGAAAATTAATTAGTGGTCAACATACCTGCAACATGGCATAGCCATTTGCAGCCAGGAGGAAGTTTTTGTTGGAACTTAAGGAGGGCCTTTAGGAAAACATATCACGTTGCACCGCCATCGCCAGCAGCACAACATCAGATTCAATTAGCCTCTGGTCTGCAGCCTGTCGGTGGAGGCTAATGGATCTTGAGGCAACTTGATGCAACTATACAACATGTGCATCATGCTCATCTTACATCAGAAGCGGGCGTGGTGGGAGATATCTCCTTCAACTCTATCAAGTGGTCAACTATTACCGCACTTAATGCATTAGCAGGAAAACATTATAATAGATTAAATTAAGGTGCTGTGATTGGGGAACCTTTAAGCTGAATATCAGTCAAGATACAAATAGTAATCAATTGAAGATTTTTTTCTTGAAACGATTTCTTTTACGTCCTATGCCAATACTGGCGAAAGATTTCTAAATTGAGATATTATATTTTTTTGGTCGTTATATGACATCTACACCAAAAACCATGTCACTCATTTCCGTAGGTCTGTCTGTCTGTCGGTCTGTCCTCTAATTTTGTAAGCGCCTATAACTTGAGAAGTACCGCTTGGATTATGATGAAATTTTCACACAAGGTTACTACAATGCCAAGGATGCGTTGTAGTTTTTGAAAATAGGTCTAGTGGTGGCGGACTTAAGGGTAAACACAAAAAAGTAAAAATCGCTTCGTCTCTTGACGTTCGGTAAATTTTTTATAAGGGTGGAAACTTGAGGCTCAGGAGTTGTAGGGGGTAGGGGAATGTAAATGTAGTCTTTAGTATTAGTCAAAGACGTTCTATCATTGAGAAGCTTCTGTCACTATTAACAACGGGAAAATTAAACGATATAATTCCGATGTAATAATGAAATAATGTGTCCATAATTCAAAATAAGTTGGCAAACTGATCTGAGGTGGTGTCGTCACTGACACACCGCTACATGAGAAATGATTTTGTACTTTAACAATATTTGGATATTATATTAATACGTACCACTATAGCATACTGTAAAAGTACCAATCATTTCGTCTAACCTTCAATTTGCTTTACTCCGTCAATGATGGCTCTCTGAATGTTTCGTCAAGTAGACTGACTCAGTGCTTACGACGCATGGATACATAACCATCATGGACTAAAAAATCGACATAAATGATAAACACGGACTTGTGTGATGCAGATATCTTTAAGCAACAGAAGACTTTGAACCGAAGATCGAATATTATCGCGAGCTTAATACTTCCATTGTGTAGGTAGTTGTAGATTTTGAAAACTGATTTAGATGCGGCGGAAATAAAATCGCACGAACATAGCGTTACAACGTTTCAGCGATTCCTGTTCATTTCCAGACATTGTTTGGAGGGGATGAAAATTGTAGATTGGAAGACGTATGCGGTAAATGGTTGTCATATTTAGTTCTATCATTGAGAAGCTGCTGATGTGAGTGATACTGTGCACCTGTTAGAGATAATAAGTCACACATATTTTCCCCAATTCTGAAATGGAGATATGATAGATTTGTTTTATATAATTTGATATGCAGAGGTCGAAGATTTATCGTACCTAAGTGATCCTACCTAATCACGATTCGATTTCGCATTTTGAAACGATTTGACTCATCCCAGGTTCATCATTTCCAACAGTACCATCCAAATATGTCGCTTGCTAATCAGCTGTTTTAAGTCATTTTAGCTATAGTGATTTTATATATGGCCCAGAATAGCTGCTGCAGGTTAGTGTATGGGATGAAGAAGTATGATCACACACATAAAATCAAGGAGTGTCATTGGTTAAATATGGAAAGTAGAAGGGTATCTTCATTTAAACACATTCACTTATAAACTTCTGAATGCCATTACTCTTGTTATTCACTATGCGCTAACTTTTTAACCCGGCCATCAGCTCATTCTGTGAATATCATAGGTAAACTGGCCCTCATTGTGCCTCAACATCGAACTACCTTATTCTGTAGATCTTTTGTCTATAATGCTATCAGAGCATAAAAATTTGCTGTCAGAAGAGTTTAGATTAAATATAAATTAAACAAACAGTTGCCCGATGGATAGTAAAACTTATGACACGGATTCACCATTCATTTTCCACTCCTCCTTATATTCTACTTTTTTTCTGTTATACAGGGTCCTTCAGAAAGAACGCATGTTTTTCAAATGGGTACTACATCGAGTGGGCTGGTCCCGTGTCGGTGGAGAAGGGCGTGTTGGATAGTGGGAGAAGTGCCTTTTGAGTTGGCAAGATGGTTTGGCACGTTGAGCATCGTGTGTTCACTGTACGTCGGTACTTTCAAAATGGCGAGTGTGTCGTTCGAACACAACGTGAGTTTCGCGTTCACTTTCGTGTTCCACGTCGTGGGACAGTAACAGAGCATAACACCATTTTGAGATGGGTGGAAGCATTCAACACAACAGGTAATGTGATGAAGAAAAAACCACCAGGGCGAAACCGTACTGTTAGAACCCCCTAAGACGTAGGCAGAGTGAGAGTTGACACGCTGCAAAGCCCGAATTGTTCCGTCCGTTTGCGTGCCAGTTCCCTAGGCATCCACGCGTCCTCTGTACGTCACATCTTGAAGAAGGATTTAGTTTTCCATCCTTACAAAATCCAAGTTTGTCAACATACTGTTGCCAGGGGATTATTATTACAACGTGTTAATTTTGCACAGCTCACGATTGAACAGTTGGATAACAATGACGTGACGTTGTTTATGAGTGATGAAGCACATTTTCATTTACAAGGATACGTCAATAAACAAAATCGTCGATATTGGTCTCCAGTGAACCCCAACAGTTGCATGAGCACCCCCCGCATACCCCGAAAGTTACAGTTTGGTGTGCAGTAGGCCCAACGATGATTATTGGGTTCATTTAGGGAGAGGCTTGATTCCTGCATATGGCCGACATAGTTTAGAACGTAAATTTTGTTTTACTCAAAAAATGGCATGTACTCGTATTTCTAAGTATTTTGATATAATAAAATATTTTCCCATACTTATTTTGACTGTACTACTCATTTAAAAAACATGCGTTCTTTCTGACGGACCCTGTATTAGGAATCTACTTCTTCAACCAGGTTATTTACATATTATGGCAGCATATGTTTTGTATAAGTCAACGCCAAACAAAGTGGCGTGCACGTCATCACGATAAAAATTCCCCGACCTAATGCCTAGGTTTCTATCACAAACAATTGCTCTATTGCAGTTTCATATTAATGTGATATATAAATTGTAAAATGGTCATTACTCTCTTATTATGGTTAATAGTCATATAAACATTGTTATTAAAATATCACATAAGTTGCTTTCTGATAAATTTAGACGCATTATGCGAAATAAAATGTTTTGCAAACGCTCCAATCACTTATCGACATGTAAACGCACTAAACCGATTTCGCAGCGTTGACACATTGTCACCTTGAAACTTATTTAAACTGGGAACTGACATTTGTATTAATTTTGACACTGAATCAATTTGTGGCATTTCAAATCTTTATAAATCCTTTGGCCCCGCATACTGTAAATCAACAACTGTTTGTTTCAAAACAAAATTATTCATTTTACGAGTAGATAAAGGCAATTTTGGTATATAAAGATGCCCAAACAGTTAAATAGTCGGTGTAAGGAACTCGTGGCCTCGTTAATGCACTACTTTGAGCAAGAAAGGGACAACAACGGGCCTTTGTTGCCTTTAAATGCTGTTCAAGAGGTAGGTTACTAATAATTATATGTAATGTATATTAATAATAGTGAAATTTTATTTCATTTTTTGTAGCGTGTTGCTGCTGCTTTAAAAATTAGTTTAAGGACAGTTAGTCGTATTTCCGAGGGTGTGAAAAGTGATCCAAATTTAGAATCGCCCAAGAAAAAGCGGAGTTATATTAAACGTGTAACCAACACAGCGACATTGGATACAAGTGCCATTCGAGAAGTGATCTATAATATGTATCACAAAAGTAAGATCTTATTATAATAACTTATCAGAAATTTGCATTAATTTGTTAACTAAATTATAATGTCATATTACACATGGTTTCAGAAGAACAAGTTACGATACAAACTTTATGGTCTCGATTAAGAGATAGGGCATTATTTGATGGTAGTGCCACGTCTTTAAGGCGGTTGCTTAGAGATCTTGGATTTAAGTGGCTTAAGGACAAGTATAGCTTTGAAAAGGGTGGAATTTCTAAGGCAATACAATCAAGCCAAGGTTGAGGCCTTATACCAGTTTGTCTTCCTCGATGAAACTTGGATATTTCAAAATGGGACCATAGGTCGCTCTTGGCAAAATGGAAACCAAAAAAGCGTGAAAGCTATTAAAACAGATGGTAAAAGGTATGTACTTTTACACAATTTGCACTATAAAATTTAAAACTAATATATTTTAGATACATTATATTACATGCTGGAAATGAAAATGGGTTTATTGAGGGTAGTGAAGCGATATTTTCTTCGAAAACAAAATTGAGCGATTACCATGGAGAGATGAACCAGGACAATTTTTTGAAATGGTTTCAACATCAGTTATTAGAAAAATTGGAGAGTCCATCTATGATTATACTGGATAACGCCCCTTATCACAGCATGATATTGAACAAAGTGCCCAACAATGCATGGACAAAAAAAAATATACAAGACTGGTTGACAAATCAAAACATACCATTTTTAAACACAATGTTTAAAACAGAGCTATTGAGTATTGTTGCTCGGTACATAATGCTTCTTAATTATATATATTTTGGTCGACAGTTTATATTTCTTTTGTTTATTCCTATTCTTAAAATAACTGCTTTTTCAGAAACAAACCACCTAAAATATACGTGATTGATGAATTGGCGGAACAACATGGGCACAAAGTTCTTCGTCTGCCTCCTTACCATTGTATATTTAACCCTATTGAGTTAATTTGGGGCATAGCAAAAGGTTACTATAACAGACATATTGGTAGAGATGGTAACAGTGAAAAAGACTGTTTGGATATGTGGAACGAGGCTCTACAAACGGTTACCCCAGACATGTGGAAAAATAGTGTTCGACATACTGAGCAAGAAATTTTTAAATGGTATGAAAGAGAACGAATTTTTGATCGACCAGACATCGAACCTTTAATAATCAACTTTGAGAGTGATGAAGATTCAGATTCAAACAGCGCTGAAGAAAGAAACTCCGACTAACTTTATTGTACAGAAAAAGCTTACACCAGTAGCTTACCTAATTTTAGAATGATTTTTCTGTATGAATTCTGTAAAATAAATACCATGCATAAAATTTGGAGGACCCCATTTGGATTTTTATTCAGTACCTTTAAGCTATCAATTAAATATGGTAGTTTCATAGTGTCATCTAATCAATAATTGTCATACTTAATGATTATGCAAGTACAGATCTATAATTTTATTATACTATTATTTTTGTTCTCATTTGAGGTTAATATTGCTTATAAACCTAGATATGTAAATAATAAATTTTATTATTTTACAAAAAGTTTGGCAACAATGTAAATTTTTCAACACACCCACCTTGATGACGTGCACGCCACTTTGTTTGGCGTTGACTATATTTATGTATATTCCATTGCCTGCTTACTTTTTGTGTAAAATTTATTTTCAGCTTATTGATCGTTTATTGTATATGTAGTAGCATATTATTAATTTTTTTTAGTTCTTTGATTGTGAACTCGCTGGTGGTTAAGTAGACTGCGGCTAGACTTCGATACCAGTCTACTTGATTTTTCTATGTATGTGTTATTTTGTTATTTTACTGAAAAAAAGGCTTTTATTATTATATCAATATCTGATTAAAACTCCAAAACGTCATGAAGAATAGCACACATCATTCCTAGCATGCATTTAGGGCACCATAATCTGCTGTAACTGACCTTATAATATACGAGCGCCTCATAATGAGCAGGAAGCTGAATGTGATAGTGTACGTCTGAGAAAATCAGGCTGCCAGTTTATCTCTTGAATCGTATTAAATTTGCAAGCTAGTTGTCTGTGGCAGCATAACTTATCGTGAGGCAAAAGCCAACGCTGTTCCGTAATACGCGAATTTTCCTCAGTGTAATATCAGAAAGTGTGCTGCCTCATTTAATTTTCTCTCCGGCAGCATTAAATCTTGCGTGAAAGATACGCCAGCCGAGCTCACATGCTTCTATGCTCCTACCACCAGATTTATACAATTTCCAAGAGAATGTATGTGATGTGTAGTGGTGTATAGTTCGGTGAAGATAACCGGTGCGGTTATGAATTCAACAAGCTACAACTACAATGAAAAACTGTTCATCTGGTTCACGTTATCCGAATTGCATGAAGTTAAGTTAAACAAGAAAATGAGCTTATATAATTGGATAACAGAGATAGTTAAAGACGACTAGTCATAAAATATGGAAGACCTCTATAGGCCAATTTTATAATCCGGGGATCAAAATTTCTTTTAAAATATTCCTCAAGCTAGCAAAAAATTATGAGATTTGTGTAAGGGGGGCTTCTGATCCCCATATTACGAGGCTTGTTCAATTGAAACCTATCTTTGGTCCAGAAAAAATTTATTGGTAAATATGTCTACGAATAATTACCACTACAATTAAGACATATATCCCATTGTTCCACCAATCGATGTATGCCCTGCTTAAAGATTTCTTGTAGCTTCTGTTTGAAGAATTCTTTTACGGCATTTTGTACTTCTTGGTTTGACTGAAAATGCCTACGTTGTAACGCCTTTTTCAGTGGCCCAAAGCATTCCTTCCACACATGCCACATTTCAGTCTGTCGATGCCGTACTCAATTTACCTGGTCACCTTATCATTCGTCTCCTGTCTTTCACTCTTAAATTTTCGACACCATTCCTTGACAGTTGGATACGCAAAACATCGGCTTCCATACACTGCTTGCATTCGCGTATGAATTTACAATAGTTGCAAACCTTCAGCACACAAAAATTTAATAACCGTACGCTGATTATATTTGGACAGATTGTTAACAACAAACGTCACAATACTTAAAATCGCAGTCAAATACAAATAATAATAATAATGGTAATAATTTTTATTGGAAACTTATACAAAATGAATATATATACATTTAAAAAAACACTCCAAAAGGCTGAGGATTGGCATTGCCATTTTTCACCGTACACAGAGATTCAGTTCACTTGGACTGAACTAGCAGTTTACGAAACATTTCAGACAGTCCGTCCAAACTGCAGTGGTTCACCGCATTTAATAATAAAGAGAGACATTAGCCTCTGACCAAACACGGCAACTCCAATTCTCCAAAGTACTCAAAAATTCATAAACTCCTGCTTTCTCCCTGCTACTCATACGGTATGTCAGAGAGGCGTATATCAAAGACGATTCGCAAAATTAGATCAAGTAGCGTATATGTACAGCATCAGAGCAGGGTTGCTGGGCCCGTATTACGGCTAATTGCATAAAAGAAAAGAAGGATTTAATTTGATGTAACAGGATTAGGTGGGGGCCTATACGCAGCGGTATAAGTGCCGAGGTAAAGTCCAGCACTCAAGGGATGATCAAACATTTTAACTTTTGAACGGAGCTTCAGCTGCTAGCGAACTTTCTAGGCTTAGTTATTTTAAGATCAGCATGGACGGTTTTCTTGAAGCTTGTAGTCAAGTGTCTTATCGAACGAACACAAAAGAATTACGTTTCTTCCCCTAATTTCATGTTCTATTCAGTAGAATTTACTTCTGCCATACTTACATAAAGAATGGCGTCGAGTAGGTTGATTCTGCACTTTGCATGCAATGCCTTTATCATTTGTAATGTAACAGGTGAGTAGAATTACCAAGGCTGGGAGAGTGAATTGATTCTCAAATACAAGTTTTTTCGACCGTGGCGTATCTGTAACATTGTGTAAACATTTCATCAAAACCCCAGCGGTACTTCTCAAGTTATAGGCGGATATAGGATTATCGGACAGTCCGACAGACAGACGGAAATGAGTGTCAGTTTTTCGTTATGTACATATCATATAACATCCATAAAACATACTACCAGTAGACATGAATGCAAAGTGTAAAAATAGAAGTCTGGGAAGATTGAGTTCAGAATTCTAAATTTTTTCGGACTAGATAAATGACATAACAAAAGTGAATGAATATTGCAATATTACATGACACAGGAAATCATTTAGATGTGATTTTGGATTCAAAACTGAAAACATACTATTTTTGTTAAATAACATCTTCATTTATATATTTTTTAATTGTAATCATTACAAGATTTATAAGAGACATCAAATAAAGTTTACTCTTTATGCATTGATACTTTGGTAATACTTTTTCTAAAGATTGTGTAAATAGATAAAAATTATAAGTTATTGCATATTAGGTCGTATGCATAGTCTGTCCTCTACTTTAACATCTGTGTCATGAGGAAGCCTCAATTACAGGGACAGTAGAAAAAGGTGGCCTTCTTCGGCCTAAAGTCTCCTTAATATCGTATGATTTGAAAAAATTAATTACCAATAACTAATGCTCAATGGGGAATGCAGTCCTTGTAGACATCGCAGCCAAATTAATAGACTCATGCATTTCTTGGGGAAGTGATAGACTAAAGAGGGCTGCTTTCGTCTTTCCAAAAAAATAAAACGTCTTTAGATTAGGGCGCCATCTTTGGAGAAGCAACACGCATTCAAATTGTCCATCTCTCTATCGACAAACCTTTGAAAATAACACAAAAGTCATTAATTTTAAAAAATCTTCGGAATGGCATCATGGATAGGTTCCCATGACTTTAGGCAAAACTAGAATGAATTTCAAGCACGCAGAGTATATCGGTAAACTTTTCTCTTGGAATATTTTTCCTCTCTAATTTTTCTCATTATCATCCGATGCACTCCAGGAATGTCCAAATGTCGGTCTTTCGCTAATCTCTCTGGTCTCCCAGCTACCGCTTTCGAGTAATTTAGTACCTTTTTACTTTATTTTTAAGGCGGTAGGCGGCCATAAATCTGACAAAGCGTTACTCGGACGACGTTAATGAGTACGAAATGCCGCCGTAGACAAAAGATTGTATAGGACAAGGGGAAATGCAGTCTCGAGGATGGTTTCTCGCAACGCAAATTGAAGATTTGTATTTAAAAATATGTCTAACAAGTAAAAAATAAGGTTGTCCGTAGTACTGGTGGCTTTACTATACCTGTTCTACAATAAAAATGATGGGCTTAATATTAAGTTCATGCGGAGATTCGGAGATTAAGAGCCATACACACTGTTCTTCCTCCATTTGGAGCGTCACGTTCATCGTTACAGTATTGATATATTAACACTGTGTTTCAGAGTTTGAAAACACCTTATGAATATAATCGCTCTTTCACTTAAGTTGTCTTTTGCTAGGGACGCATTAGTCGCTGCTAGAGAGTATTGACAATTGAAGGTGAGAGAGGAGTTATCAAAAGTCTCCGTTATTACACTAATTTCCTTACAAATGGCACGGGTCTACTAATTTTGGTTGTTCTGTATATAGTCGCCAAAATTATGATGTTTTATGGCCGTATCATCAGTCGTCCCTACAACTGTAGGACGCCTTCATGGCGTCCTTGATTTTCACAGCATTTTCTCTCCTTCAGAAAGAATGGGTATTTCTAGATTTCTACCGTTCCGTGTCAGCGTCAGCGCTCGCCTATTGTGAGGTAATATTTTCTTTTTGAATTGTAGGAAATTTCAGGATAATAAAACATATTAGACCGCGGACACGGAACAGCAGAGATCTACAAATACCCTTGCCTTTCTAAAGGACAAGAAAAACTATGAGAATCAAGGAGGCCATAAAGACGTCCTACAATTGTAAGAACGACTGACGATATGTCCTACTTTTGAGTCATTTGTTTACCAATGCCTACCAAGGTGACAGCGTTATTTCTTGCTCTTTGCAAATTCTTATCTCCAAACACAAACACTTTTAAAAAATAACACTAAAGATACGCATCTAATGACAGAACTGTCGAAAAATTGACTTATGTCAAGTAAACTTTGATCCTTACTACAGACTATGCGAATTAGGAGACAAATAAATTCTTGACTAGCTCCGTTTACCTAGAATCCGCCTGTTAATTTGGCTTGATTGTCTGATGACAACAAATAGATTATTTAAGGAAACTATTGATTTTAAAAAACAAATGTTGTGCTTATAATACCAGTTGTATACCATTTCCATGATAGGCGTTTTAAGATATTCAACTTATTTTTAACAAACTTTTCGACAACACACCAGATAGATCAATATATTTGATAGATAAGAATTCCCAAATTAAGTGGCAGGAAAACAAATCAGGCATCTCCGTCGGAAGAAACAACAAACCTCAAATTTATTTATATAAAGCTGCGATTATGTAGAAGCAACCGCTGCATTATATTCTATCCGTTCTGTCATAAATGATCAGAATTTGAAAGTTCTGAGTTTAGCGCTTAACTATTTGTGATTGATATTCCCTTTGCAAGAAGTATCTGCTTGACCTGGCGGTCTGCGCAAAGTGGACAATCTGCATCGTTTTGTTTTTTGTTATCTTTATACCAAATAGCAGGAAACTACAAAAAATTGTTTGTTTTTCAAAACGGAGAAATTCAGTTCAGATATTTTTCCTTAATGCAATACCCATCAAAATTAAAAAAAAGGCTTCAGGTCTAAACGGATTCCTCCTTTTGACAGCTCTTCTGTCACTCCCAACTGTTAACGTAAATGAATCGTCTTCAGAGTGAGGGCTCTTAAGTGGAGGGGCAACTATATATGTAGCCTTAAGACAAGTTTTGCCGATGAGTTGAAGAGCTGATGACTGGCATTGGCTTCCAGATCGAACACTAGTCGATCATAACTGCCTTGATAGACATGTTGATACAAGATATAGGGCTACCCTGTATCCTACTAGAAGATAGAAGAAGCACCTTTACGCAGCGCCTGACAACTGCAAAAATGCAATATGATAGTTTCCTTTGTCTTATCATTAAAACGAACATTGTACTTTACATTTTGTAACTCAGTTAAAATCAATCACTACCAGTAATGTCGGAAATAAAATATTTTTTAAAGAGCCACTTACGCTAACTCGAAATATACTTTACATAAAAACGGTACAATTAAAAGCTGCTAAATCTCACTAGTCTACATTCGAATAAAATACGCTCAATCCAGCAGACTGTTTCTAACCTCTGCAAAACCAGCAAGACGTTGTGATAAGTGTCGTAAAGGTGTCGACGTCAAATTGGCTGATTCACTAAGAACCGTTAATTTGTCAACAGATAGTGCCAATTGTCGCGACCTGTGGAGTATAAGACAGCCTGTTGTGTAGCCTAATTTACAGCGTGACTGAAATATAGAGACAATATATTATTTCTAGAGCATGAATTCTACGAGTATAAAAAAACTACACAGAAAGTTCCTCATATCTAGATATACTCTTTCCCAAATACGTCCTTTTTAAGTACCGCTGTTGTGATGTATTAATATCTTTCTCGTAATATACTCCATGCGTTTTACAACGACAAACTTCACTAAACTCAAGACTTCACGTCAAATACCTGTATTCAAAACAAATGTTCTCTAATCGAGTCATTTGCCAGAAATAGAAACTATCATCATATACAAAATAATTTATATAAAGTTTTTAGATTAAATCAATGGCATTTGTAACACTTTTCCTGTTGCTTCCTAGAAGTTCCTGGTGTACTTTGAAGCAGGAAAGTACTAATTTCATTCGTACTACATCAACTCTCTTGGTAGCCACAGCTTTATCTCGATTTCATGAATCCATCTAAACACCTTAAGTCTCTGTAAGAACCTATGTTAAAACTAATTTTCCGTATTTTCTTTGAACATACTTTCAACCTAAGAAACCATTGCTTTTTGAATTACCCTGTTTAGTTATCCTTTCAATATAAAAAGACTCGATTACAGGCATATAATTTTATCTTTTAAAATGCATGAGTTTTTCCTAAGAAATAACGGTGAAACTGAATTCCGGGTAGTCTGGCTAACTGCAAGGAAATCCATATTATAATTTCCTAACATGATTACCGCTGAGTTTACATAATGTTTACTCGAGCACAGTACACGTTTCCCGCCGAAGATGCTGCTTAAACCCTTCGAGACATTTACATTTTAAAGGAGGCCCTCCGCAACTCCATGAATACTAACAGGATGGTTGAACAGTGTTTTTTCCTTTCATAACCTTGGAAGATGCTATAAATTTTTGGGCATAAATATGTAAGCCTCATTCTTTGTAACAAGTTTTGTTCTGGGTCAGAGCAAATGAAAGCGTAACAGAAAACCTCAGAAAACTGACACGCTACGAAGTGCTACGTCGAAAAGATGCCTAATATGACAAATCCGATTGGCATATACATATATGTGGGGACAACACTTTGTAAAGGGCTCCATACCTGCTTTGCAATTGAACTGGAGGGTAAAAGATTGATAACATTCTCACTGCCAGGAAGCGCAACAATTTGGTGCAATTCAATTGAATCGGTCAATTCAAAAATCATACACATTTTTTCCGAAATGCTTTTTTTGTTGAAAATGCTACTTCAAAAGAAGATGCATACTTTAGGTGTTAGACACGTAAGTTAATACATTCCTCTCCCAGTGAATAATATTGCGTAATACACGTTCAATGCAGAAACAAACATATAACTAGCGTCAAGCGACGTATATATTGCTTTTGTGTTCGCTAACGTAACGTCAAGTACATAAGTGGGTAGTTTCAAAAACAGTAACAGGAACCTTAATTTGTTTTCTTTTTATATTTATATGCTATATGCACCAAAATACCAATTTTAAATCCGCTAACTACAAAAATACGGTCATGGTTGAATAATAATTGAAAAAGTTTAGCAGATATCTGAAAGTTTTGAATGAAACGAGGTCTTGCTAACGACAAATACATGAAAAGATACTTCTAGATATGTGTTGTTTTTTTTTTATAAACAAAACGAAAAGCTCAAAATTCAGTACTTTGCTCGTATAATTTTCAAATTAGATTTTATAAATAATCGGTAAACTGGTGATTTTAGAGCATAAAAATACCTTCAATTTTATTTTTTAAGAATTAAAATCTATAAACAATTAAGTCAAATACGAGGCTTTTCAGCAATATTGATCAAATGTTTATAACTATTGCAATAACAAGTGTAAATGGCTAAATATTTGTGAGAATGAGATTGATGTTAGTATGTTTGCTAAATTTAAACCGCTTGAATTAATGGTTTATGTAAAAAGCTGATTTATATTTACGAATTATTTAAGCAACTGTTTTTGCGGAAAAATTTTACAAAAGTGAATTGGATTCTTGAAGGTTTCAACTTCAAGCACTGATGCAAAAAATTATTTGTTTCAAAATTGTTGTTGAAAATTATGTTAAAAAATCGCCATTTTTGTAGTTAAGAACATTAACAATAACTTTTTCATTATTCAATATAATTTATTTCAACAGGATGATCTTGATAGGTAATTAAAAAATGCATATTTATAAAACCTTCTACGACCAATACGAGTCAAGATAATTTTTTTAATTCATATCTCCTTTGTTTATAAACAAGACTCCAAGTTTTCACAGATTTTAATCAACGATTTTAATTTTATGATCCAATTTATAATTTTGCTATTAGTTCAAAGGTCTTTAAGAAATACCCACCTAAAGTGAAGGCTCTCGCGTACGTATTTCCGGGTGAGGTGGAGGGGGAATCAGCTCTAGTTTGATTTATTTTTTGAAATTGAGTCTTCAAATTGGAGCGCGCTGTAAAATTTTCTATTATCTTAGCTTCTAAGCTAGAAACTTCTTTTTTTTAATGTCGGGTGACTCCTTGAAATAATGACATCTTGCACATTTTCATTTCTCTGGAAAATCGGAAAGTGCCGGAAAACTTAACACGTTGTATTTTTCAAAATTAAATTACTATGAAATAATATTAAATTAACAATAAATCATTTCCTTTTAGCCTCGCTCTAATAAAATAATTTATATTTTACAATAAAATTGTTTAAACAATTCATAACCCAGTTAATTATTGGTATACTCTTAACAAAATACACTCAAGTAAATTGTAAAAAATATTGATTGACGTTTATCTTTCATTTATATTTATTTTATTTGCATTCTTTGTGTTATAATATTATTTATGTATTTTTTTATTATAATATTTTATTACGTGATTAACCATGATTGTCCGTTTTAAATCTTTTATTTTGGTACTCTACTTTTTCTTGAATATTTGTATAACTCATCATCGTCAATTCCAATTACAGCAAGGTTGTAACATTTTGTGTCATCATCACCATCATTACAATTTATGCAAACAGGTGTGCAATTTAAACCATGTTTTTTACAACCTACCCGTTTGGCAAACAGTGGTACATTTGCAGGAAATTTGTTTGATAGTACCGTCTGGTATTAAGCTGCCCATAGTACTATTCGTCATTATTCGTCAGAGTCATTATTCGTCAGAATCTGCCCATAGTATAGATCCATTGTCACTTAGCCTGCATCCGTACTTGGTTGGGTCTAATTTATTACCTAACCATGTTTGTAACTGGTAATATACCCGAAGAAGGTTTTTTTACTATGCGTTTTTTAACCACATGTCCAGATCAACATGATAATTAAGATAAATTATATTTAAAAATAACATAGTTATTGTAAATGTTACCAAAACTATAAAACTATTTTTTAACATCATTTATAACAATTTTGTAATAAATAATGAATGTTTTGCATAAACTTCCACGCGAATTTCGCCCTTCAATTCGTCCAGAGTTCGGGGCTTGTTCGCGTATACTCTAGCCTTGAGGTGTCCCCATAAGAACAAATCGCATATGGATAAATCTGGGGACCGAGGAGGCCAATGAACATCGCCAAACCTGGAAATAAGGCGACCAGGGAAGAGAGGGCGAATAACGTCCATGGATGCTCGGGCTGTGTGGGCGGTCGCCACATCCTGCTGGAACCACACACGTCGGATTGGAACACGTCGCCGTCGTAATTCAGGGAGAAATAAGTTGGTGATCATGTAGCGTTCTGACTTCACGGTAACATCACGACCATTACCGTCTTCGAAGAAGTAAGGGCCAATGATGCAAGTTTGCGATACAGCGCACCAAACCGTTACTTTTGGGCTGTGCAGCGGTCTTTCGTGTAACAGTTGCGGATTTTCATTAGCCCAATAACGACAATTCTGCTGGTTAACCATGCTGTTTAGGTGAAAGTGGGCTTTGTCACTCATAGGCGAAAACCCGGTGCTCCACCGTCCAAGGCTCCATAACGACAACTGGTAAAATAATGCTAGGATCTCACGAGTCAAACGGCACCCTCCCCACCTCTCTCGTAGACGGAGGCGGAGAGTACTCCCCAACCCAAAAACGTCCGTCCTCTCTGCTGCACCCTGTATAAATGAAGTATATCTTAGCTATTCGTATTTATGGGTGTAAATTTAGTAGTGGATCAACGGAAGTCAGATTATAGAGGGCCTCAAAATATACCAACTGAACCATTATATGTGTGGTCCGAAATTTTATAGTTCAGGAGATATTTGCAATTTTGTGAAATTTCGAAAAAAACGGGATAATGAACTTTCAATCGCAATTAGGTTTAGGGCTGTGTTTTTTTTTCGAGATGAGCTAAATGGTTAGCTTTAGCAATGGTTATGTCACTTTTTAACACAGCGTATTAGAAATCAACGCAAAAAATCTTAAAATGAAGTTTTTGTGAAAAATCTCTTCCATTCAACTTTGAAGGGCGGTAAAAAAATTGAGGTTGTATTTCATTATTCATTTTATTGTAAAAACTATCAATCCATGTAGAATAAACCCTGAAAATTTTAGCTTGCTGCGATAAGTGCCTCACCTTGAAAAATCTGTATGTTTGACCCAGGTGGGTATATATGCATGTAAACAAGAAATTATATTTTAGCAGCTACAGTCCAAACTACTTGATGGATTTTGACATATGAGGTATTGTCAGATTCGTCCTAGCAGTGCGAGTGGTACTATGTGTATCAACATTTTGTAAAATCAAAATGGCGGATTTTTTACGCAAATAGCCAAATCAGCTTAATGAGCTTGGGTATTCAACTCGGCATTCCAGGTGCGGGAGCGGTCAATCTTTGGCAAGTTCGTAATGTTCTATATTTTGTCGTATTCAGTCGGTTTGACTTTAATGAAACATACTACCACGAGTTGCCCAATTTATCCATAACATTTCCAAACTCAAAGATAGCATAGTCCATCTTTAGCGCATTTATCACGACTGTCTCGCTTTGTAGCACCGGATTGAGAATCGGCAAGTGGTACCTCTTGAGAATGCTGTTTATGGGAGTTGCCCTGTTCATAGGAGTAAATTCGGGGTGTTTGAAATGGAATTATTTGGCTGCATTGTACTGTCTCCACTTCTTTTGAGCCAGGACGTCCACATTTCGCCAACTTGCCCATAATTTCAGAAATAATTCGCAAATATGTAGGTTTATTTTATTTATTATTTCAAGGCGGATCCTGTTTTCTTTCTCTTCGTCAAATAACCAAAACAAGAGATTTCATTGTGTAGATTCGGTTAATACAAAAATGTTTTACGCAACCATAATGGCTGTTAATATTAATATTTAGAGTTATTATTATTTTATATTCATTTCTAGTTTTCCCAATAAATATCATAAATTTTAGAGCTTTCGTATTGTGTCCTACTTTCATAAAAGTGCTCAAAATGAGCAACCTTCAACTATAATCCAATCTTCATGATATTCATCCCAAAAGATAGGTATATATTTAGTTCTTTTTACGGTTTTTGGCGGTTAGTATTATTTACCATGGTGCCCACAGATTGAATAATGGTATCATATGCATAGCCTAATTTCCATAAAGGAAACTGCACGCTGCGCTAGACGATCCGTAACTTAACTGTTACTCGTCCTTGCATTCACACATGAATTGAATTCAGACCTTCGTCGTTGTCGTTATATCTTCAGGCATTGCTATGTTTTATATCGAATATATCAACAGGTAAACACAAATCGCTCGGCCATAACAAGCAAGCTGTCACACTGATAGTGTCGAACGTAAATGTGGAAGGCTCATGCGCTGACAAAAAAATGTTCAGGGCTGTGAGATTCAATGCAATCCAATCGACTTTATTGTAACAAATACATAAATAAAATACAGTTGCAAATGGCAAAGTCTGGCCAATGAACATTCATACTTAACCATGTCATATAATTGATTAATTTCTTAACCTAAAACGTAACATAAAGAAAATAATTAGGTAGAAGACGAAATCCTATCTAGAGCAGAGTGGCCAGAAAACATACATATAATAGATAAAACTAAAAAGCGTGTTTTTGAATTTACATAGAGATTGATTGCATACGTATATGTAAGAGAGACGGCTGTTTAAAAAAAATCCTGTAGTGTTACTGTAACCCACCAAAACTCGTGAACAGACCCAGAGTTTAGTTGACGATACTTATAATAATGAAAAAGACGCGTCACACAACCTTGTATAATTTTTGTTCTACTCAAATCACATGTTAAAAAATCGCCAAATTGGAACTCAGAAGCCTTCATTTTGCTCAATTCTTGCCACGGTTGTTCAAAAATACACCATTTCCCGGCTCCGAAATGATTTTTAATATTTTCACTCGCTCAACCGAAATTACCCAATTTTTATGTAAATATCTGAAACTTCGTTACCCGCAGGATCTCAAAGGGTTGGTTCTCCTCTATACAGCTCCAATGCTTCTTAAAATGTATTCTAATAGAGACTAATTGGCATCGAGAAGACGAATCTCTCCAGCAGGAGTGGAAGCAGCGGTGGTGGCCTTAATCTCTTATCCTCTCCCGCCTTACATCATTTATAACTTGGGAAACGTAATTAGGCATTCATAGGGGCTATGGGGGAGCAAGAAAGGGTGACGGAAGGGAACCTTGAGGGTAGCCGTCAATCAGTCAGCAAGTTGAGGAATTCAATAGAATAATATAAAAAACGGGTCGAGTTTAGTGGAAGAAGGTATCCAAAACCAGACTTCCATTTTGTCATTAATCTAAACATTATGGAAAAATCTAAAGGATCGCTTTAAAGGTGCACAACGTTTACTTTGCAATGTTAAGCATCATTTACTTTACATGCTTATAAATTGTAAAAGAAAATTAGTATTATAAAAAGCTATTTCCATGAACATTACATACCGCTGATTTGAAAAACATATGCCAAACAGGACCGCTAGCAAGAATTTTCAATCATCCACTAAGATGCAGTGAAAATGTATTTGAAACGAATACATAGTTTCGCATTCTGTATCGGCAGAAATCGACGTACGCTTTTCCAGTTATCTGCCTTCTTCCATCTCATTTCCAAAGACATTAATAGCTTTAGCCAGTTTCCATTCCTAAGCCTAAAAAGGGAAAAACTAACGCTTAAAGAGAAAATACACGTCAGATATAAAAAGCATGGGCAAGAGGGCCAGTTTGAGCGACTGAAACAAAAAAAGGTCAATCTAACATCTAGATCAGAGAGATAAGCCTAGGATGTTGCCATTGGAAAAATATATAAATTCACAGACTTACCTGCAAATATAGAGCCATACTATACAGGGTGTTCATGTGAAAATTTCCCACTATGAATTTATCGAAAAACACTGAATAAAATAAAAAATGCCGAGACAACCTTTAACCAAAAACTACTTTACCAGCTTGCACCCTCGGCCCCCCAGGGTCATTCCCTTGAAAATTTTAAATGATCGAGTAATAGCTTGTTTAAAAGGCCTTTTGATGTCCTTTATTTTGACGTTTGATTTTTTGAAATCAGTAGATTCGTTTTCGAGAAAATTAGAAAAAATATTTATTAGTCTTAATTTGTTCAGATATAAAACAAAAACAAACGAAAATACCACTTTTTATTT
This sequence comes from Acanthoscelides obtectus, assembly GCA_963669975.1. Classification (NCBI taxonomy): domain Eukaryota; kingdom Metazoa; phylum Arthropoda; class Insecta; order Coleoptera; family Chrysomelidae; genus Acanthoscelides; species Acanthoscelides obtectus. Next base: position 62,776,734 of record CAVLJG010000005.1, read on the forward strand.
CGATAAGTGTTCAAAATGTTGCCGGTTAGGGTTTGCCAAATCTACAATTCGTTTATAATTTAAAACGGAAACTTCCAACATAATCAGAAATTCGGAAGATTAGACATGGCAACAACCAAATAACCCGATGTTTTTTCCGCATTCCTTTCATCAACAGAGATATCCTAGGCGAACTGTATCTATTGCTATACTTTGTCACGTGCCAAAATCACGTAACCTTTTTTTTACTATTTTGATCACTTATCAGTAATTTGAATTTCTCTTTACTGATTATAAAGTACCGATTCCCAGATACACACCCTTTTCACTAATTATTTTTTTGGCAAATTCCATAGTTTATTGATTGTATAATTTCTCACGTATTATATATTTCTTTCTCAGCGATTCAGTATTATATTGAAATCTTTTGGACACTAATGTTATAGTATTATTAACGACTAACATCGAAATTTCCTCATAAAATATTGTTGGACCCTCGTAGATTTGGTTCTGCCTACAGTCTGCCCATTGGCAAACAGCGCGCCACCTTGTGATTTCGACACGTACTAGCCATATATGAATGTTTACCTTCCTATCAAGATACCTTCTGTTAAAATTTGATTTACTATTAAGATACCTTCTTTACTGACTTTTCTCTATTCCTTTTGATTTTATGTCGAACGTGCCTTCATCAGAGCCACTCATTTAACCTTCTTTTAGGGGGTTAGGTGTTCTGCGTCCTGGTCATTTTACTTTCCTGCGGAGATTGTGGTATGGGTGTCGTTTCATTAACTTTCAGATTTTGGGATATTAACGCCCCAATCACCAGTTTATGGTTTATTTTGTACCTTACGTTTAGTTTTTTTGGTTTGGGTACTACTCGTCCATTTTCTAATGGGATTTTAACCTCCAGCGTGGAAAGACATTGCGGAAAACCACCATTCACACTTCTCCAGCTTTGTTTTGTAGCTGCCTTGTAGCTGTTTCGCAGTCTATTTTTCCTGTAAACTAGTAGAAGTCATGTTTATATATTTAAAAGATTGATAGGTTATGCTGTTGTCTGCTGCTGTCTACGCCAAGCATGGCGGGCAGCGTTTTTGCCTGCCTAAGAAAAACATATTATTTTAAAATTGAAGTTTTACGATCTTGTAGGTCTGAAACATAGATTATTTATTTTTTAGTCTAAAGGCAGTCTGTCACAATACGACATTTTGTGCTAAATTTAGTACGCTAAATTTTGTACAAAATTACGGATAGTATCAGATTCTTACATAATTGTGTATGAGCAAATTGAGTACTAAGTTTTTCAGAACATGTTCTAAATAATATCATGCTAAAAGTGCGCAGACGCCTACTGCGCATTTGGAACAGTACAATGGCTCCTAAAAGTGCTACATGACAAGGAATTATATGTTTTCTGTTAACTCCTTAATATTCTCTTGATGGTTTGTGATAATTAGATGAGATAATTGGTTGACAAAAGCAAACCAAGTATGATTTTAAAAAGAGAAACGCCAAATAAGCTGCGTTGGATAAAATCAGAATGACTTTAGAACCAAATGGGCCTATAACCCAGTGGATCCTCCTCCAGAAGTTCTTTATACAGCATAAGAAGCACACCCATGCCTCGATACAAAATTTTGTATCGTGAGAGACTGCCTTAATAGAACGACTATCAACTATTTAAGTCCCATTTAATAAAAGTTTCAACTAGCTTATTCTGTAAATCGATAAGCATAGATCAATTAAAAATATTGGGCACAAAAGTCACTTTACCACCCCAAAGCATGTAGCACAAATGAGCATGTGGCGGTGGAAAATAAGAAAATGGCAGAAAAACCTGATCACTTTACACTTTACGCCCAATGGTAGGTAGAATGTCAAATATAAAACTTACAGTAAAGGTGACATTCAAAAGACTACATAGTATATCTCAGCACATTCTCAAGATAAGCAAAGCATACGCATATATTCCCTCCTTTGATTAAGGTGACCCTAAGGAGCCACATGTTAATCAGCTAGAGAGGTAGTAAACGAATGCACACATAAAAGTATCCAGCAACTGCAGCCTCGTATAAAGCGTCGTCGTGCAACTTGAAGAGGCAAGCAGTAGAAGCGGGGTGTGGGGGTGTGTATATGCGACCGTTTGCATACATTAGTAGACCGTGCTTTGATTAGGGTACCTTTGAGACGGGGCGCGCCGGCCCGTAAAGCCCTCTAAGGGCACCTGGGGGCATTTCGACCCACACTCTCCACCACCACCACTACCACCGCCTCGTCTTCTGCGTAGGGTGTCCCTTATGTCTTATGGTATACAGTATACAGGTCGATGACAAACGCAATAACCTTTGAACGGTGCACACAAAAAAGTGCTCTTGGACTGAGTATCATGACCTTGATATTTTTTTAAATATATTTCTTTGAGCTAACGTACATTTCTAAATAATTGTAAGAGTTATATTTTTTGAGACAACGTAATTACCTCATTTAAATTACCTTTTTTCCAATCGATGTCATAATTTCATAGAAGCTCGTGCTCTTCCACCAATCGTGTCGAACCTCCTATATCCAGAACTGGTCGATACGATCATTCCTTTGTACCTAAGGTATCGAGATTGTGGAAAAATCTACATGAGGATGCTTTTCCCAGTTTTACTAACCTTGGGCAGTTCAAAAATCGGATTTTCTTTAAGCTCCTCATAGCAGCCGCGGTGCCCTGGCATTTAGGCTTCTGACCTGTTTGATAGGTGTAGACAAATAGATATAATTTTAATTCTCAATATTGTAGTTGCTGAGCTAGCAAGAATGTTACAAATCTGTTGCGTTTGTAGTAATAGGTTATCAAGCTTGCATAATTTTCATTTACTGCTTAATGTAACCCAATGTCAGCTTTTGAGTCCTCTTGAGAATGTTTTTTTAAATTTTGAATGGTTGAATGTTTTGCATAGTTCACTGCAAAAATAAGAACAACAGATGTCTATCTCTAACAAAGATTTGACAAAGTTAGGAGGTACTGAAATATTTACGTATTAACCAACTAAATTTCTTGAAATTGAGCACGAATCCAGGCACGGCATTTTTGCAACGTGTTCAAAATAATAAAACTACTATTTACCTTTATTGCGTATGCATTCTAAGCAGACAAGAGGTATAAAACCATGTGGGTCTTTACTTAGATATAATATAATTTTGATATGTTTGAAATTATTTTACTCAACACTAGCAAGTTCTTCATGTATTATAGCAGTAGCAATTAGGAAATATGAATAGCGATTGCAGAAAAAAATATAATATTGATAGTAGATTGAGAATACGCTACCATGTTTGCATCACTTGACTTGTCACCAGTCTCACTTTCGCTCAAAAAGCTCGACAAATCGGCCAAGTCGCATTTACTATCTGGATCCCAAGAAGAAACGATCGTTATTAAAATAATAGTTTGTAACTTGAAATAAGATAGGCGCTTAGACAAATTTTTGTTACGTTTTTCACCCTTTGTCCTTCGAGAAAACAGAATCTATGATCTCTATATTTTCCCCAGTTGCTTCACGGACAGATATTAGTGACTGAGCACCCTTGCACTACAAATTGTCAGGGATTTTCGAAATGGTTTGGGTTGGATATGAAAAGATCCTAACAATATGTCACCCTCTCCGACCATTCACCATTACCACCACATGCAGTCTGGCGTGTTCTTCAGATAGTGGTGTGTTTGTGATGCGAACAGAGGTGAGACCGAGAGGGAGTATTATTAATGAACAACTCCTTGCGATTCAGATGCTGGCTCGACCGAAACTTCTCTCTCTTGGAATGGAGGAGGAGAATTAATAAACGGGGGCAGTATTAGCTGTTATAAGCAACAGACAGACTCGATCCGTCATTATTTTCCGGTACATTTGCCCCTTCTGGCCAGCGCTCTACGCTTGGCGTGACAGGATCATTGGTGGTGTGTAAGGGAAGTTTCAGGAAGGCTCCCATTTAAATGACATCATATTTGCAAAAAACGTATCTTTGGATGAAAACTACGCCCTCTAACGGCCATTGTGAAAAAAACAAAATGACTCCACATGGTTGACCTATTGAAAAACTATTTAAATAATTCATTTGATACAACACATATGGCTTCAATGCCTTGCTTAATCCATCTCAACGTTATAACTTAAAAAGGTCTATTTTCACTCATAACCTTATGAAGAATAAAAATAATAACGTGAGGCTTTTATCAGTTTATAGGACTTTTCATGCACTTCCCAGGCAGTGAAATATAATACCCACTACAACTTGCAATCGAAATGTCAAAAAAAAGGTGAATTCGTCGTTGAGCGACACGCAACGGTTGAAGAAATAGAGTGACAAAAATAAACCTCTGTAAGATTTTGACATTAAAATCCGTTCAAAGGAAGCCAACACCGTAAAAATGGATAAGCCCACTGAAGAGGTTTTTCTGAAATTATAGTCAAGCCTTCTCCCAACCAAAATCAATCAAAAAATGATGTTAGCAAAACAGGTTTAGAAACCAAATCAAGGGAAATTCAAGAAAAAATAAAAACGATGTTGGAAAAATTCGTGTACTTTTTTTTTTCGTCTAAGTGACATGTTTTTAGTTACCTATTAAGATAACTTTAAGATTTCTTACGTTTTTACTAAATTTATGAAAACTAGTTATAAATTATGGTGAATGCGTATTCAATATTATTTTTATAAACCTAGGTGGACCAATACCATTATTCCACACTGCCTTCAGAAGATGAGCCTAACCTAGGTTCACGAGATGAAATCGTCCGCTCCCAAAACATAGTCAGCTAAATGGAAAAATTGGAAAACTCTTTATTGCGAGCATGTCTTATTTGACTTGGCAACTGGGAGTTGTATGATAATTGTCAAGCAACTTTCACAGCAAAGAAGTTGTTTTTTTACAATATGGTGCTTCTTCATGCCCTTGCAAACCTTATTAGCTTCGAGGCTTTCTTATTACGCAACGTCTCTCAAGAAACTCAGGCTGTAACTCATTTTGGTTTAATGCAAATGTGTCCTGCATACTCGTAGATCTAATAAGTGCAATGAGTAGGCTTGTTCGTTCCTTGAGAAAGGAAGCCTTGAAGTTAATGAACTACTCTCGTTGCTCTTGATATGATGAAAGCGTTCAATCAGCTGCAGCATGCTGAGCTCTTACACAAACTTCCATCCTATGGCCTCCCGGAGAAGCTTTCTCTATGATCGTAAGATATCCGTCGTAATTGACGAGTTCTCATCCCACAATGTCAACGCGGCAGTTGAGGTATGCATGTACATATGTTCAATATAAATATTTATCAAGAAACAGCTAATCTGAAATTAGCTGTAGGTAATTTAAGTAGTTAATTAAATTTAGTTCGCATAAATAGCGTTCATAAATTTAAATTAATTGAGGAAAATTATCTTTATCTATTTAACTAAATTTAATTAATTAAAGTTAGTACGTGTAATTAATGAGTATAAAATCTTCAGAGGCTGCCAAGATACTTCCGGCGTCCTTCATCAATGTACCTTGGGGTATAAAAGAATCGTTGGCTGAAAGATGGGAACTTGACTCCGAAAGTCTTGCCTGCCGTCTTGGATAAACATTATTATTCTAAAACTTATTCTGCTGCCACTTATCCTTTATAGGGAAAAGTGAAAATACTCAAAATAACCTATTTTTGACGGGGCATCAATATGTAATCAAAATACAGACTGGAAAATACTCAGTTTCAATTGATGACAAATTTCAACTTTGGGGCACTTGAATAAATAAATCTGTCGCCAACTGATTCTTGACTACTTTGACATTTTTATCGGAAAGACGTTGTTGTGTTGAATAGACTTGTCTCAAAATATCAGACGAACTTATTTTTTCCAGTTTCGATGAAAAACCAAAGTATTTGTTTAAAAAAATATGCCTCGCGAGATCTCTGGAAAAATCGATTATAGAAGCGTAAATTTTTGTTGTTCTTTGGCAATAACATACCTTAGAAATACTTGTTAGTGAATTCGTCAACCATCAATTCATTCTTTGGTTCCTGAACATGAAAAAAGGAGTGTACACCTCTGATCATTCCACAGAATCCAGTAGACCGACGATGCTGGATTTCATTTACTTCATTTCTCTCACTGTGCCCCGTAGTTTTTGAAGGCGGGAAGTTTTGAAAGATAATAATGGCCACGAATACGTCTTGTGAAATCTTCCGTTTCTTATCTGCACAGTTAAGATGAATTGAGGTTTTCATTCGTAGCAAATTCAATGGAAAACGAATACCAAGCTATTGCATTCACACACAGGAAGAATTCGTAATAAATAACGATATGCAGGTTATTTTCGAGAGTGATATGATTTTTTAGGTATTAAATATATGTTTTATTGAAGGAAGGTGCCGAAAAGCGGACTCCCATTTTGTTATTGATTTGGAAAATTATAAAAGTAGTTAAAAGTATATGTATACAACGTTTATGTCGTACTGTTACTATAATTTACTTTGCTCATTCATACATTTTAGTTGAAAATTATCATCAAAAAAATTTATTTCTAAAAACCTTACATATCCCTGATTTTAACAATAGATTCCAAAACCAGGCCTCTAGTTAAACTTGTCAATAACCAATTTTATTCTTAAGCAAGAGTATAGGCATTTTCAAACCGATACATAGATTTCAATCTTTAGCGAAAAAAAGCGCAGACGTAAACTTTTTTTTATGCTCTAGACTTCTTCAGTCCCTCTTACTCCGAAAGGCATAGGTTTCCTAAAAGGACGCCATTTTTTATTGATTATTTTTCCAGTATTCTTTTCAAAGTTGAAAAGGGTTTTTAACAGAATAAAAAGATTTGGGCAACTGAAAGGAGTTCGGTTTGCGCGACTAAATACCAAAACATTTATTTGAAAAAACATCTATATAAACTAATTTGATGAGAAATTGTCGAAAGGAGACATTTTCTTGAAAATATAAAGATACAAAAGGCTTCCTTGAAAATTATTTGGGGATAATAATAATTGCAGCACTGCGCAAAAACTTTTTTACGCTCAAAACACATAATAGGTTAAAAGCAACGACATGTTGAACACCTGACTACTGGTTACACTTGGCAATAATGGATTTCCGGGGAACGTTTATTAATTAGGTACGTAATATCTCAAGAGTTACTTGAATTTTATATCAAGAAATATGTCATAGAAAGTAGAATTCAATAATCTAAAAATATACAGCGTGTTCCAATACAAATTTTTTAAAATGTTTTTTTTTATTTTTGGACACCCTGTATACCCTAGTTTTTTGACACAACCGAGGTTTTCTATTTTCCAAAAATAGTGGGTCGGCGGGCGGTCTATCCGAATAAGCTTTAAGTTATGAGATATTCTATTAAAAATATACAACTTTCGTATGTGGTTCGATCCTCTATATTGCTAAATATTTAAAAAATGTGCCCTTAGAATCGATGTGAATTAATCCATAGACTTAAAGGTTCCGCCTAGAAGGAATACTCCATCCACGCAATACTGGTCCACCGTGTATAAAATGACCTCAATGACCCTTTCCGCAAGACATCTCTCGATAAGACACTTTTACGATAATAATGTTGAAGTCTACCAGTTGCAATATTTTCTCTTAATACAGAGTAAAAATATTAACGAAACATTTCATAGCAATAAACAGAACCCCTTTAGTCATCCCTAAAAATTCTCGCAAATGTTCTTAATTACGAGCCTGTCGAAATCAAGCGTAGGAATTATGTCCTTTTCACAAGTAGACCCTATTGTGCTATTTCCGCCATACGAAAGCACCTAACAAATTAAGCGGAATGGCTCAATAAAAAAACAGGCCAATTTACAAGAAAAGCAATGCTGCTTCTTTCCTCCTTTCCACTCTGTTCCAGATCCCTCACTTAAAACAAACACACACTTTTTTATGTAAACTTTGATTAGGGCCTTTTTATTATTCCCGTTTTGTGTTTCAGTGCTTCCCTCTCATCAAGTCAGGCGAGACTCGGCCCGTTACAGTTCTCTTTATTGTTTCCGATTTAATGAAGTTACTGATGGTAGGAATGTTTTTTCTTTCCCCAGCACTGTCTTTTTAATTTCATTGCTGCTAGCCGGGCTTCACTCATTTCCATTTGCATTACCAAAGGAGCGGGTCGATATACAGTCTACAGGAATGTTGCTTGCGTTGCATATATTTACATTCTTTGATCGATTTCTTAAAATATCGCCTTTGTCCAATATACAGTATTACCAATGGCTATAAGAATACGTAGACCGTATCTTCGGACTCGTTGAAGGGGTCAACTGCAACAATACATTTTGTTGCATTTTTCGACTAGACAAAAAAATTGTTATCTGCTATAAATAAATGAAAAATTGGAGCTGCCACATAGTAGTAGTGGCAGAGATTTCACGAACTGTGATTTAGTAACTGATATTCCTGAGTCACGAAGCACGACGGATACCAAATGCCGTGAAAAGGCGTGATCACGACTTCGAGTGGTGCTTCACGGGAACGTCGAATGGAATCATTGGATTACGACTAAGGTCGATAATCGCATCCCACTGTAAGACTACTATGTCCTGCAAGTGATATCGTGCCTTATAGGCTTGGATAGCTGGATCCATGCGATTTCATCGCGGTACTCTGCTGAGGATATCAGTATACCCATAAAATCTTACCGTTATTCGGAAGTCATGATCACAACAAGGTTTTAAATCACTGATATCTAAAAGTAACGGTAACATAATATATCACAGGTATTCAAAAATAACGATCAGATAGGTCTCAGCTTCTTCGGACCTGTCGAAAGGGATGATTTCATCTTTTGAATTTTAAAGTCAAAAATGCAGTTTTTTGCATCATTGTTGCTTTTTTGGTAGCTGTGAGGTCTTGTCTTGAGGCTCGTTGAAAAGATTGGTTTCACCCTTTGAATATCAGACAAACACGGAGGATTGTCAAAAATGTAGTTTCTTGCGTTTTTCACCTAACGAATTTTGATTTATTTGAAACCTGTACATTTTTTCTATTTGGTTGAGAAATGCATGGAACTGCGTGTTTGACGTTCGAGGGGTGAAATATTGCCAATGTGCCTAAGTATTCTTCAAACAGCTATTAATAAAATAGCAAAACATTTCAGTTCGTATTGTTATTGTAAACCTTTGTTTTTCAATTGTTAATCGCGCTCAGTGTTGCTCCGCGTGAGTGCAAGAGAGATGTAACATATAGGGATGGTCGCCAGCCGCGAGGGAGAACCTTTGCGCGCGTGCTTGATTAATATCTAATAGCTTCAGAGAAAAATTCCAAAGTATGCCCCAAAAAAACCTAAAACCACCGAAGCAAAAAAACCAATTTTGGAATTTGTTTAAAAAAATGTTCGACGCACATTTGGTCCTGGTAACATACAGATTCGCTAGGAGTAGCCCTTTTTAGAAATGATTATGCAAAAAATCCTAATACGAATAGCAAACATACCCAGCGCAGAGAAACTTCCCAAAAAACCATCTGAGTATACTAACGAAGTCGTGTCAGCATTTTTAAAATACTAACCGTAAACTAACTTCATTTTACAAGTTCTTTATTGCTATAATTATGCAATTATGTTTTTTCAAGCCGCTTTGTATTTACTCAGCTCAATCACCCATTCGTTATTCAACCTCTGACGGACAACCCCCAGCCGACTGTGATTATGATTCTTGAAAAATACAGCATGTAAAAACATCGTAGCAACCCCTTAAGCTACAAATAAAGAGGGCAATAAATCCATTTGCAAGCAGTTAAGTGAATCGGACTCCGCCGGGAAAAAACTCCATAAAATACGCACCATAGACGTTATTATGTAGTTATTATAATGATAAATCTTTTTCCGGCTACATTTAAAAAACTCGCTTCGCATAACATCTGACCTGCCTTTATTAGAACGGATAAGTATGAATCATTCAAGCCCGGTTTTAAGATCCGTGGTTTTGCTCAAACTTGGCCCTCATTCTTACTGAATTTCGACTCTTGAAATTAGCTTCGGTGTCACCTTGCCGCCATATACAGGGTGTTCCTGACTGAATGTCAATATGTGAGGGGGCTATTGTTATTATCATTTTAAGAAGATGATGAGATTTGCCCTTAACGTCTTAACTTTTGAGATACAGGGTGATAAAGTTTAAAGTATCATTTGTTATCACGATCTGTAAAACCACTGATATTTTAATAAGGTTTAGCATATATCTACTATGTATCAAGACACATTTTTTAATGTATGTATTTCTAAATTCCATCGGTAGCATTCGTACGGCGTTTCACCTACTTACTTTGTCACACATTACTAGTACGCCACTAATTTCTCCGAAATTAAAATTATTCTTTAAGTCCCCAATCATTTCTAAGAAAATTTAGTCGCTTTTTCCAATCCGCAAGTTTTTGCATAAAAAATAAAAAACGTTTCTCTGCATGAGCACCACAATATCGTTAATAAACAATATTACCATGTAGAGAAATATAGTTTTTTAAGTTTAAGTTAAGGCTAAAAAAATACAGTTGTGAATTTTTTTATTTCAAGAAAAGTAATTTGCGTGCCACTGACTAATTTTTGAAAACTTAATCACTATGTATCTCGAAAGTTAGGACGTTTGGAACATACGTTAAAATAAAGTTTTCTTCTTAAAATCAACCCAAAAATTTACCACTTAAATATTGACATTCGTTTAGAAAATATAATTCCACTTGATAATTTTGACAAGTAACTAATTTATGTTTCGGAATTACGGCAGTGTCAAAATTATAATAGAAGATGATATGTATGATGGCAGGACGACATCGAAATTAATTTCAGGAGTCGAAATCCTGATAGAATCAGGCGCCTGGCCCAATGTCGGGAGAACCACGGTCGACTGTTCGTTGACTCACTCATCAGTACAGAATAGCCATAACAGTAGTTTTACACCCGCGAAATACCCAGTGCAAGTTTCCGCTGACGACAAACACGAGATCGCCTATTGCAATAATTCAGTAAAACGGTCGATTGGCTAAGAAGCTGTAAAATAATTCGGCCGAATTGTGTCAATGTCAAGTACAAACATATTCGTACAGATCCTTAAGACTCACGCCATGTTACATTTTATTACATACTGATAATTTATTTGGGTTAGTTCTTCACGCCACTATTTCCCATGGATAATTATTTTACTTTGTGTTCTCCTAATGCAGTCCAATTGTAAAGATGAATAAATAACTCTTTAATGAGCAACTTTAGTAACATATGCACGACAGTAACTTTAAATCTGCAAATTTCTTTACACTGGAGTTGATCAAATTCGGATCAGTTCCAGTTTAGGTACAGTCTGCGTAAACCAAAAGTTGCCAATTTTCGTCTGGAAAAACAAAGTTGAAATCGTTTTAACGTATCTAAACTCATTTCAAAATAGTCTGCAAGGTCTTGTAGAGCAATGTTTTACCTTAGATTTAGATACTTTGCGACCTCAACAATTACAATTTTGAACCGAGTTTTTTAGCAATGAATATACCAGCACGTTAACCCAGATCAAATTAGTTTAAGCAATTGTTTTAAATAAATTATATATTTGCGCGGACAATTTTTTGCAGGTGTTTTGGAATATTCCGAACAAAAAACACTTTCATTAACCCAAAAAATTGATTACAAATACTTAAAGACTCAGATAAAAAATATTATTTGTAAAGTCGCCAAGTATCGAAATTTAAACTTAAACTTTGCTTTACCAGACCCCTAAGGAAAGTTTGACATTACTCTAGTTTAAAGCGATTTGGATGGATCAAGTTCGTCAAACAGGTCCATACAATTAGTCCATATACAATATTCTCCTCTCCTCTCCACAATACCACGATGCAGCCAATTAGGCTAGACAGCAGACGTAGGGACATATCACTATCATTCTGTTTTGAGAGAAAATGTCATAATATACGTTCAGAAAACGCGAAAACATTACATTACTTTTAGAAAGGTAAATATTGATTTTTTTTACGAACCTCGAATTTTATCATTTAGTTGTCTATTTTCGTTGATCTTAAATAATTTCTTTGTCGATCATATCGTCGGTCTCCGCACGTACCGGCGTAAGTAATATTTTACAAATTTTACAGGAGAGCTAGTAAACGAAAATCAGCAATAAATGAGATTGAAAATGACATACTGATTTTTTAGTCTGCACGTTGCTGTTTTTTTTTTGTTAGACTAAAATGAACCAATTTTAACGCAGATGCGTAAACCTATTTAAGCAGGTCCGTGAAAATTTTTTTCGGAATTTTACAACTTACGCAGTTTTCTGAAAATTTTATTCCTTAGCAGCGAACCGATATACAGCTACGTCATTTCATGAAGTGAGAGACTACAAAAAAATATGTGAACTTACGGCGTAACTCGATTTTAGATTATTTATCATTTACTCCTGTACGTGCGGAGACCGACGATATGCTTAAGGAAGTAACTTTCTTCATATTTGAATCTATATTTCTCCTTCAATATAATACTCCTAGTATCCAATCTAGCCACCCCCAATTCTTCATTCGTTTATCCCCTTTCACCCCATGTGCCCCATAAATCTCCATGGCCGACCGAGGCACTTCTGTAGCCTTCTCTAAGATTTTTAAGTTCTGTCGGATATAACTTTCGATATATTATTTGTAGTCCTATCATTTCTCAGCCGTTACTGCTGTTTGATTTACGCGAGATTCGTTCGGCCACCGTATCACTGAAAAGGGGGATGTAGGATAAGGGATATTGATCTGTAAGATTTTGGGGTAGAAAGTTTTTTGCGGATTTTTTTTTGTGGATTTGTATGATTTAAAATGTATCTAGAGAAATTAAAAAATGGTAGATATTAGATGTATTCACGCTTCAAACATAACTCCGAGCTGGTTCACTCAATGAAGAGGATTCTAATGGGAGCGGGTCAATACTGAAATGGAATGGGACATGCGACGCCTGTGGTATTAATTTTTTTTTTTATTTCAAAGGCCCATGTACATAAAAGGTCTCTCAATATTCAGGCAAGGTTTGAGTTAAATTGAATACACAGTTCTTTTCTCAAGACTGTTATTTTTTAATGAATCATAATGTACGTAGTATAGGGTTATCTGTAAATTAGCAAATCATGCAAATAACCATTTTGAATACATGTCGCTAAATTTTGTTAATGCACGGTTAAATTTCCCTCTTTAATCCATTGGTACCTTTTTGCTTTTTACTATCAAATTTGAACAATATTACTTTGGTTAACAGATGTCGTCTAAGACCTAGATTCTATCCCTTGAGGTATAAGATATTACCTGGTTGAGTAGTCTCTCGTTTCGGAGATTAAATATTCCCCCTAAATTTCTTCTGCCCTAAATTAGTTAATATCGATGCGGATATCGTGTGGTTTCAAAAAGACGGTGTCACGCGCCATTCAGCCCGTAAAAAGTACGTTTGACTGAAATCAATGATTGGATATTCTAAAGTAGCATGATACAAAAATTCAATTCTGTGTTTGAGAGGCAAAAGTACATGTCTCTTAACCTCACAACAGAACAGTCAGTTACTTCTGATAGAAAACCAAATATCCAATGTAAAACAATTTACATAGTCACTTTCTTTCATTTTGCATAATTAAGGAATTTTTGTGAAACTGTAGCAGTAAACTTTGAAAAATTTATTTTCTGAGTAACTTCTCAATTCGAGCGATTTGTATAGTACCTACGTACAATTTTAGGAGTATAGAATACCCCCAAATCTTACTTGTTAATCAGCACGATTCATTGGCTTTTATTATACTCACCCAAACATATTTCAGCTTAAAAGGTGTTGATTTTGATAAAATCTGACCGACTAGACTTACATTACTCCTATGAGCTTTTTTGTGCAAAGTTTCATCAAAATCGGCTTAACAGTGCCTGGAATATGTGATAATAAAGATTTAGCGCGTTTAGATAAATATATACGTAAAAAACAGATTTATTTTCTGGTATGAGAATGTCTCGGTATATCTATCGCTTCACTATGTCCATTTAAAGCTTAAGCAGCCTGTACAGAACTAAGTATAGTAACAGTGCTTGTCAACGTAAAAAAATCTCTCTGATTCTAAGGTCGTGCGGTCATCCACGTGCAGGTATCAGTTGCTGAACCAGATAATTCAAGTTATGTACCAGTCTATAGAGAAGAATATGCTGAACAAGGACTTTTGCCTCCACGTTCCTTTCTTATCAGTTTCAGTATTGTATTTCATTTGTTCTTTACTTTGGTTTGTATAATGAACTTTGCAGTCAGTCTCGATTCAGAACTCATTCAATTAACATCATTGTATTTGGTCTTTCTCAAAAATAAATCTTTTTAAAAACGTTTTCGTTGAAGAAAGATATTTGAGTGGCGCAGCAAGCAGTAGGATAGCCAGACGAAAAAAGGACATTTTCGGTTCGTTTCAACGGTTTACTGGCTATAACGAAACCAACCGCGATTGGTCGCGAACGATCCGACGGAATATCGATATCGTTACCGTGATCACCGGAACCAGATTTGGGATAGAACCCTACCCAAATCGAGAAACCAAGAAGACAGCAGCCCAGAGGACAGAAGGAACATCTGCTCCAGGACAGGCAACCCAGCAGTGGCCCAGGCAATCCAGGCATACGGACACATGGGACGGATTGGATTACTACTGTAAGTACGAATGTCTTACAGGGGTGAAAACAATCAAGAGCTGTTTGATGATACATTGAGTGACACTGATTCGGACTCACAGTCGGATACGGAACATATCCAACATAGTTTAAGGAATTTGCAATTAAGACCTAGTATACTAAATAGTACAGTCAATATGAACAACAGTCAAGTAAATCAATCAAGCATGTCATTACGCCCAGAGTATCTTAACATGATACCCGAATTTTATGGTCAACAAGAATTATTACCAAGATTCATAGATATTTGCGAAAAGTTAGTGAATAAATTTTATAGATTAGAGGATGAAAATGACTTCCAGAACGAATATCTTATGAGTAGTATTTTAGCGAAAATCAAAGGTAATGCAGCTTTAAATATTAGTAGCAATATTATAAAAAATTGGACAGACTTGAAAACTGCACTTTTAAATACATATCAAGACAAGCGTGACGTATTTACTCTAAATATAGAATTGTGTGAATTGAAACAGAACAATGAAACCCCCTTTGAATTTTATAACAAAGTTCAGAGTTTATTGAATTTACAAATAACATTTTTAACTACACATTGTGTGAGTGAAGAAGCTCAGATAATATGTAATTTTTGCAAAAGCGTAGCATTAAGAGTATTTCTAAAAGGTTTAAAGGAACCTCTAGGATCACTCATGAGGACGAAAAATCCTACAGACTTGAATGAAGCTCTGAATATATTAACTAACGACTTTCAGCTTGATCATAAGGTAGATAAACATAAAAATGTTAATCGAAATAATATGCAATTAGTTCGCCATGTGAACAACAACTTTGGTAATTATAGGAATCAATACCAAGCGGTACAGCGTCCAGTATTACAAAGACAATTTAGTCCTAATAATGTACGACCAAATAATCCTAATCAGAATAGAACGAATTTTCACAATAATAACGTTTTTAGACCTAATCAGATCAATAATCTGCCAAGGCCTACTCCGATGAGTACATCCACTAGACAGACGTATCAGCAACCAAATTTTCAAGGTGGAAATTTTAACAGACCTGGTGTAAACGCAGAACAGGCTATGTTTAACTTGTGTGTACAAGACCAACCTGTTGTAGAATTTCCAAATGATGACAATTACGAATGCGCTTATTCTCAGAATAATTCTGACGATTTTTTAGGGCAAGAAGCCTCGGTACAGATACAACCACAAGTCTCAACGGACCACCCAAGTCAATAGAAATTATGAGTTTAACCGACAAATGTAGCAAACTACCATACATTGTATTTCCGGAGTATAATCTCAAAGTATTGATTGACACTGGAAGTACAAAATCTTTCATACACCCTGAAATTGCGAAAAAATTATTTTCAAGACATATTCAAAAAGACCCATTTCAAATCACTTCAGCACATGGTTCATCTATCGAACAATATAGTATGACAATACCTTGTCCAAAGATTTTTAAGAATCCAAAAATTCTCATGAAATTTCATCTATTCAAGTTTCACGAACATTTCCAATGCCTTTTAGGACTCGATAACCTGAAAGAGATATTGAATGCCAACATTGATTTGAGCAATGATCTTTTAGTCACACCCACAACAAGGATACCCATGCAATATCACGAGATTACAAAAAATTCTTCTAATATTATCACTGTTCCACCTAGAACAGAACAGATAATTAAGGTTAACATAAAAAATTTGAAAAATGGTAATGCTATTATTCCATACAGAAAATTATCATGTTTAGAAATCCCTGAATGTCTTACTATAGTGAAAAATCACGAAGCGATTTGCACAGTATTAAATTTATCTGAAGAACAGATTTCTCTTGACATATCTCGACCAATAGATGTAGAAAATTTTGAAAATTACGAATTTTCAGAAAATTCTGATCCACCGAATATTAATTCTTTGAACTTTCAAAAATATAAATTTGATATTTCCAAAATTAGGACAGAGCATATGAACTCTGAAGAAAAAGACGCAATCACCAAGTTAGTAAGAGAGTATTCAGACATATTTCACATAGATGGTAATTACTTAACTTTTACGAGCAAAATTAAGCATCATATACGTACAAGCGATGAAATACCCATTTACACGAAATCATACAGATATCCACCGAAAAGAGGTACAAAGACAAATACAATCAATGCTTGATCAAAAAATTATTAGAGAGAGCCATTCACCTATAT
The DNA here is from genome assembly GCA_963669975.1 of Acanthoscelides obtectus. Lineage (NCBI taxonomy): Eukaryota > Metazoa > Arthropoda > Insecta > Coleoptera > Chrysomelidae > Acanthoscelides > Acanthoscelides obtectus. The sequence goes on from CAVLJG010000005.1 coordinate 62,793,549, forward strand.
GGATTGTTCCAAAAAAATTAGACGCATCGGGAAAGCAAAAATGGAGAATAGTGATAGACTATAGAAAATTGAATGAAAAAACATTGGGAGATCGTTATCCTCTTCCAAACATAACAGATTTGTTAGATAAATTAGGGCGATGCCAATATTTTTCAACATTAGACTTAGCTTCAGGTTTTCACCAAATAGAAATGGCAGAAGAAGATATTCAAAAAACTGCATTCAATACAGAAAATGGACACTACGAGTTTACAAGAATGCCATTTGGACTAAAAAACGCGCCAGCGACTTTCCAGCGAGTAATGGATAACATACTGAGAGGTATTCAAAATGAAAAATGCTTAGTATATTTAGATGACATTATAATATTCAGCACTAGTTTACAGGAACATATTTCTCGACTTAGAGAAGTTTTTGAAAGGTTACGTCAGTCAAATTTTAAAATACAGTTAGACAAATCGGAATTTCTTAGAAAAGAAGTATCGTATTTAGGTCATGTTGTAACGGCGGATGGTGTGAAACCAAACCCCGATAAGATAAAGGCAATTACAGAATTTAAAATACCAAAAACTAAGAAGCAAATTAAAGGCTTTCTTGGACTTTTAGGTTATTACCGTAAGTTTATAAAAGATTTTGCGAAAATCACTAAGCCATTGACAATCAGATTGAAAAAAGATGCAATTATTAATCCCAATGACGCAGATTATATTAAATGTTTCGAATTATGCAAGACTTTATTGACAAACGATCCGATACTCCAATATCCGTATTTTTCCAAACCATTCTTGATAACTACGGATGCAAGTAATTATGCAATCGGCGCAATATTATCCCAAGGTAAATTAGGCTCAGATTTACCAATAGCGTACGCCTCACGAACATTAAGTGATTCAGAAACAAAGTATAGCACGACAGAAAAAGAACTTCTAAGTATCGTAGATGCAGTAAAATATTTCAGACCTTATATTTTCGGACGTAAGTTTACTATTGTAACAGATCACAAAAGCCTCCAATGGTTATTTTCAGTTAGAGATGCTAGTTCAAAACTACTAAGATAGCGCTTAAGATTAGAAGAACATGATTTTGACATTGTTTACAGGAAAGGCAAATCAAACACAAATGCGGACTTTTTATCTAGAATAGAAGTAAATGTTAATGAAACAGGAGCACCGACTCCACTGGCACAATATATGAAAGAATTTAATAGAAATCTTGAGAATCAAGCAGGTCCATCGAATATTTCCAATATTCCCAATCAGACCGATAACTATTCGATCGCACCTCAACCCAATGATTTAGATAAAATTGATGAAAATGAAAATGATTCATCAGGACACACCGTTCATTCTAATATAGAAAATCCTACGATAAATATTCCAATTAGTGATACAGCAGTAAATTGTGCAAAAAATCAAATTATTATTTCCGAAGTAAACCTCGAACCAGCTGATCCAGTAATTAGTAGATTACATGTGAATAAACAGCGAATATCCGTTCAATTATCAAAGAACAATTTTGAAGCTGATACAATTAAATTTGTAAAAGAATTTATTGCACCAAAGGTAAAATATTGTTTATATTTTGAAGACCCAGTCTATGAAAAGTTCAGCGTAGTTCTTCAAACATATTTCAAAAATTCCCAAATAAATCTAGTAAAATGCACAAAGAAATTGATAGACGTTACAGATCAAAATGAGATTAAGGATATAATCAAGAATTATCACGAAGGTAAAACCAATCATCGAGGAATCGATGAAACTGATAAAAGAATAAAACAAATATATTATTGGCCGAATTTAAGAAACTCGATACAGACTTATATTAATGAGTGTGAAATCTGTCAGTTAACAAAATACGACAGACACCCGTTAAAACTTGAATATAATATTACGCCAACGCCTACGAAACCATTCCAAATTTTATACGTAGACACTATTTCTTTAGAAAATGCAAAATTTTTAACTATGACCGATTCATTCTCAAAGTACGGTCACGCTTACATGTTGAACTCTGCCAATGGAGTAGAGGTAACAAATAATTTTATAAGATATTTTACACATCACTGTATACCAGATCAAATGATTTTCGACAATGGCACAGAATAAAAAAATTCAGTAGTCAAAGAACTTTTAGAATTGCATAAAGTCAAAATACATTTTATTAGTTCACAGCACCCAGAACCTAACGGAACCGTAGAACGTTTCCACTCAACGCTCATAGAACATTTAAGATTATTAAATAATCAGGTAGAGTACAAGAACGAACCTATAGAAACTAAGGTAAATTACGCTATTTTAGCTTATAATAACACAATACATTCTGTAACCAATCTTAAACCCTATGAAGTGATTACTGGTCATTTCAATACAGAATCACCTTTTAATATAGACATAGATAAGCAATTATTAAATAATTATTTACAGAATCATAAGGAAAAATGAAATTGGTATATAGGAATTTAAATGAAAAGATATTACAGAATAAAGAAAAAGTTATAAATAAAGCAAATGAGAAACGTGAAGTTTTGCCTGATATTCCTAACAAGGTATATGTTAAGAATAAGCAGAAGCAACAGAAAACTAAAAATAAGTATAAGCAAGAAAAATTAATTAGTATAGATAAGGAGTTAAAAAGAGCGGAGATAGATCCCACACATGCCAATACTTCTAAAAATATCCATCTATCCAATATTAAAAGGCCCAGGAAGAAAACTTATCAATTTAAATTTACTAATATTTCAGATACCTCATCTATTTCGGATGCGGAGCAGAAATAAGAAACATAACGAACAATTTAGGAATTTTGCCAGTAAATTTAGGCACAGCTAGGCTACAAAAGACAAAACATACTTTTGTGCACTATTATGATCTATCACCTTTATATAAGGAATATGAAGATTTGAATATTCAATACAGTAATCTTAACTATAGTTACAGAAACCATTCTAAGATTAATAACGAGCTAGAAGATTATAGTAAGATAGTATCTTATATAAGGAGCTTGATTCAAGAGAAAATCGAATACATTAAATCTCATTCTCAAAAGACTCGCAATAAGAGAGGACTTTTTAATGGCATAGGCTATGTAGTAAAAACAATAACAGGAAATTTATACTCCGACGATGGAGAACGTATTGATAAAATTTTATCTCATTTACAAGAAAATCAACACCATATTCAAAATCAGCTGAGAATGCAATATTCAGTAAACAATGAACTTGTCGCAAAATTTAATGGGACTATTCAAAATATACAGCAGAATGAGATGACATTAAGAAATAACATTTTACAATTGAAACATATTTTATTGAACCAGACAACAAACCAGGATATTCTTTCAGCGAAGGACATTATCAATCAATTAATTATCCTTTATAATGCCATATTGAATATTTTACAAGATATCGAAAATTCAATAACTTTTTGCAAATTGAAAACCATGCATCCCAGTATAATAAGGACTAGAGAATTATTTCAAGAACTCCGTAAGATATCCACATTTTATAAAAATGAATTACCATTTGAAGTAAAGTATGAAAATATGCTAGATTATGAATCTATTCTTTCTATCAGTTGTAAAATCGATGAGAATCAAATAAGTTATTTTCTATCTATTCCTATAGATTATCCTGAACATTTCGATCTTTATTATATGTTACCTATACCTACTCTGATGCACAAATCAGAATTCGTCACTATTATCCCAAATTATAAGTATTTGCTAAAATCTGATCGAAATGAGATCAAACCCCTGCACGAGATTTGTACCCAAGGTAGAATCTATCAATGCCCTAATCGTATACTAGCCAATCACAAAGCCCAATGCGAGAAGTCAATAATTACAGAAGATCATACAGAACCATGTAGATACACGAAGCTTCAGATTGAAGAAAATCACATCGAATTTATTCCCGAAATTAACCAGTATTTAGCTGTATTTCTCACCGAAGAAAAATTGAAAATTAAATGCAAGGAGCAGATCGATACAAAGTCATTACTTGGCATTTTCTTAGTCAAAGCCAGTGAATGCCAAATATCATTCCAAGACAATGAAATTATCTTTCAAGACAAAACCTATGGAAAGCCCCTAGTAGCTGACAAAATGGATTTCCATTTTATGAAACAAAATATCCCAGAGACACAAATTACTCTGAAAACGTTAAATTTACCAGAATTACAAGTTAATCGAATGTTACCAATTTTAGAAGAAAATTCCATAGAAAATTTTGGAAAACCCAGTATTTGGACCATATTACTATATCTCGTATTTTCAAGCATCTGCTGCATAATTTTATATAGAAGATGGAGAAACAAGAAAGCATCCAAGTTAGAAATCGACATTGAATTAGCCGAGATGAAAGAAGAAGGTCCAAGTCCCACAAAACGCACTAGAAGAGAAGATTCCAGTTCAAGATATAAGAAGAAAGAAATTCACCTTCCAAGGGAAGCTTCATTCTAGGGGTGGAGGAGTTATGCACCAGTCTACAGGGTTATCCAAATTAAGTGTCCACCATTGGTAACTTTGTTATTAGTAAAAATACAAAGTTGTTTAAATTAGCAAACTAGTAGCATTTTTAACGCTGGTAAAAATGAGAAATAAAAAAAAACAATTGCGAGTCGTTATTTTGATTTTTTTCAGTAAAATAACATTTTTTTAAATGGAAACCCCTGTATATTATATTTTTTTCTGTTAAAGCATCAAATTTTAAACAAAAAAGTTCATAATGACTTTTCCGCTAAAGTCAAAAATAAAGTCAAAATAACGATAAATATTTTTAATTATTTGCAGTATTATAATATTAAGACGGCTATGAAAACAACATCGCGTTCGCGATTTGACAGCATTAAGATAAGCGACAAATTGTTAAACTGGACATACTCGCAACTAGAAGGCTTTGGAAAACAATGATAAAATCAAATAATGTCAAACATTAGTGTAAATACTTGTTTATAAGCTTTATTGTGTCATTAATTTAAAGAAAAATGTTCTCCCATGAAGAAAAGTGTGGTATGTTAGAATGCTATTTAGTGTTCAGAAAATCCTCCTTGAGAGCAAGAGAATACTACAGTGAATTATATCCCGCTCGCATTCAACCGTATTAACGATATTTTCTGAGACTTTATCGAAAATTTAGGCGCAACGAAAATGTTTTTGCTAAAACAAGGGCAAAAAAAGAATTCATAATAAGCGAGGCCACGGAAATTGCAGTTATTGGATATTTTGAAGCTTATCGTGAGAATTCCATAGCAGATATTCTCAAGGACTCTAATTTCAGTTATGGTACTGTTCAAAGGATTTTAAAAAAATACAAATTTATTCCGTATAAGTACCGACCAGTTCAAACGCTTTTGGCAGGGGATCCAGAGAGAAGACTTGTTTTTTGCCATTGGTATCTTAGCTTCTGTCGCCAAAATGTAAATAACTTTCGTTACCTTTTATGGACAGATGAATCAAATTTTTCAAATTCTGGAATGTTTAATAGAAAAAACCACCATTATTGGTCAAGAGAAAATCTTTTGTTAGTACATCCAAGAGGCCCACAAGTCCGTTTCAGTTTCAACGTTTGGTGCGGTATAATTGGTTCAAAAATTGTTGGCCCGTTCTTTTATGAGGGAACCCTAACTGGTGAAAGATATGTGGAATTTATGTCAGAAATTCTGACTAATTTCTTAGACGAATTGGATCTTATAAGTAGACATCATCTGCAGTTTCAGCAAGATGGCGCACCTGCCCACAACTCCAGAGGTACTTATCATTTTCTAAGTACTACTTTTAATGATCAGTGGATAGGAACAAATGGCCCAATACAGTGGCCTCCCAGATCACCAGATCTAAACCCACTTGATTACTTCTTGTGGGGTTACTTAAAGAACCAAATTTACAAGCGAAGGTACGATAACCTTGACGCGTTAAAGACTGCAGTTAGGGAAAAGATAACCCAGATAGATGGTAGGACCATACTTAAGACAGTTCGAGCAGTTGAAAAACGTGCCCAAAAATGTTTTGAAGAACAAGGTGGTGTTTTCGAGCATCTTCTTTAAAAAAAAATTGTTATTGTATTTTGTAAGATTATAAGTTGATGTTGAAAATAAAGTTTGTCGATACAATTTAATTGTTTCAGATTGGAGGCCACAACTTCAACAATTTGTAACCTAGGAGAAAAGTTATTGTAAGCTTTTTTGTTTAAAATTTGATGCTTTAACAGAAAAAAATATAATATACAGGGGTTTCCATTTAAAAAAATGTTATTTTACTGAAAAAAATCAAAATAACGACTCTCAATTGTTTTTTTTTATTTCTCATTTTTACCAGCGTTAAAAATGCTACTAGTTTGCTAATTCAAACAACTTTGTATTTTCACTAATAACAAAGTTACTAATGGTGGACACTTAATTTGGATAACACTGTATAGAGAAGAATATGCTGAACAAGGACTTTTGCCTCCACGTTCCTTTCTTATCAGTTTCAGTATTGTATTTCATTTGTTCTTTACTTTGGTTTGTATAATGAACTTTGCAGTCAGTCTCGATTCAGAACTCATTCAATTAACATCATTGTATTTGGTTTTTCTCAAAAATAAATCTTTTTAAAAACGTTTTCGTTGAAGAAAGATATTTGAGTTTCATAAATAAATCGAAAGTTACTATAGATTAACATATCTACCAGTCCACATGTTCTAATGGTATGCGTATTAAGAGATTGAACGCCAACAAGCTTATTTGTAAAATGTAAAAACATGTGTATGTCTTCATAGAATATGTAAGGATATAATATTTTATTTATTTTCATGTATTCCGCGCCAGGCACACCAAATAAAGCACAGAAAAACTTATAATAACCCGCTATATAACAAATTAAAAGTAGCTATGTAGTGACAGTGACTGATGACTGACACGGAGGTCAATGTGTTAAGATATTGGTATTACAAATACGAAGAGGTTCTAAAATAACTGGATTCCTTCATCAACATGTCATACTTTTTATGACATCAATAGTTTGTCCCAGGGTTGGCCACTGCGACCGCTGTTTCGTTCTTAGTGTACAGTACTACGAACCTTGGTAAGTTCAAAATTTGATTTAGCAAGATATCTGAAACTTCCTCATACCAGTTTCGTCACCTTGGTATTTAGACTCTGCTTTCGTGACTGCTTCACAACTCACAATGTATTATTAATTATCCAAAAATTTTACTACAAAGTGATTCGACACTCTTCGCTATTTGTACGGTTAATTATACAGCCGATATATACTATGTAAGCTATTTTGCAGGTGCTTTCAACTGGCCAACGTTATAGGAATGAAAAGAAGTAGAATGGTATAACTATGTACTGAACTTTTGTTTCTATTTAGAGTCAGTGACAATGTCTTCGTGTATTATTTCTGCTGCTTTGGCTTTCTGAGCACTATGTTATAAGGAAAATCCTCTTGATTGTCCGTATGAGTTTAAGCTTGATACTTTTCTCTAGAAGGTTGAACAAAACAACTAGTAGATATTTAAAAAGATGTATACAAAAAATATACTTATATTACCCTTTTCACATCCTGAATGAATATAATATGCCCCATGGTCAAACCTTGTTTCCATTTTCTTGAGTAGTCAAGTACTCATCATATATAACCTTCATGTGATCTTTGTAGGAACAAGATTAGACTTTCAGTTGCTCTTATCTGTAACTTTCAATCTACCAGAAATTTGACAGACAGCAGTCACGTCAAACTTACGAGTAGCAGTAGGGTTAGTCAATGGAGCTTCACTTAATAGAGATGGGATTGATTTTTTTACTTGGCCCGATGGCACATTACGAAAAACCCATGTCACTCATTTCCGTCGATCTGTCTGTCCGACCGTCTATAATTTGGAAAACACCTCTAGTATTTTAATTATTTTTCATACAAGGTTACCTCAACTCCCAAGACGAAAAAGCTTTGTAGTATTTACACAATATCAAGAAAAATAAATATCGCTCAGACTGCGTTTGTTGACGCTCCAGAGATATCGCATTCATGTAAAAATTCTGGGATGGTAATAAATTGGGGGGTGAAAAATTGTAAGGCGACAAGGCTGGTATATCTCAAATGTTTTGGCGTTAGTATGATAATACACTTCCAATCGCGGTAATTCAGATTTCAAAATTATTCCGTATATTTCTCCTTATCAAAGAACAATTAAAATACTCTCAATACCCGCGTCAAACCGAAAGACGGTAGGAGATAAACCTATCGCAAACTATCTGCTAGCTGGCGAGGTTTAGTCATCGTATCTATCATCGCAACGTTGTCATCTGGTCGGTACTGCGGTACCCATATTACGTGAAATCGATTTTTCATGGCATTGTGTAGGTTTTTTTTGACATTATGTACGGTTTTCTATAAAATGTCACCTTTGAAGTATTATATCGATTTTTTATGACATTATTTAGTTTTCTTTTTTGACGTTATTTTTATTTTATTTTATTTATTTTTATTTTATTTAGATTCAATACACTGCCTGAACGGAACACTCCATTGAACAGGCAGGAAGTACAGCATGCTCAGCCGACAGTTAGAAAATACCTTCGAAGGCTGTCTTTACTGTAGTGAAAGATATCAAGTGCACGTGCACTTTCACAAATGCCACACATAACATAGAGTGGTGAAAACAACAATAAGTTTGTTCTAGGAACAGGTAAATAGAATAAACTGTTGCTACCATGACGAGTACGCAAATTAGGTATGTGTAAATAAATTTTCTCTAAGAGTGAAGGACAATCAATGCTGCCATCGAGCAATTTACACAAAAAGGTAGCAGCGAATAAATGTCTGCGCTTCGTTAAATTTGGCAGATTGAATCTGCTTAATAATATGTCATTACGAAAGCCCCTTTCAGGATAAACTCTATCTTCTTTATACCACAAATACTTCACGAAACGTCGCTGAACTCTCTCAAGATTATGGGAATGTACATCGTAAGCCGGGTACCAAATAATAGAACAATATTCGAGAATAGATCTAACAAAAGCATAATATAGTAAGATTAAAGTTTTAGGATTATGAAATTGTCTGCTGTTTCTGATAACAAAACCAAGATTTTTGTACGCTTTTGCTACAATAGTATTTATCTGCTCGATAAATGTCATTCTGGGGTCAAACAAAACACCTAAATCTTTGAACGAAAAAACTCTCAGGAGCGAGCTGTTTCCAATCTCAAAGACAGATTCTATCGGTTCCAACTTGCGTGTTAGCGTCATAGTGCAACATTTATCAACATTCAAATGCATATTATTAACTTCACACCACTGATGTACAAGGTTCAGATCTGCTTGCAATGCTAAACTATCATCTAAGGTATTAACACATCTAAAAATCTTGAGGTCGTCAGCATACAGCAAATACTCACACCGCAAGTCACTTACTATGTCGTTAATGAATATAAGAAATAACAAAGGGCCAAGGACTGAACCCTGGGGTACGCCTGACGTAGCCAACACCGGATATGATTTGTAACCACGATAATCTACACGTAAATGTCTGTTATTAATGTATGACTGGAAAAAATCAAGAAATCTAGACGTTAAACCAATTTTTGACAACTTCTGTATCAAAATACCGTGATCTAAACGGTCGAAAGCTTTTGAAAAATCGGTATAGACTACATCAACCTGCCCTCCTTTGTCCAAAACCTCAGCAGCGTATTGCTTGAAACATGCTAAATTACTACATGTTGATCTACCTTTATAAAAACCATGTTGACCAGTACAGATGGTACGACTTACATGAGAAAACACGACCTCAAAAAGTACAAACTCAAAAACTTTCGCCAAATTGCTCAAGATAACAATCGCTCTATAGTTCTCAATATGTGACCTATCGCCTTTCTTAAAAACTGGAGTAATTTTCGACATTTTCCATTTGTCAGGAAAGGTTGCAGTTTTTAAAGACAAATTAAAAAGGCATGCTAAGGGCTGAGCAAGTACCGAAGCACAATCCTTAAGAAAGAAAGATGGTATGGAATCTGGACCTGTGGAGCATTTAGGTTTCAACTTATTCAGAGCATTTCGTACATGCTTCTCATGAACTGTTATAATAGATAGGCAAGAACTATCGTTCACTGAGGCAGAGTCAGATAAATATTCCGAGGAGGAAATATAAGTAGATTGGAAATATGCTGCAAAGGCGTTCACTATTTGCTCAGGATTTTTCAACTCAGTATTTTCAGAAAACATGTTGCTAGGAATATTGGCGAAATTTTTGCGATGATTTACGAAGGACCAAAAGTTATTAGGGTTGTGAGCCAAAGCGCGCTCGGTTCTTTCAACAAAATTTGAATAAGCCATGTCAATATCGATTTTTATTGTTCTTCGTAAACTGCTAAATAATTCATAATCTGACAAATTACTTGTTCGCTTGTATCGTTTCCAGAGACGATGCTTTTTTCCGATTTTTGAGATAATAGAGCGAGAAAACCATGGAGGATATTTGTTATCTTTCGGCAATGTGTAAGGAACATGTCTATCAAATGCAACATACAATCGTTTATAAAAAAGATCGCAGGCAATATTAATATCCGTAATATGTGACGGGAGAGTTAAATCTAAATTCATAATGCTATTATAAAGAGCCGGGATGTTTGCTTTTTTAAAATTATACTGCGGAATACTGTTTGTATGGAAATTTCTCATGCGACTGGGAAAAGACACACGTACTTCTAGAGGAGGATGATAGGCATCGATAGGCAGTAAAATATCGGATGCAGCACTCACCTGCGCAAAATTATTACAATACACTAAGTCCAGGATGCGATCATATGCATTACGTATATGATTGTATTGAACTAAATTGAAGAAGTGGCTCATATTTTTGACAACCGAAATGTAATTGTTATAGTAAGTACTATCAATGAGGTAATTTATATATGTAGGGATATTGAAATCCCCCAGAAAAAGAATAGTATCATTAAGCTTGAAACAATCTAATGTAAGGATGTCTTCAAAAAAAGTTTCATAAGTCTCCACAGTAAGATTTGGAGGAATATAAACAAGGAGGAGGTAAACCGTACAGCGAATGAGTTCAATTCTAATCCCAACAACATCAATTTCCGAGACTGAACATTGAAAATCAATTGTAGGGTTTCCTATAAAATGGCACCTTTGAACCAGCTGACATTCATTTCATGGTCACTTGTAGTCGGAGCGGAATGAAGTAGCGGCACACCAGAAGCTACCTAGTGCACAAGATGATATTTTACTGATTTGTTTGACTTCATTTAGGTTTTTTACGTAATAACCCTGCCGGCAGGGTGGAGGAGAAATTTCCAGATTTCAAGATTATCAAATGGGTTGGGGATTTAGAAATAGGTTAACTTATTCAATTCCTTTGTTTATCATATTCGTAGTTAACTTTTTCTCAGAAGGGGTAACTTGTGCCGCACATAATCTTCTAGGAACTGATGGTAGCCTTGCGTCGGAAGTACAGAGTCAACCTACTTGACGCCATTTTTCATGAATTTCGTGAGATAAAATAACTTTCATCGTCAAGCATGTTATCCATTCATCCGGTATATACGACATTGGTGGCATCGCCTCATATTTCGTCGCAATCTGACCCGCGAGGGCAGTCCAACCCCTCCCCAGTCCACCCTCTTCCCTCAGGGTATGCACAGGACTTTATTCCGGGCCAGCCGTAATGAAATGCCGTATTCATGGGAAGGACGGGGTCCTTCGGGACCCCCTCAGCCAGTTCCAAGCGCACCTGACCTTCCGCCGGCCGCACCAGAGATCACCTTTGGCCAGACGGAGATGTACTAAGGGAAATATTTCATACGTGCACAGATCACGGTGGGGAACATGACGTTACGACTGTTAATGCATAACCCATTACATAGCTGTATGCATGCAAACCTACCACCATATCCCTTGTAGTTACAGTGCTGTATGGTTTTCGTAAAATGACACCATGGTTCATGAACAGTCAATGGTCAATCGTATTTCCGAGTTCGTCAACAATGATGATGATGGCAGGTGTATAATCTATAATTACATACAGTATGTCCCAGATTCGCTTCTCTATACAGGGACCTCAGCTCCTATTATAACTACAGCAAAGGTTCAGTCTTAGAGGAAACTTAGTGCATTCAATGGCCGGCCTTTACGATCCGTCAATTGGTTTTGGAAATATTGGTGAAAAACCGAAAATGTCGAATTTTGTTTTTGGCCAGTAAATCCGAAACGGTTAATTTGACAGCTGTCAAAATGTAAGATTATTCGGTCATTTTTTTAAGGTAAATAATATAGCGTGTATAACACGTCTCAATCGTCTTTTGTTTTCCCAAAACCTGCCTCAACTTTCATTTTTCTTATGGCCGCTATATCGGATTTTTTAAAAGAGTGTAAAATTTCCAGTCTAGTGATGTCTCACAAGTGCATAAAGGATTATGTTCAGCTCAAACTCGATCCTCTGAGGGTAAAAATCAGTCAAACAGGTACATACAATTAGTCCATAGACATTCTTATCTTGCCCTACCGGTAGTGCATCTGGAAGCGTCTCTCTCCCCGATACTTAACCCAGTCAGACGTGGCTGCGCGGTCAGAGCATAGGAAACACTATGCTGTGGCGCGACGGAAACACGTGTAATACCATACCAGAACAACACTCACCAAGGCCGACAGCACGCCGCCTGGAGCAGCAGCCGCGGACGGTATGTACACTATCCGTCTGCTGACAATATCTTCCTATATTAGTTTTATGGGCTAATGAACGGAACAGCAGGCAACAGCGGTGGCTTAGTGGTAGACGCTACGGTCTCCTAATCCATCGCCGTGCGCTGTGCGAGTTCGAATCCCGTCCCAAGAAAAATTTTTCTCTTGGCTATGGACGTTGTGACTGTTCGTAGGTAGTAGACGGTCTCTGACTGTCGTACGAGGAGGTACCATCCGGCGGTGTTTAGGCCTTAGACATTCGTGGTAGCTGGAGTATAACAAAAAAAAATGTATGATGTGTGAAATATGTCAACAGGTAACTTGACCAAGGTTGAGAGCGCATAAATGTACAAACATCAGAAAATTGAGATAAACCCTCCCCACCCCCTACAACCTCCACCCTCCAAGATTTTTTGCCTCAAAATGTTTGTTCAAAAGTGATCAAAATCCCCTGAAACGTAAAAAACAGGGTTTGAGGAATATTTATATATATTTATATTATGTTTTTAGTTTTTTGTTTTTCTCTCTCTCTCTCTCTGCCGCCAGTGGTCAAAAATTACAAAGCTTTTTAGTTATTGGCATTGTGTCAGAATTTCATTGAACTTCGAGCGGTACTTCTCAAGTTATAGGCGGTTATAATATTAGCGGACAGACCGACAGACAGACAGACCGACGCAAAAGAGAGACATTGTTTTTCGTGATGTATATATCCTATAAGGTCCAAAAAACACAATACCTCATTTTGAAATTTTTCGCGCTTACAATACTTTTACGCCAGTAGGCGTGGGAAGTAAAAAGAGATTGTGATGAAGGACTTGATAATTATTATGAAAATGCAGTATGATTGTTTAAGGTATAAGGAACTCCTAACCTAAAAAAACTTATGAAATGTAACTATTTACATGTCGATTTGATGAAACGTCAAAAAGCTCCTGATCGAAATATATGAGAACGTTGTCTCGCAAAAGAAGTAGTTTATCCTCGCAATATCTATTGTGCCGTAGCACACCTAGATTAAAAAGATAACCAATGACCCTTAATCATTTTTATTGGTAAAACGAAATTCTTTCTGGTGTATGTACGACCCCGCAGGGACGGCTTTGTAATGAAAACAGATCGTAAGTTTCACTTTGTACTTCACAACGACCATCATCTACGGATTTATTGGCGCTTTATAGGAGTTATACCTTTCTACAGACAGTGGCGTGAGTCGAGTTTTCCTCAAAAGTCATCCTTCAGCCTTATTCTTATACACACGGAAATTGAGAGATAATCCTGAAACTGCAAATAGGTGACATATGACCTACTGTTTTCTTGAATCCTGTTTGTTTTAAAATATTCACAATACAACATTTTAATGAGAACCAGTCTGTACGTCTTAGCTTGACGCGCTGTAGTAATAAAGAATGGAGTTGGATCACCACTATTTTCTAACCTCGTCTTGAATATAGAAAAATGCTTTTAAGATGCGAATAAGGATTAAGGGGCAGGACTGATATTGTAATGGTATATTTTTATTGCTTTTTTTGACTAGGTGTTAAAAGTGACCACCAATGGCTCTTATGCATGCTGTGCACATTTAAATAAACGATTGCGAGAATACCACTTTGCTGAGAGGCCCATTGTGTATCAAACAGAACTGGTTTATATAATACAGTTGCGTGGTAAAATGTGATCGGCAGCAAGGAAATTTACGCGCAAAAAAGGGATTCCTTCATTATTAAGAGATGTAGGGCACGCGTAATGGCTAATAGTGGTCAATCTGAACACCTAGGCAGCAGCGGTGGCCGCAGTAGTAGAGAGTAGTAGAGACTCTTCGGTCTCCTGATCAGTCGCCGTGCGCTGTGCGGGTTCGAGTCCCGTCCCAGGAGAAATTTTTCTCTTGGCTATGGATGTTGTGATTGTCCGTAGGTGGTAGACGGTCTCTGACTGTCGAACGTGGAGGTACCACCCGGCGGATCTCGTAGGCGGAGCCAGAATGTGTGCATGTTGCATGCACACGTGTTCCCTCGCCAGAGTCCGTGTGGCGTTCCCCCTTTCCCATGTATCCCCCTATAGCCCCACGGTACCCAATGGGTATTTAGGCCTTAGGCCTTCGTGGTAGTTGGAGTACAATTTACATAAAAAAAAATTACTATCATAAATTTAATCCTGACATCACTTCTCATTCGCGCCTTACTAGCAGTTTTGTGAGAAACTTTACGGACTTAAATTAAAAATGCTTTAAAAAATAGCAAACGAAATGTTGAGCAATAGTACTATTGCAATAATTTCATTAAATAACCAAGTATTTGGCAAGGTTATCCTAACCCATCCTTTGTTACTACACGATGTCAAGGTTAGGCGTATAGATTAGTGTTTATTGAAATGTTGGATTAGAATAATTCTGATCTATATAATATATGCTATAACATAAGAAAAAACAACACTGATTCCGATAAAGCAATCAATTTTGAATATATTGAAAGAAACGTGGCTCAAGAAAAATGATGTTTATAGACAAGGCAACAATTCCACTAGGCGAGTATCGATGTTTACTACAAACTGGATTGCTGTATATCTCTAACTAGGCATGCACAGAGTAATCCTGTTGCACCCATTACTCGGAATACTCGGCCCATTTGTTCGCGTACCGGGTTTTGTCGAGTATTAAATTACTCGGCCGGGAAATTACTTGACCTAAATGTGAGACAAACAGCATGGGTAAATCAGGAATTGTGGTGCGACGCGCAACGTCTGAGCTCATGTTGCCTCTCTCAAACCTTGATGTGTTCTCCAAAGAGAATACCCGTAGCCAAGGTTGCAGGAGATTTTGCCGGAACAAGGGAACTGATTTGGATGATTCTTTTAGTAAATGTCGATGATATTTGCATAGCTATTTTTTATGAACAAGGTGCCACTACTTAATATTTTTGGCATAAAAAATACACGGAGCAGTTCAATCTGAGAACACATTTTAATTGCTTTTCTTTCATTTGAACACTCAAAAAACAAAAGAAACCACCAGTAAAATTAAACAAAATGTACTAAAAGTCGAAAGGAATAACTGTCCCACATAAGGATGATTTAGGTATAGTCGTCAGCAAATCTGGATTACTTACTTCCGCTATAAGATCCAGCGGTTTAATTTTCTAACCTGTCATCGATTCCAGTAGTTAGTTTTTCGAAATTTAAAGCTTGGGGTTTCGCGCTGCCTGCTTTCAGTAAAAATGTAGGTTTAAGATGTCCAGTATACAAACCTTTTGAATACCTTACAAATGTGATTCATTTGCAATGGATTAAAATTGAAATGTTCCAAACATGTATTGTGAGGATATGGTCTTTAATTTCAACCAATATTGTAGCTACTGAGTTCCACGCCGAAAAAGTATACTTAGCGCTTGCAAGCAACATTAGGTCAACATGGGACCTATTTCCAGTAGCAGCATTATTCTTGAATTTCTGGACGCCTTGAATAATAAAAAGAAGCCAAACTCTGGTGATACATCGACTATCGAAGCAGCCTTTTTCATAGTGTATATAGTAATTTTAAGAGAATTTCAATACCTATTATTATTTAAATTTTAATATTAATGACAATATAAATTAAGTTCTTACTAGTAGTTCCTGGCTTCTTGTAAAAATCGATTAAACAGTTTCTCAAAATTGAACATTTTATTTTTCCGATATTCGATATTCGATGATAATTATTATCGGTTTGTTTGTAATATGTCTGCATCGGCCTACGTACTATAGCTTTCGAGGAGTGATATGTTGCAGGGTCACAGGAAGAGTAGTACAGACATATTTTGAAAAGTCGATTAAACAAAACAAAAAAAACATGTCACGAGTTCAATTTTTATTTGTTCCAGCATCGTCATTTTTTGATGTCGTGAACATTTTTTTTAACAAAAGCAGTAGTTATTTACAAACAGCGCTACACGCTCCACCACTGAGTATCGGAAATTGTCGTCAATGTGACAATTCGATTGGCCTCCTCACACCTGACTTGCCTTTTTACTGCCCTTTTTTCAGCGGTAAATCCTGCACGGGCCCTTACTTCCAGGAAAAAACTCGTTTTGTAGATGAGCTCGCACTGAATCGTGACTGAAATATATCCCTTTTCGAGTGGAACGCGCTTAGGGGAGCGTGTTGATTCAAGAATTGCTCTTCTGTTTCATGAAAATGCACTCTTTTACAAAACTGCTTTTCTTTTTTGATCGCTGTTGTCTATATATGAAACCACCATGATCATAGTATTTTTTTTTCATTTCACATGTTAGAGATTCAAACCAAGAAACTATTAAATATATCGTTTGGAATCTGACGGGCTCGGAGCACACTTACTCGCGGTACTACTTCGATTACTGAGTCAACAGCCCAAAAATGTTTTTGCTAAAAACATCAATAATGAAAAATCTTATAGTCTATTCAAGCAACTCATAACTCAAATGCACCGAAACACTGTCAAAATATGTAAGAAAATCTGTATCTGAATCACCATGAAGGCCTCAACACCCAGGGGTACCGTGGGGCTAAAGGAGATACAAGTGAAAGGGAAGTCGCTACACGGACTCTATCGAGAGAACACGTCTGCATGTAACATGCACACACTTAGAGATCCGCCGGGTGGTACCTCCGCGTTCGACAGTTACAGGCCGCCTAACACCTACGGAAAATCACAACATCCACAGCCAAATTCGCTTGGGATGGGATTCGAACCCGCGCAGCGCTCGGCGACTGATTAGGAGACCTATAGCGTCTACCACTACGCCACCGGTCCTGCGTAAATATGTTTGGTTATTAGAAACGGCAAAATAAATTACGTAAGGACTCCATGATTGCTAACTAACTGAAGCTACATATGTAAGAATTGCCTTTACTGACGTTTTGGTAACTACGGCGGCATTGTGTGTTTCCTTTTTATAATCATTATTCATATCCTCCCATCGTCACCAAAATACAGGCTACAAAATACACAGTAGGAAGGTTTCCTGAAGCCAACCACTCCCAGTATCAATGCCTGATTTGGGCCAAAGATATTGTTAGCATGTAACTGTCTACAACATTAAGTACGCAGCAGAAACTTTGGACCAACATCCTACCGGGCTGGCTACCTTAGGCTGAAAGCATAGTCCTCCTGTAAGGACACCTTGTTTGCCTCGACACTTGGGAGTGACTGGAAAGTTTTCAAATACGCCTTTTGTGTGTGTGCCTTTTTTCAGGCATCAGTAATAAATTATTCATTTGACACTTTTCCTTAATATCCAAGATATGAGAACAGAATAATTAAATAAAGGTAGTATAAACATATTTAGTCATGAAATGTTTAAATATTGACACTCGGATATCACGAACACTCACGAAAATCTTAGTCGCAATGATGGTGGTCAATAAGGAATAGGACCAACGGATGCTTCAGCAGCAAAACACAACGACTATAAGTTACATGCATTTCTAGTCATAAAGCAAAAGCTATTATGAATACTCGTAATTTTATCAAATTTGGGTAGTCAAGGGGCTATTCTTGGGAAGCAATTGGAAGGGAATTATGCTGATCATAGTAAGCGGTGAGAAAATTTTTATAGGATCCTAGAAATTATAGCAAGCGATTCAAAAGCCGTACCTTTTCTACAAATGTAAAAAAATGTCAGGTGATGTGCAAACCAGCTACACAAACAGTCCAGCCCGCCCTGAACTAATGGTTATAAAAGGTTTTCCACATTTACAAAATCCGCATAAAATGAGGAAACCAAATTTGAAGTGATACGATCATGAGAAGCGTGATCAGCCTATTCTCCTAAATGCTCTACCTTACTGTTACTGACTTACATTTTAAGGTTTATAGGAAAGAAATGTGCACAATGCGCTGCTTAACCAAAGGCGCAAACCACTTAAACTAACACAAATGGTTTTAAATTTTTGATTCACAAACTAGTCAATGTACTTTTAATTTCACTGTATTCTTGGGATATATAGGCATTTAAAGGTAAAAATTTCAAGTTGCAAACGTTTCGCCATTTATTTTTCGCCTTCTTCAGGGCTGAAAATTTAGAAGAAATACATTTGTAAAATTTTAAAATCGTAAATGAAGCATTCGATCAAGAACTTCTGTTAAATATATTGCCAGAAAACTTCACAAAGACACCAAGACTACGGATATAAACAAAAAGAATGTCAATAGACGTGTATACAGATTAAGAAGTTATCATATGGTTTTAGAAGTTTCAACAATTAAAAGAAGGAAAAATTAAAAATTGGACATTATGTAGATACTTATTAAAAAAACGAATTTAAAAGCCAACAATAAATGAATAGAAATATATAAAAGGCAGAGCAACCTTACTTATCAAATGACACACAAAACACGTCCAAAGGGAAACAAAGATCCTTTGAGTCAGCTACGACAAACAAATTAATGAATATAACATGAAAAGACTCACTGATGTCAGTACAGGCCACAATGATGCATTGAACCAACTGAAGCAAGATGGACGAAATCCAGACTGATAATAATCATAATACACGAGGAGCAGTCACAATTCTGAGATAACATGACTGCTTAGGGTTTAAGTCTGTTAAATTTCTTAATCAAGAATTTACAAATTTGACTAAGGTCGTCAGTGTCTGTTTTCTTCGCAGTATTTTTATGTGAAAATATGAAAACAATTTCGCTAATTAAACGTATTCTGTGATTGATTCCATTGTCTAATAGACAGACTGAGTCAAAGGTGAAATTATAATTAGGGGAGACCGGGGCTGGTTGTCACATGGGTTGGTTGTCACAATTGTTAAATCTCAGCAGCTCCGCAAGATGTAGTTGCCTGGTGCGCTACACATCGTTTCTGCGTCCGCGCAGAACACTTGTATTCAGTACGAAAGTTGTCGTTGGTAGGTTAAGGTCACACACACAAAAATAAACAAATCGCCTGACCTGAGTAAATTATTCGTTTGCCACATGATTTGTGTTTTCAAGACTACATTTGATAATAAAAAGAACTGTTGAATTTATTTTGCTCTTCAATAATCCGAATACGACTTGACGTAAGTATTGACTTTGATTTTGTTAATTTAGTGACGCTATCTAACCTTAAAAATTAATTATCTAGTGGGGCAGGTTGTCTCAAATTAGCGGATACCTCTTGTCACATGGGACAACTAGCCCCCACACTAGACGATTAGCTTTGCACATCATTCTACGTAGGTATATGTATATAATTTATTTTTTTAATATTTTCAGGTTACATAAGCATGGTTCGAAATTTCAAAAGGAAGACTGAGAAGGGCAAAGCGCCGCCTGTCCTACTTTTAAGAGCAGCTAAATTAGTGAGATTAGGATCCTCAATAAGAAAAGCGGCAGCTGACTTCAATGTAAATTACTTTAGCAAGATACTGTAAGAAAATTCCAGAGTCTGAATTACTTGATGATCGAGTTGTTGCGCCGTCAATTTCAGTTGGCTACATCAAAAATCATTTAGTATTTGAACCTGAACTTGAAAATCATCTAGTCTAATATGTACTCAAAGCATCTGATATTTATTTTGGATTATCACCCAAGGAAGTACGTGGACTGGCATATGAATTTGCTAATGCTAATTCCTTGAAAATGCCGGAAAATTGGAAGCTCCATAAAATAGCTGATCCTGACTGGTTTAGTGCATTTCTAAAACGTCATCCTGCACTGTCTATTCGCAAACCGGAAGCAACTAGTTTAGCAAGAGCCAGTAATTTCAATAAAACGAACGTCAACGCATTTTTTGATAATTTAGCTCCAGTTATGGAAAAACATAAATTTGAGCCTCACGGAATATGGAACATGGACGAAACTGGGATTACAACTGTCCAAAGACCCGACCGCGTTGTTGAGGATTGAAACAGGTTGGTTCGATAGTTTCATCAGAAAGAGGAACCCTTGTTACTTTAGCAAGTGCAGTATCAGCTATTGGAAATTCCATACCTCCTTTTTTCATTTTTCCACGGGTACATTTCAAACCACATTTTTTAAATTCGGCTCCTCCTGGCTCACAAGGTTCTGCAAACCCATCAGGTTGGATGAAAGAGTCACATTTCTTGGAGTTTCTTAGATTTTTTCACCTTCATGTGAAAAGTACTGTGGAAAGACCGTGCCTTCTTTTACTAGATAACCATAGATCACATCTGAGTCTAGAAGGAGTGAACTTTGCCAAAGCAAATGGTATTGTCATGCTCTCTTTTTACCTTCACTGTTCACATAAACTTCAACCTCTTGACCGCGCCGTTTTCGGCTCTTTTAAGACATATGTAAATACTTCCTGCGATGCTTGAGTTTTAAATAATCCCGGTAAGACCATGACTATATACGACATACCTTCAGTGGTCTCTATTGCATACCCCCTCGCAATTTACTCCCAAAAATATACAGTCTGGATTTCGGGTGTCGGGTGTGTTTCCTTACAACAGAGATATTTTCACGGATGATGACTCTTGCGAGCTCTGTCACTGATAGGCCAGATCCGGGTATCTTGAACGAAGCAATAACTGGATCATACCCGGAAACCTTAAACGAAAAGGAAGTTGGGCCAAATCCAACCATCTTGAACGAAGATGAAACTGTAAGTCTGATAAATATTAACACGCAGGAAGCAATAGATAATATACGAGAGAGCAAAACAGCTAATCAAACTAGTTTTGATGATCCCGGCTGTAGTAATTTAGTAAGGCTGCATACGGGAAATACAAGTATAGTACTTCCAGAAAGATTAAGACCTTATTCAAAGGCATCGGCAAGAAAAATGAATCGAGTTTCCCGTCGTAAACTAGTGAGTGCAATACTCACTGACACTCCAGTAAAAGACGAATTAGAGAAAGAGAAAAATAAAAGCTGGAACAAGAAAAAGAGGAACAGGGAAACAGTGAAAAGAGACGTTTTTGATTCAGAAAAAAAATTAAGAAATCTAAAAAATTGAAAAACGCAAGTCCTGTTCAGATAATGAAACTGATGGAGAAGAATGTTTTTGCTTGATTTGCCTTGAACCATTTTCTAACAGCGCGCCAAATGAAGAATGAGTGAAATGCTCATCGTGTAATGGTTGGTCTCATGATGCGTGCACTGATGGACGCGAACTTTACATATGCCCTAACTGCGATAGTGGATAATTGTAAAAAAACTCTTCCACTTCTTTCTCATAAAGATTTGGTGTTTAATAAGCATTTTTTGTAAGAATAAATATGTTTAAAAGTATGATATCATAATTTATTAATGATCTAAAATACACGTGACAACCAACCCCAAGCAATGTGACATCCAGCCCCAGCAAGGGGCAAGTTGTCACATTTGTTTCTGTATTTTGAAACATTTTAATTTAATATTGTGAATTATTTAACAGCCTTATCGATTTTACATAGTGTTCCCAAAGGATAAACCACATTAGTTATGCACCAAATGTGTGCATATAACGCTTCAGATCGAATAAAAAAAAAAAGAATTACTGAAAATTGTGACAACTAGCCCCGGTCTTCCCTACCCTGAAAATGATGAGTTGCCAAAGCTGTGTGCTCCCTATCATTTCTGTATACTTATACTTCTACGAGTATGCAAGAGGATTTATGGGTTAACAGTCTTTTTCTTAAGCTATTTTTTATTTGACCAATATACACCATTTGAGGTATTGTGTACACTGAATTAGGCTTACAACCAATGTGCTGTTCACCCAGAGTAGGCAATCTCCCGCTAAATAATAATGTTTCTAGAAAGAAAAGAAAACGATCAAACAAGAGGCCAGGGTCAATGGTTGAAATCCTGAAATTGTGAAAAAATTGATTTGTAACCTTAGAAAACGCATCAGTCTTCCACATCTAGTTAAACTAGAGACACCGAAAGACGTAGCAATACTTTTCAACCCCAAAAACATAAAAAGTATTGAACAGGTCAAGTATTTAGGATTCAGGACTAAATGTCTTAACCGCTTACTGGTTACTGGGAAACCCCAAACACAAGGTATACATTCTTGAAAGGTGTGAAATTTATGATACAGTAATACGCAAATAACAATTCGTAGAAAACATTCTTCAATATACTCTTTCCAAAATGTTCCAAGAAATTGATTTTTGTCAAATATATCGAAAAATACTGGGCTGATTTTAACAGAAATGAATCAATGACTAGTTCTCCGTATAAAAATGCATTGGTGTTGGTTGAATTTGCCAGAAGGCGCAATTAATTAACTCTTACTTGGGTGTTGGATTTTTTCCGGGTACATCATTAGTTTTTCATGAATTGGATAATGAAAATTTAAACACACTTCTGGTGCCTTTTGCTCTTTTTGCCGTACGTAAATTACTTTTCGGCAAAAAAACAGAAAAGTTTAATTTTTCAATGGGAAATTACATTTGAGGTTGCCGTTTTGAAAAATAAACACATTGAGCAAGAAAGTACAAATGACATACGTAGCAAGAGGTTGAAGATGATATGTTTGCTTTACGCCTCTGTGGCTATAACGAACCCTATACAACGTGGTTTTATAATGATTCATACTGTGGTTTAGTGCTACCGACGCGACGCGACGTGACGTAGGGGTCGGTAGTAGTGCGTTTATCGAACTACTCATAGGTTGCAGCTTCACCTTTTCGTATGTCAATTAGAGTTACGAAAAGAAATAAAAATTGTCATACGTACAGCTGCTTCAGTGGTAGCGACAAAAAGATCCTAAAAATCGCTAACCTTCAAGGTGTCATTGTCCGATAACGAATGGGAAAAACCGGAGTGACACTTCTCATTTCACATGAAAAGACCGTTTAAATAATTTATGATGTATTGCTAGTGATTTGAATACCAGAACCATGTATTTTTGTTCATGCTTCTTTGTTTGCAATTTGTGCATTTGCAAGACTTTAGACGTTGAAATTTAAAGACGTAACAAAGTAGAACTTCGGACCAAGGTCTAGATGTACTCCTCATCTTACACGAACATCCAAAGTTGTATGTGTTACTTGCCGCAGCCAGTAAACATGTGATGGAACATTCCAGCCACACAAAGGACAGATATCCTCTGGCTCATAGGACCTTTCAACACACATTTTTTTGAAGTTAGCACTTACAGAAAAGCAGATATTAAACGTTTGTTTACGCTTTAGCGTCGATTAATTAACAGATTTGGGTTGACTTCCGACGAGCAGGAAGATAGAAAGAGCGAAAGATAATAAGAAAGGGCTGGTCGAAAGACTAAATTAAATTTTAAGCGGATGTACCGAGAGACAAAAAGACTGGCATCCGATTAATTTGTTTGTAATTAAGTTTATCCAACAGCGGAAGTGGGACAGAATTCTAAGTTGATTTTTAAATACACTAGAAAAAGATAACTAAACTTCCTCTAAAATACTCAGCATCATATTCATCATATATAGCAGCCTTTCTAACATTCTCTAGTCTATTCACACGACACAAAATGTGTTGTGTCAAACCTTAACCCCAAAATATGTTTTGAATGTACCAACAAGCACAATAAGGACTAAATAAAGAAGTCATAAAATGAACAGCAATACAAGGAACATTGGAGCTTAATGGGTGGATGTAGCATGGGTTAGAGTTTCTCCCTGGACCATGTCCGAAGGAATCAAGTTCCTATATCCTAACAAGACATGATGACGTGAAAGAGACTCAATGGAGACAATGTGGAACATAAAAAAAGTCAGCCTCCCAGGTAAGTTTGAAGCAAAGATTTTTACGAGAGCAAACCCTTTGGGAAACCCAGACTTGAACCAATTAGTTTCGTACCGTACCAGCAACAATATTATAGGAACTACTACGGAATTTAAGACGAAATTTTTTTTTCTAAAAGTGAAGTGGATGACTAAGTGTATTCGAAGGTTCGCGGGGTTGCATCCCGGCATCGGCAGTTATAGTCTAATATCCGAATTACAAGCCGCCTGCACCAACCTGTTTAATGGATGCAAAGTATTGTATATCACATTTAGGCCCAATTTCACCAACATTAATATTTGACGGTCAGTTGGACCAATAGGAAAAGACCTTATCGAAATGCAATTTGACGGAAGCTGTCAAAGGTCTCTGAATATCAGGGATTTCTATTAAAATATTGAATGAAATCGTGAAAATTCGACTGTATTATAAACAAGATCACTTTTTGATTCCAACATGATGCTTTTGTACAGAAAAAACAGGACAACATTCATGTATTTTGATATATGTTATAGGTTTACATTTAACAATCCGTTATCCCCCTCAGCGAATGGGAATGCGGCAAATAATAGGTCGATTTCCTAGCTATTAAATTTGGCAGCAGATTTGGACGTTTGTTAATGGATGGCACTCTCGAATTTACCAACTTCAATATACTGAAAGTTAACATTACATACCTGTTGAATAGTGTGGATTTATCTGTATTTTGCAAGAAAATAGAATATAAAATACATTCCATCCAATTCCTCAGCTTCCTTTACGTCATAATAGTAATCATTTATTAATTTATGGGTTAATGAATTTCTTCAAAGCAATAAAAACATTATGTCCTCTCCATCCTAAAACACAGATAATATGTGTAAGACGTGTCAATCCCTACATCTCCCTGATGCATAATGCAATTACTATGGACATAGACAAAAAATTATGAAAAATGTTTCACAGATAATGGCTTTTAAGTCCAAAAATCAAAAAACTAGTAATGTTTATTGTTTGTCTATTTTTCTTTTTTGACTGGCGGGGATATCTATCTGACACTCGCAGGGTTGCCAAGTGTATCGACGATCACGTCCCGTGGTGGAGGGTGCGAAATGAATCTTTTACATTTGCTGGTTTTGAATTTTTTCGTGAAAATTTACTAGGTATCATGATTATAAGCATCTTTGGTAGATTGTTCGATCCGGAATGGGAAAGATCTCCTATTTATGAAAATATTTTTGGTATCATCTAACCGTTGCAATCAGTGCACAAACACTATGACATATGATGCATAACCCGCTGCCCTATCAATACAAATTTATCATACAGGTCGCCTAGCCGTGGGGAAGCAGTGATCGGGATGAATATCACGCCAGCAACTGATGATTTGGGCATGTCTGGTAAGAACGTATGATGTGAAACTCGCTAAGTTCACAAATTTGAAGATTTTGTACAATTTCTTTGAAAATGATGAAAGATATGTCTGATTTGGCAGGGTAATGTCGCAGCCAAATGGCAGTCACTCTTTCTGACACAGTCCGGATCGAAGGATGACGATACTCGTGAAATGTATTGATACTTCTAAATATAGGATCCTATCGAACATCCCTACTGTCAAGATGTATAACCCAAGGTACCGACGATGCTATTTTGCGGCGTCATGGAAATAATTTTAAATTTTCATTTGCATTTTTTCAAGTGTTGTGCAATGATTTTGGGAAAAATGTCACGAGTAGTCTTATAAAGCATAGTAGAGTATATTTCAACAGTTGGCGGAACTTACTCCACTGGGACCAGGAGGGTGAAACGGGATATTAATGCACAATCTGGCAACCCTGTCGCACCCTCACAAAATAGCCGCTGACAACCACACAAGACACCGTGTTGTGATTGAATATCATGGAATTAAACCTACAGAGTATATATGTTTTGTGACTGGTACGAAGAGTTGACAGATCCCACACATGTGTCACTCCTTGGAATGCAATAATCAGCTGTATTCAAATAATGTCTAATATAAATATAACCTAGAATGTGTACTCGTGAAAAAATAAAAATATGGCAAATTTGTAGTTTTTTTTGCAGGTTTTATAGGTTTGCTGGTAGCTTTAAGGCATATATTTGGGAATTTCTTAATCGCTGTAAATATAGTGTGGATGTTTGTTCAGTTCCTCAACAACGAAAAATATTCAACTTTATGGATGTATGGATGTCAAAAAACCTGAATGGTTTTGTGGGAATATCAATCTAAGGTGCCATAATGGTTCTGATGAACGGCAAGTAAATGAATGAATGTTTGGAAACGAGCAATATCTTTTTGTAGAGCCTGTCATCAAGTAGGTGCTTAATGGCTACCTGCAAGAGGTTTGTAGGAAAAAACACCCAGTATCACATATCAATTGAAGAAAATAATATAAACATGAACAAAAAATCAACAATAGTAATTAAAATATGAATTTAGTTCAAAAATCAAACATTTCTTAAAATTTTGACTGAATTTATGTAATTTCTTAATATTCAATAAAATGGTAATGTTTCAATGACAAGTTGTCATCTCATATTTTGACAGTATTTTGTTTTCAACATTTCATAGCTATTGGTTGCTAAAATTTGTTGATTGGAACTTGAAGCTCATTCGCTGTATCTGACGGTCTGTTACCCTTTAGGTGGAGAATAACGGACTGTTGTTGGTGAAATTGGGCCTTAGTATGTTAAAAAATATACGAGAAGGTACCCATAAATAACCGAAATAGTATTGCATTAGGGGGAACTTTTGTAGTACACATTTCTGGCCCTAGAGGCGTACAGCGCAACTTATTACTAGTTCAGTGCCACCTGAGTTGTCGATCTGGCTTGTTTCTTTCTCTGTAATCCTTATTTTTGCCACAGCTGTTTCGTGATTGTTTCGTTTTTTACGATGGCAAGCTTCAGTGAGCAACCTACTGTTAAAAAATTTTGTTTTCTAATTGGTAAAAATGCTGCTGCAACTGTTTTAATGTTGAAAATAGCTTAAAAAGATGATGCTATGGGACAAACTCGGGTGTCCGAGTGGTTTGCTCGATTTAAAAATGGCGACATGTCAATTGATAACAAACCTCGCTCTGGACGTCCATCAACTGCCCGAATCGACAAAAATGTTGAAAAAATTCTGGAGCTTGTGCTATTTGGAGGCTTTAAGACGATTGCGAAGCAGTGTTCGGCAAAAAAGACCCGATTTAGCAGTCAGGAGATTGGTTCTTCCACCTGTTCGACAGTTTCTGGCTAAAAATGGCATGGTTCCGCTGCCTCACGCACCTTATTCGCGTGACCTGGCTCCGTGCGACTTTTTCTCATCTCCACGGATGAAAAGGGGCATGAAAGGACGCCGCTTTCACGATATCAAAGAGGTTAAGAAAAAAACGAGGGAGGAGCTGTGAGACATTTCTAAGGAAGACTTCAAAAAATGTTTCGAGCAGTGAAAGCACCGGTGGGCCAATTTATGTAACGCTTCCTTTCCGCAAAAAGTCCAGAAAAGATGGAATGCAATGAAGATTCCAACTTTTCTGCACAATCACAGAAAGGGGGTTACCATTAGCTTCCGGTAGCTCAGTCGGTGGCATGAAAACATCTACAGGCGTGTAGCTGTGTGTCGACCATGGCATGGCTAGAGGATAGAAGAACAAACAGAACACAAAAATTTAACAGATTTTATTTAACAAAAAAGCATTTTTATTACATTACAATTTTAAAGTTTTAAAGAACAAAATAAGTTTTAAATCTTTGACGCTGCTATAAAACTATCAACTTATCTTTAGCTGGTCGGTCCATTTTGACTGGACTGAAGCGAGGATGGCCAGGTGCTTGAAGTGGAGGTCCCAGTTATGAGGGGTGACCTCACATATAGTGGCTTCAAAACCAGTTGTAGGCGAAGTTGAACTTAAAGGTGATAGCGCTGCCAAGGCACATGCATGGGTGAAGTGATAGGCCAAGCAATGCAAAGTCAAAGACAAAGGCAAAAGCAAAGTCAAAGACAAATGCAAAAGTCAAAGACAAATGCAAAGGGAAAGTGGACAGTATTTTGAAGGTTAAGTTGTGAAAAAGTTGAAACTAAATAGCTTTTAAAAAATAATTCCTGTTTTTTGGGGTACCCCCTCGTATACATATAAAATTAAAAAATGACGTTTTGATAAAATTTGCACTAATAAGTCCAACAAATAAATTTAATACCAACCGAAGGTATGAAGCCTATATAGTATGAAAACGTTGGGTTGTCTATTTTTTTTCTGGTGTACTTAGTGGGTTGGCAGGTATAAACAGGTATGTTCATACTAGCTATTCGCAGCGATTTGTTTAATAAGTGAATCTTATATATGTAGTAAAATAAGCACCTTTTCATTGCGAACACGATGATATAGAGTCGTCTACAAAAAAACCTAACTGGAGTGATGATTTAACAGTGAAATTTTAATGCGAATGAAAACTTGCGATGAAGAAATCCGAGCTACGAATCCGGTCGGATAGAAGGGGACGCATGTAAGGGATTCAGTCTTACTTTTTGTTGTGATTTATAAGAAAAAAGGAAAACTCAGTACCTAAAGTTGTTTTAAATGATTTATTGAACGTTTGGAAAATAAATAAAATATTAACAGCTAGTGGTAGTAGAGCTATACAGGGTGGCCCATCCATGTGTGGATGGAATATTACTCATAAACAAATTCATTATGGAAAAATCTATTTATGGCATGTGTTATACATGAAATTTGAGGGCACACTTCTAAAATATTGGCAATTATACAGGGTGTCCCAATTTCGACATACATAGATATCAAAGTTATAATTTTTCGAATGGAATACCTCAAATTTTATTCCATATTTGGATAAATCAATTCAAAAGAAGAAAATTGATATAACATACTAGCTACTGAGATATAAGGTGTTTTGTCTAGAAAAACCTTCCACTTCGGCAACCCCTCAGTCTGCCATTTTGAAATTTGGAGTGCTGAGTTTTGTATTAAAAAAACTTTCACACCTCAGCTTTTATCTTGTTTGTTACTTTTTCGAATTTTCATTTTTGCTCATACATGGGGGTCAAAAACGCAAATTGTTCTTTTTCTCTGAAATTTCAAATGCATCACCCTGTATATTTGTGCAGGTTTGAATTCAATTTTTTATAAGCTTTTTTGATACTAGACACATAAGGGTTTTTACGGCTATTTTTTCGGTTATTAGCACGTCTTTTATAGAACGGCTTAATTGCCTAAAATATCGCATCATCCTTGGAAACAAATAAATTGTTGATTAGTTACAAACTGTCAAAATTAGCCTTTTGAGCATTATAATAAAAACGTATTTGAAAATGAATTTTTCTAAAGAAGAAATGGTGAATAAGGTGTTCGTTTTGGGCGAACCCCAAAAGAATAGTTTCCTAGCATCTCGCATTTATAAGCAACGGTACCCTAATATGCGACATCCAAGGCCGGAAACATTTTCCACACTACGAGAACGTTTTCAATAAAGTGGAGCAGTGGAATATAGTAAAAAATGTATGAATAATCCAATGCCAATTCCAATGAGGCGAATCAGTTGGAGGTTCTATTAAAGTTTCAGGAAAATCTCCATTTAAGTGCACGGCAAATTGGAGCAGAAACTGATATATGCAGAACTTCTGTCCAAAGGATTATTGATAATCATAGGTACCATCCAAATTACCTATGCTTGCATTAAGGCCTTCGTCCTCCGGATTTTGCAGCTCGAATGGAGTTTAGTAGAATAATGCTAACTAAAGTGAGTGAAGACACTACTTTCCTGGATAAGGTTCTTTTTAGCGATGAGGCAACTTTTAACAGCATAGGTGTTGTCAACAGGCATAACATGCACTATTATGCGACGGAAAACCCTTACTGGGTTAGGGAAATAGATTTCCAAAATAAATGTAGCTTGAATGTTTGGCTAGGAGTTATTGGCAGACAAGCTATCGTGTCTTTCTTTTTCGACAACAGATTAACAGATACAGAATACTTGAATTCTTTGATCGAGCATTTGGCTTTGCTTTTGGAAGATGT
Source organism: Acanthoscelides obtectus (assembly GCA_963669975.1). NCBI lineage: Eukaryota > Metazoa > Arthropoda > Insecta > Coleoptera > Chrysomelidae > Acanthoscelides > Acanthoscelides obtectus. The sequence goes on from CAVLJG010000005.1 coordinate 62,823,899, forward strand.
CAACCTGCAAACTCGGATGCATATGTACCTCCAACATGACGGCGCACCTGCGCGTTATTATAATCGTGTGCGTAACTATTTTGACATCTGGAGTAATAATCGTTGGATCGGTCGTAATGGGACTATATCTTGGCCTCCTAGATCACCAGATATGACAGCGATGGACTTTTTTGTATGAGGCTACGTTGAGCAAGACGTTTATAGATATCCACCATCTACCCCGGAAAAGGAAAGGATTAAGGATGCTTTTCTGAACATAAGGGAACACATGCTAAGGGATATGCAACGGTCATTTATCCAAAGACTACGGCTGTGTATTCAACATGGTGGAGATATTTTCGAGCAGTTTTTGTAGATTAGGTCTTGAGTAGTGATAGTTGTTTGTTTATCTTGTTGTTATAGTTGTTTTTCTCTATTACGCTTGAAGTTGATTTATACTGTTCTGATTGTTATTAGTTTTTACGTCAAATCTGTACTGATAGTGGCAATATGGAACTAGCCCACTGTTTGTCTTTTGTTTCCATGGATGATGTGATTTTTTTCCATAATTTTGGTGTGTTGTTCTATTAAAAGCTTAATAACTCAAAATCTAGTGATTTTATCTTAATCAAACCTTATACCAAAAAAGCTTATAAGAAATTTAATCCAAACTTGCACAAATATACAGGATGGTGCATTTGAAATTTCTGAGAAAAAATGCAATTTGCGTTTTTGACTACCCTGTATGAGCAAAAATGAAAATTCCAAAAAGTAACACATAATATAAAAGCTGAGGTGTGTAAGTTTTTTTTTTGATACAAAATTCAGCACTCCAAATTTCAAAATGGCGGATTGAGGGGTTGCCGAAGTGGACGGTTTTTCTGGACAAAACACCTTACATCTCAGTAGCTAGTTACCAAAATCACATAGTATGTGATATTAATTTTCTTTTTTTGAATTAGTTCCAAATAGGCAATGAAATTTGAGGCATTCCATTTAAAAAATCACAACTTTGATATGTAGGCCAAAATTGCCAATATTTTAGAAATGTGTCCTCAAATGTCATGTATAACATGCCATAAATAGATTTTTCCAAAATGTATTTGTTTATGAGTAATATTCCGTCCACACATGGATGGGCCACCCTGTATATAGAGAGCATGAGTTCGATTTTGGCTCATACGTCTTGGAGAAGGGAGGGGGTGGTAGACCAAAATATCCTGGGGGTGGTATATCCGACCTTTGTGGCCATAAAATACGAAGATTTAACGTTGCACATCCCTTTTATTAATAGACTGTTGCGAAGAATGTTCTTAATACTCTTCGTATGATTGTTTCATAGTGTGTATTATAGAAATGACTGAAAAACAAAATATCATCAATTTTGTCAAAACTACATTTTATGCATTGTTTATGTATGTTTTCTTCAATCTTAACTAGTTAACAAACAACAGTACAGCTCTGAAATTGTTTCCAAATATTCCACTTTTATAGTAAAATTGAGCAGGTGCTCCCTTTTTTCTTATTACTTTTTTTCTTCAGAAAATATTTCATTTCGTGTGATGAGAAAAAATTAATACCCGCTCAATTCTACTATAAATTTTATTTGTTAAAGAGTTACGATTAAAGAAAATAAAGTGCACAGAAATGCATTTTCGGCAAAAAATGTATAACACTGCTCTTTGGTCATCTTTATACACACCATGAAATAATCAGGTGAAGAGTATTAGGAAGACTCCTTCAAACAGGATGTGGAGAAAAAGTGATGTTCCTTAAGGTTTTCTGGTTTCATTCATTTAGCAACCCTAGTTGTGCCAACTCTGTCCGCTTATACATTTTCGCATCCCACACCGAGGCTCCTAGACAAACGCGTTAAGGGTAGTTATGCGAAGGCGGGATATGCGCACACATAAGCCTCCCTCAACCCCTTTACACCCCCTAGGCTCACCTCCTTCCTTACACAATGGCCACCGTGCCCGACAATCTCGGCCCAGAACAATTAAGATGTCATAAGAAGGGATGCCGGGCACAATTACCAACCCCCCTAGCGGTGGATGAATATTAATTATTTCGGGGGTCCTGCGACTTTGCGGCACGCCGTAGTCTTAGGCCGTGCCTTTCTTCGCCTACTGAATGAATTGTTCCGGCTAGTTAACGGGTAGTTCCGGCTGCCGAGGCAGTAAAAGTAAAGGTTAGGCGCGGTCGAAAGGCCCACCGCTATGAATAGTTGTATTGAAAGAGGTTTCGTTTGCTAAAAAAGGCATTGGTCTTCTTTATGAGACCTATTATTCAACTTACATGTGCAAGTTGTTACCAGAAAATTGGTGTACCTGAAAATTGTAGTAAAGTGTATTTTCTTAGTATACACCGATTTTCCAATGCCAAAATCACACTATACAGGGTGTTTCAAATGTGACCCTCACCATTGGGATCTCGGAAACTGTAAGAGATACGAAGTCGCTTAAATGGTGACAAAGTAGCAAATTTAGGTAATCAACAAAATGCCGCTTAGAAATAAATTGTACATTAAGATTGCCACTTTTCTCCTCTACAAGAAGGCATAATTAGAATTTCAATATGATGCTTCGTCTCTTGTCCTACTGTATCGAGGTTATTTTTTCCTAATGAGGCTATGTTGGATTTTTGCACAGGTGAATAAAATTTTTAATTCTGAGTCCGAAAATGTGTAATACGTTATTTGGTATTGCGAAACCATAATTATTTAAAAAAAAGAATTCCCTAGGGAGGCCTTGAAAATCAGATTGTCTTATTTAGCTTACCAGATGTATGCCAAAATCACTTTAATTTTTTCCTGACTATATTTGAGATGAGATTTCAAAATAAATTGCATGTTGTCATTTTCCTCTTCAGGACGACGTAGTCAAATTTTTAATTCGACATTTCTTCTTTGGACATCCATCACCAAATGTTTTTTCGTATGAACGCTACATTGGCATTTAGTACATTTAAATTCAGTGATCTATGTCCTTAGTTGACGATGAATTTGTTGTTGGATGAGAATTGGAAATGGAAAGGCATCGAGAAACCTAAACCCAAAATGAAAAATTTTTTGATGGTATATAATCATAAACAAGCAGAGATAAATCTTAGCAGATATTCAAAATGTTGTCGGATATTTTGAAAGCAAAGCCTGACTGTTCTTTGTACATTGCTCACTGCTCGATTTATTTCTCTTCTTCGTCTTCCAAACTCTGTTTATATGTTTAATTTGAGGTCTGGCCTGGGGAGGATCTACAAAAATCTGATATGGCGTCTATAACAAAAAATAAAGTTGAGGACACGAGACGAAAAGTCATATTGAAATTAATTATCTTGTAGAGGAGGAGAGGCAATATTTTGAAATCCCACTACAAATAAAGTCAGGAAAAAATTAAAACGGTTTTGGGAAAATTCTTTTTTTTTTTCGTCTCTCTCCGGAAGTACCTACTTTGAATTTTGAAACTTCCTAAGCGGCATATTGTTGATTATCTAGATACGTAACTTTGTCCCCGTTTAAGCGACTTCGTATCTCTTACCATTTCCGAGATCCCAACGGTGAGGGTCAAATTTGAAGCACTCTGTATATAATTATTCACAATTTCAAACGTCACCAAGTTCAGCGTATTTTGAAAATCACAGTCTTTTATATTAATTTTTCCTCAGGTATCCAAACCAATGTTTCTCTAACAAGGACTAGACTGGCAAAAAATTATCGGGAAAGACGATTTACCTTCAATACCCTATGGAAAAGTGTAATAAATGTTTCAAAAAAGTCAGAGGCGTAGATAAAAATCTTACTTTTCTTTCTGTACGGCGCTGGTATAGTATCAGGCACAAAAATGTTTGTATACATTAGTTATCAGTGCACCCACTCCGAAAATATATTCTTTTTGATTTGGAAGTTATAACCTTCAAAACCCTATAATATCGGTAAGAGGGCATTATAGGAGCCACGGTTATATGAACTATTCGTGTAATTTTTATCTACTTCATGTCGTAGAAACATTGACATTATTTTCTGAATTACCTTATATAGAACAAAAAATGTTACTTTTTATTTCCCACACCTACTTACAGGGAAGTATTGTAATCGCCCAAATATTCGAAATTGAGATATTATTGTTACTACTGTAACGCTTCCTTTCCGCAAAAAGTCCAGAAAAGATGGAATTCAATGAAGATTCCAACTTTTCTGCACAATCACAGAAAGGGGGTTACCATTAGCTTCCGGTAGCTCAGTCGGTAACCCCCTTTCTGTGATTGTGCAGAAAAGTTGGAATCTTCATTGCATTCCATCTTTTCTGGACTTTTTGCGGAAAGGAAGCGTTACATAAATTGGCGCCCAACGTGGGGCTTCGATTGGTGTTTGGCTTTGTCGACAAGTGGTTTGCTAGTGGAAGATTGGCAGACAGAACATAGTTTTCAAAATTCTTTACAATTTTTGGCAGCATTTCTATTTTTAATTGCTTTTGGTACTCAAATTTCTAATTCTTTAATCATCCTTACTTTTTGCATAATGTTTAAAATGTTTATCAAAAGATTAAAATTTTTCCACCTGTTTATTTCATAGGCGTATTTATTAACTTTTAAATTGCCTTGTTTAGTAGTCAGCGAGATCATTGCCAGAATTTTTTTTTCTCACATACTACTATAGTTTTTATTTACTGCTGGGGACAGTTATAATCTTTTTTCTCATTGTAGTTTTGAGATTGATGATATTTTGATAATTTTTTGTTGAATATTGATAGTCTGTGGACTTTAGGTTTCCCAGCATTTTGTCGAATATCATTAAACTTTTGATTGTCACATTGTTGTTGATAGTTTATATATTCTTATATGCTTTTCATTTTTGATCACTAACCTCTTAGTTTTTGAAAGTATTTCTTCATGTGCAGTTTTTTGATTTCTTGAGACTTTTCATGTATGCATATATAGCCAAATTGTTGGATCTCTGGTGTACTGATATAGCTCTCATTATGTTTGGTACGTAGGAAATTTACTTTCAAAATTATTTTTGCCTTCCCCAAATGTATTTACTTTTTGAATTTTTGACTGTACTTGAACTTTTGATCATTTGTTTTCATTCTGATGGCAATAATCTACTGACTAGAGTTATCTGGAGTAAATCATTTTGCGATTTATCCATTTGTCTGAATAGTATGAAATTTAAATTAACTTTTCGTATATTTTGGCGATTTACTTTTTTAAGTATTGACACTTTGAAATAGTGCGTTGATACTTACTTTTTTTTTCAAGAAACAAATGATGTTTTTCTTGACTATATTTTTGCTACTTTTCAATGGGGGGGTGACTCCTAAATCATTTTTACCTATACAAAGACACACATACTCATTTATGATAATTAAATTTCAACTTGTTGTTGAAATACATGTAGTATACGTTCCTCAGTAACTATTGTAGTAATTTTGTCTCTTGTTTGGAGCATAAGTTTTCATAATTTTTATGGTTTCATAGTTTTATCTGGCATATTCTTTGGGGGAAATTAAACATTAGTGTCTGATTTTCCATTGGATTAACAGGACTTGAACGTCTCTGTACTTTTTTTAATGTATGTCAGATATAAAATAATTTTTTTAAGATTTGGCTGCTCTTGTTTTTGTGTTGAAACTTTTTGTTTGTATTGTTAGTTTTTTATAGTGTTTTGGATCCTTGTCATTTCTTGACGTACTCAGGTTTTTAACTTTAATTTTTTTTCTTCGAAGTGTTTCCAGGTTTATTTCTCAATCATGGTTCAGTCTAGACTAAGCCCAAATGACTTATTAAGTCATGAACTCCAGTACGAGATTCATATCAGAGGTTTGGAAGTCCCTAATACCGTGGAGGATAAACGTAAAGTTTTACGTGGCTTATTAGCACAAGAATTTCAAGGGCGTAGTTTCTCAGAACCTTCTGTGACTATTCCTTTTGATGAGGATGAGACTGAGATAACACTCTCATTCAATAAACTCACTGAGATGATCTCTAGATTTACTGGTGCATTTGATTCTGTCGAACATCGCAGAATTTGTGTGCGCTTATTGCATCTATCTGGTAGGATAGATCGAATGTCTCCTACTTGTGATGAGATAAGTACAAAATCTAGATTAAAGACACAGCTTGTTGTGTGTGAATCTGATCTTTTAGAGAAGCTTGAGATGCCATCTGCTCAATCATCTCCTCCATCAGTTTCATCTCGTCCTATTCCATTGGCATCAAATCCGCCTGTGACTGTTGCTAATCCTCAAGTATTTACTCCAGTACATACACAGCCACTCTCTCCTATAAATTTTGCTCCACATAAAAACATACCAGTTTTCAAATGGGGAATCAAAAAATTTTCTGGAAATAGCTCAGTTATTGAATTTCTAGAAATTGTCGAATCTCTAATGTCTTCCCGTGGTTGCAATGAGATGGATCTCTTTGCATCTGCAGGTGATCTCTTTGAAGATGTAGCCTGGACATGGTGGCATAATGGCCATCTAAGAAATAGCTTTCATGATTGGCAGGACTTGATTAAACAACTCAAGGATGCTTTTCTACGTGACAATTATGATATGAACCTAATTGATGAGATTCGTAGACGCAAACAAGGTCAGCATGAACATGTTACGATCTTCATTTCGTTCATGGAATCTCAATTCAATAGATTAACCTACAATACATTTACAGAAAAGGACATGGTCAATATTGTCCGTAGAAATTTATTGCCTGACTTCATAAAGTCACTTGCTCTTCATGAAATTTCCACTTTTCCTGAACTAACATCACTTTGTAGGAAATTAGAGGATTCCTTCTTGACTTGTCAACCCCACAATAGACTTTCCACCTCCAGCTTGGTTACTTCTGATAGTGCTCCATCATCTCACAGAAAAGCTCCTGTATGTTGGAACTGCAACCTTCAGCAATTAATCCCGATTTTGACATTAATCATTCACAACTTGCAGGTATGCCATCAAATGATCATTCAGAACCATTTATTCAAAAACCAAATGACAATCGTCCACATCTTTCAATATCCATTGGTGATGAAAACAGTTTAGCTTTGCTTGATACTGGAAGCAATGCCAACATTCTAGGTTCATCTGGCTTATACTTATTACGTAAATTAAATCTCAACATCGATTACAGCAGCACCTTGCAATTAACAACTGCTGATGGCCAGATGCAGAATACTTTAGGTTTTGTTTTGCTACCAGTAGGTTTTAATGGCAAAGTTCATGTCATTAAATTCATAATAGTTCCTTCCATTAGATTTCATCCTAAAATTCAATTTCAACTTTGATTTTCATACTTTTTCATATCAATCTTGTGCTGTAAATTGTATTCAAGGTATGGAGAAGCTATCTAATATGGAAAAGGAACAATTATTTGAAATTGTTGAACTTTTTAATAGCATTGCACCTACTGACAGTATTGGTTGTACACATTTATATACACATCACATTGACACAGGTGATGCAAAGCCCATCAGGCAAAGACAATATCCTCTTTCTCATGTAATGGAAAAAGCTCTTATTAAGCAAGTTGATGAAATGTTGGACATGGGTATTATAGAACCTTGCAGCAGTGCCTGGTGCTCAGCGCTCTGGCTGGTTTCCAAGAAAGACGGTTCATATAGAGTTTGTTTTGATGGTAGAAAACTAAATTCAGTAACAATTCCTGACGCGTATCCTCCTCCTTTAACAAATTTATGTAACGCTTCCTTTCCGCAAAAAGTCCAGAAAAGATGGAATGCAATGAAGATTCCAACTTTTCTGCACAATCACAGAAAGGGGGTTACCATTAGCTTCCGGTAGCTGAGTGGCATGAAGACATCTACAGGCGTGTAGCTGTGTGTCGACCATGGCATGGCTAGAGGATAGAAGAACAAACAGAACACAAAAATTTAACAGATTTTATTTAACAAAAAAGCATTTTCATTACATTTGAAATTTTAAAGAACAAAATAAGTTTTAAATCTTTGGCGCTGCTATAAAACTATACACTTATCTTTCGCTGGTCCATTTTTGACCGGACTGAAGCGAGGATGGCCAGGTGCTTGATGTGGAGGTCCCAGTTATGAGGGGTGACCTCACATTTAGTGGCTTCAGAACTAGATGTAGGCGAAGTTGAACTTAAAGGTGATGGCGCTGCCAAGGCACATGCATGGGTGAAGTGATAGGCCAAGCAATACAAAGTCAAAGACTACATGAGTTGCAAAGGCAAAAGTCAAAGACAAAGGCAAAGGGAAAGGGAAAGAGAAAGAGAAAGAGAAAGGGAAATAGAAAGAGAAAGGGGGTGGCCCCAATCATTTTGTCCTATTCGGACACACATTCTACAAAATTCTAGCACATGGTGCTGTACGACCTCATGCTACAGAGAACAAAATTCTTAGCTCTTGCTAGATCGGCGGCTCAAATGAAAAGGAAGCGCGAGGAAGATCGCAGATCAGGAACTCCTCATCAAGCGGGCTCCAAGCGGAAAATTTTCCAAGTAAAAAAGCTAGAGATGGGATTAATGAATTGCGATTCTGAAATGATAATCGAGAAGTGATTTAATAAATACAATCGGAAGGTGAAACCGTTACACTACTTTACCAAGGACGCCAAATCTTGTTGAAATTTGGTCTGGTGGTGGCGGAGCTAGGGGCCAAAAATCGAAAAAAAACGCTGAAACTTCATTTTTATAGAGGTTCCTGATAATTTTCAGAAATTTTTTGTCAAGGTTGGGGGCATTTCGGGGGTCGGGGATTGTAGAGGTTGGGAGGCATATACAGGGTGTTCCTTAATGATATGCGAATATTTAAGGGTGTGAATCTACATGAAAAATAAATGTTAGTTCTTTTATAAACTATGATCCAAAAATTTTTCCTTATAAAAACTCGAGGTGTTGAGGTTTTAGGAAAAAAATGGAAATTAGTTAGTATTTTCAAAACCGCTTCAGATATTTCACTGATATTTAGTACGTAGTGAGAGTTAAAAAAGTTGCATATTTTTCAATACAAAAATAATGTTTAGCCTTAACAGTGGCGTGCGTACGGGTGTTGACTTCGATATTTTTTAAGAAAAAAATGGTACGCAAATGGTTTTTTGCCAAATAAAAATTATTTTTGAATTCCTCGTTCAATTTAAAACAAATGGTCTTTCTCTTGAATTGTTTTCCTTCGATGCGCCATTTCTGAGTAAAAAAATAAAAAGCGTTCTATTGTCTAACTTGCAAAATTATTATTAATTTAATTGGAAAAATTAAACACATTAGGGCTAATGAACAACAACAACTGACAACATAAACATAACATTAAAACCAACGAGATGATTACAAAAATTGTTGAAAATGGCCCCCTTCACTTAGTATGTATGCTTCCGCCCTCCTTCTCATGAAATTGCGCACTCGTTGAATTATCCCTGGAGAGTTTTTTATTCTATATCACAAGCTGCAACTATTCTTTCTCCTAATTCCTCTACAGTGTTAATGGGACTTGTGTACACTAGTGTCTTAAGATAGCCCTACAAAAAGAAATCTAAACTGTTGAGGTCTGGGGACCTTGGTGGCCATTCTTGGGGCCCACCGCGGCCAATCCAACGATTTGGATAAACAGTTTGTAAATAATTACGAACTGCTACACTAAAATGCGCTGGTCCACCATCATTCATGTACCACATATTGTTTCTTATTACTAACGCAACATTATCCAGCCTCAAAGGCAGCTGTTGTTGAAGAAAATTGAGGTAAGTATGTCCGTCAAGTCGTCCTGGCAAGAAGAATGGGCCAATAAAGTGGTTGCCAATAATTCCTGCCCGTACGTTAACCGAAAATTGGTGTTGGAAATGGGTTTCGGTTATGGCGTAGGGATTTTCTTCTACCAACAAATGATTTTTGTGGAAATTCTGAATGGCATTTCGAGAAAAAATAGCTTCGTCCGTGAGCAGAGTCATTGATTCAAATTGCGGATTTTGAGTAATTTTTTGAAGATTCCACTTACAAAAGGTCACACGCCTTGGAAAATCAATGGGAAGTAATGCCTGTACTCTTAAAATATGGTAATGATATAACAAAAAATCCATTAAAATTCTCCAAACAATTTGATGGCAAATAATTAAGTGTCTAGCGATCTTCCTCGTACTCGTTTCAGGATGTTCTTCGACTTCGTGCAGCACTGCTTCCTCCATTTCAGGTATTCCCCACTTAGAGGTCGACGTTCAGATGTTAATTTTTGGACAGAACCAGTTTCAACAAGACGACGATGAATATTAGAAAAGGTTCTACTATCTGTGTAGTATATTAAGTACGCCCCTGGTTCCCCGAAAATTGCGCATGTACGATGAGTACTCTCACAGGGATACGTTTGACACACAGTATGTCGGGGTTCCGGATTTGTAACAGTTATCGGTGATATATAATAAACCATTAGTATACTTCCGGGTATTATTGATACCAACTAAGACATTACATGGCGACGAGGGTTATTAAAGAACTCGCCGGGTGAGGTTAAGTGTGTGTAAACTCCCCGTTTGTGTTGAAACCTCCAGTTGTTGGTGAACCAATCTGTGCACAAGAAAGATGGCAGTTGCAGCAGCGGGTCCCGTGCTCACATTCAATCCCAAGGAGAACGAGTGGGAAGTTTTCTTCAAAAGGTTAGAGCAGTATTTTATAGTACACGGGGTCACTGAAGAAGCTGACAAGAGAGCTCATTTGCTGTATAGTTTGTCTGAGGAGGCGTATATTTTATTAGAAAATTTATGTATGCCGCAAAAGCCGGAAGAAACCCCATACCAAGACATAGTTCAGTTATTTCGGCTCTGTGCCTACGGCCTGACCGTTGAGATTACGTTCCCTATCTACAGCTCCGGAGTCAGTATGTGTGCGTCTCTAGTCCCCCTTACCTTCGTCCTCCTCCCCTTTCTGTACGCCCATGCTCCTTGGAGCGATGCGCGCGCTGGCTAGTGGCGAGCGATTCCCCGCTCGCCCTTCAGTACGCTTTTATCTATCGCACGGATAGGGTGTGTGCGTGTGCGTATGTGTAACATCGCGAGTTAAACGTTGTGTAACGTTCGAGAGAATAATAGTATAAATGCAAAAGTAAGAGACAAAAACCTTAGCTTGACAATTTAGTGTAGATGGCTACCATTTGATATAAAATTGTCACGGTCTCGGATCACTCGGTCCAGACGTGAGACTCCCTTCTAATGCATCTTGGGCAAATTCGCTAGAGCATAATATGGGCACTTGTGTGCAAGCGCACAATGCCCATTCATAGGAAAATTGAAGGGAGTCCTGCAGCCGGATCCATCTACACAATGTCCCCGGCCGCTACGTTCGGTCCGACCGGCTGCAAATTTTGGCCCGACCGGCTGCAGAATTTGGCCCGAACGGCTGCAGATTTCGGCCCGACCGGCCCGTCAAGTCGGCCCGACCAGCTGCAGACTTCGGCCCGACCGGCTGCAGACTTCGGCCCGACCGGCTGCAGACTTCGGCCCGACCGGCTGCGAATTTTGGCCCGACCGGCCGCTACGTTCGGTCCGACCGGCTGCAAATTTTGGCCCGACCGGCTGCAGAATTTGGCCCGAACGGCTGCAGATTTCGGCCCGACCGGCTGCATTTTTGGCCCGACCGACTAACTAATTATAGCACATCTGCTTCCAGATGGCGATGGCAACCAATTTTGTTACTCTGGGTGAACTCTGGTCCAGAAGCAACATCGGTGGGAGAGAAAACCTACCGAAATATAAAATTGAGGCTTCTCGACTGGAACCTCTGTAGAGCATTGATCATGAGCCCACGGCAGGTAGCGTGTCAGTTACGAGGATCTATGGCTCAAGCGGAGCTCTTTAATAAGGCGGTGGAACCACTTAAACATACTATGCGTTCCAGAGAGCTGACGTCGGAGGCCCTTTCAACGGACGGGTCTAATTATACGTCCCGAAGTAAAAGGAGACGGTGTCAATCGTCCAGCTCAGACGACGAGTACCCGGTCAGATCCGAGAAACCAATGAAGAGGAGGCGGCGAGTATTGTCTTCGAGCTCGGAGGAGGATGTCAATGAGACAAGGCTACGCCGCGTGGAAAGCATGGTCGAGAATCTTTACCACTTGGTCTCAGGAAATAAAGAGAACGATGGCAGCGTCATGAATTCGACGTGGCAAGCTCCAACTCCTACAGGTGAAGAGCTGTATGACGCCGACAGTATTGGCACATGTGGCAGCGTAAACGACTGGGACACGTTTTCCCCTGTCACTAGGGAAATCGAGCCTACAGTCTCTAGGGCGGACCCAGTAATCGAGACACAGGGCATGAAATGCCAGCGTTTCGGGGAAGAGACATGGAACAAGATTCGTTACGTGGACGCTCAGAAAAAACTCCACGCATCACCAGTCTTCAGTACTCTGAAGGTTAACTCATCCTTGTACAACAATGGACATGCAAGCCCAATGACAGATATGTTATCCAAAAGTGACCTGGCCTTCGGGACTATCTCACACGGTCTACTGAAGCAACGGAGAATCATACATGAGGCTCTGAAGGAGGCGGGGAACAAACACCCGGAAGCGGCAGACACTTGGAAAAAAGTTTTTGCTGCTAACAGTGAATACAAGACCATCTCGGACGACCTGCTGCAGTTCGTTTGCGGAAAAAGGGCGGAAATCATCGAAAGTCGCAGGAAACTATACGAGCCTAAAAGTAGTTACTATAGGTCCATCGTCAATGAGATTCCTCCGTCAGGTACGCACTTGTGGGATGAAGAGCAGCTGAAAGATGTGGTTAAAATGCATGGAGTGACGAAAATTGCTCCTGTCCGCTGGCAGAGTAATTTGGGAAAAGTCGCACTGAGACAGAAGGTGCCTCAAGGAACTTCTCATGAAAAGTATCTGCGTCAAGGTTCATTTAAAAAAAAAATGAAGAAGGCAGAGTTTAAGCATTCGCGTAAGCCGGGGGCGAAAAGTCATACCAAGCTAGCTCGTAAGGAGCAACCACCTTTAGATAAAAGGCGGAGTTTTTGACAGTTTTCAGGCAGGACAACTCGCCAAATATGTCTCTGCTTGGAAAAGTATGGGAGCCTCACAATCGATTCTCAGTATCCTGAAAGGCTACGTGATCCCTTTCTCAATAAAGCCACCAATAACAGTACTATCCCAACCGATACTAAACAAATTCGAGACACCTGCATTCACACAAATGGATCGAGAAATACAAAACCTCATAAATCAAAAGGTGGTAGTAAAACTGCAAACAAAAACAGGTTTCTTATCAAAGATGTTTTTGACGCCGAAATCGGGGGGCTTGTGGAGACCAGTGTTCAATCTAAAAAGATTGAACAGCCTCATCACGCCCAAGAAGTTCCGCCTTATGAACCATCGCAAACTGCCATTATTTCTCCAGGAAAGAGATTATATGGTAAAAGTCGACCTTTCTCAAGCATATTTCCATTTGCCAATAAAGCAAAAGCATTGGCGTTATCTGGGACTTTATTACCGGCAAAACATCTACGCTATGACAGCACTACCATTTGGCCTAAGCTCCGCTCCACAGGTGTTTGCAAAAGTTACGAACTGGGTGGCGAGCTACTTGAGGAAACAAAACATTCGAGTAATGGTCTATTTGGACGATTTTTTGATCGCAAACCAGAATCCAGAAGAACTAAAGCGAGAGGTATCCACCCTGATAGATACTCTCATAAAGCTGGGTTTCTGCATCAACCTGGAGAAGTCCGAAATAAGACCTACACAGAAATTGGCATATCTAGGTATTATGTGGAACACCATAAGAAATCAAAAGAGTTTACCGGAGGACAAAATCCACCGTCTGCAAACATCAATCCAAGCTGGAATCAAGAGCAAGACTTGGAGCTGGAAGCAGGTAAAGGCACTGCTAGGGAGAATGGAATTTGCCTCGTTTGTTATCCCACTGGGTCGACTACATTGCAGAAAGATACAAAGAGCAGTCAATCGGATGTCAGAAAACCAACCAAAGAAACTGAGAGCTAAGATGGTGGGAGAAAAACTTAAAAGGGTCATCCATAATCTGCATGAAAGAACCGGAAGTTCATATAATAACCGATGCCTCAAACACGGGCTGGGGAGCCCAAGTAGGAGACACTTTGAGGAAAGGAAACTGGACAGAGCAGCAGGAAAAGTGGCATATCAACAAAAAAAAAAAAAATGTTCGTGATCTACTTAGCGCTAAGAAACCACCTAGATCGATTGGCAAACAAAACACTGTTAATTTAGACGGACAACAGGACGGTGGTTTCCTACTTGAGAAATCAAGGAGGAACCAAGTCGGTCACGCTTTTGGCATTGACCAGGAAGATCCTGGAGCTGGCACATCAATACAGTATGTCTCTGAGAATAGAACATATTCCAGGAAACTACAATATTGTGACCGACCACCTATCCAGAGGAAAGGATCTGCCAGACTGGCACTTATCAAGGATAGCTCAGAAGAGGATCTTCGAAAAGTGGGGAACCCCTTGCATCGACCTATTTGCGACTCCAGAATCAGCCGTCGTTACAAGATTTGTAACGCAATTCCCATGCAAGGAGGCAGAATTCGTCAACGCATTTACAAGAACGTGGGAGTACAAGCTAGCGTGGATATTCCCTCCTCCACCCCTAATACCAAGAGTTCTCCAACACCTCAACTATTGTCAGGGAGTTTTCATAATGATAGTCCCCAGTTGGGAAAGGGTGTTCTGGCGGCCCCTTCTGAAGAGACGTGCCATCGACCACCCGTTCACCATTCGGAATCTGAAGGCTCACCTGGAAGATCTTCAAACCAACCAGCCTCCTCCAAAGGTAATGGATTTACACCTGGAGGCATGGAAGATACGGGGTGGTCCGATATAGCGAATCACTGGTCAAAGGATGAAAGGAGAATCTTAGAAACATCCTGGCGCAAGTCAACTCTCAAAACGTATGCCGTTGCATGGAAAAGTTGGCAATCGTGGGCGAAGAAAAGAAGAGTTTCAGTTAAAAATCCAAACCCCACGCAGGTGGCTCAATACCTCTGCTTCCTACACAACACAAGAAAATTGGCGCTTAGAACGATCCTATTACATAAATCCACCATTGCGACATTCTCCAATCCACTACATAGTGAAGGAGTTTCCAGTAGCCCAACAGTGAAACAGGTAATTAGAGGTATTGCAAATGCAAATCCTCCAGCAACTAGGCCAAAGATTTGGAACATCGATAAACTTCTATCTTGGATTAATGATAACCATCCAGATACGAATAGTATCTTTCAAGTGGCCCGGCATCTATCGCTGCTTTTGCTGCTATCATCGGGAAGGAGAGTCCATGACTTGACACTCCTTCGAATAGATTCTGGTTTCTTTGAACAAACCGAAGAATACATAATTTTCTGGCCACAACATGGATCTAAGACAGACAAGCATAACTACGTCCAGTCAGGCTGGAAACTCCTCAAAAATCGAGAATGCATCTGGGATCTAGTACACTGGACAACCATATATCTAGAAATATCAGAAAAGAGAAGGAACCTCCACTGTCGACCGATTCCTCAACTATTCGTCACAACTCGTGGGAAGATAGGACCGGCATCTCGGTCAGTGATAGCAGGATGGGTCCGCACAGCGTTGAAATCGGCAGGTATAGAAGGAGGAGCCGGCAGTACCCGCTCGGCAGTGGCAACATCCCGCTTCAATGATAACATGCCATTGGATGAGGTTTTGCAGAAAGGAAATTGGCAGGGATCAAGCAATTTCTTCAAACACTACTATAACCATGTCACAGTACGCTTTCTAACACCGTGGCGCGCCGGCAGATTGTAAACACTTCTCAACGGTCAGGCCGTAGGCACAGAGCCGAAATAGAACAATTTTCCCCCTGAAGGGAAGAAAATTGATATTTCGGGTCTTGCCATAGGCCTGACCTAGGTAACGCCTTGCCGGCGCAAGAGTACTGAAGGGCGAGCGGGGAATCGCTCGCCACTAGCCAGCGCGCGCATCGCTCCAAGGAGCATGGGCGTACAAAAAGGGGAGGAGGACGAAGGTAAGGGGGACTAGAGACGCACACATACTGACTCCGGAGCTGTAGATAGGGAACGTAATCTCAACGGTCAGGCCTATGGCAAGACCCGAAATATCAATTTTCTTCCCTTCAGGGGGAAAATTGTTCTATTGTCTAACTACTATGGTAAAACTGCTGTTGTATGGGTCGAAAGGCAGAAGTTTTATAGTGCATCCAAATCAGGAAAAGAGACGGCACTAGAATGGAGTGTACGACTTAAAGGTTTAGCTCGCTATTGCAATTTTGGTCAGCAGCTTGAGTCCAAGCTAACGGACATTTTTGTTACGCAGTTCAATCCTGGGAAGGTGAGAACTGAATTATTCAGCCTAAACGAGAACACCACCTTAAATAACGCTGTTGAAAAGGCCAAAATTATCGAAGCAACGCTAGTAATAAGAGACCCAGTTGGTGAAGTTAAAAGCGAGGTCTTAGAATCCGATGTTTTTCGAATTACACAAAATAATTCAAATATTGGTGCCACTGCCGATCAACATCAAGATCCTCAACGGTATCATAGCGGGACAGCAGTACCTGCAGCGCAGCGGAGCCAAGGAGGCACGCGCAGGAGTGGGGGCAACAGCTCAAACATGGCGCTGCCGCAGCTACAGCAGTTCACATCGTCTGGTCGCTCTCCGGGCTGTTTCCGCTGCGGGAGGAACCACAACAGTAATGTATGCCCCTATAACGAATATATTTGTAACTCTTGTCACGGTAGGGGTCATCTCAGTGTGGTGTGTAAAAAGAAAAAACAATCCTCACCTAAGCACGTTAATTATGTTTTTCCTAATAATGATATTGCTGAGGATTATACAGACGTTTTTTCATCCACAGTTCTAAGTATTTCTAGCTTAGGAAGCAACAATGATGTGCCACTATATATCGATATTTTAGTTGAGAACGTCATGTTGAAATTTGAACTTGACAGTGGATCAGCTGTTAGAGTTTTGCCACTTCATGTTTACAAAACATATTTTGGTGCTCACGTCATGAAAAAAACAAAAGTTTCCTTGATTAATTTTTCTGGCAATAAGATCATCCCACATGGCACAATCAACTTAAATGTTAAATTTAATTTCAAAGATAGCATCCTACGCTTTTTTGTTGTTGATGGTAATAATCCATTGCTCCTAGGTCGAGATTTTATTAGGAATTATAATATGGGATTTAGAGAAATTCATTATTTGAACAACGATGCTGTTGATGCTCTATGTAATGAGTTTCCTGGCGTTTTTGCAACCAATTTGGGAAGGTTCAACAAGTGTAAGATCTCCATAAATATTAAACTTGATGCAAATCCCATTTTCCATAAACCTAGACCGTTACCATTTGCAATTAAAGGTAAAGTGGAGGAGGAATTAGATAAATTAGTCTCTAATGGTATAATATCTCCAGTGGAGTTTTCAGAATGGGGTACCCCAATAGTACCAATTTTGAAGGAAGATGGAGGAATAAGAATTTGTTGTGATTATAAGGTAACTATTAATTCAGCTATTCTAGTGGACAAATTTCCCTTGCCTAGAATTGACGACTTATTCACAAAACTGAAAAATGGAAAGCAATTTTCCAAAATTGATCTCTCATCGGCTTACAATCAAATAGAGCTCGAGGACTCTTCAAAAAAATTTACGACTATTTCGACTCACAAAGGTTTATTCGAATTCAATAGATTGCGGTTTGGAATAAACTGCGCTCCAGCACAATTTCAAAGAATTATGGAGCAGCTGTTCAATAAAATGCCCCGTGTATGTGTTTTTCTTGATGATATTTTAGTTACAGGTATCGATAAAGAAGATCATATTAGAAATTTGAAAAGGGTTTTACTTTGTCTTTCCGAATGTGGTCTCACTGTTAGAAAAAAAAAGTGTGTGTTTTTGGCTGATTCCATTTCATATTTAGGGTTTGTTATAGACGAGACAGGCCTACATAAAAGTTTAGAAAGAGTTAAGGCAATACGCGACATTTCTCCACCAGAAAATGTCACTCAACTTAAGTCTTTTTTAGGCAGTATCACTTATTATAATCGTTTCATCAGAAATCTCCCAGATATACTTCACCCTTTATATAATCTTTTGAAAAAAGATATAAGTTGGTCATGGGATAAAACATGTCAGGATTCATTTGAGTATATTAAACTTGCATTATGTTCTGACGATGTGTTGGTGCATTATAATCCTGACCTACCAGTTACTTTGACTATTGATAGCTCGGACTATGGAGTGGGAGCAATTTTATCTCATGTTTTTGAAAATGATGTCGAAAAGCCAATTTGTTATGCGTCAAGAACTCTCTCGAAAAATGAATTGGCATACTCTATTTTGGATAAAGAAGCTACCGCGATTGTTTGGAGTATTAAACGATTTTACCAATATTTGTGGGGTAGAAAATTTACCTTGGTCACAGATAATAAGGCACTCATGTCAATTTTTGGACCTAAAACGGGTGTTCCAGTGATGGCAGCAAATAGACTGCAGAGATATGCACATTTTCTGAGTGGCTTCAATTTTGATATCAAGCATGTGTCATCCATTCAAAATGTAGCTGACTTCTTAAGCAGAATGCCGATTGAAGATGACATGTCTGTGCAACTGATCGACTTCCCCATTCATTTAAATTATCTCACTAATTCCGATTCTAGTATACCAGTCGATGTTAACAAGGTCAGAGAACTTACATCCTCAGATTCAGTACTTTCTGAGGTACTCAATTTTGTTAAAAAGGGGTGGCCTGCAAGTCATAAAAGTAATGAATTGAAACCTTATTTCAGTAGGAAAAATGAAATCAATGTTGAAGACGATGTCCTGCTTTGGGGACATCGAGTTATCATACCATTTCAGTTACGAGAGGTGATATTGAAGGAGTTGCATGCTACCCATTTGGGAATTGTTAAAATGAAGTATCTTGCGAGATCTTACTTTTGGTGGCCGTCCTTGAATGATGATATTGAAAGTGTTAGTAAGCAGTGCAACATATGTCAACGCTTGCAATCATCGCCGGCCAAGGCACCGTTACAATGTTGGCAAATACCCGAGGGCATTTGGTCGCGGATACATATAGATTTTTTTGAACCGAAAAAAAACAATTTCTTTTTGATTGTCGTTGATGCCTTTTCCAAATGGCTTGAAGTATTTCCGATGGCATCTGTTACCACTAACATGACTATTACAAAGCTGCGAGAACTTTTTTCTAGATTTGGATTGCCTAAGACTATTGCAAGTGATAATGGTCCCCAGTTAGTGTCAGAAGAATTTAAACAATTTGCAAATGTTAATGGTATTAAACTAATAACTATTCCGCCTTATGAACCTCATTGTAATGGTGCAGCTGAGAATAGCGTAAAAACTGTTAAAAATTTTTTGAAAAAGGTTAGTGATCAAAAGAACTGTAGTTTACTATTAGCTCAATTCCTTATGACATATAGGAATACTGTTCACTGTTCTACTGGTTATTCTCCTGCTAAAGTATTTTTAGGTCGTTCGTTGAGAACTCGATTTGACATGCTTAGACCAAGCTCAGTCCAAGACAATGAAAAAGTTGAACTTGAAAATGTTTACCAAAACATACAACGTTCTCAACGAAGAAACGCAAAATACTTCAGAGGAAATAGGAAAGTATGTTTTAATATTGACCAAATTGTGTTGGTTAAAGATTATCGCGATAAACAAGTAACTTGGTGTAAAGGACAAGTTGTTAAAATTTTAGGGAAAAACGTTTACGTTGTTCGACCACTAGATTCAAATTTCCTTTGGAAAAGACATACTAATCAGATCAGAGAACTAAATGATTATTCGTTGGTCTACCCACCCTGCGTGGAGCTACCGCACACTGTAAACGTTTTTTCCAATAGTGATGGCGCCAGCAATACTTCTGCCGGTAGTTCGGTTGATGATGTGTTTGTGGATGCCGGAATCGCGGATAGTGAACGCGTGGGTGTCAGTGACTCGGATTCTAGCTCCATTGGTGAACAGGCTGAACTTACACGACCCATACGTATCCGTAAGGTACCGGATAGGCTCCAATACTAACCATTCATTAATTGTTTCTTTTTTTATTGTTACCCATCTGATCACTGTTAACAATTTTCGGGGGAGATGAATGTAGTATATTAAGTACGCCCCTGGTTCCCCGAAAATTGCGCATGTACGATGAGTACTCTCACCGGGATACGTTTGACACACAGTATGTCGGGGTTCCGGATTTGTAACAGTTATCGGTGATATATAATAAACCATTAGTATACTTCCGGGTATTATTGATACCAACTAAGACATTACAATCTGGCAAAGCACGATCGGGATATCTCTGGTGATAAATCCGTCTGACTTGCTCACCATTACCGTCGGCAAGGCCATATATGTACGTAATGCATTTCCGCCATTTCCGCATTTGAATAATTCACCATTATTAACAAGATTGTAAAAACTAAATAATGAAATAGATGTCACAGCAAACAGATTTGAATAACAGAGACTTGTCAGATGTCAAAATCCAGAGACATATTTCAGAGCAACTAGATATTGCTAAATTGCATTCTTCCATTATTACATCAATTTTCTCGGACAATATAACGGTTTTAATTTTTTTTACTCAAAAATGGCGCATCGAAGGAAAACAATTCAAGAGAGATCATTTGTTTTAAATTTAACGGGGAATTAAACAATAATTTTTATTTGGCAAAAAACCATTGGCATACCATTTTTTTCTTAAAAAATATCGAAGTCAATACCCGTACGCACGCCACTGTTAAAGCTAAAAATCATTTTTGCATTGAGAAATATGCAGCTTTATTAACTTTCACTACGTACTGAATATCAGTGAAATATCTGAAGCGGTTCTGGAAATATTAATTAATTTCCATTTTTGTCCTAAAACCTCATCACCCCGAGTTTTTGTAAGGAAACATTTATAAAGCAAACTAACATTAATTTTTCATGTAGATTCACACCCTTCAATATTCGCATATCATTAAGGAACACCCTGTATAATGTTTTTACCAGCAGTAAATTTATACACTTTGAACCCAATTAATTTTACCCATCAGCACATATTTCACACATCATAGATTTCCCCGTACATTTACCCTCAACACTTAGAGAAGCATTTGTAGACGCAACACGCGCCCATCCGTGTCGCAACCTTCATACTCTGAGCACTGTCTGCGTATCTGCTGTCTGATTGACGCTAACTGCATCGTCGATTCTCTCGAGTTACTCTACTTGTATGCATGAACCTATTTAGTTGACTTAATCCATTTGATTTTTTTGTTATACATGTTTGTAGTTAGTGCAGAGAGACTAACTTGTGCCGAACATAATCATTTATGAACTGATGACATCGTTGCGTGATAGGAGCAGAGTCAACCTACTTGACGCCATTTTCTTATATCTACTCCTAGGATTATTTATTACAAAATTGTTGGACCAGTATAATTTATAGCGCTATACAGGAGAAAAGACGGCTTATTTTATCCATGCCGAACAATAGATAGTAAGCCAGCTTAAAGTTTTTCCAAAGATGTCATCGTTAGGCCAATATTATATAAAGTTGAAAACAGCAATATTGCGTTAGGACTAGTCCCCTGGCGATCTGAATAAGTTATTTATTTGTTCACTTGTAGTAATATTTTTTCAGTGTTCTATATGCACCAAAGAAATTGTCATATCATCATGGGAGAGGTTGTAAGCAAATTTGAACGTATGAGTCGCGATTTGCTGGTAATTTCAAGGAGTAGATGTCAGAAAAGTAATTAATTATTTCTTTATATATGAAGTGAGGCAATAAATAAATGATACACCAGTCCTGTTTTAAGACAACCATGTCATAAATATACAAATTCTTTCTGAGCGTAATGGAAGGGAACCGCCAGAAGCGTATTAAAAAATTAACGAATTCTCTGGTAACGAGCTAGCTGCTACCTTCTACCCCTTTTCTTCCCTTAACAGAATTAGGAAAAGAACGGGCATCGTAACACCGCTTGTGCTTGTCGCCAACTCCAGCTAGGGAATGAATAATTTTAAAAGAAATCCGACGGGGTAAATTGGGTTAAATAATAAACGTCGCAGAGTGTAATTTACAATTCCCGGCGTGGAACGCGGGCCAGCGCCACTGCTGGCGCCTACACCCTTTTCTTATAATTAATAAATGACCCCCGACAGGACGGACAACATGCGCCGCTATATTGCACCCCTAACCTCTGCTGTCGCCTGCGTAGGGGACAGTTGATTTAGGTTAACAGAAGATTCTGGTAGTAAGCAATGATTTTTGTAACAAATGGTTTCAATTATACTTTTAACGCTAGTCTATGAGGGAAGTATGAAAATATGTTTTGAAGTATAACGTTGTGCCTTTGTTTTGTCAAAACCATGTGACAGGAATAGACTATTCAAATCAAACATAAAATACATAAACGTAACCCTATGTACTTCCCACTCAACGCCGTCATCAGTTCATAAAATATTATGTTCAGCACAAGTAGGACCCTATCGAAATGTGACAGCGGGCATAGACATTATATGCTAGATAAATGCTATTCTTCCGATCGTTGTCCCAGAAACAAAGCCTAGACCATCCTGATGAGTTGCCAAAAAAAGCACGGAACAGCTGTCCATGGTTGTTTGTCTTTGGTCGGACAGAAGGAAGCAGCATGTTGAAGTTAGATCCTCTAAGAAAAAATCAGTTACGAACATATATAACAGAGAAATTAAACGGATCATGTCCATCAAGCAGGTCCATATAATTGGTCCATAGAAATTCTTTTGCTGTCCTACGCTCCTACAGGCGAATACTTTATTTTAGAAAATTGGAAAAACAACATATCTCTCTTAATCATCGACCTTTCTCAATAATTTTCACCATCTATAATAAAATTAAAATAAGTTTGCTCCAAATTATTTTTCCTCAACTTTGAAAGTTCCTTCATATTAGCTAGCTCGCTGGTAGGATAACATCCAAAACTCACTTCTTCCACAGTAACATCTAACATTTTTGAAAATAACTCTGAACTTCATCGGACTACAAATCACACTTCCTTGGACTATTTTTACTGAACTTCCCACATAGTAGGCAACACACATCACAAGTACGAAACAGTTCGATAACGGTTCAATAACTTCAATGTCACACTTCATACGCCACTGTAGAGTGTCAGTCGGCCGACACGTGTTGGATAATGTTGAGGTTGTCAGAAAAAATGAAATATCGGAGGATTTTTCAGTAGTTGATAGATTTTCAAGTTCATCCAAATCAATCAGTGGTTAATAATTAAGAAAACATAGCTATGGTTTGCCATTTTTCAATAAAATTAAAATAATTCCGTCCTATTCGAACGTCATCAGTCCAGTTTTTTGTTCGTCGACTATGTGTCCCCTTTCACGGTCGTTCAAGAACAACTTCAGCAACAATCTCGCCGACTTAGTAAGTAATTATATTTTGTCCTCCTAATTGCTTATTGTTGCTATTTTGAAAAAATGGTTTTTCAGCTCCAGACGATGATGTCATTTACTATCGAAAGCTCGAGTTCAAATAATTATAAGAGTGTACTTATGCAAAACTTTGCCTTCCTCCCAAAAAAATTCAATGATATATATATATATATATATACAGGGTGACTTTGAAGTTGAGTCATTAATTTTCAGATAATGATTGTAGAAGGAAGATAAACCAAAATAGTGTGTAAAAATAAAAAAAAAATTTAAAAAAAATTTTTACCTTGTTTTATAAAGTATCCTCCCGACAAGTATTTCAGTGCGGACCTGTATTTGAACGTGAGGTCTTGGAGCACCGGCATGCAGTCCCCTGTGTGGTATTAAGTCACCTGATTCACGAGCCCGTTGTACTACATTAACAAAGGCACGAGGGGTTGGTTGCACTCGATTGGGAAACCGATCCGCATAAACATGTGCCATTTTTTATTTCGTTTGAGCCACGCAACAGACACCACTATTCAAACGCGTTACCGACTGACACTGACTGTATACAACTGACTAAAATAATTGTAAAAACATCGTTCCAAATTCTTTCGCTTTTTTGTTTCCGATGCGATAAACCAAACACGAGCACATAATATTATTATTGAGACAGGGCGGTATTCAAACTTCCAAAGGGCTATAACTTTGTTACTTTAATTTTACCAGAAAAATGGTAAAGGAAAAACATTTCTTTTGATCAGATCTACTCACTGTTAAAATAAATGACTCAACTTCGAAGTATATATACATATATATAAATTAGCTTGAATTGACATTTATTTTTTATTCATTAGATTAGTCAATACTTTAGCAATATGTGATTTAGCCCCTATTGCTACTAGGATGTATGTTTAATTCAAAAACGTATGAAGGAACTATTTTTATCTACGAATACAAACACCTTCAAATGCAAAAACTACATCTTTCCATAAATGTATTTTCTTATAAGCTACCGATCCAATAAGACCCTAGTGCAAGAATCTTTAGTGGCCCTAGGCAGCAGGTCAAACGTCGGAATTCACCCCTTTTAGGGGGGGCAGTAGTCAAACGACAGGACGCGACAGAAAGGTCAGCCTCCTTTCAAGTCCGTCTACGCATAATCCGACTGATTGCTTAGACAAACCGGCAACTCAAAGCAACGCTGGTCTCTCCTGCAGGCTACAAAAGCATTCCTGCTTCGACTGCTGTACGATCGGTGCTGCTGCCTGCTGCTCCTGCTATCCAAAACGTCGTTAATTAAATTTCTGAGATTTGTTTTGCTGGGTCGTATTTGCTTCTATGGTTTGAGGGCCATTTCGTGTGTAGAGAGGGTAAACTGATATATCGGACCATGGAAGTATTTCTGTACAAGGTGTTTCAGTTACTTTCCACAGGAACACAGAAACGTGCAATGATGAATCCATTTGTTCAACCAATCACCAGCTACGCCACAAATACCTCGGCTGTGATGCGATATGTGATATCTTGAAGAAGTATGCCATCACTCGCCGAACAATATCTGCATCATGGAGGAAAGCTAACGCTACATGAGTCCGGCGAAGATAGAAGAAGCTACCTACTTACGTCGATACATTA
Organism: Acanthoscelides obtectus; assembly: GCA_963669975.1. Classification (NCBI taxonomy): domain Eukaryota; kingdom Metazoa; phylum Arthropoda; class Insecta; order Coleoptera; family Chrysomelidae; genus Acanthoscelides; species Acanthoscelides obtectus. Next base: position 62,848,922 of record CAVLJG010000005.1, read on the forward strand.
TTCGTCATCCACACATTTTCAACTATTCCAATTCTCAAGTAGCCTGAGATTTGCGAGCTGTTAAAATAATGGGAACAACAATAATTTCAATTATATAGTAGACTCTGTAATTAGAGTTCTACATGAATGCACACATTCATCATTTACCTAGGATTTTTTCATTATCATCATTAACCTAAAGGGAAAAATGCAGCTTGTCCTTATAGGAATACGGTAGATAATGGAATTTCACAGTTTAGTAGTGAAAAAAACGTTTTTATAGCATACCTACTATTCATCAATCTGGTTTAGGCATGTATCACGCGCCATCCAGTCCTCCTGCTTAAAAAACAACAAATCCACTATAAAAACTTTTACCATCGAAATCTCCGGATGCATCGTAAATTTTCCACAGAATTACTCGTTTCTCTTTAATACCTCGCCCGACAATTTTATAGCTCTATCCAAGCTGTCTACGTGTCCTTGTATTTCAGAAACATCCACATGGGGCGACTCGTCATTAGGGTCTGTTGTTGGTCATTATTATTATCGTTATTATTACTCAACGAATTTAGCTAACAATCTCACAATAAGCTACTCACGCTGGTATTCAAAGGCAAGAAAGTTGCACAGTAACTCAGAAGTCAGTTGAATAAACTTAAAGCACTTGCCACTATTTTTTTCTAAGTTCCAACTGCTTAGACGTTAGTTGAACCTTTTTCCACAGAACCTTTAAGACTCTCAGCTAATCTTTTAAGAGTGTGCGTGTGTGTGTATTGTATGTAGAACAAAAGTAAGTCTCTCGTAGTTTTTACACGGATAGCTTACGAGTTATGGAGGCTTCAAAGTCGGTGAAGTCAACGGCTTGTAATACATAGATATCCGCTAGTATGTGTAAGTAAGTAATTACGCGTGTTCAACAAAAGAAATTTTCGAACGTACAAATGACAACTAAGGTATCATTATCGATATGAATCTGCTGAATCCAGGAGTAGAGCCAAACCTATATCAGTGGTGATACCTTAATGAATAAAAGTACTGTATCACTATGAATCGTGTCAAGTCCTTTTTTTTCGTTCAGTTTGCGTTTTTACGTGATATTTGCAGAAATCACCCCTTGAACTTTCAATACCTCAGTACCGATTGCCGGGTGGCGGTACAAGTCCGCCAACGGGCCACTTTAGGTCTATTTGACATCACTAATACGTAAAAAGAAGGTGGTAGACAAGGACCAGTCGACCGAGGCAGTACCACCCGCTAGCTTTTCCCAGGGTGTCTTATAAATGTCCGCATGTTTCCACACCTAAGCTATGCAGTCGATTATCTACCAAAACAAAGAAATTAATGATGATGGATCCCTCGAGCACTAAAAACTCCGGACGTAAACTCACTCCACTCTCGGAATGTCCGGGTGGAGGGTGGGCTCGAGGGAACAACATCGAAGATAAAATTTGTTTTTCGAACATCTGCGGGATCAACAGCAACATTGATGCTGTTCATCACTACCTGCAATCCAATCGTCCCGCCGTGCTTTTCTTGGCGGAGACAAAAATCTCAGAGGCTGCACCGATTAACCATCTCAACTTCCCAAACTACGAGGTGCACTCCAATCTGAGAAAGAACGGGGGAGTTGTGGCTTTTGTCCGCAGCAGTCTTTCCTGCTCCAGGGATCTTTCTTTGGAAACAGACCGGAAGGACATTCTGTGGCTTCGCCTCAACTCCAAAACATCACCCAAATTTATTTGCTGCCTTTATCGCTCTCCCTCGAACCATAACTGGGATGACCTACTCGAATACCTCGCCGTCCAGATCGACTTCCTGAACATCAATTACCCCGCTTCAGAGGTAGTTCTTCTCGGTGATTTCAATGCCCATAATGAGCTTTGGTTGGGCTCAAATAAGACCGATGCACCAGGTCGTGCAGTCGAAGCGTTCGCTCTTACTCAAGGGCTGACCCAGCTGGTGACGAGCCCTACTTTTTTCCCCCGCGTCTCGTCACACGCCAGTAGCCTGCTGGATCTCTTTCTGACCACGCATCCTGCCCCCTACAGCACTGCTGTCCTGTCCCCCCTGGGTAACTCAGATCACGGTGTTGTGGAGGTTAGGTTTCGGTCAGAAGCCGCTGTGGCCGCAGAAACTCGCACAGGCCGCAAAACTTGGCATTACGGACATGCCGACTGGGAGGGGCTCAGAGACTTCTTCTCTAGCTTTCCTTGGAGAGATGTCTGTTTCACTGACGCGGATGCGCCAACTGTCTGTTCTTCAATAACCGAAATTATCCACGTCGGAATGGAGGAATACATCCCTCACACAGTGAAAGTTCCTAAACCAGGGTCCAACGGCTGGTTCAACAAATCGTGTGACACTGCTCGCCAGCAGAAGATCAAGGCCCACAGAACCTACTTACAAAACCCCACTATAGAGAACAGACAAGCCGACGTCGAGTCCAGGAACAAATATAACGAAGCAGTTCGCAATGCCAAAACCCAGCATGATATAAAAGTTAGGCACAGGGTAATGTCGCAGCGCAATGGCAGTCGGTCTTTCTGGACGCTGGCCAAGCAGATTGAAAAGAACTTCTCACACAGTAGCCTTCCACCACTTACGTGTCAGGATGGAACTATTGTATTCGACTCAAAGGCCAAGGCGGAAGTGCTAGCCAAGATCTTTGCTGCCAACTCCACCATGGACGTCCCCACCAACGCCCAAGTGCCGTCAATTCAAAGGGTTCCCCACACTATGCGGGAGGTAACATTCAGGCATAAGACCGTAAGACGAGTGCTCTTGTCGCTCGACATCAACAAAGCTTCTGGTCCGGACTTGATTCCTGCCATTGTACTGAAGAGATGTGCAGCTGAGCTTGCTCCAGTTCTTTCGCGTCTCTTCCAGATATCTTATGAATCCGGCACCTTCCCAGAAAACTGGAAATTTGCTCATGTACAGCCCATCCCAAAAAAAGGATCTAAAACCGACCCTTACAACTACAGCCCTATAGCTCTGCTTTCTGTTATAAGTAAAGTGATGGAGAGGTGCATAAATCGCGAGCTTCTGGACTACCTCGAACGTCACAGCTTGATTAGCGACAGGCAGTACGGTTTCCGGCACCAACGATCCACAGGGGACCTCCTAGCTTACGTCACGCAACTGTGGAGTAAACTCATCCAGTCTCATGGTGAGGCTCATGTCGTTGCTCTTGACATCACGAAAGCGTTCGATCAGCTGTGGCACGCTGCCCTCTTGAGCAAACTTCCATCCTACGGCCTCCCAGAAAAGCTTTGCAGATGGGTGGCCGACTTTATCTCTGGCCGCAAGATATCCGTCGTAATTGACGGATTCTCCTCTTCATCCCACAACGTCAACGCGGGTGTTCCCCAGGGATCGGTCTTGGCTCCAACACTGTTTCTCTTACATATCAACGACCTCCTTTCCTGCACGATCAACCCAATCCATAGCTTCGCTGATGACAGCACTCTACATGCAGGAATTCAGAGTGACAAGCCGATCTCTGCCGCCGAGCTGGAAAAAAGAAGACTAGCGACGACTTCTTCTCTGACAAGAGACCTGGAGGCTATCACTGCTTGGGGACGCAACAATCTTGTACAGTTCAATGCTTCCAAAACACAGTACTGTACTTTGACGAACAAAAAGCGTCCTAGCGCTCATACAGTTTCGATGGACGGTCGAGTTCTACCAAAGAGCCATTCATTTCGGCTGGTCGGAGTCCAGATCACCGAGGACCTGATCTGGCACGAACACATCTCTTCAATAGCTGCAGCTGCTGGGAAAAAGTTAGGCTATTTGTTTAGGGCCAAGAAGTACTTTTCTCCGCATGACCTTCTCACTCTATACAAGGCCCAGATAAGGCCTAGCCTCGAGTATTGCTCACACATTTGGGGTGCTGCCGCCCCGACTACATTGTCCATGCTCGATGCTGTCCAGAGGAGGGCGGTCCGACTGATCGATGACTCTTCTCTAACAGACAGTCTCGGGACTCTTTCGCACCGGCGGGCCGTCGGCGATCTAGCTCTTTTCTATCGCTACACCAACGGGCTTTGCTCCTCAGAGCTCTCTTCCATGATGCCGCCGCGCGATGTGCCTGCCAGACAGACCCGCCTGACTTCGGCGTCCCATCCTAACCGTGTCAAACTTCGTACATCCAGAACTGGCCGATACGACCGCTCCTTTGTCCCGAGGGTGTCTAGATTGTGGAACAATCTACGGGAGGAAGCTTTTCCCAGTTCTACTAACCTTAGGCAGTTCAAAAATCGTATTAACAAAATTTCTTTGGGATCATCATAGCAGCCGCGGTGTTCCGGCATTTAGGCTTCTGCCTGCGCGGCTGTTTCGATATAAAAAAAAAAAAAAAAAAAAAATAATTTTCTAACTTAGTGCCACGGAAACAAAGAAAGGCAGTTATTATAGTACATTCTGTATGCACAGTGCCTCAAGATTAAATACGATATATTATGTTTCAGAAGATCGGCGTTTGGTCAAAGTATAAATGATGACAGCAACATATTTTCAAAATAGTGGCAATTTCCGGTTATAGCGAAAGCTCATACAAAGTTGCTAACTTCCGATAGAATAGCATGAATATTACTCATACTTAGATTCAGTACAGCATTCTGGTCTTAAGAGCTTTCCAAGTGGACAGACCTATATTGGAACGAAATTTTTGAATTCAAAAGTATCGGCTTATTTAAGACAATTTTCATTTCCCACAACTACTTCGCAGTCTTTAGTGCACTATTTGAGCTTTCCATAAAAAATCCATCAGATTGCAGCAATGAGCGTGTCCGTTCACGGTAGCCTTACTTATTTGAGGCGTTGATGTAAAACTTTTTGTTGCTGTTTGTCAACAACGTTTGATAACGCATGAAATCAATTATCCACATTAAATTACACTACAAGCGTAATATATATGATAATATCGATCCCACCTCGTACGTGCATATATCATCACCGCGCCGCCTGCTACCTGCTTTTACAAGTCCCTCAGATCCATTACCAAAGATGCAATAGTTCCAACATCGTGGCTTACTGCAAGTACGGTCCTTCGACTGAAAATCTATGATGTGTGAAATATGTAGAATTACCGGGGCTCCGGAAATGATGAGGATGCTTTGAAACGTCAAAAAACGAAATTTGAGTGATTTTTATTATTTTAGCTTCTGGAATATTTCCCCGCTGCCACTGGACCGAGGGACCAAGGATTATCGGACAGACCGACATACAGATAGACAGACCGACCGACGGAAATGAGTGACATGGTTTTTCGTGATGCACAAGTCATAATATGAGATCCAGCAGGAATATATCATTTCCAAAATTTCCTTCGCCAGTGAGGCGTGGGATAAACATCGATTCAATCAGTATCTTTACGATATCGCTAATACAGCATCAGAGAGTCCAAGACTCCGTTAATCTCAAACTCGCTTCTTCCGGGTACCCTCTCCCTGAACAGTTTTGCATCCCATATCCTTGTATAGGACCAGATATGACTTGAACCGCCAAAAACTTTCTTCTAAGCACCCCTTCTTGCACTAACGTTTTTGCAGCTACACCATTGCCTTTTTTGCTATCTTATTCTCGACCTCGAACTCCTTTCTTCTGAGCACCATTTCCCTATTTACGAATTTGACAACGTCAACAACTCTTGCTACAATTCACGTTATTAAACATTACTGCCTTTTTTGCTACCCGATTTTCCAGGTACATCTATTTCCTCATATATATGTCAGCTCAGTTTTTACGATATAGCCGGTAAGGCATCCAAAACTCCTTCAACCTAGAACCCCGTTCTTCTGAGCACTTTACGTTTCCGCTACGACATCCTCAACATTGATTTTCATTAATGTATCGATTGTACATTTACGATATTTTTGGAAAGACATTCAAGACTTCGTCTACCTCAAACCGCTTTATGTCCCTCTTCAGATCACAGAAAAATTCCCACTGTATGAATGAATCTTGAAATTAAAGGCATTCCGGCCACCACAAGGAGCCAGTGCATAGGCCGCTTAAGCGGGCCCTTATGCACCTCTACATTCCTTAGATCACAAGCCTCGCCCATTTAGCGAAGTTGAGGATCGCCTTGAGTCCAAACTCCTTGACGTCCTGAGGGTCCAAAGTAATGGACCCCAGTATAGTCTGCCTATAGTAGCTCAGAGCTTCACAGCGAGACAAAACGTGCACCGAGGTCTCTTCCTCTAACCCGCAGCGTTCACACAAGGGATCCTCAGCCACCCCCATCATCTGCAGGTGGTGCCTTAACGTGTTTTTGGCCAGACAACAGTCCCACCAGCAACCTTAGGTTTGACTCTATCCAGAGATAGGCAGAAACGTTCATCCTTAGCACTGGGCCCTTCAATGAGTTCCCGAGCCTGGCGGAGATGTCTGGAGATACTTCTCCATTTCTGCAAGTGTTGTCTTGCAACCCACATCTCCATTTTCCTCCCAGCTCTATGCGCGGTCCCTCCTAGAGCTGACTCAGGACCAACAAGCTTGCTGACTGATCTTGTCTTCGCCAGAGTGTCCGCCGTCTCATTGCCCCTTATCCCAGCGTGCCCCGTTACCCACATTAACGAAACCGGATGCCTCGCTGCGAGGCAATCCAGAGCCTCCCTGCATTGCAATACAAGACTCGAAGTAATCTTACAGGCACTTAGTGCTTTCATTGCAGCCTGGCTGTCGGATAAGATTTCTCTTCTTCTCCTAGACCCACCCTCCTCCACATTGTGAGATACGCAAGCCAGAATCGCAAAGATTTGCGCCTGGAAAATAGTGGTGTGTTCACCGGGAGGCAGAGATAGCCTAGTTCTAGGTCCAGAGACCCCAGCACCTTAGCCCTCTTCGGTGACCGAGCCGTCCGTGTACCAGACCTGCCCGCTCACTCCGGCTACCGGCGTCCCACTCCTCCCTCGTTGGATGCTCCACAATGAACTTGCCGTTGAAGCGATATTTAAGGGTGATACGATCACCCCTGCTTAGAAGGACGGGGTTCTCCCTTTGCAATTCGACTAAGATGGCAGTATGCCCCTTGACAGGATTCAAGAAAGCCCAGCTGCCCTGACTCCACAGTCGATGAGCGACTACTCTCGCTTCACCGCGGATCACCAGATCCAACGGTGGGAGATCCAACAGAGCTTCCATTGCACTCAATGGCGTTGTTCGCACTGCATTTGTAATGCTAATACAGGCCAAACGCTGAATTTTATTGAGTTTGGCCTTAGTTGTCTCAGTTCTAATGCAAGGCCACCAGACCAGGGAGCCGTACAAGAGAGATGATGGACGTACTATCGTCGTGTAGAGCCAGTATACCACTTTGGGTTTAAGCCCCCACCTTACACCGACAACACGTCTACAGGCCCACATTGAACTGCGAGCCTTGCTAACCTTGTATTCAACATGCTCTCTCCAGTTCAGTTTGCAATCCAGGATAATTCCCAGATATTTCACTGATTGGGATAGAATTAATCTAGTCCCAAAGAAGGTCGGCATGACCAGCCCGTCAAGCCTTCTTCTCCTAGTGAATAGGATCAGCTGGGTCTTTTCAGCATTAACAGAATGATCGACTTCCCTACACCACGATTCCACAGAGCGCAGGGCGCCCTGCATAATGTCCAACTGTAAGTCTCTTTGTTACCAGCCAATGTCTTTTCCGAGATTCCTTCAACCTGGAACACCTTTTTTCTGTGCTCTTACTCCCGATTTATGAATTTGGCAGTGCCGTTAACTTCCGCTACAGCTCACTGTATTACCCGCCACTGTCATTTTCGCTACCCCATTTTCAAGATGCATCAATTTCCGTAAATATGTCAGCTGAATTTTTACGATATTGCCGGTAAGGCATCCGAGACTCCTTCAACCTCTAACCTCTTTCTTCTGAGCACCCTCTCCAGATTTACGAATTTGGCAACGCCGACAACTCCTGCTGCAACTCACTTTATTACCCGCCACTTTTTCATTTCCATGAATACTTAACTCGTTTTAATCGGAGAACGTTAATGAAATCTAAAGGGGATGAAAGGGGCTGGAAGGTGGATATGGATGGAGCTAACAGGGAGTTTCGGAAGTTGTGTGCATTATTACGTTCAATATTGCAGGAAGTTGATAGTGATGTCTGACGTAGTTGAAGCAGATTCAACAATACGAGGAAAATATTTACAAAATGTCAAATTCTGGATGATATGTTTTTAACATTTTTTAAACATATTAGTCATGGGAAAGTACCAAATGTGTATGAACCGAGACCATTTCATAAAAAAGTTCTTAATTCAGATCCTTTAATCTTTGGTCATTCATGACGTCTCTAGTCCCAGCAACTGTGGCGTCTATCTCTATGCTGATGACACTGTTCTGGTAGCCTAGTCCACGATAGATAGATTTTACGAATTAGAAAGTTCTCTACTACTTACTCGCTTACTAGTTCATAAGATACGATATAGATAGATAAGAATATATGGATCTCCTACCCTTGCTAAAAGTTATTGTGTATAGGGGTATATACATTGTTCATAGCATTTTGTATTTCTGGTTTCACCTGTTAATTCCCTCCCTTCTGGTGGACCTGCCCTAGTGATACTTAACTCACACTATTGAAGTCAAATTACTTGTTTCCTTTTATAAATTAGTGCCCCTGAAGCCATCCTAGTCATTGTTTATAATTTTATAACCTTTATATCAATGAAGTTTGCGGACAGGTGTCTAGTCGGCTGTCACCGTCAAAGGTGAAAATCATAAAGGATTCGAGTCCACGTTGTAGCACAGTGCACTACCGGGAACCGATACTCAAATTTTCGCGAAGAACAGGAATAGGGGAAGACGGATGTGACGTCGTCCGAATGTCAAAAAATCACGTGGAACGGGTAAACGCCTAACGTCTGTGAGGTACTAGCGGGGTCTTATGTCAATGTCATTTAGCAAATAGGAATCTCAATTGAAAATCTGTCTTCGTAGTGCCGATAATTGAGTTAAATTATGAAATCATAAATGGAGGAACACGTCCACCTGATTTTAAAGGACGAGGGAGAAGGTCATCGAAGATATATGAACCACAATTCTCATATCAAATGATTAATTTTATTGATATATATGTACATTGCACAAAAAACGATCGGTGTTTTTATTTCAGATTCAAACAAGGCAGCTAAGTTTATCAAGGAGCTCAAAGCAAACATTTTGCGCCATCTAACCACTCCCGGTGTAACTTGAAACTGTCAAAACTTCGATAGGAAGGGGTAATTCCATCTGTTCCCGCTCCGGTTCACTACGGGAACTCGCGAAAAAATCTCTATAGTATGCCAACTGGCGTGAAAATGTCAGGCGCGAGACGCGCGAGTTACAGACACCAGATATGCATAATTGTAGAATTGCATTTCACATAGCTTGCACTTTTTACAGAGTTTATAAATATACCGTAATTTGCATTGTATTCAGTTCTAGCTATTTCTCGGTCCGTTTCACATCAATTTTGTACGTTTTGAAAATAAAAGTTTTTTAAAAACTTATTTCGGAGTCGTACTTCCGTAAGTGGCGCAGCCGCAGTAGGATCTACGTCGGGACGAGTTTCGCGAAGTTTCTATCGCAGATTACGGCGAGTACTCGGTTCGTTTTAACGTTTTACCTGACACGGACATCAAACCAGGACACTCCAAAAAGTTCCTGAAGAAGAAGAAGCCGACCAGAATAGTTGGGACTCATCCAAGGCGGATCCATCGAGGAAACCACCACCTGGAGCCTAGCGATAAGGATAGATAAGAAAACAACCACACCCAAGGCAGGATCCATCGAGGAAACCACCAACGGGAGATCAAAGATAAGGTTAGATTTAAGGCAAATCACCACATCACAGATGAGAATCATCTTGTGGCTATCGTAAGACTCATTTCCTTTCGTATTTTTCCCTTAGTTCCCATTATTTTTCTTATATCTACGACTAAAGCTAAAACGCTTGAAAATATAGTGTATGTCTGATAGTGACGATCTTGAAACTTTAATTGAGAGAATTGCCAATTTGAATCTATACAGAATGCCCGAAACAAGAGCGACTACTGCCTCAGCTTCAGGCGTTAGAGACGTAAATATATCTTTGCTTAGATATCAGGCAGATAACATTCCACCTTTCGATGGAAATCCTAAACAATTACATAGATTTATATCTTCTTGCGAAAATTTTCTAAGAGCTTTCCAAAATACACATAATGTGAATGATCCAATCAATATTTGTTTGCTAGATACCATTTTGAGCAAATTGAGGGATCGTGCTGCAGATTTAATTGGTTCGCGATCAGAATTAAATTCATGGGTAGCAATAAAAGATTCTCTTACTGTAACTTTTTCCGATCAACGGAGTATTGATTGTCTCATTCAAGATTTAATATCAATAAGACCTTTGAGAAATGAAACACCTATGCAATTTGGAATGAGAATCCATGATGCAAGGAGTTTGCTGTTTTCAAAATTGAATACTTCCATTGAAAATGCTATGGAAAAGTTGATCAAAATCAGACATTATGACGATTTTGCTTTGAAAACTTTTATTAGTGGCTTGCCATACCAAATGCAATTGGTTATCCGTTTGAGAAATCCCGATTCATTAGAACAAGCGTTGTCATTTTGCACAGAAGAAGAAAATTTCATTTACTTTAGTACTGGGCGTAACCAGAACCTCCAGAGTTCCTTATACAAACCTCAACATAGACTCAATCCTCATTTTGTCGCTAATCAACCGAATACTAATCGTACTGTCACAAATGGTCCACAAGTGAGATATATTCAAACTTCATTTGTTCAAAGCTCTCAAAATCACCCGAAACCAATGATGAATACTTTCCCTGGAAATTATTCTCATAGGCCTAATTTCAATAATAATTTTCCTCCTAGATCTCAGTTTTCTAATTACCCTTCCACTTCATATGCTCAAAATCAGACACAATTCTCGAGATTCAACCAGGCTAACACATCTGTTCAACGTCCACATTTCCAACAAAACTTCCAAAGGCCACCTTTCTCTACTAATAGACCTGCATATCCACAAATTACTGCAAGTAATAACAGTAATGTCACAACTAGGACAAGATATCCGATTCCTATGGATACGAGCTCAATCCATTCGAAACCGAATGCAAAGCCATCCACCCAACACTTATTTGCTCACCAAATTGAAAATGAACAATCACCTATTAATGAAACCATATTGACACCACCTACTAACGATTCTATGCTCAATGAAAACCAGTGCAATCCACCATATGAGCAATATGACTATCCTAATTATGATTTCTCTTATGATGTTCCAAATCAGCATTTCAACCCAATGCTTGACAATGACACATATTCACAAGAAGTTAACGACCCAACAATTGAACAACAAAATTTTTCCCATGTCCCTCCGAGAATCAAACCGATATAATATATTTGAATAATATCCATACAGATCTACCTTACATTTATATTCCCGAATTAATTGCTTATTTTTTGATCGATACCGGTAGTTCCAGAAGTCTCATAGACCTCAAATTAGCATATACATTTTATTCAGATTATATTTCTGGCGAAAATTTCAATATTCAAACAGCTCATATTATGACGTTCCATAACCAAGTAGCACATATTCCTGTATTCCAAATTTTCAATACTGACGATTTTCATAAATTCTACATTTTTGGCTTTTCTGATAAATATGATGGCATAATTGGTGCTGACCTATTAGAACAGCTACAAGCCAATATTGATTTAAAAAATAAAATGCTAATTACTCCTATGGCCCATATCCCCATTATTTTCGAAAATAAATCAAATTGTCCGAACCCACCTAAAAAATTTCAGACTTACCAAATCACCATAGCCCCTCGTACAGAACAAGTTGTGAAAATTCCCGTGAAGTTGAATAGCGGAACAGGTGTTCTAGAGTATACAAATTTTGGTAACAAATTAGAGATGCCTCAAGCTTTGGTGAATATTTCGGATAATTTTGCTATCACTACGATTATTAATTCGAGTGAGGAAGCTGTAAATTTAGCAATCAATAATCCTTTAGATATTGAACCTATAGAAATTTTTGATGTGCATGTTCACAGTGTTAATGAAACTGATGGAAATTTTGACAAAAATTATAATAGCATAAAAGAATAATCTGCAAAGTTTACGTCTTGATCACTGTAATGAAGAAGAAGCGGATGCTATACACAAGCTTTAGAGACATTTTTCACTGCGAAAATATCCCATTAAGCTTCACTAACAAAATTAAACACAAAGTTAGGTTGACCGATGATACCCCCATCTTTACAAAAAGTTATCGTCAGCAAGACATTATTCAAGCTTCAGCATCACCCTTTTCATCCCCTATATGGATAGTACCAAAAAAAGAAGATGCTTCAGGCAAAAAGAAGTGGCGAATTGTAATAGATTATAGAAAACTTAATGAACGTACAGTCGACGATAAATACCCTCTTCCAAACATAAATGATATTTTAGACAAACTCGGTCGAAGTCAATATTTTACGACACTTTATCTGGCTAGCGGATTCCATCAGATTGAAATGGAACCAGAAGATATTCCAAAAACAGCTTTTTCAACTGAAAATGGTCATTGGGAATTTAAAAGAATGCCTTTTGGTATGAAAAATTCTCCAAGTACATTCCAACGCGTCATGGATAACATCCTGCGTGGTCTCCAAAATGAAATATGTCTCGTCTATCTAGACGACATTGTAGTTTTCAGTAGTTCTCTTCAAGAACATATTGTACGTTTAAGACAAGTATTTGCAAAGCTCAGAGAATCAAATTTTAAAATCCAAATGGACAAATCGGAATTTTTAAGGAAAGAGGTTCAATATTTAGGACATGCCATTACCCCAGAGGGAGTAAAACCAAACCCAGATAAAGTTTCGGCAGTAAAAGATTTTCCTATTCCTAACAATCAAAAAGAGATCAAATCATTCCTAGGTCTCGTAGGTTACTATCGCAGATTTATTAAGGACTTTGCAAAAATTACCCGTCCAATGACACTTTGTCTTAAGAAAGAAGCTAAAGTCGTTCACACACCCGAATTTATAAAATCTTTCGAACATTGTAAAGATCTCCTAGTAAATGCACCCATACTCTCATACCCCGATTTCGAAAAATCTTTCATTGTCACTACCGATGCCTCGAATCAAGCTGTAGGTTGTGTTTTATCTCAAGGTATCATTCCTAATGATAAACCAGTCGCTTATGCTAGTCGCACTCTAAACGAAACTGAAACTCGATATACTACTACCGAAAAAGAACTTTAGGCTATTGTATATGCTTGCAAACAATTTAGACCTTACATATTTGGACGTAAATTTTATATATATACAGATCATCGCCCTCTAGTTTGGTTGATGAATGCTAAAGATGTTAATAGCAGACTTGTACGTTGGCGACTCAAATTAATGGACTATCAATATGAAATCATATATAAAAAAGGAAAATGTAATACTAATGCCGATGCATTGTCACGTATTCATTAAATGCAGTAGAATCAGCTAGTGTCATAAATAACCCAGGTGACATTGATCAGGATATTCAAGATTATTTAAATCAGTTATTTGCCAATAAACAATCTCTCCCAGATTTGGAAGAAGATACCTTAGCATTGTTAAATTCAGATCCCGGAAATCCTATTACGGCTTCACAACCATTAGATTCTTCAAGAAAAATACACATTTTACAAGATATTCAAGTAGCTCCACCGAATAACATACAAAATAGTGTATCGCATGAATCTCCTAAAGACAGCGAAACCGAGACAGCCCACACTTGTAACGCGGAAAATAATTTCAATGATGGTATTCCTATATTAGATGAAATAATCAATAATAAGGTAACCCAAGTTATCGTTTCTAAAAATCCACACAATCAAACAGATGTCAAACAAGAAACCTTTGATAATCATAAAATTCTTTATGTAAAAATTCCAAATTCTGCTTCAGCCATAAATCAATTTCTTAGAGAATACACATCCAATGACAGAACATTTTATCTGTACTTCCATGAGGATTCACTTTATACTATGTTTAATAGAGTATTCATAGATAAATTCGATAGCAATAAATTAAAATTAGTTAAATGTACAAAATTAATCAATACTGTCAAAGAAAAGGATGAGCAACTTATGCTGATTAAATTTCAACATAAAGGCAAGAGTAATCACAGAGGAATCAATGAAACATTAGAAAAAATCAAACGAAATTACGAGTATTATTGGCCCCGCATGAAGTCCGATATCACACATTTTATTAACGATTGTGTAATTTACCAAAAAGCCAAATATTCTAGAAATCCCCCATATATTCCACTGGTATTGACAGAAAGCATAGGAAAACCCTTCCAATTATTACATGCTGATGTATTTACATTCAATAGTCAACATTTTCTGACGATTATTGATGCTTTTTCCAAATTAGGACAAGCAGTTCCAATCGAAGCAAAGACCTCTGTCGAAATTTGTAGAGCATTCTTACATTATTTTTCATATTATGGTCTACCTGAGCGTATTACTCTTGATAATGGTACAGAATTTAAAAATGAGACTGTTAGAGAACTCTTGAACTGTCATAAAATCGATGTGCATTTTACTACACCTTTACATCACGAATCAAATTCACCAATAGAAAGATTCCATTCATCACTAATTGAGCATCTCAGAATACTTTTACAAAAATTTCCAAAAGAAACGACCACTAACCTTATCAATTACGCTTTAATAGCATATAACAGTTCATTACATTCTGCTACAAAATTCACGCCATTTGAATTGACTTTTGGGCACACTATTCCCAGAGATCCTTCGGACCTTATCGAAACTACTTTTTACTCTGACTATGCTTCAAATCATAAAGATAAAATGAAACATCTATACCAGCGTATTTCAAACGATTTGCAGGAAAATAAAGCCAAAGTACTCGAAAAACGTAACATTCATGGTAGCTCACAATATCAGTTCAAAGTAGGGCAAGTAGTCTATAAAGCCAATCGTAGAAGAAATAAAAAAGACAACAAATTTAAAGGTCCATTTGAGTTAGTAGAAATCTTAGAACATAACAAAGCAAAAATCAAAAATAAGTTCACAAATAAAATAGAAATAATACATATGAAGGAACTCAAAGTCCCTTCTATTTCAGGATCCTCGCCTGCAGCGGAAGATCGACAACAGAACTAGTATGTCCCAAATTCCACGACCTCAGCGACAATCCTGGCCTCCTTCCCTTAAAATTAGGAAACGCCCAGAATATTGCTGATTATTGGTCATTCATACACAAATATTTGATATTTAATATCTAGCTGAACAATTCTCATAATTGCAAGTAATTTTTGGACAATTGAAAATGGAAATTGAAAATTCCACTTCCTATTTTACAGAAATAAAAAATTATTGTTATCTAACATTATCATTAGAATCAAAGATTCACGATCAATTGTTACAGATAAATCCAGTTTATAATAGAAACAGAAAAGAGGATTAATCAATGGGCTTGGTTCGATCATAAAAATTATCACAGGAAATTTAGATGAATCAGATGCGAAACGTTATGATCAAGCATTATTATCATTATCGAAAAATCAAGAGAGAATCAAAACTTTAGTCCAGGAACAAGTTACAATTATCAGTCAGGCTCTAGATGTTTTTGAGCAAACATCGAAAAATATTACAAAAAACCAATTAATTTTAGAATCACGTATCCTGCAATTTCAGAAATCCCTCATGGCTCTTCAGACAAAAGATTTACACTTAGAAAACGAACTTTTTATACAAATTGTAATTTCACAAATATTAACTTCATTTCGATATGTCCACGATGTTTTAGAAAAATTAGAGGTTGCAATATCTTTTGCAAAACTTAATACATTCCATAATTCTATATTGAAACCTCATTCTAGTCGAAATAAAGCTTATCTCAGAACATTTACATGATGTCAAACTACCATTTGAACCTGCTTTAGAAAACATTTTGCTTTTTGAGAAAATATTAGAAATCAAAAGTTATAGTAAGGGCAATCAAGTTATTTTCATTCTGGAAATTCCTTTAGTAGAGGTCGATAGATATAATTATTATCACCTATACCCATTACCTACGACGGCATCCAATCAATTTAAAGTCATATTTCCTTACTGAAACTACCTAATCCTAAGTGAGCACACTTATAGCCTTTTTGACAACAACTGCAAAGAAATTCAGCCTGAACAATATGTTTGCCACGAGAAGAACCCAGTAAAGCTAAGCAAAGGGAATCCATGTGAAGTTCAAATGTTACTGTATGAAAAGAATATTACTAACTGTTTTCAAATGCCGATACAAGTACAACAAGAAAAAGTCAAAAAGCTAGATGCAGAATACTGGATGTTAGTTATTCCCAACAGAAAAATTGTCACATATAGGTGTGGTGAAAACCAAGACAAAATTCCACTTCGAGGAACATATCTACTAGAAAATTGCCAAAATTGCGAAGTCTATATGGGTTCAACTGTTATAAAAAGTCGCCGGAACCCAAAATCACAGTTTAAGTATCTGGCACTACCAAAGCTATTTTTTGAAGGATTCAAGAAAACGCAAACTGCCCATTTGGAACCTCTTCAACTAGAATCCATTAACTTCGAAGAAACGAACAACATTAGAGCCGCCCTGGATTTGAACAAGCACAGACTCCAAGAAATCCCCGATAATCCAATTATTCATCTTCAATCAGTAAGCATCTGGACCATCTTACTGTATTCCCTAATTGCCATCATCTGTGGCTACCTCACTGTTAAATCCTACTTTAAAAGAAAACAAGCCGAGAAGAAGAAAGAAAATAGAAAAACCGAAATTATTGTTTGAAGCTAAGAACGATAAAGATAGAAGATAAGTTATAGAAGATAAACGTTAAGGAGAAAGAAGATAGAAATTATCCAAGAAGAACGAAAACTTTCAAACTTCACCGTTGGTTCAGTTTCTAAGGCGGGAGGAGTTACAGACACCAGATATGCATAATTGTAGAATTGCATTTCACATAGCTTGCACTTTTTACAGAGTTTATTAATATACCGTAATTTGCATTGTATTCAGTTCTAGCTATTTCTCGGTCCGTTTCACATCAATTTTGTACGTTTTGAAAATAAAAGTTTTTCAAAAACTTATTTCGGAGTTGTACTTCCGTAAGTCGCGCAACCAGTAAGGAAAAAAGATCGCTATTGCAATTTTTCGGTATCGAGCAAAGCGTCTGTTTCGCAAGTGCGGATTTGGTTGTTTATGTTACAGACGTTTGTCTCCTAGTCAGAGCTCTTATTGATAGCTTTTTCTGTCCATTCTCGGCTCTTCAACGTCCTTCACAAACTGTGCTAAAACTAGATTCTTCCTTGTTTACATAGTTTGAGGTTGGAAGTTGAAATCATATTTTATCGATTCAAGTCACAATGATTTTTGGTTCAGGTACTTAGTTTAAATAAATAACATGCCGAAAATTGTAATCAAAACATCTAAGTAGCAAGAATTGATAAGTCCTCCCAAATGGTCAGCAGGCACACAGCGAATTCAACTTTTGTCGCCTCCACCATAAATTATGAGTGTCCTTTCAATAAGGGTGGAAGTGACAGGACAAAAATTGACGAATGTAACATCAGAATCTTATACATGTCGTCGCCTTCCGGAGAAAATCACTTATCTCCCCAAAGGCAAATTTTTCAGGGGAGACAAAAAACTTTCCTGTAGATTGAGTTTATGTAATAATTTATCGAAATTTATACTAATTCTTGGAAAAACTGCCACACATCGATGAAAACAAAAAAAAATGTGCTAAGTATAAAACTATGTTTCTTTAAGGAGTTACGCAATTTTTGTCCTTATGGTAGGGGATGTACGTATTTTTCCAGAAAAACCTAAACTTAGGTATTATATTATGTATTTACATAGAACATAGTTTATAGTGAAAAATTAATTTTCCTCGTAGGGAAGATTATCATAGAAGGTATGGTAATCTTGAAGTAGAGTTTTCTTCAAAATTTGGAGATGATCATATTTTTCCTTTTTTATCTTCCTTCTTTCTTGATACATGTTTGGTAAGCTCTGTGTTGGTCTCGGTGGTGACAGCTTAACTCTCTGATTTAGTTGATCCCAGGGGTCAGTGTGCCTCAATTTGTAGTAGATCTTTCCAGATGGGTCATACTTTAAAGCACGTATTTTAACTACTGTATCTCTACCGGGTCGAATGGATTTGTAGTAATTAAGAGTATCGAATTTCTTAAAGAAGCTTAATGTAATGTATCTTACATTGTAAGGCTTTGGATTTTGTCTCGCAATCACACAGGTATGCACATAATCAGCAGGTATATTGATTTTACGGTTCCGAATCTTCTTCTCAATGCAAGAGTGCATTGAGTCGACTTCCATTTGCGTATGCCCTTTTTCGAGATATTTTTGGATGATAGTGATCTTATGGAGCATTGCGATGTTAACCAAAGTATTCGCCAGGATAGAGTTTCGATTCTGCCCTGTACAGCCGTCACTATATAGGATTATTTCTTTTTGCTCTTCCTGTAGTGAAGGAATTATAGTGTTCTCTATAAAGTCAGCCAATAGAGATGAGAATTCGTTTGACGTAAGGCCACCTTCCGTCTCGTTCCATAAAAAACAGTATCCGTCTTGGGTTTTTAAGTTATACAATGTAAAATTGAGAACTGCTTGCAAATCCATCGTAAAGACTGAAGCAGATGACTTCTTATCTTTCTCTTTTTCTTCTCTAGCTTCTTTTTTCATTACCTGATGTAAATCGTATTCTTCCTCTGGAAGATTTTTTGCATCGTATGCAACACAGGTGTCACACAGGTCCTTTTTGGGAACATATAGAGAGATTTCGTTTATTGAACTCTTTGAAAAAGATCGTTCGTGATACGGGTTCATCACCGCTGTCAGGACAATGATGACATTTGTAAAAGCCATACAACTGATTTGTTGAAGCCCACATCGGTTCCAAATACAGTTTGCTGCTTGATGCTCGGCAATAGTGTGATTCGACTTTCGGTAATGAATCGAAAAACTGGTTTAGTGCCTCGTATCTTCCTCCATACATTTTACTCCTACTCTGTTTTCTTTTGTCATTTAGTCTCTTTTCATTTTCTTCCAATTTGTCACTTTTCGTCCAGTTTAATACTGTAGATTCCTTCATGCTCATAGTATTTAGGAACATTTTCTTGCAGACTCTTAATTCTTTGTTCTCGACTTTAAGGTAGTACTTTAGTGAATAGTTTCTTCGACTATTTTCATTGGCTCCCCTTCTTCTTTTTACATTTTCAATTTCCACCAAACTCTGGATATAAATTTTTCTCTCTTGCCAATGCATGTGGTTCCAAAATATATTGAATATATATTCTCGGTTTTCCTGAGTCAATTTTCTACACTCTATTTTACTAGATTTAGTTGTTATCTTACAGTCGCAAACATTAGATAACATTTTCTTGTTTCGAGGAATGTCATATTTCCATTTTCCAAAAACCTTCATTTTGCCTTTATATGCTAAGCCCTTTTCGCGGTTCGCTTGATTTCTAATTTTTAACCACATTGATTGGTCAAGATTATGCCGCTTAGCCCTTTTTCTCTGGAACAACTCTTCTGTTTGTTCTTCCATTCCATATGCTGCGTTCTCTTTTTCTTCTTCCATCAAATCAACTCTATTTTCATTTGATGGCGTCGTGTCATATGCAGCGTTCTCATTTTCCCCTTCAACCAAATTAACTTCTTCGTTGGACTGTAATGTGTCACATTGTGTGCTGCCAGACTGTCCTATGCCGTCAATTAGTGCTGGTACCGATTGGTGAAATTCCTGTATAGCTGAATCAAACAGATCATGTGTTGGTTGGGGGTAAACTACATCCTCGAGGGTGGCCTGGTTCCACAATACTATTTTCTGCACAGCTGATCAGATTACATATTCCGTTATCTCCAACCTCATAGATTCCCTCTCTTGCCATATCTAATATTTTCCTGGCTCTGCTAGACATTCTGAATGATCTGTGGACAAAAGATAATCACAATGTTGGGAATAAGGATTTTTAACCTCATAAAAGACGTGGTTAATCTATCTTGATTTTTCTGGGCAACAATCAAAACCATAGGTGGGAAGGACTTTAGTGAGGCTTCCACATCCTTTTTCAAATAATAGAATGACGATTTAAAATTAATTTGAAATATAAAAACCCTCCACGGCTGCCTTTATAAAAACACATTTGAATTAAGACATGACTATGGATCATTTTTCATCAATCTATTTACCTGGTTTCTTGATTTCTTTAATTCATGTAGTTCATTATGCGGCAGCCGAAATGTCAGTAAACTATTTTAGACAGCTATTGTGGTTTGATAAAAAACAAATATTAGAAAACAAAATGATAATCTATGAACTTATTCTAGTGGATTGTACGCAAACTATGTATCTCCCTAAAATGACATCTGTAGAGAAATATGGAAGGTTATGGAAAACTACGTATCTCCAGTGTCATGCACAATTGCATTTATAAAGATTATGATCGAATGCTGAATATTTAAAACGCTGATATAACATATTTGTAGTACTTACCATCCACCTTGCAAAAAACAGCTCTCCAAAAAGTTAATTAGACACGTTAAGAATAACAAAATGTGCGGACTGACAAGTACTGACACGCAAACCGCACTATTCCTATAGGGACTGGGCGCTTACGCATTTTTCGCGGGACACTAAACAGTATCAGGAGATACGTATATTGCGTTGACGAGTTTTAACGTGTAAATAATAGTTTCGGGACTTAGATATTTTGTGCACGGAGAAGTTACCTTTAGAACTAAAAGATGGCATGAAAATCTAATTTTTGGTAAAATGTGGAGTTACGTGATTTTCTCCGGAAGGCGACGATGTATAAGTAAAAGTTTACTGAAACATCGGTGGCTTCATTCAGTCATTTTGAATTCTGTCCTTAGCAAAACGCCATCAAGGTGACCGAAACGTCAGTAAACTTTTACTTCTGCATCTATAGTTTGCTTTAGCGGCCAGCAGAACACAGAGACTGATAAAAAGTGTGCAGGGTATGATAATGAACTTATTTAAAAATATTTAACCTCTGACGTACACGAATTTGGGCATAGGACAAAGATTTATTTGTGTTCATTCAATAACAGATTATTTTTCATTCTCCATAATCTGGATCACAAGGTAAATAAATGTTTTGAGGGAAGACTATCTGAAAAAATGTTTATCACGAAAATAAAATTATTTTTGTAACCTGATAATCCGGAGCCTACTTAGCACTGAGTTGGTTTCATAAAATTTGGAGAGCATACCGTTGATCAAACTATCCAATTTTTAAATTACGATCTATTGGATAAAAGAAGGAAAACGTGTGAAAATACCGCCAACCGTTCGAGCTACCAGTTATTATTTTGCCGTAGAAAACTTTCTGGGGAGATCAGAGTCAAAAGTCGTTTTCTATTTTTCCAAGTTGCCGGATTAGGTATTTATATTTTTTAGCGATTTTTATTTCCGTCAAACCCTCGTAAAACTAGATATTTTCGCTATGTCGTAATGCAAATACGAACGTTTGAGGTACGTGAGAAACATTCAGACGATATTTGACTATATTTTTTCAATTTCACTTCCATGACAAATCATGTAAATATGTTATATACCCTGCTTACCATTTCCTCTATTCCGTAGCTTAATCCCAAATTCGATTACGCTTTTGTGCCTGCAGGGAGATTCTAATTTAAACCCAAAGACGCCGAAATGGTGGCAGCTTAAAATTAAAACGGTAAACTGGATGATATCGGAACGCTGCCTGATCCCTGTCTCATTAATCTTCAATCTTTTTATCCACCACACCACCGATATCTACGATATGATGATGCAAGATCAATGCCTCCATAGGCGTGGAATGGAAGTTATATCGTTATACGGAACATCCAGAGAGCTAATGGACAGAATTTGGATAAGATTTTGCGAGTCAAGTTATAGGTATAGTTCAATATCACCCTTATACATAAAAGTAAGAGTTTGATACATGCAGCACAGCAAAATGTGTTCCTTACTTTGTAGATGCTGACTGTCTTAAGCAATTCAGGTACACGCTCAATATAGGGAAGTGAAGCGAAGAGAAGCGAATAGAAGGGGAGCGAAGATAATGGGAGCGAAGAGAAGGGAAGCTAAGAGAAGGGAAGCGAAGGTAATGCAAGCGAAGAGAAGGTAAGCGAAGAGAAGGTAAGCGAAGAGAAGGGAAGCGAAGGGACGGAAAGGGAAGAGATTGGAAGCGAAGAGAAGGGACAAGAAGAGAAGGGAAGTGAAGAGAAGGGAATCGGAGAGAGGAAAAGCGCAGAGAAGGTAGGCGAATAGATTGGAAGCGATGATAAGGAAAGCGATGCGGAGGGAAGCGAAGAGAAGGGGAGCAAAACTCTTCCGCTGCGTTCCGTTGCACATAATCAAGTGACAGCTCGCACTCTGGAGGAACACGAAAGGAAGCTAAGGACAAATGCCGCGGTTCTGTTCGTGTCGCTTCTCTTCAATATGTTTGCACATTTAGACTGCAACTTCTGTCTACCATCAATTCTGTGTGATTAGTGGCTTGTTTATAGGCCACTTATTCTGTGATTGTCTTGTTGATTTATTTCTACATTTCTCTGGCCGTTATATTAAAAACCACAAGTATAGAAAAATGACTTAAAACGTTTTCGAATTATAGTTAACATATTTTTTTGATCTTTCATAACAAGAAAAATCCACGATGCCCATTTCCGTTGGTTTGTCAGGTCATAGTAGAAAATGTTACCTTACTGTTGAAGATTCATGCAGAGGTAGCCAAGTTATGAGCAAGAAGACAAACACACAAAGCTTTGAAATTGAGTTGCGCATATCGTGATGAAGTTAAGTGACATTCATGTATCGAGGGTTATCAAATTGTACGTATGTGAAATTTAAAAATAGGATTATACGAATTCCTGGAGTACTTATTGTTAGCGAATCTACTCCACATGATTTTGTTGGATCATTTATCAATAGGCACAACCACTTGTCGCGATATTTGGATGTTGCTACCACACACTGTGTGGTACTTATAGTATTTTATAAGTGCTAACGAGGGCAGTTTTTTCCCAGTACATGAAACACATTTCTAGTTTTAATCTTTGGGATACAAGGCACAAGGTGTTTAAAGATGCATTTTCTGAAACAGCCGAAACAAATATCGAAACGCCGACTTTTTGAGAAAACACGTCTTGCACTATCACCCCAAAATCCAAAGATTAAGACTAGCAACATAGTCGACATATGCTTTTCCACAACAAAACCATGTGTATAGTGGAGAACTGTTTTGGTTTTTGTTGTATTAGTTGATTCTAGATACAAAATATGAAAAAACGCTGTCTTTTTCTGTTTTTTAAAGTATGCGTTCGGCGTCTAGGACTGGTTTCAATAGAAATATCTGTAGATCCGAAAAACGTCCAGCAAAATGGACCGTTATGATTCTGCGAAGTTGTGATTTCAGAACCTTTGTGATTGGCTACGTTATATATATATATATATATATATATATATATATATATATATATATACTCAACATTGTTACCTATAATATGTTAGTATGTTAATGAGTTTCACATCTGTAGTTTAGTAGGCTGAGATGCAAAGTGGCATTGCCAACCCCCAGCCTTTTGGGGTATTGTATGTTTTGTATTTGTTATGCATACACTCCAATAAACATTATTATATTATTATTATTATCATAAATTGCTTAATAACGTTCCGCCTCTGTAGCAAACTTTTCGCGGTACACCCTAAGGCCTAATTACGAAATTCAAGTTATTTCGTGTAAGTTTATCTTCAGATTTTTGTAAATTCCATCGGCATACTTAATTGGTGTGCTTCGGCATACCTCGTCAATAGACGTGATGGTTATCTATATTCCCGATACATACAGTCCGGGATTAAGTCAGCAACTCATAGACCGCGGGCTTTCTTCCGGATTAGAAGTTTGGGTCCCGTGCATCGTTGACAAAACTTGCAGCATCAAAACGACAGTGGTGCACCTCGTTTAGAATATTCAAGCCAATCGGAGCTGAAATTATTGGTAATCCGTTGAGCATACTGCTTTAGATAAAAAAACTCTACTCTAAACACATACCAAGCTGCCGAATAGGACAGAAAATATGCAGTAACCTGTAGGTGGTAGACGGTTTCTGACTGTCGAACGCAGAGGTACCACCCGGCGGATTTCGTAGGCGAGGCCAGAATGTGTGCATGTTGCGCTTGAACCGAAAACTCATTCCAACTAGTTTGCTTCTTTTAGCGGTATCTTTTGGTGCTAATCGAAGCCTCGCTACACAAAACACGCATAGCATTGAAGCACGCTGATCACCCAGTAATCATTCCTCTGTCTAGAAAACAGAAACCTTCCATTGGTCCTTGCCTAACAGCTACCAAAGCGGTGCTCATGTGCCTCGATGAAAATACTAGAGAGAGTTGTTTGTGCGAGCGAATTTTCGTTTCATATTTCTTATTTGAGTCAGAAAAAACAAAGTCAGATGCGATTAGTATATTTTAAACACTGGCGACCGACGCCAAAATTTAGGTTGCCATATATTGCAGCAGGTTATTTTGGCTACGGTTGCTGGCGACGTCGCCATGGCGTCCTGGTGAGAGAGGGCTGTGAGGGCTTCTAAGACCCAATACTGTCAGGACTGTCCACCCTATAAGGCTTTAAGCATCCCACAAACCGGCGCGAAATAATCGCGGCGAAGTATTCGCAACGAAATTCAGAGCGAAATTCGCAATCTGTTTCGCCTGTTTATTCATACCAAAGCGTCTTATTCGCTCCGCGAACGTGAAGGTTTCGACAGGTTGCGTGCATTTTATTTTTGCCTTTTGCAATGAGCTCGTCTTCAGAAGAAGAGGAGGCACTTCTATTTCTTGCTTTAGAAGAGGAACAAAATGCGCGGTAAGTTATGTTTATTTAAGGCCATTTGATAGTTGGGTATGTATTAAGTTTAACGAAGTACATAAAACAAATATTTTCAATTTTGTTTAGGAAACGAAGGAAGTGGGTACATGATATTAACTTGGAACGAGATAAATTTGGGGAATACCATACCTTGATGCCACAACTTCGGCTGGATGAACAGCGCTTTTACGTATATTTTAGAATGACTCCAGAGTGTTTCGATGAAATATTGAACTTGGTGAAAGATGAAATACGAAAATCTGACACAAATTATCGTGAAGCTATTTCGCCAGAAGAACGACTTGCTATTACACTCAGGTAAAAAAATTATATGTATTAAAATTAGTAGGCTTATCGAATACGAAAAGTTCAGGGATCGTGAAATAAATATTTTATTGTAATAATTGGACTACATGTTGCCACTAGGATTAAATGTTGCTAAATAATTCGAGGCAGAATTTGCCTCCTCTGTTGGGTATATTATTGGAGCAAACCCAGTGCCGCTTGGGAAGGACGACATACTACTATCATACATACTTGCAGAATTCTGGGTAGACGCTGAAGACATTTCTTCAATATGTTCAAATTCTTCGTGCGCTATTAATTCGGCTATTTTTAGTTTTATTCGGGCTTGACGCTTTAAGGGAAGTGTTTTCACAGTCTGTGCATGTGCCAAGAAAAGTGAATCAATGGCCTCGTTCTCTTTTTTAGGTTTTTTACCTTCAAAATAATTAATGAGCTGTTGTACAGACGAAGATGGTGGTTCATAGCGTTTTCTGCTCGTTTTATATTTTGGTGTAGTTGCAGTCTGCGGAAAGGTGTGCCGTGGAGTAGTCACTGCTGTAGTGTTCAATGAAGAAGGTGGTGCTGTCTGTGTTGCCGAGGCGTTCTGTGCATCTTCTGCATCTACATCAGCATTTTCATCTTCTCCATGGCCGCGGTCTTCCAAATTTTCGGTTTCTACATTTCCAGCCCTTTCCTGATATATATTTGAGTTAAATTCGGCAGTCTCATAATGTATGACGTCAATATCTTTCACATTAGATGACGTTTTGGCACTTGCCACTGGTGACACCTTCTATACCATTGGGCATAGCTTTCGAGTTGGCTTTACAACAGTGAGTGCAATCGTAACCGAAGTCTGTTAAGCGATATGCAGACATATGGAGCATATATATTTACCAGAACCAACAGAGAATATATGAAAAAAATGTGCTGAAGAATTTGAAAATAGATGGGGATTTCCCAATTGCATTGGCAGCGTGGACGGTAAACATGTAACAATCAAGAGACCTAACAACAGTGGCTCCAATTACTGGTGCTATTTACATAAATATTCAATAGTACTTATGGCCATTGTTGGCCCGGACTATAAATTTATGTGTTGATATTGGTGGTTTCGGAAAAAATAGTGATGGGGGTATTTTCGAAACCTCAAACATGGGAAAACGATTTGAACAAAATTTAATGAGTGTCCCTGCACCTAGATTTCTCCCTGGGCAAAATGAAATCTGCTCGTACGTCTTAATTGGTGATGAAGCATTTGCTTTAAAACCATACCTTATGAGACCATTTCCTTATAAGCAGACTTTAACAGACGTCAGAAAAGAGAAATACAATGTAAGACTTTGTCGAGCTAGAAGGGTCGTGGAAAATGCGTTTGGTATTTTGTTTCAAAAATGGCGAATATTTTACAGGCCATTAGAAACTAAAGTAGATACTACTATTCTAATTGTACGTACGGCATGTGTTTTACACAATTTTTTACGAAGTAAAAGTGGCGATGACAAATATTTTCAATTCTTAGATCCCCCAGAACCCGTGCTTGGAGCTTTTACTGATATAGCAAATGATCCTCGGCGGGCAGCAAGGCTAGCATTTTCTACTCGTGACAAATTCGTAAATTATTTTAATTCTGATATGCCTATGCCCAATATATAGAATGTTCGTTTTCACATTTGTGTAGACTGTAAATTATTTAACAAGTTAATAAAAAATATTAGGTACATACCATTTGTATTTAATTCTTTTCCTATTTCCATCCAAATCTTGTCTTTCTTTCTCACATTCCTGTATTCATCGTTCGACAAATCATACAAACAAGGATACTTTTTCACTATTTCTATCAATGATTCCGTTTTTGCCATTGCGAATTTTTGAAGAACGGCGTCAAAAACGCGGTTAAAGGCGAACTGAAATACGCCGCGATAAAAACGCTGGAACAAT
This sequence comes from Acanthoscelides obtectus, assembly GCA_963669975.1. Classification (NCBI taxonomy): domain Eukaryota; kingdom Metazoa; phylum Arthropoda; class Insecta; order Coleoptera; family Chrysomelidae; genus Acanthoscelides; species Acanthoscelides obtectus. The sequence goes on from CAVLJG010000005.1 coordinate 62,876,085, forward strand.
CGCATTCGCTTCGCACAAGTCTGAGCCTGTCCGTAAACCGCCGCGTTTTAATCTGATCGCGAATTCATCGCCGCGAAATTTTCGCAGCCAAAGCTAATATTTCGCGCCGGTTTGTGGGATGCTTTACACGCGCCAGCTCGCTGACTCGCGAACAGATCACCTAAACCACATTCGCTGATGAGTATGCATAATAAGCAATGGTGTATTCTTATCAGCTGAAATGAAGCTATTTTTCAGTATAAAACCTAGTTGTGCTGTCACGTGGGTGACTTTTTCTCTGGCCGCAAGATATCTGTCGTAATTGACGGGTTCTCCTATTCATCCCACAACGTTAATGCGGGTGTTCCACAGGGATCGGGCTTGGGAAAGATCCCAGTACGATCTATCCAATCCGCAGCTTTGCTATTGACAGCACTATACATGCAGGAATTTAGAGCGACAAGCCGATCTCTGCCGATAACCTGGAAAAAAGAAGACTAACAGTGTCTTTCTCTCTGACGAGAGACCCGGAGGTTATCACTTCTTGGGGACGCAAAAATCTCGGACAGCTTAATGCTTCCAAAACACAGTACTACACCACTTTGACTAAAAAGAAGCGCTCTAGCGCTCATTGGGTCTCGATGAATGGCTGAGTTGTACCAAAGAGCCGTTGATTTCGGCTGGTCGGAGTCCAGATCATCGAGGACTTGATCTGGCACGAACACATCCCGTCAATAGCGGCAGCTAAGAAGTATTTTTCTCCATATGACCTCCTCACTCTATTCAAGGACCAGATAAGACCTAGCCTCGAGAATTTCGCACATGTTTGGGGTGCTGCAGCCCCGACTGCATTATTCATGCTCGATGCTCAAAAAGACAGTCTCGGAACCCTATGCCGTTTTTTTTACGTCAACAATGCCTGGACTATAGTACCATGTTCTTTGTATTCTCTTCCTCATTTACATACGTTTTAGGTTATTTCCGACAGCGCGTCGGGTGCTAATCAAACAACTCTTGCCTTGGCGAGAGAACAGTTTTTATTGGCGCTGAAACAACTGTACAAGGTAGTTTTAGACATCACAGGCTCACAGGCTGGTTTATTTCTATTCTAAATGTGGATTTGAAAAGGGTTGCTTGCGGTGCTGTGTAATGCAAATATAAAGCATTTGAGTGGAATAGCAGCGGTAATATTAGATTAAAAGAGCTTTTCGAATAACTGCGCTAGGTGTGAAATTTCATTCGTTTTGACGAAGGCCGAACTTTGTCATTCGTTTTGCTGTACTGGATCACCTAAACTAAGCAGTCCTTTTTATAATCTAACACCCCCACTCTTCACAAGGCCCAGGTAAAATCCGGCTCGAAGAACCTGCTTTAATGTTCGGAGTGTTGCAGCTCCGACTACACTATCCATACTTGATGCAGTTTATAGGAGGACTATCCGACTAATCGATGACACCTCTTTAACAGACAATCTCAAACCCCTCTCACATCGACATACTGTCAGTCATGCCTATGTTCCAGCATACCTTGCTCCTCCAGGATGCCGCAATTTTCTTGGATATATAGCAATAGAAAACAGACAAAATGAAGTTTTCCCACGTGCTGTTATTTGGCGAGAAATGCAGTGCTGCCAGTTAGATCATTCTTTTTGGATGAATGTATTGTCAATCATTTGTAGCAAAAGTTTAAACATTCTCTAATTTACCTTTGCTCAGACTTACGTTTATTAACGGAGAGGATATTTCTCATCAGTTTGCAATCTACCAAGTGTACTTTTTATTCCACGGGGGAAATATTTATGTCAGAACCAATCACACAAAGTATTCGACATTCTAATGACTCACGTTCAACAGCGGATCTCATACCATAGTAAATACAACATTATTCTTAAAAGATTAATTCGTTATTAGATATGGAATTTATATTTTAGCAAATGAGATGGGTAAAAAATGTGCGGAATGAAATATTTCTAATAGTGTGGATATTTTGAGAAAATTAACATGGGAAATATGAAACAATAATACAATTTTTATACTTCATTCCGCTCAGTATAAATATAGCTGTTTCGGAATATTTCCTGACAGTTTTCCTCAGTTCTAGGAACTAACCTTCTTCTTCATGGTATTCGTGATCCAATGGAATTTAGGATCCTCCTTTGAGGCTACTTCAACGTAAAAAGCCTTCTTAAAACTAATAGAATCTTCAATTGATCATAACATTTCATGATAAAATAAAAATGTATCATTGAGACTCTGCGGCTTATCTCTAACAGATTCTAGTAAACGTAGTTATTGATAAAAATTCAAAAATAAGTGGAAGATACAATCTACTGATTTGTCCAACAAGTCTATCAAAATAGACTGCGAAAGATACTGAACAAAAGTAACACCATGTCGATTCGCATATACAAGCCACTGTAAATCGATTTTTCTCAAATTATCCGTCGAAATAATCCCAAAAAGGGATCTGAGATATGCCAGCACCATCTATAAGAAAAATGAATATAGAAATATACTTTGAAGATAATTAGTGTTTGATTCTGCTATGGTCTTATAGATGACGCTAGGATCTTCAGTTCCTTTTTGGTGCCTCTCTAAAACGTATTTTACTAGGGTGGAATAATACGTTAATGAGGACCTGAAGATACCGAATTTTTAAAAGAGTTGGATTGTTCTGCTACCGCACATTTTAATTGGACATCTGCAGGTAATGAATCATGAATTTCATACGAAGATTCCCAATTGAAATAGGAATTAGAAAGGTCAAAAAGGGATTGAAGTGTCTAGGGCCAACTATGAAAAATTATCAGAATCAACCATTCTAACTATTGTCAAACTGGCTTTCTAAAGTCGCATATGTGTTCTGGTACTGTCGCATAGATGGACCTAGCATATTTCAAATCCCTTTTTGATGACAGAAATTTATGAGCCGTTGCACGAAAATAGCCTTTTACGCCGATTTTAATGCATATTCTTTAGAACATGTTTTATATTTTTACTGTAAAAATTTTCACTAGAATTATTCTACGTAAAACGTCAACCAATTCCCATGAAAATTTACGGCATAGTTATGTAATTTTTGAAGTAGTTCTCGTCCATTTAAAATGGTTCTACGGTTGGCTATCCGCTGGTATAGGCTATACAAGACAGTGTCCATGGAAAATAATTATTTGATCTGATTCACAGGGGATGGATTAGCCCTAATGTAATATTGGTAATTATTTTATACTATGTATCATAATGGCCCAAAAGTTATATTTTGAGAAAGCCTGATCATTTATCTAGAAAAAGGTTTGATACCGGTAAACCAAACAACTTTTGCGGAATACAGTCTTCTTTCAATACTGTCGATCGATTTACGATACAGTTAATATCTAAAGCGTTGATCGAAAGCATACAACTTAATATTAATCTGAAAGTTAATATTTTGGGGTTTTTCGGGTCGCTGATTACAAATTCAATATCAAAATTACTGAATTTTAAAAATTGCGGAATCACTATCATCATTGATCAAACAGTATTGGAATAAGACTGTTTTTCTCAAAAATGCTTCCTTTTATCTAAATCAACAAAAGTATATTTTTCCTATCAGTTATTAAGCTTGTCAAAACTAATAATTTTCGTACAATATACAGTGCTTAAAAAATTAGCGATATTACATTAGGGCTAGCCCGACCCTGGCGAACTAAATGAGTTAATTCTTTTCCATGGACACCATCTTATCAGACCTAAACTACTTACTATTCTGTCAAAATTCGATTATACGGTATTGTTCGAATATTATTTAAGAAAATTTGATTTCCAGTCTCATCACCATCACAGCAAATGTAAATGTAATGAACATACCAGATAATAACCCTTTCCCTACCCTGAACGATGGCTTAACATTTAGTATATTTATAATAGAAAACAGTACATCTTCTGCCCTCTCCTAAAGGACGACAAAACTTCCATGAGCACCCAAGCTCGGTGAATCAATATAGACATACGGAATGTAATACCCTCAGGATGGCGCTGCCAAAAATCAATAATGAAAGGAGAACTTTAAGAAGTCGGTGTTGCTTATAAGTTTTTTAGCAAAAAGATTTATAAGTGAATATGAATATATGGAGGCACAGAATTTAGAAGTCCAACTCAAAGAAAGTCATCTGAAGGGATAATAGAATTTACACTAGTGTTTCGGCCTACCTACCAGATACAAAGCGCATAATCTGAGCTTCTGAACCGAGCGCGATAGATAGATCATTGGTTGATGGATTAACGTATTCGGGTAAGAATAAGTTAATCAATATTTACACCTATATCAATTAATCTTTGGGAATATTATATCCATATAGAGCTCACATTATCTTTAAAACACCAAGACTGAGTGAGTTTTGCTAGATCATATAGCTCTTAGCAGTAAGCGCATGCTAAACTTTTCCATTCTGGTACATAACTTTTCTGGTTGCAAATTCGATTCTCACAATTGGGATCTCTGAAACTGTCATACATATGAAGTCGGACCAAGTTGCGCGTTGAAGTAGCTAAGAAAATGGTAGAAAGTTCCGCAATTCAGAGTATTTCCGGAAATGAAAAGAACCGATTTTCCCAAAATCGTTTTTATTTTTCCCTGACTTTATTTGAGGTGGGATTAAAAGTTTAATTGTACATTGACAAGGTAGCTTGATTGAAATTTCAGTTTGACGATCTTGTCCTCCACCATCAATTTTATCTTTACTCATAGATGCCATGTTGGATTTTTGTACAGGTGAATACGGTTTTCAATTCTACTTACAAGATTGTATAATATGTCATGAGTTGACATTGCCAAACGTCGGTCATTTTTTAAAAAAAGTACTGTTTTCATAGTTGCCTCGGTGAATAATATGTTTATTCGATTACATCTCCATTTAAGAATTTCTTGAATTTTTGAGAAGCAAGTTTAAATGACACTCAGATAATTGCCCATAACAAGCATTGATACACATGACATCTCAGCAGTGGATTGATATTTTATCCAATTGCAATATGTGTGCATCGGTTTAGATGACGGATATAAAATGTGTTTGGTATTCTTCTTTGTAATACGAATTGAAGATTCCCAATCAAAATAGGCATTAGAAAGGACAAAAAAGGATTGAAGATCCTAGCGCCAGCTATGAGATAGAATCAAAACGAAACACTCACTCTTGGTGGAACTGGATTTCTAGATTCATTTTTGTGTCCTGCTGCTGTCTCGTGGATGGCGCTATGGTACATTATGTGGTTGGCTGTGTTCGGGTGGAAAACGTGAATCAATGGTGTTACCGAAGCCTTTGTATAGCTGTGGTCAACCGTTTTCTAAGCTCATTTCTGTATTATGGTCTTCCAGAGGGGCTTCAAGAAAACACAATAATTTTTCCCAGTGATAAATTTCGTTGACCATTTTTCACTTTTTGAAGCAGGTGAAACATAAATTTAGTGCAAAGGGTGATTGTTAAAGAAAAAAAAAATAGAATTAGTTCGATTTTTTGATTCGCTTCACTTTAGGTGGTCTCTATTTAATAATCTAGTCGATTAGGTGTCTTATGTAGGCAGAAGCGGTGGCCGCAGTAGTAGACTCTTCGGTCTCCTGATAGTCGCCGTGCGCTGTGCGGGTTCGAATCCCGAAATTTTTCTCTTGGCTATGGATGTTGTGATTGTCCGTAGGTGGTAGACGGTCTCTGACTGTCGATCGCGGAGTTACCACGCGGCGGATCTCGTAGGCGGAGCCAGAATGTGTGCATGTTGCATGCACACGTGTTCCCCCGCCAGAGTCCATGTGGCGTTCCCGCTTTCGCCTGTATCCCCCTATAGCCCGACGGTACCCAATGGGTGTTTAGGCCCTAGTCCTTCGTGGTAGTTGGAGTATAAAAAAATGCAAAATAATCGCTCTGAATGCGATCTGATCGCCATAATTCTCACTTATTGTCAGCTATTCGGAAAGCCCACGCTACGCCCACCTATGGAGAAATGGCTTCATGACCGTCATTTTCCTGAACTGCGGGAACTTCGCGCTTAGGCCATAGAAGCTATGGATTTCAGCCCGGTGGGGTAGTGGTAGACGCGACGGATCTTCTAATCAGTCACCATGAACTGCGCGGATTCGAATCCCGTCCCAAGATAATTTTGTCTTGGCCATGGATGTTGCGATTGTCCGTAGGTGGTAGACGGTCCCAGACTGTCGAGCATGGAGATACCATCCGGTGGTTCCCTAAGGTGGCGCCAGAAGGTGTGCATGTCACACGCACACGTGTTACCTTACTAGAATCCGCGAGGCACGACCCTCCCTTTCCCCTATATCCCCCTATAGCCGCACGGTACCTCCGCGTATTTATGCCTTATGCGAGCCCCTTCCCACTTCAGTTGGCACAACTATTGAAATCTTAGTTTTTTTCTTATCAAACACAAATAATAACAATGTAGCAGGGTGATATAGGTTTAAAATATTAACAATGAATATTTTGATAATATATAGTAGAAAACACCAACTTTATCACTCCCTAATCAAATTTGCAGCATAAAAATAACACATGTTGCAATTACAGCATATCAACCTATTTTCATTTCAATGTAAACTAAGTCTATAACGCATAGGTGGCTGTGAAAAATAAAAGCCATGACAATTGTTTTTATTAATCACAGCTGTCAGAATACGTTTAAAATCGTTTTTGGTAGTTAAGGTTTTCAAAATGGGTAGAGGAAAGGTTATTAGTGAGAAAAATCGGTTACTGATAATTAATTTTTTTAATTGTAGGAAAGGGGCCGTTCTAGTATTACGTGAGCACTATGGGGGGTCTTTGCTTAGCTTATTTTGGATGACATGGGGGGTAGGGGAGTCTAGATGATGATTACGTCATCGGCAGTTATTTACTTTTTTACACGAATGGCAAACCTCACATTGTCTTTGCTTGAAAACGAAACGCATTTTCGGGGATTCCCGCAAATAATGCATACGTTTAGTGAACAGCGCGCGGTAATTCCCCTACTCACTTTAGAACCGAGTAGGGGAATTACCGCGCTGTGTTCATTTGTCTAAATTTCCTCTATCAGTGTATTATTTCGTTTGGATACTATAACAAGTAGACGTATTGTAAGCATAGTAAAGCATGTTAACATTTGTGTTACCATTGATTCCATTAGCCAAAGTTTAATGTTTGAATAAGATGTCGTTTCACATAGACAAATCTCCTACATTTTTTTTCTAAGGTGAGTGACGAAATCATTTTAGGTACCTATGAGTACTAGAAATATTAGAAATCGCCAAAAAGTTTATCTTTACTGGTTAGAAAATATGATATCCTATCTCAAAGTATAGATGTAATATTCATTATATTATAGATCTATTTCTTAGGATTGATTCCGTCAATTGGTCACAATGTACAGGATTTTAGTTTTATACATATATACAGAAAACTAACACCATGTATTTTGAGACCGGAACGAATTGCTCGTTTAAACATATTATATTTAAAGCCATAGGGTTTTGTATTTACCATATATATTGCCATACTTTGTATTTATGTAGCTTAATAACAGAATCTTTAGCAGCAGCCATAGAAAGTTTTTATTTTTAGGCAACCTGTAAACCTGCTGAAAAAACACAAATTATACAGTCAGCTTCAAATATTAAAAAAGAGGAAGAAGATAAAATAAAACCCGGTAATGAATCACAACAGCAATGCGAAATTAATGAAAATACTGATAAACAGAGAGCAAAACCTTCTCAGGAAGCTATGAAAAATAAGATTGCTCTACTCGAAAAAAATCTGAATGCTTTGTATTCTGCCAGAGATACTATGCCAAGCCGTACTGAAGTTGATAAACAGATCATTAAGTTGCGCGAGGAAATAAAAACAGCAAAACAGTCTTTAAACAGGAAGGTTCAAAACGCAGTTGCCCAGAAGAAACACAGGGATGGTATGAAAAGAAAGTTAGAAGATATTTGTCATGAAAATCCAGAAATAAAAAAACATTATCTCTGAGGGATTCAGTGGGACGTCCTAATCTTCAAAGCAATCAACATTCACTATTGAAAACAATCGCGGATATAGCTTTATTTGGGAGTGCAGCAGATGACGAACGGAATCAATTCGCAGCGTAAAAACTCTTGATGAACTCACACAAGAATTACGTAAAATAGGATTTGACATTAGTCACAGTGGGACATATCTTCGTTTGATTCCCAGAAAATCTAATTCTGCAGAGGGACGAAGACATGTATCGACAGTCCCTGTTAAGCTCATTCGGGCTCAAACCGATCACCACAAGAGCCACTTAGATATCAAGTTCGCTGAAACATCAATCCATTATTTAGAGAACATAGCATCCATACTTGGACCAGATCAAATATTTTTTATATCTCAAGATGATAAAGCTGAAGTCCCTATTGGCGTAACTGCGGCAAATAAGCAAGCACCTCTTCTAATGCACATGGAATTAAGAATCAAATAGCCTGATCACGATTGGGTAATCGCTGAGCGTCATAAATTAATACCATCTGTTTATGCTGGTATCAAAATCACTTCCAATATGCTAGGACAACCGCTAGCCGTTGGATATTCTGGACCAACATACATCGCTATTCGAGACGCTTCGATCGAAGAGAACGACGTAGACATTCCAAAATCCGATGAAAGCGAGCAAACTCACAACACTCAGCAGCAATCGAAGCAATCCAATGTCATCGAAAACTTACAATGATGGATTCGGGTTTCATGGACTGAAGACTTAATTTGAATTTAATATATGTACCAAGAATTTAAAATAAGTTTGTTATGTTAGTAAGATATAATATTATGTTTGTCCTTTACTATACCGTATATACCGTAACAGTAAAATATAATCTCTATCCTAAATCTATTTTCTTATTTTTCAAATTATAATTATAACGTTATAATTATAATATTAAAAAAAACAATACATTCATTGACAAATGTTTACGTAAGCATGGGGGGAGCTTTGCTTACTTTTTCTGGCAAGCGGGATGGGGGGGGGGGGGTGAATAATTGTAATAAATCTGCTTACGTAATACTTGAACGGCCCCAAATCAAACTCAGAAATTGCAACTTTGTTAGACTTATCGCCGTACAGTGTGAGAAATATTGTTAGAAGATATAACGTAACTGGTTCAGTTAATATTAAGCCACGATATGTGAAAAAAAGTGATATCACAAATGCTGACCGAAGAGCATTAAGAAGAATAATCGTGAAGAACAGGCGTGCCAATTATTTACAACTCATAGAGAGGCCCACAAACTGGGATTTAGCACTTGCAAGATAAGTTTTCTTATAAAAAAAAAGTGAAGTAAAAACCCTAAAGTTGCACAACTTGTTTATAGGCCAAAGAAAAGCCACTATTAACTCCACTGCAAAAGAAAAATCGGCTTAGATGGGCTAAAGAAAGCATTCCATGTTGACTGTCTGAAGAGAAAAGTGAAATTTCGAACATCCATTATGGTCTGGGGCAGTATGTCATCAAAAGGAGTAGGAAAACTTTATTTTATTGATGGAAATGTGGATACAAACAAATATTTGGCACTTTTAGAAGAATCGCTTTTACCAGTGATGGAAGAATGTTTGACATCCGGCCAAGATTTTGTGTTTCAGCAAGATCGTGCAGCCTGCCATACCTCAAAAAAGGCAAAAAAAAATAATGGAAGAAAATAATGTACCACTTTTGAAATGGGTTTCTAGCAGTCCAGATCTGACACCTATTGAAACTTTGTGGCACGAGATGAAAAAGGTTCTGCGACAACATCCTGCTCGTACAATCACCGAATTGAGACAAAAGCGTCAAGAAATATGGGATTGTTTTACACCAAATTTTTGCCAAAACTTGTTTAACACTATGCCCCAAAGAATTTCAGACGTAATAAAAAATAAAGGTGATGTTACCCAATGGTAATCTTTCAATTGTTGCTTTGTTAACTTCGCGCATTTATTCGCACATTGTTTGTTTGTTCAGATGTTCTATTAGTTACAGGTCTAAGTGATTTCAAATATGTTTTTTTACGACTAGAGTGGATCTAAAATGTTTTTGAGAAAATAAATTGTTTTAGAAGTAAATAGTTTCGTTATGTTTAGTTTATAAAGGCATGTTTTGGTACAAATCTTGAAGTGGGCCAAGTGAAGTGGGAAGGGGCTCGCACCTGCGTGGTGGCTCAAGTTTAAAAAAGTAACCTGCAACATCGTCGAGGATACTACTTACTCTGATAATTCAATTTCTCAAAATTATACTATTTTCAATGTTCTTATTACTACACTTAAATAATATGAAAAGTTAACATTATCTTGTTCTCAATTTGATGAGTCAAGCCCCTATAGAAAGATTAGTATTTTAGACATTTGAAGTTCGTTCATACTACAATATTTACAATATCACATCATTAAAATCGGAAATAGAGACTATTTACATATGGCCAGTTAGGAAAGGAATGCTTGGCTGAAGCAACAAACGACTATCTAGAAATTCTAAGGCCTATTTAGAAAATTTTTTTTTTAAGTAACCAAGGTTTGTTAATGTCAATGTATGACAATATACATTTTTGTAATCAGAATTCGAAACTGTTCGTCTGTGCAAAAAACCAATATGGTGTCCAAAGAAAAATGTAACGATGATATTTGAGGGCAAGATGTGAAACGTCGCATTGAAGTGGCAAGCTGATGTGCAATTTCTTTTGAAACCTCACCTCAAATAAAGTCGGAAAAAATAGAAATAATTTTTTTTTCTATCTCCGAAAATCCTCTCGATTCAAACTTTTTAGATATCATTCTTTTAGTTACCTAAATGCGCAACTCTGCTCCCATTCAATCGAATTGGCATCTCCTACCGTTTCCGAAATTCCAATGGTCAGAGTCGAATTTGAAACACCCAGTAAAAATATTCTCCATATCGAGAATCATAATTTTCAGAAAATGGTATTCTTTCGTAGCACTTATTTCTAACACCTACCTTTTCTGTAGCGATGAACCTGCGACACTTCTCCCTGGCGGAAGTTGTCGGGATCTCCAGGAGGTGCTCGATGGAGTGGCTCTGATGCTTCTTGTGGTACTGTTTGGCAGCCATGGTGCATCACTAAAAAAATGTGCTCATAATATAATGAAATCCCTTTCATAATTTATATACATACAGGGTGAGACAGTGGATAATGAAGCATTCCATTCCTAGCTGATGGACAATCATTTTTCAAAATATAGTAAATTACAACAATACCTTATTGGAGAATACTGTTGTTATCGGCCGAGCAGTTCTAGCACAGCGCTGAGAGATATAATATACTAGGGCGGTAATGCCCTTCTCCAGCGAGGTATATATAGAATTTTGCCGCTACTAAGTATGATATATTACCACATTTAATTAAATTTTTAAATGTAGCATATCTAATAATTTCCTTAACGTCCGGCAACACTGTCAGATAAAGCCGGCGCAAACACAGAACGGTATTTAGGAAAGGCACGCTGCTGCTACAAGTTAGTGACCGATAAAATTAGGAGATACATACATCCCGTCGACACTTTCAAATACTCCAGTTTATTAAGTAGCATGGGACTGACAACTGCCAAAAGAATGATAAAAGAAGTCAACAACAGTAATTTCAGCTATAAAATACACTGCATTGGCTGGTAATAAACAGAAATGATTAGTAATATTCAAAAATGGATAAAAGGTCCAATAGTGATAATTATGTGTCCAATAAGCCAAAGACGCTCTACACGGATGCACGCATTCATTATTTAACTAGGATTCACCTAGGGGGATAAATGTATCCCAGTGGCGAAGCGTCTATGTAACCATTGTTACCATTGGTAACAGTTTAAAATCTTATAAATAAATATTTTATGACTAAGTACTGTGAAATAATTTCATTTATTTGTTTACCAACAGCGATATGTAATAGTAATTCAGTAAATAGCAAATAAAATTTAAATAATGCGCCCTATAGTGTCTAGGTTTTGCGAACACGATGAAGCTGACTCGCCTAGACTTGGCTGTCGGTTGTTACCATTTTCATTTATGGACACTTGGTAGGCCGTCGATGACCGCCGGTACCGGCTAGTGTCTGATCGCGGGCCGCCCGAGTGCGTGGGGCGCTGCGACTATTATGTGGGAGTGTTACCATTTTTTGATTTGGTTACTCACTTCTCACTCGTTAGTAGCCGTTTTGGTTACCGGCTGTAGTGTACGTGCAATTAAAGATGGATGAGTGTCGCTGCGTAATCGATCAAATACTTGAAAAGTCATTCTCCTTGTACAGGGTGCGGCAGAGAGGACGGACGTTTTTGGGATGGGTAGTACTCTCCGCATCCGTCTACGAGAGAGGTGGGTAGGGTGCCGTTTCACTCGTAAGATCCTAGCATTATTTTACCAGTTGTCGTTATGGAGCCTTGGACGGTGGAGCACCGCGTTTTCGCCTATGATTGTTTCGTCCGAAATAATGAGTCAGTCATCGTCGTACAGCGTGAGTTTCGTCGCCACTTCAACATTCATCGGAATAGAAACGTCGACTGTTTTTTCGGACGGCTTGGATTAGTCATAACATAAGACGATGAGGTATATCAAGTGCCCCAGACGCTCAGTCCAGGAATGTTTACCTTAATTTAAAAATAGTTTAAATAATATACCTAAAATAAGCAAAAACTTATATTTGGGAGGTTCAAAATAAACTTTTTTTGGTAAAAGTTTAGGAAAAGTCACGCGTCGCCACTGATGTATCCTCTCCTCAGAGGAACCTAAAAACTAATGGCGATTTCTCGGGTTAGTAGTGGAAATACTACTTTACGCAGCATTTATCAAGTCACTTAACCTAACTTAATTCAAAGTAACCGAACCAAACCCCTTAAGAGGAGATAGCTGACGTCCTTAGGTAAAGTTTCGTTAAGAAACTTTATAAACCCGAGACTAGAATTGTTGTACATCGTATCACGATGGGAACATTTAGCATAGAACCAGTACGTGACACTGCCACCTATGAGTAGATCGCCTTACAACCAAGATGTTGCAGAACTAATCAATTGGTCGCGTTGCCTTACGTGAAAACCACAAAGGAGCAATTAGCAATATAGCGATTTTGCAAATTAAATAAAAATTTATTATTAAGTTACTAGAAGTGTACTGTTGTAAAAATTCAGCAGTTTAAAGTAAGAATTAACAGAGAAATAATAAGAGTGATGTAGCTACCGATTAAAGCAAAGAAAAATCGGTTTCCAAAAACTAGTTTTTGGGAGATAAGCATTAGAAGCATAATTCAGCTAAGGGCTAAATCCGGCACGAATGACCATACATCGGTAGCACTAAACTACAGTTTCCCGACAACCGAATGACAGTCCGCTCGATGAACGGAGAAATGTCGTCCACCATCATAGGCAACTCGTCAAACAGGGGAGCACCAAGTGGCACATTTGCAGTCGACCCTTGCCGACCGGGTACCAATTGAGGGTTGGTCAACCCTTGAATAATTCAGATTTGAAAATTTTCAAAATTTGAATTTCCATGATTTAAAATTTTTGGAATTTCCACTATATTCAAAATTTTCATAATTCTCAAAATACTCAGTATTCAAGATTTTCAACATTTTCAAATTGAAGAGGACACCCGTGATGAGAAGAACTGTTACAGCCTACTGTGAAATGCAAATGTTAAATCCTCACTTGGCATATAACAAAATCATATATTTTATATTTTTACAAAGAGGGTTTAAGTTTAAGTTATAAGCTATTTTATTCCGTAAATACAGACCACTAACGGTTGTGAAGAGCCACGGTCGTGGTTCTGATTTCACCTCCAGAGTAGTGGATTAGATATATTCGCCCAACGCCTCTCCACCAAAATGTATTTTTCCACAGATCCAAACAATCTAATTGGATATTAAAGAGAAGAGTTTTACTATGGAATAAAGTTGAATGTTCGATAACTTATTTATTCCAAAGTTTGACTGAAACAAAATATGTAGATATATAAAAGTTTTTCCATTAGTAATTCGACTTATATTTTTTATCGTCATTCGACTTAATAATAAAAAGGTGTGTGTGTGTGTGTGTGTGTGTTTATTCCAAGGGAGCTTCATATTTTGAGAAACTTGTGTAACAGCTTCGACACTTTACCCTGTATCAAACAGGAACACGAGGCAAAGCCGAGAAACAAGAACAGAAAGGCAGAGTACAGCTGCCTGGTAGCTGCTAGCTGTACATATTGGAAAATCGATACCTTATTAGAGAAGTTTGAAAGTAGTTTTGGCGAAGTTTTATAAACAATGAGAGTTTGATATTGAACCGGGACCACCGAACGGGGGTAAACAACTGATGATCTGCATGGGCGTCTCTTTTTAGAAAAGTTGAGTGCAAAAACCTCTATTAATAATAAATCAAATATAATAAATTTCTCACCCATTCTGCTCAGAAAAACCGAGAATAGAAAGCGAGATCAAGTTTAATGCACTATAATTTAGAGAAAGAATCTTGGGCATGTACAGCACAGCAAGCGGAAATAAAAGTATATTTTCCGGTTGATATAGATCAGAAAAAAGTCAACTTTCCTTGAACAATCATTTGTTTCTCATTTTAATTCAAACAAGACTAACAAGTATAAACGTCCATAAATTCTTTAAAAAAGATACAGGGCCCGAAAGAACTTTGAACGAAAATAGTTCTAGAATAACTTTTCAGGGATAATATATAGAGTATTCCGTACAAGAAAACCAATGGTGCTAGTCAATTAGCAAAATAGATTGATTGCGCGTCCTTTAGTTTTTTAGGTAAATTTCTTATTTATTCAAATATCTTATTTTTCGCAGTTTATGTGACGCAAAACTCAAAATTTCACGGATTACCAACCTTGATTCATCATACATTATAACAAAATCTTTAAAATTTAGCTAAAGATGTTTTGGGAACTCAACATTTCAGATCCGGATTCGGGTTTTTTATGTTCTTGTATTTGCTTAAGTGTAACGCACTGTATAAGTTTTACTCTGAATGTATCATTATTTTGCATAAAATAGAGCAGTACATGATATAAGTAAAAGGGAAATATTAATGTTACGCATCCTATTCTTTTAATGATTTTATTCTGCCAACTGATACTGTACGAAATATTTAGTGCATTTCCATACTAACTAGATGATGATCTCTTTAAAGGAGGACACACTTTATAGAATTATATCATTGAAAAATTACTGAAAAAACTAAACTTAAACATGAATTATCTAAGAAACTAGATTTTACTATGGAATTTTGAGATCCCAAAACACCTTTAGTTCAATTTTAAGCACAATTTTGTAAGATGTTGATGAAGCTAAGTTGATAATCCTTGAAATTTCGAGTTTTGTGTCACATAAACTGCTAAAAATAAGATATTTGAATAATAGACATTTTTAACTAAAAAAACAAAAGAGGCGCAATCATTTTTGCTGATTAATTGGAACCATTCATTAGCGTTCTTCATACATTGCAATATCCAGCTAAAAGCTGTTGATTTTGATAAAAAGCAATCGAGCATCGAGTTTTACGATACTCCTAGGTGACCTTATCGTGCAAAATTTCAACAAAATTGGTGCAATAAGCAATAGAGCCTGAGATATGCGATATTAAGTGCTTGACATGTTTAGGTAAATTACGATGTTTATCCGTAAAACCTGATATGCAAAGGTCTCGGTCAATACTATACCTTATTTCAAGAGTATCCATCACGGTAGAATGACAGCTAGTAATAATTCACAATTCCCCATATCGGCAAAGGACACATAATTCTGATGGATCCGTCAATGCCAGGTAGACAGAGCTATATTGTTTTGTTTTTTGTACGCTACAGATTAATTTTGTACTTGCTAAGCTCTTTTATTTAGAAAAGTTCATTTGCATACAAAAACCAGTTTTACCAGATTTACACCCGATTTATTATTGCCAACGTCGCTGTTCACCTCAGTAGACGTGGAAGCGTGATGGATACTCGTGAAATAGGGTACACCTACCATTTCACTATGTCCATTTAAGTACGAAACATCCTATATATAGGTATATGAGAATATTGTTATCGTAGAAACCGATATAGTTAGTATTTTTTGAATGTTATATGACACGTGCACTATGAAAAAACATGCCAATCATTTCCGTCGTCTGTTCGAGGATCGTTAGCCTCTCTTATCGTTCCGATTTTTGTTTTTTTTTATATTTAGACGGTAAGGATGAAAAAGTATCAGTCCAGACGCGGCATGCATTCATTTATTTATGTCCAAATTAGGCAGACATTCATTTAAACATCTCAAAGCATATGTATTGATCTCAAACGGATAGGACTGAGCTAGTAAAAATATACACTGAAAGACTGAAACTGGACAATAAATTGAATATTATTTTTCCGTCAAAGGATTGTTAAGGTACGTGACATGAATCGTTTCCAAGCCCTTCGCTTTGTCTTCCGAAACTAATACACTTTCTTTCTATAACCAAATACAAAAAAGTTCGCCAAAACTTTCAGAGTACGAACGAGACTCATAGACTGTTGTAACTTTTCAACGAGAGTGAGAAAGAAAATATACCCATCTCTGACACACATTGGCGGTGAGGACTAGAAGCGTTACGAGGGTGTTGAAAAAGGTACTATTATTTCAAATCAAATGAGTCTACACAGCTTGTCACGCAGATCAAAAACGTTTTAAAAAATGCCTCAGAACTTTTACTGTGGCAAGCTTATTTTTCTCGATGCTTTTATATAGAGTCCAACAATCTACTATGGAAATACGTATTATTATGTAAGTTCTTCCGTATGATTATGATGCAATGAAAGATCGATTCTAGTTAGTGCAAGGTCGTAAAAGCTTCGTAGTTTTTTAAAATCGATCCCAATGGTACATTCACACTTCTAAGAGTAAATTTTTATTAACGTAATCGGTCGACAGCTCCATTATTATAAAAGATATCTAAAAGAGGTATATAGAAAACCTGTAGGCAACCATACAATCCTTGCTCGTAAAACACTAGTCAGTACAGGACGGTTCATAATTACTTGGTAACACAAACGAACCCTAAGTATGTGTTTTCTTTCATTTCAAAACGCCAAAAAAATAAGATTATACTATGAGTTTGTATATAATATAAAAAATTAATTTATATTAATCAACAAGTTAACAACGAATATATCGGTTTCCCTCCGTATCTGAATTCTTGTGTTATTGGGAAAAGTTTGCTCTAAGTACAAGCTGTCATCGAGCATAGCTTTCATTTAATGTAAACAATGTTTGACCACATCAACCTTCCAACAAGTCCAATCCATCTGTTTGACAACTAGACTGGCCAAAACTGTCAGAATTATGCTTAATATTTCTGTTGTTTCCCAGTCGTTGCGCTCTCCACACAGATTCTCATCCCACCTAACCTCACTTCTGAAACGCACTACAAAACTTCCTAAAACTCCGTTTGATCTTGACACTCACCTAAGTATTGCCACTTCTAGGTGTCAGCAGGTCATTCGCCACGGATTTCAACTAGTTTTTCCAAACTTCATACACTTTCCCGATTAAAAACTGCAAAATTTCCGAACCGAAGTTTAGGTTTTAGAAAGGGTAGTTGTGACGCTGCGCGCTCAAAGCATTCCCCGACTTTCCCGACCGACTCAGAGACGCACTCAGGACAGAGAACTCGAATAACGATCAAAGGGACACTGCAACAATGGGACAGTAGGAAAAGATAAATCATTTTTTATTTCACTACTGACCCTTTTTGGTCGAAATTCCTTATTGAGAATTAGCATTTCTCTCCTTACGTAAATAATGAAGACAAAAACAACACCTAGGTAAATAATACTGTCATTTGAATGTTGTCCTGTCAATTTCATTGTGTCAGTTTGACAATCGAACTCTATGTTTCGAAATATTTTATAACGATTGATATATTTTGAGTATAACCCCTGATGTAGTTTTTCTTGAATACCCCAATGATCGACAACGGCTTTTAATGGATTAATAGATAGACCAGCCCCAACTAGGCAGAAGGAACCAATCAAGAATTAGTTTGTCTCATTCTCATAGATGGATCAAAGTGCACTTGACATAAGTTAATTTTTAAAATGTGCGAGTATTTGCAGATACTTGTGGTGTTAGACGATTTCAAGCCGTGCTACTTTTTACATAATTTGCAAAGTGCAGCACAAGCCTAATGTCTCCACCAATAAGTATTATTATTATATTGACACTTTGGAATGCATTGGTAGATAAATGAGTCAAAAGTGTGCACTAAAACTACGCAATTTTGGCGAAAAACAATGCAATGTAAACATATAGACTTCGCGCCTAATCTATTCGAATTCGTTGACCAGTCAAAACCAAACAGGTTGTCTGTTGTATTCAGTAATTTGTGTTTGTCAGTTCGACACCTCTATATTTTCAAAAGTATTTGTAAAATGGTTAGCAAACACCATGATCATTATGCGAAATATAATACTTTGATTGTTCTTTAGAGCTAATAGTAAAAACATTCTATACATACCTTGTTTGAGAAGGCTGCTCTTGGTCTCGCCATTTACTACTATACAATCACCAATATTGACCTCAATGCCCTACGGAGAAGTAGAATTTTTCTCTAGGTAAATAATGTGAACAAAAAACACCTAGGAAACTAATAATTTCATTCCAAATTGTATCCTGTCAATTTCCTTAGGTCATTGAACTTTGTATTTCGAAATATTTGAAAACGTTTGAGAAATAAGTAATGTTCAGTAAAGCTGCTCAAGTGGTTATCTTTCTTGGAAACCTCAATAAATCGGCATAAAATGTTGGGGAACGGCTTTCAATATTACCAGAAGGAAAACATTTTTACTTTAGTTCCCTTGGATGGACAAATCCAAGCCAAATCGACTGTCTGTTGCATTCATTAACCTAAATTTGTCACCAAGCAACTAGATATCTTCGAGTATTTATAAAATGAATTGGAAACTCGAATATTATGTAATATATGGTGTTAGTAGTGAAAAATCTCGTTTGAGAACGCCACTATTGGCCACGCATTATGTCACTTGTCTCTACGCGCCTCAGGTTTATAAAAAAGCTCGCCCAAGAATGGCTCACTTCTCAAACTAGAGGATCACTATTGATAAATATAGCTCAAAGGATGTATCAAATCTAAACATTTTAAATCTCCCGAAAAAGTTTTGTTTGCATCAGAAAGTGAACACATTTTTAGAAAATGAAGAAAACCAAATCTTGGAAGTTTTTCAATATTCTGAATTTAAATAAGTTAGCTATACCTGAAACTAGTCTAGACATACAAATTAGAGTTTTGGAATGACCTGAAGATTCTTTGCTAGTTGTTCAAATATCGCCGTTTCAGCTGAATCGATTTCCAAAAATAAATTGGTTCTAATTACTATCACTTCACAGCGTATTCTCCAAATAGTTTATTAAAATATGCCTGTCAACAGACATCAGATAGACTGAAGGAAACGAACGTCTTATATTTATGTAATGTGGGCAGCAAGAAACATCCAAAACATATAGATGAGTGGAAAGTAGAAGTAGACATCCTGCGACAAGCGTTCGTATGAACATGCTAATATTTCTATTTTGATCTAGTGATAACGTATTATGTCCATTATCTTTCACGAGATACGATTTTGTTCAGTACCGCCACTAAAAGTATAACTCATTCTCTAACATGGACGAGCAGATACATCAATAGAAATCAGTAACATATTCTAATGCTGAAACAAGATGTTCTCAAGTTTGTTTACTAGCAATCAATCGCGTCAAGTATATCCGATACTTCTCACACATTTTAAATTACGCCCTTCCCTAGCTCAATTTTCACCTCACCACGTTTCTATGAAACTGATCCATAGCTTGTGTCCCTCTTTGTTTAATTGTTTTACAACACAGCCTCTCCAAAAGCTATGAGGTATTTTTTTCTTAGTCTGGTTGTAACCTTAATGTCAAAAATTTCTGTTTATAATCCTCTATAGGGACCTAGGATTAGTAGTGTTTTGATCATTACTTCGCCGCATGTGGTTCGACTTTCAGAATATAATAACCTATATCATATGCATATTTGCGATAGATACATATGATGTCAACATTGCATCAAAATCTCGTATTTTCTGACAAATAATAGGTGGCCTCGAGGTGCACAGACCAACCAAATAAGTGATGCAGTTTTAAACGTTGCGCACATGTTATGCGTCCAAAAGGCGCTAAAGCTCTCTAATTCGCAGTAGTGTGAGAAGCGAAAAGTGCGCCTTCACATTTCTCATTTCACATAACAATGTGAATGCGAAAAAATATGAGAGTCGTCCCTGTGATCATGCCGCGGAAATCAATAATGGCAGGAAGGGGTCGGCATAGCGAAGTGAGCTGACGGGTGGGGGTGAATCATCCACCGTTCCGCCGCCCGCCATATCGTTCGGCGCCCCTCGCTTCGGCTACTTGCGAGGAACTTTGCCGCGCCGAGCGCGACGCCGACACTGATTGATCCTGCAAACTTTGTGCGTGACGCTTAAAGCGCCGCGACTCGATTCAACTACTTTTTTAATAAATACTTCGACTGTCTTCTTTAACATACGTTTAGAGCTAAGAAGTACTTTTCTCAACATAACCGCCTGGGTCGGCATAAGGCGGTCGGCGACTGGATGACTTCTACAGGTATAATAATATGCAAAAGCATTGGAGGAAGGACAAGATTACAGTTCTTGGGCATTGGGCCCCTTGTACGTTCCCCCCTCCAGAGGTCACTCAGGACTTGGATCATCAACCACACCAAACTATTAAAAAAGGTGATGATGCGACCCACCGAAATTTCCTTTACACTAGCCATAGAAGACCAATCTTCCGGACTTCATTGGGGAAAACCGCTGGGTGGGTCGTTAGAATATGATAAATGAGTGCAATTTATCAAAAAACCCTAGACCTAACTCGATTTTGGAAAATTATGATTTTTTGTATATGTATATTGTAAAGTGCCCTAGAGGCTGAAATACCATGTTCCGGGAAACATTCGCAAAAGCCGCTTTTTGGGCTGCTAGAGTGTGCTACTCTACGAGATACATGCAAAAAAATTCTGACCTAGGTCGATTTTCCCGAATGACAGGTGTTTGATCGGATTCTGATCTGAGTGTGATTAGGGGCCTTCCAGACTTTATTGGGGGAAATCGCTTGGTAGGTCGTTAGAATATGATAAATATCCATGAATTATCGAAAAACATCCTGGACCTAACCCAATTTTGGAAAATTATGATGTTTTGTATATACACCATGTAAAGTACCCTAGGGGCTGGAAAAACATCTTCCGGGACACATTCTAAAAAGCCGCGTTGTGATCTGCTTTTTGAAAATGATGAGCGTTTTCGATGTGCGTAATATTAAAATTGAGGTAGAGTGCATTTTGGGGGGGCTTTAGGCCATGTAGCGCGACATTGATCACCAAAGACATAAAGTATAACTGTTATAACTCCTTCATGCAATTAAGCTGAAAACTACATTTATCATTACTTTTGCTAGATTTTGATTTTTTCGTGTTGGCCCCCAATTTTGGAATTCCTCTTGGACATACTTGCAAAATTCATAAAAAGACAAAATAAACAATGTTACGTGAAAACTACATCGATTTACGCACATACAAAGCCATATTAGGTGATTGTATGTTGAATTGTCAAATTTTGTGCACTGCTGCCGTTATAACGTTTTCGATCGTGCTCGATCGATCGGCTCTTCAACCACATCAGAATGGATTATTAGATTGACAGGACGCTGAGCAGCTACAAAGCACGTGCTTGACCATCTCATCTTCCTGTTTGCGTTATCTACATAAGGATGTATCTCCCAATCTCATGTTACAGACATGTTTCCTTAGCCGACAGGGTTCAGTTGCAATCCCAGTGACAAACCGAAATTGTTGCTGGACTTAGATAGGTATTCAGTATTTTGCTACTTCGTCATTAGGATATCAGATAAAACACATATTCTTGAATATTTTGTGCTCTTTTAGCGTATCTATTAGGACTCTTATGGGTAAAATGCAGAGGGCATCTGTGCTCAAAACTCTGGTTTTAGCAGCTCTTTTTTAATGTCACCCTTCGATTTTGTGTGACCCTTCACATAGGCAACAATTATGTTAGTATTGGTGAAGGCATCCACAAGCATCAAATGGTAGTCTAATACTATTCTCGTTGTAGGCTTGAAACACTTGAGAATCAATATTATTTGTCTGCTTGTCCATGTAGTTCCTGGTACTTTTACCTGTAACGTTTATGTGGGAAATCTTCCTGGCAGCTAAAGTTGTCCCAGAATAATTAGTATGTTTGTCTATGCCACTTGAAATTCATACGGAAGCTTCTGGAGTTCACTCCGCAGCGCCCCATCATTTTTCATAGATTGGTCAGTGAAAATATTAATAGCACCTTCCCCGACATGATTTTCAGAACCTTTTCTAATAGCATAGGGTCGTTCAGAGATGAACTTTGAAGGCATGCTGTCTGTGTTAGCCTGCAAAAATATTTGCCATATTCCGCAACTTACTTCTAGCAATGTCACACCGTCTGTTTAGCTTTATACCAATCAATTTGAAACTTATTATTGTTGCCAAAGCAAATTGGTCTTTAAATTTATCAATGTCTGGTGGTGGCAAGCTCAGCATCACTTCCATCGCTCTCATAGCACTGGTTATGCTAAAACATGCAGCCCTTTATATTTGGTTTGGTGTTTTTGGGGTTACCTTGACATTTGGTGACCTCCAGTCGCTAGCAGCATTATTAGACGCACTATAGATTTTATGTAAAATCTTAATTATAGGGTCTTTTGCAGCTTTAGAACTTGCTCAGTGATACAGTTATTTCATTTGTATGTATAATATACCCAATTATCTAGTGGATAACACAAATAAAACATAATAAGTATAGAAAAAAATATAATAATAATAGATAGTCTTTATTTAGGGCGAAGTTTAGCTTATACCTATTCTGTCACTCAACCCTTATTAGAAACGAAATAACATCGAACATATATAAATAGAATAATAATAGAACAAAATGTGTAAATAATCGTACAGTACATACTTAATATTGATATTATATAAATACAAACGGTTCACATATTTAAAAGAGATGCTTAATTTTGTTAATTTCAAGTACTTTACTATAAGAAATAAATAACGACTGTCGTTGTTGTATGACGGTTTTGTAGTGTAGGGTTTTTTATTCTCTATTTGCCCAGTTGTTATAGCTTCCGACAGAATCTTCAGATGTGCTGGAAGGTACTATGGAACCGAATCATCTTTTAGTAAGCTGGCTTATTTTATCCCTGTTCTCAAATGTTTCCTTGTCCAACAAGCCACGATACACTTCAAAAGGGAATCGAGTCAGAAAACTAAAATTATTTTTTATAAAGTGCAAGTCACAAATAACTTTTTGTGGGAAGAGAATACATGAGTAAAATGATAGAAGAAGAGTTGTTAATTAACGATAACGGTTCGACTTTGTACTAAGATATATGTGGCTAAATGGGTTCAGAATGGGCGTATCAACCCTTAAAAGGTTTATATCGACCTTCTGAACTCCCTGTATATAAAATCACAGAACACATTTTGTGAGTTATATTGGCTGTGTCATCAAGCAAAATGACGATACGAAATTTATTGTTTCACTCCACTCCCTCTCTCTCCTGTACCGCATCTATTGATAGTTCGTCTTGAGTAGCGAATTCTTGCGAGGCGCTAAGGAATTCGAGGCAATTATCCCTTTCTGGAGGGGCCTGCTCCTGTTCTGTTCTGGTGTGCTGTATTAGCATTAAGGAATGCAATTACTAAGTGTCTATTCCCGCCTTCCTGACTCTTTAACCCCTTCACAGCCACCAACCGAACTCACACCTCAACAACCCCTCTAGCCTATTCTACATCTCATCCCAACCAGGGAGATAGCCGGATCAAGGCTTCCTCAAAAAATGCTTCCAAGTATGTATAATTCACGGAAATAGCATGGCGAAAAAATTATAACATTTTTACGCATTGTGTTACCTGGAAGAATAATCCGGATATTGATGTTGTTTTTTAAACTTTTATAACAATGTCACAATATAGTCAAACCTGGAATACCCATCAGCTAGAGATATTAATCAAAACGGTATCAAACCAATTTGAAGCAGTTTCTGGTTATCAAATTTGCAAAATACATCAAAATACATTAGTTCTTCCGACTTTGCATGAATGGCATAAAACGTGAAGAATAACAGTGAAAATGAAAAGTCGTTTATGATGGGCGACCATACAGAGAAATCCAAATATCACTGACGGGGTAATGTGCACGATAGAAAAGCGCGCAAGCGTACAATACGAATACGAGTACCTAACACTGGGTATACTAAAATTTTGTAAAACAAAAATGGCGGATTTTAAACGCAAACTTTAACTTTGAGATTTCTATTTAACGGGCTAACGCCCAAATATCTAGATGGATTTTGAGATTCGTCCTGACAGCACAATTGATTATTCATTTTTTTCAGTTAGATAAAGCAGTGTAAAGCTAGTTTCTCGGGCCACTAGCTGCAGAACTACCTGCTTCTCTAGTTCAGCAACTCCTCAGGCGCCAGCCTCCTGTTTAAAATGTGAAGACAACATTACAGATTGAAACAGTCACCCTGGGCAGCTCCAGTGAATAAAATAATTCAGGGATTTGGTGCTTAACGCTCAAAGGGTCAGACTCGAGATATTTATTCTTCTCTTCCTACTACTACTACTCATCTTTCTGTATCTCTTACTTCAAGCAGTACTGCATTTGTCATTAAAAGCAAGACTTATAACACAAACTGGTATATTATTAGTAAATATGTACACTTCATGCACGGTCGGGATATCACAAGCTTTATGTTATATTTACAAATGAGATATAACCCTGTTTGAATCTACCTACCCTAGTGATAGAGCGGAGAATGATGACAATCGGTTAACCCGGGGTTAAACGGAATCAAAAGCAACGGTTTAAAGCGTAAGCAGTATGAGGTCAAGCTAGCAAGCGATAACGGTGCGATGCGATAAGCCCAAAGCGATGAACGGTTTAAGACAATATGAATATGTGCAGATGAAGAATGAGACCAGCCGTTTATTTGACCCCCGTCTACTTCAAGCTCTGCCTCATTCTCGCTTGGATTTCAATCTGCTCCCCAGGGAAGTCAGCACACTGTAGACAAAGATGTGCATCCCTGACTTGCTTCTTGAAGCACAAAGCAACTATAAAATTCCTAAAATCAAGCTGCAGGTTGTCGTTAATGTATCTTTAAACTAGACTAAACTAATGAAAGTTTACCAAAAATTTAAAAAAATCATAATATCGGAGACGCAGAGTATTTTGTTACTCAATAAGTCAACCTATAAACACTAACCAAAACGGGTGCGTCGAATCGCTACTTGACACAAGTCAAATCTCAAAGTGTCCAAAGTAAGGGCTATAACTGAACAGGACGGTACGGTTCGGCATTCTGACGGTATTGATTTGATTCACCAGTCAGCTCTTATTTGTCACCAGAGAAATCAACTAGGGCCAACGTAGACATAGACCAAGTTTAAACGCAGTTACCAAAATTAAATAAGATAAAGATTATTTAGAAAAATCGCATTTACGTGAGCCCCAGTTTTAATTTTCTATTCTTCAATTTGAAATCAAAGCATATCACACACTCGCTGCCTAGTGCCTGTTGAATCCCAATGGGTCCAAAGTAAGGGTGTGAAATTCGGAATCGGTGCGGTTCGGTTTACGGTCGGTGCAGTTCGGTATTACGGTACCGACGGCCTTAGTAGCCAACCCTTATTTGCACGGCAAGGAAATGAACCAGAACTAGAGTAGCACTAAGCGAAGTCCAAACGGAATAATCAAAATATTTCAAAGTAAGATAGTAGAAATTTCGCAAAGGGTGGTAAACGATTCCTTATGGCGTGCCCAATAAAATGAATGCCCACACCTCTAGAGCATCTCATTCCTAAGGGTTAGATCCTGCAAGGTTTCCAGCCGCAAAAGGGCCTATAGCCAGTTCTAGAGCCTCCCCGACGACCGGCAGCGCATCAACTCAGTGCCGGTTACAATTCCCACATGCTGAGTACTCTAAAGTGGATTTAAAACCAGAAACAGAACCAAATAGGAACTTAATGCCCAATGTTAGAAACCTTACAGGCTCCGATGTGTGACGATTCCCCCATGGCATCGGGACGTTGAACAACGAATTTTCAATCGTTATAAGGACACTATGCCTATTTCATCCAGTGCCTAGATACGCCACTCCCTCAGGACGCATTCCTGACTGCCGAAATATCGTCTAGTGCTCCCACAAGGTTTAACATTTAATAAGTAATTTCAAACATTACAATATATTTTAATACGGAGAACGAAAAGAATAAATGTCCGAGTATCTGGCTAAGTAACAAACGGCAACAAAAACGACGGTGGAATGTCACAAGAACAACAGGTTTGTTTGAGGATTCGAGACTATATCGTAGACAAAATAATATTAACAACATATGAGGGGAAGTCAGAAAGTACCTAATTCACGGCACCGGGAAAAAGCTATATACATAACAGCAATTGGATTGCTTGTATTTTAAAAAAATTTACATATTTCTTTCTTTATGGGCTAAGCGTCTCTCACGTCACTTGTTGCTTGGAATTATTTGACTTCTCAAGCGGAAGCCTATGCCCCCTTGTCGCCCTAATCGGCACCCAAATGTAGAAACCCTGGGTCACCTCAGAAAAAGTTATCTAGGTTTAAAAAACCGGATCTGGCAATCCTAAATGTAAAAGGAATTTAATGGCATTGATCCTTAAGAATTTTAAATGTCTTTAAAATATTGGTTATGTAACGCCCTGAGCGCCATCTGTTGGCGGTCGTAAGAACCGTCGCACGGTCTAGACTCTAGAACATTGATTCCCAAAGTGGTCTATATCGACCCCTCGGGGTCTCTGACAACCTGCAAGGGGTCTACGTCAGCGAAAAAAAATTTGGGGGTCCATAAAATGAATATGGGGGTCCACGATAGTGGATCTCAACACATACACTGATAGTACCTATTTACTTAGATCATACTATCTTATAATATCAAAACATATTCATTATTTATAAAAGTACCTATGGAGTAAAAAATTTATTATATATGTTTGTAAAATTATGTAAGTTGTAGGATGTTGGTATTCGCTTTGTGGTCGCAATACATTTTGAACTTGTAAAAACCTGAGAGTCGCAGTCTCAGAGCTTCGCTACCTTGCACTGACTTGTTCAATTCGTCACTCTATAAATACGAATGTGGGACAAATACGTTTATTCGTTTCCTGAATCTTGAAAAGGAAAGTGCGAAGAAAATATTTTAAAAAATATAAACAGATAGTATATCACACAAATTATAGAGAGTCAGTGTTATTTTATTTGAGAGTGCTGGAGAAAAGTAAGTACATTATTTTTTATTAAATTTTAGTTTTGTACTCGTAGTTAGCAAAGATAGATAAATTACGCCAATCATGACTTTAGTTATTAGTAGTTAAATATTCAATCATGCAAAATTACACCGAGTACTCCTCAATAGTTTCTTTTTGAAAGTTTTAGCAATCGGTAATATAATTACAGTGCAATCTCCGTAATTCGAGCTAATTTTTGCAAGAAGATGTTCGTGTTATGGAATGTTTTCGGAAAAATCAAAAAATACTTTTAATATACAGCTGCTGGATTTACTGTCTTATTTAAATAATTTAATTATGCCCACAGATGACTGATGCCATGTCCGAATCTAAAAAGAAATGTAGACAGTACAGTGTTGATTATTTGAAATTTGGCTTCATTCCATCATTGCCGGACAAACAATCGCCTATGTGCCTTTTATGCAACAAAGTTTTGGGCAATGACGCTATGAAACCATCTAAACTGCAAGATCATCTGAGAAGATGCCACCCTGATAAAACAGAGAAAGATTTGAAATACTTTCAAACACTCAAAGATAAATTTCAGAAGAGACCTACACAAACCTGCATCTGATATCATTAAAAGAATTCCCTTAAGCAACAATACTGTTGAAAGACGTATTGATGAAATGAGTTCTGATATTGAAAGTTTCTTATGTAATTATTTGCAAACGACCCATTTCTCTATACAACTGGACGAGTCAACTTTACCTGATAATGCAGCATTATTATTGGCATATGTTTGTTTTATTATGAATCAAGAAATCTACGAAGAACTGCTCTTCGCGAGAACTTTGATAACCGACACTAAAGGTGAATCAATATTTCATGTTTTGAAGGATTACTTCATTGAAAAAGCAATTCCTTTATCAAATATAATATCAGTAGCTACAGATGGAGCACCTGCCATGGTTGGACGTTATCGTGGATTTATAAGCTATTTAAAACAAAATGTGTCAGGGGTGTTAGCAATACATTGCGTCATCCATCGACAACATTTAGTTGCTAAAATATTGAGTGTTAGATTGCATGAATCACTTCATTTAGTCATTGATGCAGTAAACCGAATCCGAAGCAACGCGTTAATACGCGGTTATTTGCGCAGTTGTGTGAAGAAAATGACGAACACTTTCATCAATTACTCCTTCACATTGAAGTACGCTGGCTGTCGAAAGGCTTATGTTTGGCAAGATTTTTTGCACTTTTTGAGACTATTTTAGAATTTCTGGATACTAAAGATAAAATTTTAAAAGAAAATTTAATGAAGAGGAAAACAGGCATCGCCTATTTAACAGATTTGGGGGGCCTCGGTTGGCCGCGTGGGTCAGTGTCGTGCTACTGATCAGCCGGCCGGCCGGGCCGCGAGTTCGAATCTCGCCTTCGCCATGGATGTTGTGTGTTTGTTTTAGGCAGCAGCGGTGGCCGCAGTAGTAGACTCTTCGGTCTCCTGATCAGCCGCCGTACGCTGTGCGGGTTCGAGTCCCGTCCCAGGAGAAATGTTTCTCTTGGCCATGGATGTTGTGATTGTCCGTAGGTGGTAGATGGTCTCTGACTGTCGAACGCGGAGGTACCACCCGGCGGTTCTCGTAGGCGGAGCCAGAATGTGTGCATGTTGCATGCTCACGTGTTCCCTCGCCAGAGTCCGTGTGGCGTCCCCCCTTTCCCATGTATCCCCCATAACCCCACGGTACCCAATGGGTGCTTAGGCCTTAGGCCTTCGTGGTAGTTGGAGTATAAAAAAAAAAAAGATTTGTTTACAAAATTTAATATGGTTAATTTGCAATTACAAGGCGACAGTTTAAATTTGATTAAGACAAAGTCCATCTTATCAGCGTTTCTTGCCAGAGTTAAACTAAGGAAGCAAAATAGTGGACGGGGCGAATTTTCTCAGTTCCCCAATTTGTCACAGACAAGCTGCCAGGAAAACGACGTTTCAACTTACGTTCAACATTTAAATGCCCTCTATTCAGATTTTGAATCTAGGTTTGAGGATATTTTGACTATGGTAATACCACCGTGGATAATTAATCCATATGGTGACATAGAAGAAACGAATGTCATAATACAAGAGGAACTGACTGAAGTACAAACGAAGAACTTTAGGTTCAGTTTAAAAACGGATATCAGCAATTCTGGCTGCAAAACAACATACCCGTTACTTATCCCGTATTATGGAATATAGCGAGGAAATTTTTAATTTCCTTTCCATCGTCATACATAGTGGAAAGGGGGTTCAGCGCTGTTACCAATCTCCTAACGAAAAAAAGAAACAGACTGGGCATCATTAGCCGAGGAGATTTAAGATTAACCCTTACAAAAGTGACGGCAAATGTTGATAATTTATTATTAAAGCATCAGGTTCATCCTTCTCACTAAAAATATTGACTTATTGCTTATGTTATTTTATTTATAGTTTATTTTATGGTTATTGGTGTCTGACCAATAAATGCCCGCATTGGGAATAAGTGCCCGCATTGATTTTTTAAAGAACCCCCCTTCATAGAAAATATATTTTTTTTAAAATTATTCTGAAAATTTAAGGATAGGTACACACTAAAATTCGTTAATTTTTTGCCTATTTTTAGATAACTTAAATGTATAAGAAGCGGAATTTAATCAAACTAACAGTGAAATTATTGTAGAACATACGTTTATGTTATAATTAATAAACGAACTCGCTTATTGTATTATTTTAAGTAAAAAACATTTTTTTAATAATTTTTCACTTTTTTTTATTTTATCCCTCTTATTTTTTTTTCAATGCGGGCACTTATTCCCAATGCGGGCACTTATTGGTCAGACACCTGTTTATTTAATGTTAGGTACGTATATTTTACATAACAGATACAAAATTTTATTTTGAGTAGTTTTAATTTAAATTCATTTAATAAATGTATAAATTAACATGTGTTTTTACTTTAAGTTTTTAACACTAAACTTCACTACAGTTAGAAATTTATAGGAAATCAATATCAGGTAAGTAGGGGGTCACCCAACACGGAAAAACATGGCAAGGGGTCTACGACACAAAAAAGTTTGGGGAACTCTGGTCTAGAACTACGAGAAGAAATCTGGATTACATTCAAGATTTATAGATTAAGCCATACAGATATGAAAAGGAAGACGATTAGAGAAGAGTCGGTCAGTGGCGGAAGGGCAGTTGTCGCAAGCGCAAATCGATTCATTTAAATTTGTTGAAAGTTAATGTTGCAGTAATATTACAAATTAGTGTTGTTAACTCGTAAGGAATTAGCTGAGCATGTTTTCCTGTCATTTAAATTTCCGTGCGATACGAATTGATGGAAATGTTTAGGTGACCTTTTCAAAAGTACAGGAATAGTAAACTCATACAACAATCACAGTCACTACTTTACTAAAACATCAAAAGAAAAGGAATAAATTTTGGTGAAAAATCAGACTTCATTTATAAAACAGTAATAGACATTATGGTTCATGTAATGAAATAATCATATTTTAATTCGTAATATATTTGAGATTTCTTAAATAAAACACATATACTCCAGTCAAAAACCTTGAAAACAGAATGATGAATACTGTATCAAAACTCCTCATATATCCTTCGAGCAGAAACTAGTTATATTTGGGTTGAAATGTCAAAAATATCACGATTTCCATGATTCTTTAAAAGGGAAAGATATGCCACAAAAATTCCCTATGCAAAAATTGTAGAAAATATAATTATCTATAAAAGTTGATGAAGTCCTTTATTCCTTGAGCCACCGTTTATGAGATTTAGTGATCTGTAGACTCTCATGTACTCTTCTGCTCTTATGCGGCATATATTCTGTGTACTCATCCACCGTTCAATATGAACATATATACTGGGTGAAAAAAAGGTAAACACCTACGTATATTTATTTGAAGAGCATGGAAGGATAGTTGGTATGCGTACGGTATATCACCGAATACGACAGTTTGACCTATTTTCTTATGGCCCACATTGGGTGCTAACTCTCGCAGCTGAACATCGGCGTAACCGTCTGTATAGTTTATAGACAATTTTGGTGTACAACCGGTCGCTCAGACGGAAATTAAAGGAAGTAAAATTGGATAATTGGTTGCACCGGTAGCTCAACCGGTGAATTAAAAAATACGTCTATATTCTCGACACTTCGACCAACCCGTTGTCTCACTGACATGGGAACATTCAGCAGCGAATATATGGACTCAATTTTTTTACTGGACTATGAATAGCTTGTCTACTAGGACGAGAATTACGACCAAAAATTGGCGTTAACTCCCCTAAAGTTGCAGTCACCGACTCGGAATTTCGGTAGTAAATTTTAATTATTTGTAAGTGTTATTCATTCGTGTACTTCACCATGATGAAAATGTTTTCTGTCCATTCGTCATTGTCTGTCAAGGCGGTCAGTAGGACCTTTGCCTTTGTGTCAAAGTGCGTCAGTAAGTTTGTTATTCTGTCGCCCTGGTCACCCAGAAGCCAGACATGATTAATAAAAAGCAGAAAGAAAAAAGAATGAAAAAGGAGGGAGAACAAAGAGTAAGAAATACAACTGTTAGAAAGGGGTCTGAGCATTGTCGGAAATTACTGTAATAATTTTGGACCCCGAAAAAGAATTTGGTTGGATTTTTGTTAAAATATTATTTTCTATCATATGAAATTGCGCGATTCAATTTTGTTCACAGTGCGAGCCGCTGTCTGGAATGTTTGCGAACTTGCTCCACTGTGTAGTCTACTGACTCGCGCAACAAACGGTTGCAATGCGATTCTGCTTGTTCATAACGTCGCTGTGCCTGATGTTTAATGTAATCCTCTAAATAAGGGATGTTGAGATCTCGGTGAAGGGTTTTGTTTGAGACATACCATGGGGCATTGGCGATGACTCGTAGGGTCCTGTTTTGCAGGACCTGCAGAGCTCGCATGTGCGTCTTCGCTAGAAAGCACCAAGCTGCACAATTTTGTTAACCAAACTCAATTTTGAAGATCTACTTCAACTACTATACTACTGGACTGCGCGTTTCCACGATAAAGCCGCCGGAAAGTAATTTGAAATTTAGTTTTAAGCATTTCTGCGTGTTTTCGCCAGATCATACCCTTGTCAGGTGTAACTCCAAGATATCTCACGGAATTTTCCCACGGCATCAGAGTCCCATCCACAGAGATCGCTGACGGGGCGCCGCGACCGCTTTTGGGTACAATAGATGGCCTGCGTTTTCAAGTGATTAACTTTGATCAGCCACCGATCTGCCCACTCTGAATGAATAAACAAAAAATAAAGGATTGGTCCAAGGACCGAACCCTGAGGAACACCGGCTCTAATAGGACGTGTTGTTGACAGGACGTGGGTTAATTTTGATTCGAAATTTCCTTCCTTCGAGAAAGGACTTAAGAACTTTTAGAAGCCAGAAAGGAAACCCTTTTGGATTAATTTATAGAGGAGGCCATCATGTCACATTGTTAAAAGTCTTCGCGACATCCAGAAGCACGATGCCAGTACTTTTGTCATTGGTGAATCCGCTAGTTATACGCTCCACCAGTCTAACTGCCTGCAGCTCCGTGCTATGCTCCGACCGAAACCCGAATTGAATGTCGGGAATCATATTATGATCCGACGGAAAATTCTGAATATTACTTAGAATTACCTTTTCAGCGAGCTTAGATGGCGCTGACAGTAAACTAATAGGACAATAATCCTGAGGAAATATCGAACCAGCCTTCTTTATGATCATGATAACCTCGGCCACCTTCCATGCCTTAGGGAAATATTGGGTCCTGAGCATTGCAATGATTACTGTCACGAGATACGTCAAAGTTTTTGGAGAGAGGAGCTTCAGCGGCTTGTAAGTAATCTGATCCTCTCCAGGTGCTTTACGCGCCTTGAGGTCTTTAATATGACCAATGAGCTCGGCTGGTGTGCAATGCGTAATCACAGATGGTTCCGCTGATGTGCTATGCGAATCCTCTGTCGAGGAATCTTCCGTGTAGAGGAGTCCTCTGAGGAGCACCCACTAATACTGGCAGTGATGTCACTGACGCCATTAGCTGTGAAGTATCTTCTAACGGATCTTACAGTATGTTGCTCTTCGACGAGGTCATTATCTAGATCATAGTTGGGTGAGAACTATTCCATAGCATCAGCAAAAACTTCCGTTTTTTCCTCAGTCCTGAAGACCATGCCCCAGGACCGTGGATATGCGGTAGTTGTTCTCGTTTCCCATTTCTGAGCGACCTTCCAGAAAGGAGTACTCGAATCGAGCATTCCCGCTAGAAAATCGCTCCATTGCTCGTTACGGAACTCATGAAGAGCGTTTCTTACTTCATGGACAAGATTGGTGGCTCCACGGATGTCATTTGGGTGACAAGACCTTTTTGCTAATTTAACTACCAGTCCAGTCCGTTTGAGCAGTATCTATTTTGTTCTCATCATCTATGATCGGGATATTGATAAACTCTCTGAGGAGCGATTTGTACATGTAACAATCAACAAGCAACTAGCAGTCCAAAAGGACTTCCAGACCCTCTTCTCGCAGCCTGGCACCACACCTAACATACATCGAAGTGATCTTCAATAGAACGCCTCCCGCCATATTGACCACCACAGACGCCGTAGCAATGCTTAGCATTTCAGCGTTTGTGCTTCTGTAATATTCAATATCACGTTTGACAAGCACTGCGAAGCCTCCTCCTCGTCCATTGAGTCTGTCAGCCCGGATAACATCATAATTCGGAAGAACTAGACGATCCCCCGGATTTAGTAATGTTTCCTGCGACAAGGCTACGTCTACACTTTCGTCCAAAAGAGCTTTTTTGGGAATGTTCCTCAGACCCAAACAATTTCAAAATAGAATTTTGATATATGCTGGCTGACTAGTATTGTATCTAGCTACTTAGTGGCTGGGGAAGTATTGCCTGCAAAGCCTGAGAGGCGCTAATCGGGGGACTAATTATTTATTTGTTGTAAAGACCTCAAAGCTGTTGCTAAGTTCACATTCTGAGAGGTCAGAGAGGAGTTTATAACAGCAAGCGCAGGCATAGTTGCTTCGCTAGCAGCGTCCGCATAAGATTTACTTCGCCTTTCGGCAATAACATGCAGGTTCCCCCTTGGAGTAAACCTACAGGTCGGGCTGTTTGCTGGATGCCCCCCACCACAGTTCGCGCATTTGCGTGCCTCTTGTCCTGTATGAAGGCACAAATGTGTCATTTCAGACACTAAGGAGGCGCAGTGCAGTAAGACTGTGCTTGTCCATACTTCTAGCAGCGATGATACTGCCCATTAAGTCGAGTGTTCTTTTGAAACTCGACTCTGATTGCCAGATCCAGCAGCTCGTGTTGGTTGGTTGGTTGAATAGTGGAAGAAGGCACAGTAGAGTTGTTAGTAGTCGGCTTGGTATTTGTCTTAGATGGCAGTGGAGGGAATTGGTCAGTTACATTTCGTTTCTTTTTCTGTCTCACTGGAGTGAATCCGTCTTCGTTGGTACTTTCATCAGTAGAGGTAAGATTTGTAGCTGTCAGACTGTCGTACGTCCGTTTATTGGAAGTCGTGTTGTCGTTTTTAGAAACTAAAACAGAATTTTGGGAAACTAGGAGAGATACCTGGGTGGTTAACTGTTCTATTCTTTCATGCAGTGCGGTTATTTGGGTTGCTTGGTTCTTAATAATCCCCATAAGCTGCTGAATTTGAGATTTTTCGCTACGATTTTGACATCCCTCAGTTCCGTCACAGGTTCTAACAATTTTTCCTTTTTTCCTTCATTGGCATTGCTTTTGAAATCGGTTCTGTTTGGGGCAATAGCTGGATCTCCTATGGACCCGTCGGAGTCGCATTCCATTTTTAATATCTCGCTTTTTCTCGACTTTATATGAAAATCTCTAGCGTAAAAAAAATGACTTTGACTCTAGTTCCCTATACGGGGCGATACGAAAAAAAAATGTTTTCTTTACTGTATGTTTTGACATTCACAGTTTGGTAATTGATATAAATGTGAAAAAGTGAAAGTTGTCAAGTCCATATTGGAAAAGCCGATATTAAACTGAACACTGTACAGAGTAGGAGAGCTACCCATTCAAAAAAATTTTATTTTCATTCAGCAAAAAAAATGATAGCCATACAAGAAATTAAAATTGGGTAAAGTTAACAATGTCAATTAGCAAAACAAACTTTATACTGTCAATAATATTCATGCTACTAATGCAAAACACCATTATATCAATACATTAAAATTTACAGCATACAATACAGTAAAATAAGAATTAAACCCCAGCTAAAAAAATAACATATACAAAAAATCATAAATCCCCTACAACTCAAAAATCTCACAGATTGTCGTTTGATAAACACAATAAAACGTTCCTTTCATATTATCATTCCGAATAAACGGGCTTTGTGGAATTTCAACGTACCATTCCGCACAGATGCCGCGACAGGAGCATGGGCGCCTGCAAGGGGGAGCCAGGGGGGACCGTACCCACTCCTCTTGAAAATCCGGTTGGACCTTAAAATTTGCTTATTTAGAACGATTCTGGGTAAAATGTTGAAGATTTTTAGGAGTAAGTTTATGCATAACAACATAACAGTTTTGGTATTATAAAACAGGTATAAAAAAAACAATCCTATTTGAATTCATAATATATTTATTCAAGATTACTCAAATAAAACATACACATTGTTTAATAAAACATCTCAAATCCTGTGAAATTCAAACGAATTATGTTCCATCAAAATATTATGAATCAAACACTGTATGTACAAAGCGGGAGAGCTACCCATACCTAAAACTTGTATCATTTACAAAAAAAAAATAGATAGCAATATAAAAAATACAGACTGTTAAAGTTAACGATGTGAAGTAGCAAGACGAACCCAACTTTTATGCTGTCAATAAGATTAATGCAACTAATGGAACAAACAAGTATACCAATATATTCACAGTGTTCAACACAGTAGAAGATCTGTTTTATTTCCTCCGCATCAAAAATCTCACAGATCATATGTCCTCCTTGGATAAACAGCATAAAATATTCATGTTTAATATTTCAACAAAGTGAGTCTGAAAACTTCAACTTTGTGGTGCCGTTCCGTGCGGAGGCCGCAACAGTACACGACTCAGTATGTTACAGTATAACATTCAAATTTATAATAGTGGGTTGAGCAGTAAAGGGCAAAATGCAGAACCGCTTATTGCTTATTGTGTTTTTAATGTGAATATATCACAGTGACAGTAACAGATTCTCTACGTGAGTGCTATGAAACTAATCTCGGTCGCTGGTCGCAGTTTCCTGTCACTGTATTCGCACGCAACGGCACCTTTTACTTGTCAGTTTTTAACCCATCAACCTCTTGCATGATTTGACTACATTACTGGAGGTTTTGAATCACAAATACGTCATTGCCTGGCCACAAGTAAACACACATTCCAATCTGTATATAGTGCGCTATCTACTAATGATTTATTTTCTCTGGAACAGTACCTTGTGAATGGTACTCAAATCGGGTACTAGCTTATTGTTAGGGGGGCACGGTGGTACAGCAGCCACCTTTCTCTGTTGCGTTGAAGTGCTGAAAAAAACAAAAACCGCGTTCAGTGAAGACCCAAACGTTTTTTCGTAAACCTAAAACAAAATTGTACTTCAATTCTGGTCGAAAAACAAAGAATTATGAGTAAATGTAAATTAATAATAACTAAAGAATGACATACTATACCAGAGCATTTTGCTTCATGGCGAGAAGAAAATACGGTCTTATGGTAAGTGAAAGTGAAGTAACAAAATTCCAATTATTTCACATACTGATTGAGGAGACATCAACTGTTTTCAACTGATCTCATTTACTAAATTCGATGGGTGGTTTGCTGGGCGTATTTGTTGTATACACTACAATAATTTTTAGGCATTACAGAGAATTTTGGGGAATCACGGTGAATGGAAAAGTTTCGTGATGTTCAGAATCGCATAAGTAATGACATACCAGCAAAATATAGATGAAATGTAATCAACCAGTGAAAAAATTATTGAAGTCGATCAATAAATTTAGTCTATAGACAATTCATAAGACACACCTGGGCGCCACGTGGTTTTCAGTTGATAACTATTGAGTACTGCCTAATTTCGTACTATTATGGAAGCCGGATTTGTAAAAAGGTTAAGTGAAATGTTGCCTAAAATTGACATTCATCCAGTGATGGAATTTATTTCTTCAAATCGATCATGTACAAGCGCGTAAATAAAAGGTGTGAAACTTTGGATGCAAGTATTTATGCCTACTGCTACACTATCACAACTAGCTGTAAAATATGCAATACCCTACTGAGGTTTTAAACAAATTAGTGTTGTTGCCTAATATGAGTACAGAATTGCGAATATGACTTGATATTTTTCAGGACAGGTAGATATTCGTATCGTGAAGATGCTATTGGTTATGTTCAGTTGGAACGTGCAGGTACTAAATCATAAAATATAGATTGGTCTGTGAAGAAAGTGAGGAAAAAATTGCTGCTAAGCTTGGTGGATGTAAACACACAGTAACGTATTTGATCTGACTTTTGAAAAGAGGCATGGAGGCTGTAAGTACTTCAGCAGAATGTTACAGGATGAAACCGGCGCTATCTAAAGTTGGCAGTAGTATTTTTATTAACGCGAAAGATTTCAGTAACGAAATTACTCATGTCAAAGTGGTCTTCACAGACAAAAGTATATAGACAAATTAATATTGTATTGTCTTTTTTAACTTGTTTTACTAATACACCAACTTGTATACATAATTCGTTATAGCATAATACTCACTTATACATAAATAAATTCATTAGACTTCCTTCAATAAAAAATTAATTGAAAAAACTGGAACTATGAAGGACAAAAATATATAGGCAAAGCAAAACAATTATAGAAAAAATAAGCAAAGTTCATTGAATTATAGAAAACCAACCATGTTTGTGTTAATATTTTGTAGCATAACCATTATTATCAATCACCGCCTGGCACCGTCTCGGCATAGATTGTAGTAGTTTCTTGATATAAGATTCATCCATCTGTCTCCACTTTTGCTCTAAAGCGGCAAAAGGTTCATCCTTGTTTGAATAATTTTTATCTCGTATTTGCTTATCTAAGTGTTCCCATAGATTTTCAATGGGGTTTATATTGGGAGACTGTGAAGGCCATTCGAGAACTGGTATTTTTCATCCAGAAAGAATTTCTTTGCGAAACTTGAAGTGTGCTTCGGGTCATTATCTTGCTGAAAGATTGATCTTAAGGGCATATTGTATTCCATATAGGGTAACATGACATGCTTTAGTATGTCTGTGTATACAAACTTATCCATAATGCCATCTATTCTATGTAAAGGTCCCATCCCAAACCCCGAAAAGCACCCCAAACCATAACAGATCCGCCTCCATGTTTGACAGTGGGCAAAGTGTACTTGGGCTTCAATCTTTGTCCACTAGGGCGACTAACGTAATGAACACCATCTGATCCAAACATATTGAACTTGGATTCGTCACTCAAACATTCCCTCATCCAGTCACAGATGCTCCAATCAAGATGCAACCGTGCAAATTCTAATCGGTCCTTTCGGTTTTTCCTCGAGATTAGCGGCTTCTTATTCGGGCGACGTGCAAATAACTTCAAATCATTCAATCTTCTACTTATAATATAGTTTTCGTAGTAGCTTTTGTCTCGATTTCGGCTTTTATTTCTCTTGTGGTTTTAAACGGATCTTTGAACGAAATTACTTTTATTAATCTAACTGATCTAGCATTTAGCTTTCTAAGCCGACCACTTCTCTTAGGGGCTTCCAAGATACCTTTTTGTTTATATTTGTTCAATATTGCCCAAACTGCTTTATGGTTCAGCTTCAAATTTTTGGCAATGTCGACTTGACGTTGACCATATTTGTATAACTCAATGATCTTAGTTTTCACATCAAAAGAAATTTCTGGACCACGCGGCATGCTCTTAAAATCACTGAACTTATTCCACAATACTTGATGAACACAAACTAATCCTCTGACACGAAACTGTACTAAACTAATGTTGAAAAGAATTTGTGTACATGTTTTTCTCCCTCATAAAAAAGTGCTTATATTCAGACTTGTATAAAAAGTATAAGTATAATGTAAAAATAAGGAGTTCAGTTTTTCTACTAATAACGCATTTGTTTATGGAGCAATGAAGTATGAATTCGTTTTCTAAAGGTATTTAGGTGTAAATATTCATATTTCTCTATATACTTTTGTCCATTACTGTATGTTGTACTTTTTGGTCAAATCACGCTTCATAAGTTTGCACCACTTCTTCCTGATATCTTCATGCGAGGGTACGTAGAAACAAATGTTCATTAGGGGTTGTAATTGTTGTGCTTGTACATTTTGGAACAATACAGTATTTGTAACAACCTTTCGGATTCACAGTCAACTAATTAAACAAATGTTCGTGTGCGTGTTCCCGCTGTATGTGTGCCTTTACCTACACGTGTGGTTAGGAAATTGAGTCGGCCCAGGCCAGGTGTCGTCTGCGGTCCTCTCAACTGGATAGTGAAGTGTGACGTCACGCGTCGCGTTCAGACGGAATAAAAATACTCTCGCGGGGCGCAACTTTGATAGGCTGTAACTTTTTTGTTATTAGAGATAAATGAATAATATTTTCACCGTCTTGTTTCATTTTTCTCAAAATTTCAATTGTGCTGAGGCGTTTGTGCAGCCGTACCCAATCGAAGTTGCAATTTGGAATAGCCACAGAATATTAGATTTTCCCAGTGAAAAAAACGAAGGCAACGCTTTTTTCACAGGAAGCTTCTAATATTCCTGGGCTACAGAAAATCGCAATCCGAAAACGAACTGAGAAAAGCGTTGCATTGACGATGCAAAAAATGTTCACGGTCTTGGTAGTCCGGTTGCATTAGAATGTTTAATTAGAAACGATGTTGAAAATGTTGACCAAAATCAGTATTCAAGAGTGTTTGTTAATGATGTATAGGGTGTCATCATTCAGGTCATTTCAGGGAGCTCAAATTCATAACAATATATATCCAACAAGCGCTCAATATCTTAGGATGCTGCACTTGAGGCGGTAAAAAAATGGATTCTGGAAAAGGATGTTTACGAAAACGCCAAAAGACTGTGGTAAAAAATATGCCCTTGTCGATACTCGCCAATCTATGCTGACATGAATTTAAGTAGGCCATGCTCGTAGCATTGTATCTTAATTGGACATTGTATTTCTTGTTTATAAACATTTTTACTTGTGTTCCTATTGATCTATCCAAATTGTATTTACAACAGCGCGCGATCTTCAAATTTTCGCACTGGTTTTGACGCGGTGTACATGAAGTTTGAATAAAGCTAACAAAGGAAATGAAGAAGGGATACACAAGCCATACAAAACAATTTTTATTATGTTGTAAATCGCTGAAAGGATTATTTTGCTTCAATTCCCTGTAGTAGAAATTCTGGCGATTTTCTGGCTATTACATGGCGTCAGGGGAATAATTAAGAAATTATGGTGCATTAGAAGTAAACTAGGGGGAATTTCTTGTAGAGATTATTCACAGGGGTTGGCCTCTTAGCTAAATGAATATAATACTGAAACAATGACAATTATAAAAGATCAGCTGTTTTGTTGATTGTATAAATTACCCAGTATTCAATATATTTTTTGAGCTACACTTAATATAGGGTACTTGAAATACAAATTATACATTTTCTTAAAAATTACTTGTTTTTTTCTTCTCCAGATTTCGGTTAGATTTCAGATTCATCAACTGCCAGATGTTAATCAGAAGGTGATCAAATAAACGCCACGTAGCTAATTGTGGGCAATCACAATAAAACAGAGCTAAGATTTAAAGAGCTTTGAAAAAGTAAATGATCAACTTATGATATTGATTAAACACTTACAGTTGGGTATTAACAGGCAGGGCAGTAGGATGATTCAAAGGCCTTTTGTTTACTAGCAAACATTTCATTGGTTGCCCGTCCAACTGGCGGTTATGATACGTATCCACGGCTTTCTGGGCGTCCTTTAGATTTTTATAAATGACCTCTGCAACCCCTGGACGAACTAATTTAGCTGAAATCAGTTGACCAATATCTTCAAACAACTCCTGAAACAAAAACAAAAAGTAAAGTACAGTGTAAAAGTTTTGTTTCTAAACATTTTGTAAAAACAATACAAAGTTTGAGAGTAATGCTTCACTGGAAAACCAAATTCAGATGTATTTTATTTCTTCATCTCATTTTAAAATGGTGTTTCGCCCGGAAAACATCAAAGTCTCCAACATAATGTTTACAACTGGCCAATAGAAAGGAAATATGTTATCTTCTTATCTTCAACAAAATACAGTTCTGGTGGTCAATTCTTGGGCGCAGTTGAATAGAATGCCTCCTGGGAAATGCTTCCAGGGGAATGATCCCAAATTCTGACAGCTGTTGACATTTGTTAAACAAGAATATTCCCAGGTAATTTCATATCATTAAATGTTTCATCACAAAGTTTACATCGTCTTTAGTGACGAGACTGATCGACAACGGCACTTTTTCTACCGAGAATGATTCGCTTCAATCAGCGTTCAGGAACACAGTTCTTCGAAAGATAAGAGAACCACGCCCACTTTCTCTAAGTTATTCACCCTCATTCCTAGAATTGACCGCTGGAATGGAATGAAAAGATTGCAAAAAACACTTATGAGGTACCCAATCAAACGTTCAGTGGATCACTCTCAAAAAATCAAAAGTAATTTAATCTCTTGAGGAACAAGAGCTACACTACTAAAATGATAAGTATCTGTTGTTATACCGGGTTGAATCTTGGATGTTGATGGAAAAAACATCCAAAAACTACAAGTCTTTGGAATCGAAGAACAGTCAAAATTCCATGGGTAAACCGTTTTACCAACGAGGAAGTATTATGCAGATCAAAAAAAACAACGGAAATCATTTCAACAGACAAAATACGGGAACTTGAGTATCTGGCACATATTCTGCAAAATGAGCTCCAAGAAAAAATACCCATAAATCGTGGACCAGGTAGGAAAAGAACATCGTGACTGAAAAACCTCAGATTGGAAGAATCGACAGGCACTTAAACAAAAAGAAGAAGGAATGCAATTATCAGACAAAGCTTTAAGAATTATTTTGAACTTATTAGTTGCCGAGATATTTTTCGAGTCTGAGCCATTTTGAATTTAATATTCAGTACTTAGAAAATGTGGCTCAGTTAAAAAAAGATATAACAAAATGTAAAAAATCAAACTTAGAATGCAGGACACTTGAAATTATCTTTATATGTGCAACTGTATCAAATGAAAAAATATAATCAACTAACCTTGATATCATCCTGTGTGACAGTATTTTGCAGATTGCTGACGACGATCCGATGTCCTTCCGGAACAATTACCACTTTCTTCTGTACTCCACCACTGCCGGAGAAAATCCCGTGTGAATCGCCGGCACTCATAGCTGGAGCCCCATCCAAGCGAGATCGCACATTGGAGGAACGTGAGGGCACCACAGACACGGCTGATGAAGTCACCATAGGCATTTCTTCATCGTCGATCACAATATGAGCGGGCTCCTCAAGGTCGATGTAGTGCCTAGGCGCAACGGATCGATGGACTGCAGGTGCTGTATGTACCACTGGGCCAGTCAGGCGGAGAGAACGGTTGCTGAAATAAAAAAAATTATGTTATAGATCAATATCCCATTTCTAGGCACAGATCGTCCTTGACAAATCAATAAATACCTCATTTTCACAAAACCTATGCACTTATTATAAAACCTAGAAATAAAGCTGCCTAATACTGGATAACTACAATATGTTTATCCCAACTAGATAATAGATCATTATCCCCCTAGGCAATAGATATATCAAAATTTCCATATATCTTAAAAAGTTCGCAATACATATTTTCTGTCCACATGCATACGATGTAATTACGAAAAAGGGGGTTTCTGTTTGCGAAAACTAATTTTCATTCGGAATAAAATGTACTAAAGTAAGGCGCCTGCTATAAGAAACTAATTTCATATCATATGGCAAAGGCAAATATACAGTGAGGTTCAAATTTGGCTGACGCCATAATGTGTACGAAAGAAAAGCGCGAGAAGCGTCCAATATCTATGTCAGAAGGTGTGCGCCCATGACGTCCGTAGGCTCGTCACTCGGGTTGTTAGGCAACGAGATGCTTCTATCTCTTTCTAACGCACGCAATGCACTGTTCTCTCTCGTACACATTACGACGTTTGTGTTATTTGAAAAAATCGTTATAATTTACTGATCTGTATTTATCATTCTTTTACGCTAAATCTGAGGTCTCCAATAAGGTAAGAGTACGGAATGGAATGATATAAATAAACTGTACTTAGAATCTTGTGTAGGATACACAAATTGAATAACATACAGTGTGTTCTATTTAAAATACGCAAGTTGGTATCTACTTCAGGTACAATTAGTGCTGCTATCCGTCCGGCATTAGCCGGATATGTTTAGCTTTTTTTCGGTCCTGTCAGGACAAATTTTTATATTTTCAACTTGTCCGACTTTCGCATAATCCTGCAGCACCCGCAGTGAGAGTTTCTTCAATTTTACAGAAAGAAAGCTATAACTTGTTCTTTTTTCTATATATGTATAGATACAGTCAATAGAAGACTGCAAAGTTTTCATTTATCTATTTCATTCATATAAATAAATACCAGAAAATGATTGGGATAAGATAAGACTGGTAAGTGATTACAGTTATAACTGCTCAACAATGTTATAAAACTGTGATTAATATTAAATTTAACCTACTTTTTTATTATTGGCTTTTGTATTTTACTAGATAGCAACCCTACATACAACCGAAAGAGCCGCCATTTTAGAAATTGTGTAGTCAAATTGCTCCCAAAAAGTATACTATAAACTTAAATTTTGATAACTGTCTTACATCAACTTTTTTAGTTATCAATCACAGCAGTTCTGCATTTCCATAATAAGAGTAGAAATATATTTAAATTATAAGCAGTGAAGTATAACACAAGCCTCAAAAAATACGCATACTGACTAAAAGCACAGGAATATCTGTAAGTGGTCAGAAAATTGAAAACATTCAGTCAGTACTTTATACTTCTGAGTATTTTTGGATTGCTTCTAGATTAACATCAAGCTGGTAGTGCAGTCTGATCACAGCCAATATATTTGTTACTCTTATAACAATTTTAGTCATGAATTAATCAATGATAAATCTTACATATGACTGGCATATGTGGGCCACCCACAGCTAAGCTCCTCTCTAAGGGTCTCTCTCATCACTTGTCTGGTAGTTTGCAGATCAACCAATTGTGGCTTACTCCTCAGATCTGGTCTCACCCATTTGTATAATGCTGGATCAAACAACCTCCTTGATTCACTAGTACCTCTATATTCTGGCGATCCTGTTTTTCGTATAGGTACTGTGTTCCTAGCAGGACTACGCTTAGCAGAGGTTCTGCGAGAAG
Source organism: Acanthoscelides obtectus (assembly GCA_963669975.1). NCBI lineage: Eukaryota > Metazoa > Arthropoda > Insecta > Coleoptera > Chrysomelidae > Acanthoscelides > Acanthoscelides obtectus. Next base: position 62,920,917 of record CAVLJG010000005.1, read on the forward strand.
TAGGGATGAGTCCAAGCTATAATAAATAAAAAAAATGCTAATTTGCGTCCTCAAACTTACCCTGTGGTTGTGTGGCCTATTTTAATTATGAACTAGCTGATAAATAGGTATGTATATGATTTTATCTTAAAGAACTTCATAAGGCTGTCTGTCACAATATGAAATGTTGTTCATAATTTGGTACCAAATTATGCGCATTACTGAATTTAGTTCCCAATTTGTTTAAATAAAATCCTTTCTGTCACATAAGAAATTTTTGTAACAAATTTGAAGCACAGTTGGTAGGAAAAAGCTATAATTGTCAACTTCGAACTGCCATATATATACATGAGGCTTTACACAGTTCTACTGTGTAGTTCAAAAATCGGATTAACAAAATTTCTTTAAGCTTCTCATAGCAGTCACAGTGCACTGACATTTAGGCTTCTGTCTGTGTGGCAAAACATGAATTTGTGAAAAGAAAAGGAACTGCTACTAAAATCCTCAGAACAGTCAACGTTGTGTGCAAGGCATTCACCAATAAGAAACACGATGTGATGCTGTCAACTGACCTTACTAAAGAATAGACAATGCAACAGTGTGCTAAAGGGGTCAATTTTGGATCTTGTTTTAAAGAAATTATATATGTTGGACCCTCCAAGACTACATTGCACATTTTGAATTGTACCTCAAATACAAATAGTGTGATTATCTGTATGCAAGGTACTGCACATGAACTAATAGGCGATTATAATAAGTGGGGACTAAACTGTAATGTGCAAAAGACTTGCATGGAAACACCAAAATGTAATTAAAATCAGAAATGAGAGGGTTCCAATACATCGAGAAATAAGATATCCTGGAGTTGAGCATAACAAAAGACTGACAATAAGATCAATGCTTGCTTTTGTAAAGCTAAACCAGAGAGTAGAGGGAAAAATCAAGGGTTGATGATGATATGATGATGAAAGTAATTATTGTAGCGTAAGTGCATTCTTCTTATTTTGGTTTATGGATGTGTGCAGGAAAATTGGATAAACTTGAACTGCTCAAAGGTCTACTTGAAAAAGCAATGCTTGAGACTTAATAAGTCAGAATGTGAAATATACAAAATTGAATAAATTGATTGATTATATGATAATGATGTTGGTGGAAATATGTGCAGTACTGTGGAATTTTTTTTTTGTGAAAAGCGTACATCATCTACAGATTTTTTCAAAAGGATTTATTTGGCTACTCTCTATACTTTTGAAAAAAACTGTGAAATCTAAAGTTCTACAGTGCGCAAAAATACCGTGCAATTACACAATTCAAGCAAAACAGTACTCACCTCTTTCCTTATAGCAAGGTTAATATCATTTTTCACCTCATTTTTCTGCTTTGCCTTATTCGTCACCAGACTAATTTTACCATTGCTATCAATTTTCTGTAAAATTCCACTGCCTATAACCTTTACAGTAGGGCCTTCAGGCCTGCCAGTTCTAATTTTGTTTATTTTGGCCCTCGCATCAACAGACTTCTTTGATATAATGTCTCTGGCATCAACTACATTTTTCTTCTTTAGAATAATTTTTTGTCGGGCATCCTGTACCTTCTTACGCACCACTCTCTTTTCGACGCCGTTTTTCGATTTCTGGTTCTTGTTTCTCTGATTTTGAAGCTTTTGCGATCTCAATCTACTGTATTTATTGCTGGAAATAGAAGGTGGAGATCAATGGAAGTCAAGTTTTGTTTCGCAACAAAAACAGATGCTTAGATAGATAGACTTACCTTGCTTTTTGCTTGGCCATTTCGCGGAATTGAATACTAAACGTATATAAATAAGGAATTCACACTTAATGTTTGTGAATAAATCAATATTTTATGGATTAAACGTTTTACTAAATGAAAAGCAAATTGAACGCGACGGCCATTTTCCTCACGAAGACACAACTCGACACTTGTCACTTGACAGGATTGACAGCACACATTGACACCACGAGAAACAGGGTTGTCAGGCGTGGCGATTTTTCGATAGACTATAGTATGGTGGTAGCGAGATTCCAGCAAATTGGCGATAAACATTTTTGACGCCAGTTAAGTCGTAATTGATTTTTGACGATATGTGTATGGATTAATGGAGCATGAAAGAAGGACCAGCGGAAGTTCTGTGTCTCTGCGATTATTACCGATTTATACGATGAGAAAGAAAGAGAGAGACAGAGAGAGTCGCCCAAAAGATTACTACGGAAAGGTAAATACGCAGAAAATTCGTTGTATATGTATACAACGTTCGACACCCCACAATTGGCAAGTGTGTCTCCTACATGATGGGATGAACTTTTTACTGTCGGACGTTCGACGCATGGCGGCGCCAACGTCTATTATCGGTGTCAGTGTCGCGCTTGAACTGAAGGAAAAATTATACAAAGTGAACTATGAAACAATTTCTTCGAGCGCCGAAAAATAATTTCAGATGTCTGCAGCAACCAAAACTTGAGTCTGTCAGAAGCCTCAGAAATGTCGAAAAACGTAGCATGACCTTTTTTTTTTTTTTGTTTTTCGACGATTTTCAAAAACTGCAAAGCTTTTTCGCCATTTTCGTAGCAGTAACCTAGGGTCAAAATGCTGATAGTACTTTCAGAGTTATCATATATTTAATAATTTTTGTTAGTTATGAAATGCAAGTCAATATATCTCTCAACTAGTCTTGCATTGCAACAGGACATTATAATGAAACAACTGTAAGCACTTCATAATTTATAATTCAATAAAAGACATATCCTTAGGCCAACCATAGCTCACCTGCGAAACGTAGCAAAATATTAGCAATATGAAAATAGTGTTGTTATGGCAGCATATGTTTTGTATGTATACTAATTTAATTCATTCCCCTCAAAAGTTAGTTACGAAACATTCGTTATTATGAACAGGTAGGTATTCAAATCAAAGTACTTCTCACCTACCACCACAATCACAGTAAACTGTTTATAACCTAAAACCATCAAACGATCAAACACATGACATCTCGTGTGGGAGCGTAACGAACCATGCTTCCAACGTTGTAACGTCCTTTGAAGCGGGTCAAATTTACCGACAAGAGCCCGAACATGCCATGTGGCGAACGTTGGACACATGCAATCCGTCAGGGCTCTCCCACACGATGTGGCGAAAAATGGCGATGTGTCCAACATTGTAAGGCATTCGCCACATCGTATGGGACTGGCTTAACTCGAGAATCGCACAACAGATAACTGTCAAATGTCAAGACTAAAATGGCATAGCGCCAATTTTGAAATCGCTGGTTCTCATTAGAGTTTATCTAGATCTTTCAAAATTCGTCAGAATCAAAAGCAGGTTTAGGTTATGTCAACACTAATTTAATTCTGCGTCTTTCGTTACTGTTTGCTATAGCTTAAGGCACAAAATTATGTTTAATGCATACTAATAGATGCTACGATAACGAATTTCTCTCATATTTTTTTCAAATTATCTTCACTAAAACTCTAAAAGAAAAGGATAATAGATGAAATCATAAAATCAGCAGATATAGAGGTATGCCTGTAATAAAGAAATGCACTTTTGTTTCTAATTTTATATGCCCTTTTCGAAAAATAATTCCTAAAATAATTAATGGCGTAACATATAATTATTATTTTGAATGAGGATTCCAAAACTTAAAATCACATAAGCCTAAGCTTTGATGTGCATTGTTTAGTTTAATTAATTTAGTGGATTTTGGGTACTAATGCTCATTTCTTTTGTTTTCTAAATTTGCCCGCGGCCACCCGCCACAGATCGCGGCACAGCTGGAGGGAGGGGATGACAGTGACAGAAATGACGCATGATCAAAGAAAACGTCGAAACGAAAAGAAAAGAAATATGGCGTCTTGTCGTCAGGATCGCTCTTGCTGAAAATTAAACAAATTCATGAAAATTTCATGTATTACGATGCATCAATCATTTTAAACCAATAAAAAGCAAACTACAATATCTAAATTATATAGTATTGTAAATATTTACAAAGACATTTAGTCGTAAAGCTCAAAAATTAGGAGAAAAGTAGGCTGCAAAAATGGCCACAGGATCTTCCCAAACGTGAAGTGCTACAAACTTCGTGGTGTCTTGGTGGAAAGTGTAGATTATAATCCGTGATCGTCGGGGTAAGTGTCTGAATTGTTTTAAATTTCTGGTGTGTCGTTTATTTGCTTAATTCACTTGACAACCACTTATTGACCCACCCAAAACATTACCAAAAATTCTCCATCATTTTCATTTGTTCAAGGCCACAGACGTCAAATTAACCAAAAAAATCAAATTCTGAGAATCATTCACCTTCCGAATTGAAAACCTACAAACTATTTATCGCTTTATACAGCCTTCATAATTTGCAAAATGGCTAAAACTAAATGGTGATTGCTTCTTGTCATGCATGCCAACACAAATGACAACATAACCAAATAAAATTATTCAAATTTTGAGTATGTGGACTTTCCTTAGGCCGCCTCAGCCTTCAGACAATCTAGCACTGACTACTATGTGCTGGGTTCTTGAAATTTCGTAAAATGGAAAAGAGTCGACATGGCAAACATAAGGAAAAAACTAAGAAATCTAAAAAACGTAGACGTAGAGACGAAAACGGTTCCCCAAGTAATACTATTGGTCCTGTTAAGCCTTTGGTAGAATACTCTGATGTAAGTTCAGAAGACCTCTCAGGTCCAGAGGCTGGTGAAATACAGAGTGGTGAAGATGCCACACCAAATCCAAATGCTTACAGTGGTGAAGATGGTGAACTAGAAGCTGAAGACATGCATAGACTGAGATATTCCCGCATTGAGGAAGAAATGTATATAAGAGAAAGAGAGCGTGCCCTGCTGCTGCACTCACCAGGTTTGATTATTTTTTTTAATTTTGATCACTGTTTCTTTAACATGATCTAATTTTGGAATCATAAATATTTCATACATTTTTAAAAACAAATCTTTTATTATAGTATTGTGCAACCCAATTAATACTAAAAATATATAGATAATACTTTTTGTCTTAAATGTTATGTGTAAGAGGAGGCTAAAACTAACAGCAAATTTTCAGCAGCAAGTTGAGAATAACCCTATCCTATGATAATCCAGATAGTATGGTAGTGTATTGGATTTTCATCCAATAAAAATATTAAAGTGTGTTGTTCCCTCATGAATTGCTGATGCCTCTTTTCTAGAAAATACCTAAGAAATTCTAAATAATTTTATTGTGGCAATGAAAAGCTATGTAAGAAAACCAACTCTAAAGGGTTTTCATCCACTAAGAAATAGTCAAATATGTATGTGTTTCATTATGAATCTCACATACCTCTGTTCAACATCTATTTTATAAGATTTACAACAAATTTTAGATTATTAGCTCAAGGCACTGGAAAGTTATGTAGGGAAATAACAAATTTTCTTGAGATTTCAGCCAATATAAAATACTGAAGTGTGTTCCCTCATACATTTTATTCTAGAGGATTTGATTGGGGGAATAAAAACTTATGTAGGGTTGAATCAAACCATATATGTTTAAAATTTCTCTTTATTATACAGTATTCTCATCCCAACGTTGACCTTCTTCAAGTACAATCAACACACTTTGCCACAATATATATTCATAGTTTTAGAGGGCTTCTAACCATGAAACAATACTTAAGTGTGTTGTTCCCTCGTGAATGGCCTATACTTCATTTCTGGATGTATTCTAAATAAGTGTGAACAAAAAACCAATTTCAAATGGTTTTCATATAATGACGGATATGCTATTTTCTATGGGCTGGAGAAACTGATTTTGTTTCTTTTGGAGAATTTACGGTTTACGGTGTATTGTATAACTTACTATTTAGGACTATATGTGTTATATTTAAAGAAGCTCATCTTATTGATCAGTTACTTTACCTAGACCAATAAAAATATTCTTCCAGGTCCATATTAAGAACCAAAGGCTGGTGACTTGCTTATTCAGATATTGAGGAAATTCATTGAGGATGTCTCTCAAATTTACATATACACAATTATTTCATGGCCAGATCACAGGCAGTGTAAAAGGCAACATTGGCTTGGTGATACCCATCTAAATGGTTTGTCATTTGAAATTGTATAATTTCCTTTGCCACAATCAAATCCTCTAGAATTTCTTGGAAATTTTCTAAATCATTTCAGGCATGGGTTATTCATGAAAGAAGGCCACTTTTTGTATTTTTATTCTGTTAAAATCCAATATACAACCTGGACTATTTTAGGATGGAGTTGTTTTCAATTTGTGTTTTTTTGCTTAGCTTTAAAAAATGTCAGTATTTTCAATGTGGTAACTGTTACCCAATATATAAATTAAATTTTCTTCATTATGATAATGGCTAATTTTAGAAATGTGTTTTTTACAATGAAATAGTAACATACTGCTAACAGTAGCAAATGCTATGGGCCCTGTGCACTTGCAAACCTGCGCACCAACCATAAAAAAAGTTTAATAGGAGAGTGATATTTTTTCATCTTTGCAATAGTAATAATGGGGAAGTTTATGTCAAAATTAATGAGTATAGTTCAAAATTGCAATACATTATAAATTAATGCACTTTACTGCATTGCTCAACTGCAGTGCAGCAAACATGTTGAAAATGAACATGATGAGCCAAGAACATCTTAATAAATTCATGTTGATAAATCTGCAATATGTTTCGCTCAGAGAAGTCTAAATTTACTAAAATTGAATCTAGAAAATTTCCGTTTTAAGAGTTTTGTTTAATTTAATACCATAAATTTGATAACCTAAAGCAAACCAAGGGTACATTGATATAATTTGCTACAGGCCCCATGCTGGCTTAATTTGGCACTGACTGCTAAACAATAAATGTTTAGAGAATTGAGATATTTGTACTCAATGAGTATTTGCTCAAACCTATGATTCTGTAAATTGGAACAACTTTCTGGATACAAAAGATGTAGTAATATATTTTTCTAGCCTTTTTACGTTTATGTAGTGATTTAAAAAAAATATTAGATGCTATGCTTCAATATTTTTCATGTATGAGGGAAGATATCTAATAGGCATTAAACATGTTCAAAATAAAAACCTTGGTAAAATGTAACTCACATAAAAATGATGAAAAACAAATGTTGTGCAGTTGATTTTTTTTCTTGTTTTGGAGTAGTATGCAAGAACTGCAAAGATATCCCAGATGAAGTTGTACAATTTGTACTTTACATCATATTATGAATCCCTTAAACAAGACTTCATTGTTGAACTGTGGCAAAAGCTCAAATTAAGTATCATAAAGCAGTTCAAATGTAAGAGATGGAGTCAAGTAGATTAATTTAGTGCATCTTTGTTATGTAAATCTAATATAAGTACGCAAAAATTGTGTCATTGGTGATCAGTAACTCATGTGAGATATGGCACCTGAAATTTTTACTGCATTCTAAAGTGGCTAAAAAGAGGTGTAGCAGAGATGGATGGTTCAAACATCTTTTCCTCTCCAAAAAATGTTGACTGCCCTAAAATTATCAGTAACTAAAAAATCGAAGCCTGGAAAGCTCCGACTTTTTTTGTGTTTTGCTTATTACTGTACCAGCATTAGAAAAAATTTCAAAACCTGAAAAGCTTAGGAAGCATAATAACCTTATTTCAAAATTTTTCCTTGCCAGGTGGCATAGAAAATAAAGAAAATGAATCTGTGGTTTTAATAGAAATCCCATTTCTCCTAATCAGTAATATACAGGATGCTTCCTCAGAAATTTTTGATTTTTTGCTTACAACTTTATTACCATTGAACTAATTTTCAAAACCTGAGCACCTTTTTTATTCATTGCATGTTAGCATTAGTAACCTTACATTAAAATTTTTTCAAAATTGATCCTATACTTTACGAGTTATAGGAGGGCCCAGTAGTGATCAGGCAGAAGATAGACATACTGACAGCAATGAGTGACATAGTTTTTTGTGATGCACATTTAACATCTAAAAAGAATATCTTGATTTTGAAGTTGTTCGCGATTACAGTACCTCCCCGCTAGTTGAAATGTGAAAAATCTATACCTACTGTGAGATCTATATATTGGGTTGGCAAGAAAGTACTTTTGGCTTCCACTAATATGTGTTATGTCTGTTTTGTTCCTCTTTTGTCAATGTTTGATTTTTCATTTAAGGTTTGATAGTTGACACTTTGACACAAACTCTGTGTAATTATGTTTACAACTGTTATTTTACAGACCATTTTAACAGGGAATGCAAAATAATAAACAGTTTTGCCACATTTTACATAAAACCAAGAAAGCAACGGAGGTTTAAGGTCTTTAGATTTTTCACTTGAAGGTTATCAGAGTTATGGCTGTCTTCTGAAGTTGTTGATGACCAAATGGCAACCATAATTGAATCGAAGAGAGATTGCAAAAAGGTTAAATGTATTGCACACAACAGTTGAAAATCACATAAGATGTCTTGGACTTGTAAAGCTCTTCATTTGGGCTCCACGTGAACTGAAAAAAATTCATATAGCACAATGAATCAATATTTGCGATGCGCATTTAAAACTTTGATTGAAAAAATCGTGGTCCAAGCATGATAAAATAGCTCATATTGTGCAAAAGGCTTATTTTTGCACTCCAAGTTGAAGTTAACCTTAAACTGGCAGTTTGAAACAAAATCACTCGGAATTTGTTTTTACAGTAACGTAAAAGCACCAACTATCAAACAAACAAAAAATGTACACAGATAAATAATGAAACAGATATTTATTTATTTATTTATTTGCTTAAAGTCTCACAAGACACCCTAGAGTAATTAGAATGCAAGACAACTTAAAACTAGAGTAAAACAACGCGAGGCAACAATGAAATATAACTTTTAAATGAGCCAAGACTAGAACTGAAAAACTAAAATTAAAACAAAAAAAAAGTTATCACATTTATAATACTAAGATACAAAAAAAACTAAAATTAAAACAAAAAAAAGTTATCACATTTATAATACTAAGATACAAATCAGTTTCAATAAAATTCATCACAGGTAAAACAATATAAAATAATAAAACAATAAAACAACCAACAATAGGTGCTTAGACTAAGACCTAGTGAGATCTGTTAATGACAATAAGTTTTTAAGTGAATTCACGTCTGTATTAAAAAAGTCAATATCAGTTTTTTTAAATAGCTCATTGCAAAGCATTAACATATGACTCATGGGATTGTCCAGAGGGTACTTAATATTAAAAAATGTATCTCTCTTGTACCTAAGAATCACCTTGGGAACAACAATAGCTACAAAATTCAGAAGATTACATTTATGAAATTTAATATTATGTATTAAGTAGTATATAAGAATAATAGACGCAATCTATTGATGAAAATCAAAATTACTTCCTTGTCAACCCAATAAATTTTATTCCAGCTGATCTACAATGTATACTTTGTTGCACATATCACTGGTGCTTTTTTAATGCACTGCTTTTTAGCCAGTGCACCAACTTACCAATCGGCGTATCACACTGGGGTGCGTTTGTAAGTCACTTGGTAATGTAACAACCCCAATGTAGATTGATAGATGAAATTTCACTCTGGAATTCTGTGTAACTTTATTTTTAGAACGCCTAAAGTATTACAGCGTCATGTAGAGATGATGATAGCCCACTAATTTCTAACCACGTTTACTGTGACCATTTTTTATTACAAGAAACACTATGGATATGAGATAGAAAATATATTTTGCCATTTTTGAGCTCTTTTTGATAAGCCAATAAAGTAACAAACAATAAAACATGACAATGACAAGTGACCACACTCTTATTACCAAGGTCTTGAGCACAGGAAGAAAAGAGCACTTTAGACGTTCCAGAAAGATTACTTTGTTCCATTTCCGAATGCATGGAACAGGTATGTCAAACAATTACAAACGCTAAGTAGTACAGGGTACACTCTATAACAATTCACGAACGCAGCACTGACGTATCACATTTGAAAACGGGTTTTCATATTAAACACATTATCCTCCAATGGTGTACAGGGTAGTCTGCACTGAGGACTCTAAAAAGCACAGATTACGCTAACGAAAATAATTAAACTGAGTCAAATATGCCTTAGTAAAATGTTCCTTGTTAATGAGATACATCTTCAGCAACTTTTTTCAATATCTCAAGCTGTTTTATACGATTATATTGTACTTTTTCTTGACCGCCTCAGAAGGAGGGAGATGTTTTTCGTGCATATGTATGTGGCTGGACAAAAAATTCTATTTACCGGGCTACAGACCAAAATGTATATGACTTGCTGTAAATTCAATGTAGATTATTATTTTATGAGGAATTATAAAGATATTAATTTACAAAATGCATGCAAAAATCTAAAAAAGGGACCCAGCTCAAACGGGTTGAGGGATTTTTATATATGTGGTGTTGTTGGATTCATCTTAGTAGTGCGAGTGACAGTGGCTATATTAAAATTTTATGAAAACAAAATGGCGGATTGTAATAAAAAAATAGTCTTGAGGGCTTAATTGATTTAGATAGATGAGGTGTCTCTAGATTTTTCAGTTACAGTTACTGTAGTCGGGATGTTTGTATTTTTAAAAATGTACTTGGTTGCATGGAATGTAGAAGTCGTAAGTTACGGCCTATATTCTCTGTATCTTATGTCATTATTTTATACTGTTCCTCTCTATTGAAAACTATGGCTAGAATGATGATTTTCAAGTAAAAAAAAGGTGCTGTACATTTATATCAATTAGATATGAGCTATTTCCATTTTATTGCACATTCAATTCAAATGGTGGCTCCAGAACAATGCATTAAGAGTGGAATAACTCTATGTTAGTATGTTGTGATCGAGAAATGAACGTAGTCGAGGATGTTTGACAAGCATATTTAGATTGTAAAATAACCACAACGGTCATTTCTTGCTGGGTACATATACCTGTGAGTTTGTTCATTATCTGCATTTCAAAAAGAGTGTTGTTCATAAGTTTAACGTGCATGTTTGTGTGTTGTCTGTGTTTTTATTATGAACGACATAATGGTCCTTGCTCCTTGGTAAGTTTTTTGTCGGTACCTACCAACATTTATAATTCAATAATAATATTTTATTTATAATGATAATGCATTATAAATAGTTGAAGGTTAGCCTGGACTATTTTTTTTTTCATTCACCTTATTTGCACAAATGTCATATACATAGATACGACTTTTTCTCCGAGTAACTTTATAGTTATTGCAAACGTTCTTTAAGAAATCCAAATACAATCGACGATTTTAGATCGAAAAATCGCTTCAGCGCGAAGTCTGTAGTTTTTGTTGTTAGTAAATGGGTCAGAATCTATGAGCCAGGTTTTCGGCTCTGAAAATTCCATGTTGATCGCATGTATGAAATTTTTGCATTTAAATATTTCGCAACATACGTATTTTGAGCTTTCATCAACATTTTTCTTTTTATTTTAGTATTTGGTTTTTCCTTAAAAGCCCAAAGTTCACAATTTTGGCTATTCTGTCCAAAATTCACCCACTTTCGAGTATTTAACTTTTTTATTTTTACATGAGTGCATGTTCGCACCACTTTCTACCTCAAATCTGTACTAAAACACAATAAGACACAAAAAATATATGTAAAGAAAAGTTTGAAATTTGATGACAATTTGGAAGATTGAGATGTTTCTCGGACTTCCGTTCTCTATAAAGTTTTTTGTTTCACCACTTTTCGATTGATGCTATCTTCAATCGTTATCAGGTTTAGTTTCAACACTTGGATTACTGTAGGCATTTTCGCATCATTATTATGAGGCCGCTTCCTTGTATTTTTTCTAATGCCTGACTGTTTGTGTAAGATCTTAGCATGATCCCACAATATTTTGTGATGTTTTGCCAAGTGTGATCTGCTGTTAAAGATTTAGTCGATCCTCTCCGTTCCGTGTTGGGTTTATGTTCTTTTATTTTTACTGACAGCGGTCTTTTTGTTTCTCCTATGTATATCTTTCGCACTCACATGGTACTTGGTATACACAATCATTGGTGTCTTTGTAAGGATACTGCGAAGTCTCTTGTTCAGATATACTTTCAAGGGACACAAATATCGCTAATAATGCATCCAGGACATGATATAAACAACACAACTTCCATGGTACGGAGTTAACTTCCGAGTCGGAGATTCGAACCCGCGAGCCCCGGGTTACCAGCTCGACGCGCAAACCACCGAGCTATCGAAGCTCCCTCGATGGCCTCATATAGAATAGCATAAGGCCTTTACGCTCCAGGTTATTCACCCTTTAAGTTTTGACCTAAGCAGAGATCTTCACATATCTCTATTAAAAATCCCAGTAACTGTAATGATGTCGCAACTAACTCTACAAATGACTGGTAGAAAAAGAGATCGGCAATCTATGACGAGGAACGCAAAGCCTTCCATGCTAACGGGATAGTAGATTTATTTATTTTGAGAAGTTTTTGGAGATTCAGAAGCGTCACATGTAATTTTTACTAATGAAATATATTATTTTATATTGCTAAAGCTGTCGACCCATAGGCTGTTTGACCAACTTCATAAGCGGAGTACCTTTAATATGAGTATTTCGCGTTTCTAAATACCGGTTTTGCTTTTTTTAAGGAAAACTTAGTATTCTTAACTAGCTATCAGTCGGGTCGTGTTTGCCCTAAACTATTTTTGGGTAAATGATAATAGGTTGAGTTTACCCTAACCGGTCCATTCACAACCTTTCAGGGTCCTCCCTCAAGCGTGAATGACGTGGTAACATGTACGTTAAAAAGTTAAAGCTTGGTAAATAAGAATAAATGGACACTGAATAAGAAGTTTTGTGGTGTTTTATTGAGAACATATAAGTTTAAAAGCGAAAAATGCCATGCTTGGGGTTGAAGGGGGAGACTGGCGTTTTGGGAATGCTCTGTTTAGGGTAAAATCTTATTGATGTGGGTGGACATTGAATACTTTAAAAATATAATTTGTGGCATAACCTCCCAAGTCGATTCCCCATTTGTCTACCAGTTTGAGTCGTTTTCTTTAAATTGTTAATTTATACATACATTGTATAGGACGCCGACATCGTCTGGACCCCACGATGCTCCCCCGATCCCCAACGCCCCCCATTCTCATACGAGAACGACAACTGTCTATTTCTTCGCCATCGTCACATTCGAGTGGCACCAAACGAGGGGCAGTTAGGGGAGCGGAATACGTACCTGTGCCCGATGACCCTTCGGTGTCTGCAGAACCGGACAAGAAAAAGCGAAAACGAAAGGAGAAGAAACACAAAAAGGACAAAAAGGCGAAGAAAAAAAAGAAAAGGAAACAACGGAGCAGGAGTTCCAGTGTGGAAAGCGTAGAGAGCGGCGGTACTGTGTCCGACGGTAAGAACTTTGTCTAAAACTCATTACGATCTTTGGTTGTTTTTTTTCATGAGCTTTCTATTAACCCACACGCTGAGACATCGCTCGAGGGATAGCGGACATCTCAAGTTTTGTAATTAATTAGCAGCATTCACCATTCATAGGCTTTTTTATACGTAGTCAAACATTTCAATATTCAGCTCAAAAGGTGTTGATTTTGATAAATGGATTTTTTTCCGTTACTCATAGATAATTTTTTATCTTGCAAAATTTCAGCATGCCTTAAATATGTGATATTAATGATTTGGCGTGTAAGGATATATCCGTGAAAACTAAACTTGAAATTTCTTTATTTTAAGATATAAAAAGGTCTTGGTCCATACTACCTACCATTTCACTTTGTCCCATAATACCCTGTATAGGTTATAAAAGCTCATTATGATGTTTTCCGAAGACGTCTATCCAAGCCTGTACCATCTCACTAATATAAAAATTAATAAAATTGTCTCTCCAGAGATAGTGACAATTAATTTGTGGGGAAAAAGTGCTATATGAGTAACTCCTGATAATGCGTGGTCCACTAGTTAGGATCTCTCAGAATCCGGATTAGGAAAATTTTACCTCCTTATTGACATTCCATGAATGTGCTATGTGCATAAATATGCTGCTCTGGCAGGTAATTTGACCGCCAGGTAATGCTTTATCGTGTCCAAAAATTTAATACCGTTATTATCAATCAAGTATATTTGGGTTCACAACTAGAGGCTTTTTTGTACATCTCTCATCGGTGTTACAACCGCAACTGATCATTCCTTTCTTTTCATCTTGTAGATTCCGTATCTGTGAAAACTCCGCCTTTGCAACCAGTGTCAAAGGATACTTCTCCAGTTTATGAAGTGCACCATCATCGACGTCACAGTCATCACAAATCAGAACCCACCATCACAGTAACGGTAAGTTTAGGTTTGATATTTTAGAGTTGGATAAGCTATTAATCAAATGTCGGGCGAATGTTCTTTATATCCTTTCTACTAAATGGATTGGTGTCTATGCAATGCTACCACTCCTTTGTGTTTATAATTAGAACCTCAACCGAATTTACAAGAATGTGAGTTCTTAATTTCATTTCCCACGCCACTAGATAGAAGTATTGTAAACGCGAAAAATTTCTAAAATATGTTTTTTTGATGTTACATGAAATTTTATTCAAGAAAAACAATGTCACTCATTTCCTTCAGTCTGCCAGCCTGCCTGTCTGTCCACTAGTCCTTGGATTCTCTATAACTATAATTTGTATCCTTCAATATATGTATGGAACATATTGTTAAAAGGTTCCAAGAAGTGGACCAGGGACCGTAACAATCGATCCTGGTGCATGTTCTCCAGTATCAAATGATAGCAATATCGCATCTCCTGAAGATCGATATATCAGGAGTCCTACACCACAGCACTATTCTAGGAACAACATATCCCCTGGTAAGTAAACTGGAATTCCATACAACTTTCAAGAAAATGTCATATTGAATGCTTAGGCCGTCACCGAGACGGTGCAGGTTTCGGCACTTGTTAGTAATTTGTAGGATTCGTACTTCTAATTAACCACAACAAAATTGGAGTAGATTGGTCAAGTAGTTTTTGAGAATTTATAATTGTTTATCCCAAAACACCTGTTTTCTGGCCATCACTACTAGTTTATTGAGCAATATACAGGGTTAGTTCAAAGTGCATTATATAGCTTAAAACACTAGTTTACCTTACCGATATGAATCGCAAACCATTCAGGAAGATAAATGTTATTTTTATGCAAACAAGTATTGGTTACGTTTTTCTTCTAAACAAATTCAAACATTTCGTATTTGTAAGTAATTCGCAACAAAATATGATAGGCACATCCGCTTTGTTTCACAATGTGTATAATAAATATATATATATATATATATATATATATATATACAGGGTGTCCGCAAAGTTGGGGTTTTCCTTTACACGACGTGTAGATCTTGAAAACATAAGCAATTTTTCTTAGTACCATATATACACCAATGTCTTAAGGGAACCGAGATAAAGGGCTCTGCAACATCAAAAATATCTGAATACCGTCCTGTAGCCGCGACCCGCCGGGATATCCCCGACACCCCGACTGGTACAAGGTCTCAAACCGACGGCAGAACTGGGTCGGGGTCAGTGTGTCTGGTTACTATGCAACCTTCAACCGACGGTTACAGTCACGCGTGTAGAGGTAAATGAACTCGTATAATCGATTGCGTTTCAAAAAACGACAAGCACTAGAGACGTGGCTAGAGAAGTGCAAGTATCAAAAACTAAAGTGTGGCAAACGCTGCGTGAAGAGGGGCTGTATCCGTTTCACGTCCAACGTGTACAAGCACTTCAACCTGACGATTTTCCAGCAAGAGTGCGGTTTTGTAAGTGGTTGTTGCATCAACATGACAATAATCCGGACTTTTTGAAGTGCATATTGGTGACAGACGAATCTACGTTCACGCGTAATGGGGTGAATAACTTTCGCAACAATCATGTTTGGTCATTTTCAACAAACATTTTCGGTGAATGTTTGGGCTGGCATGGTGAACGGTATGCTCATTGGACCATTTATACTCCCAAATCGATTGGACGGGATGCAATACCTAGACTTTTCACGCAACATTTTGCCTTCCTTGTTAGAAGATGTGCCATTAAGACAATCAATGTGGTTTCTGCGTCTGCTCGGTAGCGCTTCAGCTGATTTCATTTTCTGTTGGAGCGGTATGATTTCGGGCAGAGACGTACTTAGCTCTTCTCGTCAACTGGAGAGTGAGTACTTTTTCCTTTATTTTTTTTTACTTGGTCGCCCTCGTTTCACTACACATTACCTTTGTTATTTCAAGGGTAGTTGTTTCTGAAAAGGAAAACCCCAACTTTGCGGACACCCTGTATATATATATATAAATATTTGAAATTGTTTAGAAGAAATAAAGGTAACCTTTACTTTTCGCATAAAAATTAACTTGCTCCAATAAAACCAGACTTTACAATTATTTTAGGGAAATTTGCTAATATGATTATACTAAAATTCAGCCCAAGTGAGACCACAACATCGCAAACTCGAAGCGTGATCAGAGCGTGATCGATGTTACCGCAGAGGGTCTCATTATAGTTCAGGCATTTTACGGTTTGAAGTTGTAGTTTGAAGCGCTTGCTTTTTCAACTAATAGTTTCATTTCGTAGCTTTTATTTTTCTTTTTTTAAACTTTCCGCCCCTCATATTGATGCTTTTGTTAAATACAATGTCCTGAAGTGGCTCCAATATAAAATCCATGAATTTGGAAAACATGCAGTTTCGAACATTTTTTAAGACCTAGTTAGACTGTAGCAATACAAAACCCGCCGTGGCGTGGCGTCGAGTGCATCGCTGTTATAAGTTCTGTTATATCTGGTGTTTTTTGACCATGTCTTCTACCGACACAGCTGATGAAGGGAGAACTACATTGAGTCCACCCAGAAAACGATCAAGACAAAACCGTTTGAGCATCGAAGTGAAAGAAATTATTTTAAATGTTTACAAATGTGAAACGGAGGAAAAGCCTGAGCTCAGCGTCAACGATGTTGTGCAGAGGGTGGCGAATAAAGTTGGAGTTTCTCGTGCATCGGTATTTAGAGTACTCAAAGAATATAAATTACGGAATGCATTTGCTGAACCTAAAACGAATCAGAACCGTAAAAGCCAAATTAAAGAAATAGATGATGCTGACAGACATGCGATCAGAAGGAAGGTTCATGAATTCTTTTTCCAGAATGAAATTCCTACAATTGATAAGATTTTGAAAGTAGTGAATGAAGACTCAGATTTGCCGAATTTTAGTAAAACGACGTTCTACAGGCTATTAAAGGAACTCAACTTCAATTGGCAGAAGAGAGCCCGAAACAGTTCATTGATGGATAGAGATGAAATTATACTATGGAGGAGAGAGTATTTGACAAAAATAAAAACATACAGGAGCCAAAACCGTAGAATTTACTTCCTGGACGAGACGTGGATAAATGCTGGCCATACAAAATCAAAAGTTTGGGTGGACCAAACAGTAACGTCAGCAAGAAGAGCGTTTTTAGATGGGCTTTCAACTGGGCTTAAAAACCCTACAGGTAATGCAGACATTCCATTTTAGAAAATCCAACAATAGTTATTAGATAATTTTTCATAGCCAAAGTGATTTAAATGAGGCATTACACGTTATCAGATATCTAGAAAAAACGAGGGGATGTTCACTCTGGAAATCAATGTATTCTACGTTGGAATTCTTATGGTATCGATGACAAGATTTTTTACAGCAATGCGAGCGTTGCAGAGACAACATACCTCGTCCGTCACGGAATGTAACACGTTAATTAACAACGTCAGACATTGCGTTGATTTGTAAATTTTTCGATAAGTTTGTCACACTTGATAATTTTTTAGTTTAATTGATGTTGCCTGTTTCTTTTTGTTTTTTAAGCTAACCAGATTCATCAACAGATTAAATGATGCATTGGTTGAAGTGTCCGATATATCTCACCGCATGCATCCCGCTATCATGAGAAACAATATAGCATCGTATATAAAATACAGAAATGTGTCCCTATCTCCGTGGCCTCAGTACTCTTGTGAAAGACATATAATGTACATCCGTATTTAACAAGTTTTATCTTTATAGGCAAAGGAAAAAGGCTCATTATTTGCCACATCGGGAGTGTAGATGGCTTCGTGAAGGAAGGACTATGGTGTTTTGAATAAAAAAAAAACACTGACTACCACGAAGAGATGAATGGTGAAGCATTCGAAAACTGGTTTTTAGGCATTTTACCACGTCTTAAAGACAATTCTGTGGTGGTCCTGGATAATGCTCCGTATCATTCTCGGAAATTAGAAAAAATTCCAAATTCATCTTTTAAGAAATCAGAGATACAGGACTGGCTACGTGCAAAAAATATACCTTTTGATACGTTTATGTTGAAATTACAACTTCTAGATCTTGTGAAACAACACAGAGCAAAATATGATAAATATATAGTGGACGAGATGGCAAAAGCGCACAATAAAATTGTACTTCGTTTGCCTCCTTACTACTGTGAGCTCAACCCCATTGAGCTCATATGGGCAGATATAAAGAATTTTGTTGCTGAACACAACACAACATTCAAGTTTTCCGACATGAAAGAGCTGTTCAACCTTGCGTTGCAGAGAATCACACCAGAAAAATGGTTAAAATGTGTGAAGCATGTTCAGGAGAAAGTGGAGGTTGCAATGTGGGAGCTAGACAACATAATTGAAAGGCATATTGAACCGCTAATTATCAACATCTATGATGACAGCTCTTCTAGTGAAAGTGAAAAATATTGATGTTGTCAAACACATATGTATAATTACTTTTTGTGCCAACCTTAACTTTCAATCACCTCTATTGACTCTGTGACAGTAGTGTTGTGTTATTATTTACTGATGTCTATTTTTCAAATATTTAGTTCTGAAATATCACCATAATATTTCCATAGTTTTGAGTCCGACCCTGCTCGGTACTTGTGTCTACGACCATCATGCCAGCGACGCGTGCTGGTTGTTGTGTCTGGTCTCACTTGAAATGGATTCAAGTATAGACTATTAAGTAAGGGTATTTGTAATATAATCAGTTTGTTTGATCTACCATCTACCTTTGAAATGGGTTGCTCAAAAAACTACTGTGCTGTTCGTTCACTGAACCATAGATAATCCGTACTGAAACTAATACAGAGTAGTGAATAAACTATTTTTCTATCTGTTTTAGTATACCGTATTCCACAGGAAACAGTTATTGGTAGGTATTCTGCTTATACGATTAATGAATGATCGCGCCCATCAGAACATAGCGCTACTCGTGTAAGCACTGACAGCTCATACGTAGACGTGGTACTGACATAGGCAGTTACCGTTCGAATAGCGTTATGCTCTGGTTGATGCTTTCATTATCGCCGCATTTTTCTTGGGTCATTCTTTAATCAAAAGTTTCCTAATTGTCAGAGGAATTACTGACATCATTGTCCGATTCTGTATTTTATAATGTTTGACTAATCGACGTCATTTGTTTGGATTCCCCACTATAAATTGATCCTGCTTTTTTGTATGGTTTCAAAAAGGTTTGACACAAAATTCTTAGAATGAAGTTTTTCATCCTGTATCTTTTTTTGTGTTCAGGGTGTTTCACGGGCTACAGGCCAAACGAATTGACGGATTTTGACATATGAGGTGTCGTTGGATTTGTCTTGGCAATGCGAGCGACACTGGCTATATTAAAATTCTATAAAACAACATGGACGATGTTAGTAAACAAATCAACCTTAAAATTCTTTTTCACAGCTTAAACGGCTCAATGGATTCAGACATGTGAGGTGTTGCAGGATTAGTATTAACAGTCTAGCAGCCTTTAATCAAAATTTGAAGCTTAAAATTTGTATTTCACAAGCTACAGCTCAAACGACTTGATGGTTTTTGACATACGAGGTGTCTCTCGATTTGTCTTGACAGCGCAAAATCAAAATCGCTGATATTAAACTTCAATTTAGAAATTTCTATTTCATGGGCTACATTCCAAATGTCTTGACATATTTTGACTTTTGACGTGTCCGTATATTCTTCTTGATAGCACAATTAAGAATCAATTCTTCTCAGTTACTGCAGTCAGGCTTTTTGTATGTTTTAAAAACTTACGTGTTTAAATAGAACACCCTATATATTTTAGTGAACATGATAACCGCATTTTTCTCATTCCAGGTTTATATGATTTTTCTACTTATTTTTATTCTTTGTGCAGCATTAAATGATATGTATTCAACATAATACCAGATTGCATAGACAGCTAGCTGCAAACTGATCTTAACTCAGATACGCATGAATGGCACACAGAATTTAAAATTTCCACTGGAGTTATGAAAAAAGTTTAACAAAACATATTTCATGCAATTAGAAATAGCGACTATAACTATCACTAAAAATATAACATTGCTGTTCTAGTCAAAAATTACAACTTGATCTGATAGCATTTTTCTGACACATATTGTCATAGAAAAAAAGTTATGTGGGATCAATTTTTATCGGGACACCCGGACATCATATTTCATTTTTTTGTAACTAATATTCTCAAAACTTTTCTATAGTTTCTTTCAAAACTTTCAGTGATTATTGGTAATAATTCTGATTATTATCACAAGAAACTTTGGTAAAATAAGAAAGAATATTGTTTTTGTTGTTAATTTTAAATCATTATTTACCTTACAGTGGACACACCGCCGCCGAAAGTCTATCGCGACTACCATTATCCATCTGCCAGGGAATCTCCACATACACCGCCCCTGCACCATGGTACTATAAAGTACGACCGGTACGGGCTGTTAGAAGAAATTAGGGTTGTACGAGGCTCGCCCATCGTTGTTGATGACAGGCGGAGCGTTTCTCCAGTCGTTGTGAGGTCAGTATATACAGGGTAAATTTTTGATGTGAAATGGGCCGATGACTCCGTTCATATGAAATACATCTAAAGTTATTTGTAAACGTTATGATGAAATGTACGCTCCTCTCTTGGAAAATATGCCACTCTCTGTAGAGGGTGATTTATAACTATGTGGTAGCATAAACATGCACGCGTGCTTCAAGGGAAAAGTTTCTATTGGATTTCGATCGCTTCTTCTGTAGCTATGGGAAATTTTGTCCGAAAAACACTTAATTATTACTTTCCAATATATAGTAGCCGAATGATTGTGGCATTTCTAGTCTACATATTCATAGCAAAAAGATTTCATATTCTGAAGTGGTATACCTTAACAGTGGCTAGACTATAATCAGTTTTCCTAAATTATAGGACAGTATCATTGACGTCTGACACACCAATAACCGCCAGTCACAGTCATCATTCTCACCATCACTCCGTTTCGCACCACCATTCGTCGTCAAAGCATCGCACTCCCTCCCCATCCTCCGGTAGGCGGCGGAAAGACAAGGAGTCATCGCACAGGAAACACAGGAGAGACAAGAGTGGACGGACGTCTAGTGGAGTGACAGCTAGGGATAAGGTTAGTATTTGACATGTGACAATCGGTAGCTACCTAGCTTTGTGTATGCATTAATAAAAGATTGACCGTAACTACTTAAAAAAGCCTGGAGTGCAGTTATGAGTGTAGCGAAAGTCTTAGTTTAAATTTGAGAATAAGGATGCTCAAATGATATGTTTTCTCAGTGCTTATATGTGAAGTAGAGGTGTGGTCTCTTTAATGTGCTCTATATGGTATATGCAATAGTATTCGAGGGACTGAATAAGGAAAAGCGATAATGCATTCCGTCAAAACAAGAAAATTACAATATAATAAATACATGTTGTTACAACTGACGTGCAAGATGAATTTGAAGTAAGCAAAGTATTGGCAGAAGCTGAATATCATATTACTTGCAGCAGCTTCAAAGATCAAGATAGCATTGATGATAGCCAAGCTTCATAGCAATGATGCCACTTGCAGGTGGTTTCATGAACTAGCAAATTATTTTGCTTTGGCCATTCAATGATTCCTTGTTAATATTTTGCTAACTGAAATTTTTTTAATTGCCGAATTTCTATTGTAGCTTAACAGCGTCATACCACGAGTTGACTAGTTGTTGACTGATTGATATTGATGAACTTTACGTCAACACCTTTGGGGTCCAGCATTTTGTGAAATAATAGGTGTATATTTATTTTTTAGGTATTGGTTTGTCGTGGATGTATAGGAATTACATTTTTTCAGAGTGGGAGCGCTAGGCGCAGTAGGAGCCCAGTGTCCAAAAGCAATAGGCGAAGCCGATCTAGTAGCTATGGAAGGCGTCATTATAGCCCATCACCAATCAGAGGTAGCAGTAAGAAGAGGAGGGATAGTAGGAGTCCTAGGAGGGAAAAAAGCAGGTATGTTAGAGTGGAAAGTTGCATGTATAAACGATTTAGCTGCTTTAAGAGGTAACACCACTGTCACGGCTTGAAAAAGAGATTTTTGTCATGTTTTTTTTTTTGAAGCGACAAATAATGACCTCTAGTTAGGTAACTCGAAAAAAAGGCAAAAAATATAAAAGTGGCGGCATTGCAGTTATTTGCGCGAGGCACATATTTGAGACGCTCTGTGTCACGCAGCGGAACTGCTGCAAATATGGATCTAAATAAAGAAAAAGCAACTTACTCTACATGTTTATAGCTAAGGAAATTGTTTAGGATATTAAAAATATTGATTATTGTATGGTTGACAAGTATTTGGATTATAACTTTGAATTTTAGACGAAAAATAAGGTTATTTGTTAATAAATAATGATTAAATTAACTTATCGAAAATTCGTCACGGATTTCTCTTCAAAATGTGATTTAAAAGTTATTGAAAAAATCTGATGAAAAGATCGCATTTTTTGAGTTAAGCTGCGTGAAACACTGCCATTTTTGAATATTGTGTTAGAATGTTCTTTTTTGTTACATAATTATATTTATGCTTAATAACTTCCTCCAATATTGTTATTTTATTACCTTTTTGTCCACAAAACATGATACATACTTTTTTAGGCCATTATAGTACACTGTACTAATAAGAGTTGCATTCCAGTGACCTCAATTTACTATAATAATGCAATAGTATTAAGCCTCAGTACCTGTTAATACTATTCCACTGTTAGTCATACATTTTTTAAATGCTCAGCTCCCTCACGTACCAGCATAACAGTAGATTCATTGGGATCATCTAACTTTTTATCAAGAAGCACTGGAATGTAAGCTCTAAGTACATATTATTAATACCTCTAGAACATGCGAGTTGGAGTAGTAGATGTTTTAATTGATTAGTGATAAACAAGATTTTGGCTATATTTCGATTCTCTGCACATGACTTTCTGCCTCATCTCTTTTCAAATGTACATTTACATTTTTAGAGTTTATTTTTCCGTTATTATTGCATTCTAACTATTGCCTAGCATATGCTACCATAATATAATAATATTGCTTGAAAAAAGTATTGCACTCATTTGAAATAGTTAGATGACTACATCCTGATTGGACAATTCCATTAAGATAGGTAGCATTAGTAAGATAAAGATCTATGTATATCTAACAAAGTATAAAACCTGAAATCTTCCTTGTTTACTGGTTCCTCATTCATGTCGCCAATGTATTTTACAGATAACCCAGCATGACTTTGTAGTTTTTGTGCATGCACTAATATTTGTTTGTTTCTCTCAATTTCCGAAAATCCAGACATTGGCTGTTCGATAGGCACAAGCATCGAAGTCCTTCACCTCATTCGATCAGATCGTCGCAACTGAAGAATAAAATTACTGACACAAGTTTGTTCGCGGAGTTGGTCAAAGACCGGCATAAGCGAGAGCAAGAGCTCAAGAGATTAGCTGAGCAGATGGAGAAGGCTGGACCTAGTCTAGAGGAGAAAGGTTGGTAACAATGTTTATAAATCATAAAATAACAGGTAAGAGTTATACTTTTGAGATATTTCAGCTATGACCTAAATTCATATATTGCCATCAAATCATATCACAAAGTGCACTTATTGCTATTTGCACTCTCCCGTTTATTGTGGAATGTTTCTTTAGGTATCAAGTAAACTTCCATAACAATTTTTTAAAAATCAAAGAACCAATATCCGGAAACAAAAATTATTAGCATTAATTGGGATCGCGGAAACGGTAAAAGATACGAAGTTGGATAAATGGGGGCAAATAGGAGCAATAAGGTAGCTAAGAAGTAGCACTTGAAAGGTTCTACAATTCAGAGATTTTTCGATGATAGACAAAAAATCAAATTTTCACAAAATGATTTTTAATTCCTTTCTTTATTTGAGATGGAATTTCAAAATAAACTGCAAAGTCTTATTTCCACATTATCTCTTCTACAAGATGGTATCATTAGAATTTCAATATAACATTTTGTCTCTTGTCCTCAATAATCTTTGTTTATTTTGTCTTCTAATCCATTTTGAATTTTTGTCCGGATGGAGTTTTTAGCTCTGATTCCAAAAATGCATACATTGACATTGCCAAACCTTGTGCCGTATCGTCAGTCGTTCCTACAATTGTAGGACGCCTTTATGGTCTTGATTTCCATAGTATGTCCTCTCCTTTAGAAAGACTGGAATATTTCTACATTTCTACTGTTCCGTGACAGCGTCAGCGCTCTCCTATTGCCAGGCTATGTCTTCTTGAATCGTGGGAAATTTCAGTCTATATAACAGATGATATAAATTAAAAGTATGAACAGTTTGATGTAAATAGATTTGTAACATAACCTCAAAATAGAGCGCTGACCCGGAAGAGTAGAAAACTATAAAAATCAAGGCCATAAAGGCGTCCTACAACGACGTAGGAACGACTGACGATACGGGCCTAAGTTGTTTAAAAAAAAAATAATATTTCGATAGTTATCCTTTGAAATGGCTGCTCATGTCATGTTTATTCGTTTACACCGCCAATTTAAGATTTCTTCAATATTCGAGAAGTGTGTTTAAGAGATATTCAGATACCTTGCCCATTTATAAACTATATATAACAAACGTTATTTTAGCATGATAGAGCTGCTCTACAGGGTACCTCGGCCATAGACCAATATTACTATTTGTATGCAAGATGTGTGCATCAGTCACATATGGCGGATATAAAATATGCAACTTCATCTATCAGTTTCTTAAGGTTTGCAATGCTACCTTTAAATAATGTGAAAATGCATTATTTGATTGGTTAAAACCTAATATAGGGATATTACTTTTTTTAACATTAAAGCTTTATAATATCAATCCATATCATGATGTGGACAATATCACATCATTAAAATCAGAAATTCATTTATATATGGCTAATTCATAAAAAACTGAAAGAATATTTACTTACAAACAGCACTAAAATCCTAGGTGGGTTTTAGCTGACATCACAATTTGCCTCCAACTTTTGCGGTGATGACATTATGGAACAAATAACCATCTGATCATACCAAAACCTACTTAGAAAATACTATTTTTTTGAAATAGCGAAGATTTGAAAATGACATATATTTTTGGAATCTGAGTTTTTTTATGCTCCAACTACCATGAAAACCTAAAGCCTAAACACCAATGGGGTACCGTGGTGCTATAGGGAGAAACAGAGGAAGGGGTCTGAGTTAAAAACTAACTATTCAAAAATCCAATATGGCATAAATAAGGTTGATGATTGAGGACAAAAGAAGAAAGGTCATATTGAAATTCTAATTAGGAGGGAAAGAACGGCAATGTTAGTGTGCAAGTTATTTTTAAATTCCATTTCACATAAAGTCAGTAAAAAATGAAAAATATTTTGGTGAAATTCGTAGTTTTTTTTCGTCTATCTCCGGAAATCTTCCAAATGCCATTTTTTAATTACATAGATTCCCAATTGTCCCTATTTAACCGATTTGAAACACCCGGTATATTAACCATTTTCTGGTCTGTTTTGATCTTTATAATTAATTTTCTAAAGAAAGTGTTTAATCCTGACCTCAACAAAATATGAAACTAAAGGCGCATTGATTACTATTATTATTAACACTACAACAGTAGGCGGAAAAGTCCGATGGCACTGTTGTGTAAAGTCTTTTTTATGCTAGATAACGCACGAAACGTGCCTCCCTGTCTTCTAATTCCTTATTATTGAATAAATTCACAGTTTTTGGACCCGCTGTTTCTTCACTAAGAGAGTTCGAGTATACCACACGATTTGAAATGATTTCTCCTCATCAACTAAGATGTTCTCTCTTTATCTAATTGTTTACTATTCCCATGGAGATGACTCGTATTGAATATGTGAATGGTACATGAGTAGCAGTCACTGATTATCTTGAATGTCTCAATCAGGTCTCCTCGTAATCTTTGCTCAGTGACTGTTGCCAATTTCATTTCACAGCCCGTAGACGTTGTTTATGTGGCAAATGTCGAATCTCTGGTAGAATTCACATTATTTTACGTTGCACTCTTTCCAGTAGTTCAATGTCTTTGACAAAATAGGAACTCCGTATGCTTGTGTAGTTATGATCTAATGTAAATCTTGTATAGCTTTTCTATCATAGCAGGAGACTGGCTTTTAACAGTTTTTCTAAGCGAGTTGACTTTTTTAATTTTTTTGGTTGAGTGATAGAGGGACAGTCTAAATAAGAAGTTATAATTTCTCTCAAACTGAACATGTCTCCATTCCCTTTTGTTTTTATTTGAATCCGCCAATAAAGAAATTCTTTCAGTCTTTCAACTGAGGGGATGATACAATAGCAGGCAAATAAAAAACAAAGAATGTATCATCTAATTACTGCTAGTTTGCTAGCTCAAGGAATTCAAAATAAATCTATTCATTCTCAAAACTAGATAAAAGTGAAGATCAAACTGACAACGGTCGACCGAGCGAAAACAACGTGCCTGTTCCGATGGACATCGACGACATCCCAATTCCAGAAACAGAACCGAGCAAACTAAACGACATTGCGTTGCCAAGCAACGGCGAGGCTGACAGCGCCAGTCGAACGCCGCCTCTTTCTCCTGTACGAAACGAGATATCTAAGAATGGTGATCCTCCGCCTGTCAGTCAACAACAGGAATCTGTCAAGGCAAGTTCGCGTTAACAATATCTCACAACTTAGTATTTGTCCTGAACAATGACTGTTTGGAGGGCTGGTATAGCGCTCCTGTATGGGTGGAAATGCAACTGACAAGCTGATGAAACTCTGTCATTCTAACAGAGGTTGTCAGATCTTCATATTTTGGTTGGCTTGCTGATTCCATTCCTTATCTACTAAATATATTGGTGCATGTAGCTCACATCGAAAAATGACGCGAAGTTAGAAAAAGTATGTGATATTTAAATAAGTGGATCCATGGGTATTTTGAGACACTTTTTGATCTTTTTAAAGGCAATAACTCAAATTTCAGTTGATGGTATCTGTAAAATTTTTGGATTCAAATATTTTAGACTAAATGTATTTTAAACTTTCTTCAGCATTTTCCTTTTAATGTAAGATAGTTTTTTAAAAGCCCATGTCTTGCAATTTTCGAATTTTTGGCCAAAATTATCCCGTTTCAGAATATACTACTCAAAATGTATTTATTTGAATGCATGGTCGCAACACTTTTTAGTCTTGCACCATCTAGTGTGTAATATCGGCAATACACCATCCATGGCTCGAAGCTGTCATTGTACAGGGCTAAAGGTCCAAGCAGAATGTACTATGTAAATATGTATGTTTGTTTCCAGTTATTTTGACTCCGGTAAGGCCTAGTATTTACAATGATGTTTCTATTTTCCACAGATCTCACAAACGTCGTCGGAACCGACTACACCGAAACCAGTACCAGCGCCAGTGGAAAAACCGAAACAGAAGAGTGTAACCAAGCTACCCCTTCCTCCAGGTATTGATACTACGCAGCTGGAGAATATCGAGAGCCCGCCTAGTCGATCTCCGACGCCTCCGCCTCCCGTACCATTGGCACCTGTTTCCAGGGCCAAAACGCCACCTAGGAAGAGTGTCAAGGATCTACCAATGCCGCCTGGTATGTTATATTTCATTTGGCTAGGTCTTCAAGCATTACTGCAGTATTTCTTATGAAACGAAATAATATAGAGAAATAGCAGTACGACACAAGCTATTTGTTTATTAAATTTCGAGCCGGGTATTTTAAAAACGAGACAATGTGCTGTCTTCAAAGTGCGCGATAACATTTTCACGTATCATGAGCAACATTCCAGATTCTCTCCAGAAATGTTGTATAGATTAAAACTTATAACTTATGATATTATTACCCAAAGTAACACTCAGCATTTAAGTCAGGACTATAAATAACATCAATTTATTCAGTTCCTACTCTCACTTCTGAAACTCTTTGTGTGTCCCTATTTAAAAGGGAGTATTGATATCAAGTTTTTCAAAACTATTATCCTGGTCTTACGATTAATAAATGAACATTATAGTGGTTCCTGGCACTGAAGAATTGAGTGGTGACGATGACATTCCTAGTACACCACCAAGGAACAATGTTAACCTGAAGCTTGACAAGTTGCCAAAATCTGCACCAAAACCTAAACTGAAACGGCCAACTATCCTCAAGAGAAAAGGTTCGCGGATGGTGCACACAAGTGGTAGGGACTGGGGAGAGAGATGTGTGGATATGTTTGAGGTTATTGCTCAGATTGGGGAAGGTATGATTATAATTTCATCATTGGCATTTGTTATTAATCTTATTTTTAACTCCTTGTCCCCTAAAATTCATCTCTCTTGAAACTTGAAAGATTGCGAAATTCAAGTGCATATGAAGACATGAGATGTAAAGAGTTCCTCGGTTCTACCAGTAACCGGAGTATCAATATGAATTTGTTTTAGGTACTTATGGACAAGTGTACAAAGCCAAAGACGTGCAAGCCAATGTACTGGTAGCACTTAAAAAAGTGAGGTTGGAGAATGAGAAAGAGGGTTTCCCCATAACGGCTGTGAGAGAAATTAAGATTTTAAGGCAATTGAATCATAAAAATATTGTTAATCTAAGAGAGATTGTTACTGACAAGCAGGATGCTGTTGACTTTCGAAAGGTAAGGAACATTGATATATGTTGGACATCTATACTGTGGTCCCCATTTTTATTCTTATTTGCACTACAACAAAAATGGTTTATATCAAGGCATACTTTCATACTGAATGGATAAAGCTACATTTTTGAGCTCAAGAATATTTGCATTCTGGGCGTTTAGTGATGGAACTAATACCATTCAATATTCATATTTGGAACTGAATCGTACTCTTATTCTTTTCCAGGAGAAAGGTTCTTTCTATTTGGTATTCGAATATATGGACCATGATTTGATGGGTCTTCTAGAGTCTGGTATGGTGGACTTCAATGAACTAAATAATGCTTGCATTATGAAACAGTTGTTGGATGGTTTGAATTACTGTCACAAGAAGAACTTCCTCCATAGAGATATCAAATGCAGTAATATTTTAATGAACAATAAGTAAGTTTTTGTATATTTCTTGACACACACTTTCAAAAAAGTTATGTCTTTCTTATGAATGCGGGCGCCCTTGAACGATGCTATGACTAATTTCGCCGCTCATCAATGACAGCCACTTAGCGACTGCGAATCACAGACACCTATTGGCCGGCGCAAGGCGCGTGTATCCAGAGACGGTTCCGTTGAAAATGTTTCTCTATCATTTTAAGTTTTAAGGACAAATCTACGGGTAAATATGTGTGAAATATGTCTAGTGCGTATAATTACCGGGGTTGGAAGCGTTTAAATATACTGTCGTAAAAAAATGAAACCTCTACGGCTCCAAATTTTTAATTCCAACAATTTTTTTTTCTGAAAACGTCTGAAACGTCAAAAGACGAAATTTGAGCCATTATTTTTTTAGCTTTTTGTCCCTAGCTCTACCACCACTGCATCGATTTTCAAATACTACAAAGCTTTTTCGTCCTTGGCCTAGTAGTAACCTTGTATGAAAATTTCATCAAAATCCCAGTGTTACTTTCCTAATTTTAGGCGGGCCACGTATTCGCGGACCGATAGACCGACGAAAGTGGTGAGGGTTTTTCATGATGTACATTTCATATAGCATCTAAAAAGACACAATATCCCATTTTCTAAATTTTTCTCGATTACAGTACTTCCTTGCCAGTGGCGTGGGAAGTAAAACGTATTAAGAAATATATTGAACTTTAATATTGTCTGTTTTTTCAGGGGCGAGGTTAAACTGGCAGATTTTGGTCTTGCCAGACTTTACAATGCTGAAGATAGACAGAGGCCTTATACGAACAAAGTGATAACTCTATGGTATAGGCCACCAGAACTTCTTTTGGGGGAGGAAAGGTATGGGCCTGCCATAGACATCTGGAGTTGCGGGTGTATCCTAGGAGAATTGTTCCTGAAGAAACCACTATTTCAAGTAAGTAGTATTAAGATTGTTACTAATAATGCAACTAATCAGGGTGGACAAAGTAGGAAAAGTCAGGGAAGCAAATGACCGTTAATGACAGTCAAGGATTATCAATAAATTTTATAAAAATATTTTCGCTAATCGTTTCGGTTGCCCAGTATTGCTACGAATAACTTTCTTTCTGAAATGTTACCATATATCGTTTAAAATTTCTGAAATGACAAATTGAGTAAGTACATTTAGTGTACTGATTATAGAAGTGAGGAATGGTACAGAGTATATGGTTTTATGATATACCTTTGACCCTCCTGAGCTAGACTTTTATCAAAACAACAACACAAATATTCTACTTTTGCTCATTTTACTAAAGTGCAATGTAACATATGGTATCTAGGGGGGGGGGGGAAGGGTCCAGTCCCGCGAAGATAGAATCGCCAAAGGTTATCCCAGGGCAGGAATACTCACGTGTCAGGCCGTCTAGTTTTTATAAACCTGTGGAACCCCCACCGGCGACAAATAATACACCTTTGCAGATTATGCATTATTTGCCGACGATGTGCACATTTCTCAGCGGATACGGTTTAGGGTATTCATCGACTTATATGGAGTTTATGTGGGGCGTATAAGGCGCTACAGGGTGGTTACTCGTGGCAAGATTATCAAAATAGCTAAACAAGTTTCAAAATTGCCAACTGTTGCTTTTTTGTTCCGTCAGGTCCACGATTGATCTCAACATTAGGTATGAAATTTTCAATAATTGCTTGATAAGGTGTTTGAAGAAAAAATGAATGCTATAATATTTGGTGAATTTGGTATTTGTAGGCCAATACGGAAATGATGCAACTGGACAAGATATCGAGGGTGTGCGGCACGCCCACTCCAGCCGTTTGGCCATCTGTGATCAAACTGCCGCTCTTCCATACGCTCAAACCGAACAAGCTTCATAGACGGCGATTACGCGAAGACTTCGTATTCATGCCTTCCTCAGCTCTGGAGCTGCTTGACAGGATGTTGGAGTTGGATCCCGACAAGAGGATCACTGCAGAGGATGCTCTTAAGTCGCCATGGCTGAAAAACATCGATCCAGAGCAGTGAGTGACATTATACAATATACTATACCTCAGGGTACTCATAAGCTCATTTTTCTCGTTTTTACTCATTTTTTCGGCTGCTCGTTTTTACACATATTTTATTCTTGAATTGCTCATTTTCCTAATTATTTTGCAATAATTCAAAATACAGTGTGTCCCCTAGACTCACAGGTCAATAAATTGTTTCAATAAGTCAAACAGTTGATATTTATTGTATTGTGCAAGTTGAAGTCATCTGCTAGATATTTAATTGGCAATAATGATGAAATGGTAATAACAATTAATCTAGAGCTGCCACAATTTTATACCTATACTACCTTTGCGCCCTGCAGTTTTCGCAGAGAAACGTATATGTATACAGTTGTATATCAACTATTCTGCTTTTTTATAGAACAAACATTTTCCTGTCGTAGACAGTAGCCTTTACCTTATTCCGTATCGCAACCCGTCTGTATGCTAAATTTTATTGTACAAGCAGACAAATACACAAACACATACAATATACTCTAAAGAAAGAAAAACAAATATTCTTCTATATTGACTTCGACCAAATACAGAAGCCTCTCTGTTTTTTATTGGAACTATTTACATTTCGATCTAAAGGTGGATAGATAAAAAAAACAACCAAAAATCGCAAGCAAGCAGGATCGTTCAGTTTACGAATGCCATGAAAGTCGATCATCAAAACGCTATCGGAAGTTATAGCATTCCTTAAACTAATTTTTATGTTAGTAACAATTTCAAACGTACGAAGTAGCAGCTAACACCTAGTTAGTTTGTATGCTTGAGCGCCTGGTTGACTTTAGGAAGTGCGCGTCCACCACATTTTGGGTTAAGTGGTAGAATGGCATAAATTCAAATTCAATTTTATTCATGCTAATGTGACACAATGGCACTTACACACATCGAGGGGAAAGTTACTTACAATACGTTTGCTTTGTTCTTGACACTAATCACAGCTAAAGGTAAGCTGAACTTCACCCACATAAAGACATTACGGTATTGTTAACAAAACCGTAATTGCAATGATTTTTTGCCAGGTTGTATGAAAATTTATTGATTTTATGATGTTTTGCAATTTAGATAGATATTCTATTTCTCAGATCATGTTTTTGAATAATATAGGATAAGTCAAAACGGGAGCACCTGTCCGATAAGTCAAAACGGGGGCACCTGTGCGCAAGATATTTCCTCAGACCTCTTTTCATTTGACAGATACTGGTTAATCTTAGGAGATCAGCCGGTAGACTATTATATATTTTGGTGCATATGAAGATTGACGATTTTTCAAATAGAGTAATTATTGTATTGTTTTTGGCATTAAAAAGTTTTTTTTTTATATATATCGAAACAGCCGCGCAGGCAGAAACCTAAATGCCGGGACACCGCGGCTGCTATGATGATCCCAAAGAAATTTTGTTAATACGATTTTTGAACTGCCTAAGGTTAGTAGAACTGGGAAAAGCTTCCTCCCGTAGATTGTTCCACAATCTAGACACCCTCGGGACAAAGGAGCGGTCGTATCGGCCAGTTCTGGATGTACGAAGTTTGACACGGTTAGGATGGGACGCCGAAGTCAGGCGGGTCTTTCTGGCAGGCACATCGCGCGGCGGCATCATGGAAGAGAGCTCTGAGGAGCAAAGCCCGTTGGTGTAGCGATAGAAAAGAGCTAGATCGCCGACGACCCTCCCGTGCGAAAGAGTCCCGAGACTGTCTGTTAGAGAAGAGTCATCGATCAGTCTGACCACCCTCCTCTGGATAGCATCGAGCATGGACAATGTAGTCGGGGCGGCAGCACCCCAAATGTGTGAGCAATACTCGAGGCTAGGCCTTATCTGGGCCTTGTATAGAGTGAGAAGGTCATGCGGAGAAAAGTACTCCTTAGCCCTAAACAAATAGCCTAGCTTTTTCCCAGCAGCTGCAGCTATTGAAGAGATGTGTTCGTGCCAGATCAGGTCCTCGGTGATCTGGACTCCGAGCAGCCGAAATGAATGGCTCTTTGGTAAAACTCGGCCGTCCATCGAAACTGTATGAGCGCTAGGACGCTTTTTGTTCGTCAAAGTACAGTACTGTGTTTTGGAAGCATTGAACTGTACAAGATTGTTGCGTCGCAAAGCAGTGATAGCCTCCAAGTCTCTTGTTAGAGAAGAAGTCGTCGCTAGTCTTCTTTTTTCCAGCTCAGCGGCTGAGATCGGCTTGTCACTCTGAATCCGTCAATTACGACGGATATCTTGCGGCCAGAGATAAAGTCAGCCACCCATCTGCAAAGCTTTTCTGGGAGGCCATAGGATGGAAGTTTGCTTAAGAGGGCAGCGTGTCACAGCTGATCGAACGCTTTCGTGATGTCAAGAGCAACGACATGAGCCTCACCATGAGACTCGATGAGTTTACTCCACAGTTGCGTGACGTAAGCTAGGAGGTCCCCTGTGGATCGTTGGTGCCGGAAGCCGTACTGCCTGTCGCTAATCAAGCTGTGACGTTCGAGGTAGTCCAGAAGCTCGCGATTTATGCACCTCTCCATCACTTTACTTATAACAGAAAGCAGAGCTATAGGCCTGTAGTTGTAAGGGTCGGTCTTAGATCCTTTTTTTGGGATGGGCTGTACATGAGCAAATTTCCAGTTTTCTGGTAAGGTGCCGGATTCATATCTGGAAGAGACGCGAAAGAACTGGAGCAAGCTTCGCTGCACATCTCTTCAGTACAATGGCAGGAATCAAGTCCGGACCAGAAGCTTTGTTGATGTCGAGCGACAAGAGCACTCGTCTTACGGTCTTATAGTATGCCTGAATGTTACCTCCCGCATAGTGTGGGGAACCCTTTGAATTGACGGCACTTGGGCGTTGGTGGGGACGTCCATGGTGGAGTTGGCAGCAAAGATCTTGGCTAGCACTTCCGCATTGGCCTTTGAGTCGAATACAATAGTTCCATCCTGACACGTAAGTGGTGGAAGGCTACTGTGTGAGAAGTTCTTTTCAATCTGCTTGGCCAGCGTCCAGAAAGACCGACTGCCATTGCGCTGCGACATTACCCTGTGCCTAACTTTTATATCATGCTGGTTTTTGGCATTGCGAACCGCATCGTTATATTTGTTTCTGGACTCGACGTCGGCTTGTCTGTTCTCTACAGTGGGGTTTTGTAAGTAGGTTCTGTGTGCCTTGATCTTCTGCTGGCGAGCAGTGTCACACGATTTGTTGAACCAGCCGTTGGACCCTGGTTTAGGAACTTTCACTGTGTGAGGGATGTATTCCTCCATTCCGACGTGGATAATTTCGGTTATTGAAGAACAGACAGTCGACGCATCCGCGTCAGTGAAACAGACATCTCTCCAAGGAAAGCTAGAGAAGAAGTCTCTGAGCCCCTCCCAGTCGGCATGTCCGTAATGCCAAGTTTTGCGGCCTGTGCGTGTTTCTGCTGCCACAGCGGCTTCTGACCGAAACCTAACCTCCACAACACCGTGATCTGAGTTACCCAGGGGGGACAGGACAGCAGTGCTGTAAGGGACAGGATGCGTGGTCAGAAAGAGATCCAGCAGGCTACTGGCGTGTGACGAGACGCGGGGGAAAAAAGTAGGTCTCGTCACCAGCTGGGTCAGCCCTTGAGTAAGAGCGAACGCTTCGACTGCACAACCTGCTGCATCGGTCTTATTTGAGCCCAACCAAAGCTCATTATGGGCATTGAAATCACCGAGAAGAACTACCTCTGAAGCGGGGTGATTGATGTTCAGGCAGTCGATCTGGACGGCGAGGTATTCGAGTAGGTCATCCCAGTTATGGTTCGAGGGAGAGCGATAAAGGCAGCAAATAAATTTGGGTGATGTTTTGGAGTTGAGGCGAAGCCACAGAATGTCCTTCCGGTCTGATTCCAAAGAAAGATCCCTGGAGCATGAAAGACTGCTGCGGACAAAAGCCACAACTCCCCCGTTCTTTCTCAGATTGGAGTGCTCCTCGTAGTTTGGGAAGTTGAGATGGTTAATCGGTGCAGTCTCTGAGATTTTTGTCTCCGCCAAGAAAAGCACGGCGGGACGATTGGATTGCAGGTAGTGATGAACAGCATCAATGTTGCTGTTGATCCCGCAGATGTTCGAAAAACAAATTTTATCTTCGATGTTGTTCCCTCGAGCCCACCCTCCACCCGGACATTCCGAGAGTGGAGTGAGTTTACGTCCGGAGTTCTTAGTGCTCGAGGGATCCATCATCATTAATTTCTTTGTTTTGGTAGATAACCGACTGCATAGCTTGTGGAAACATGCGGACATTTATAAGACACCCTGGGAAAAGCTAGCGGGTGGTACCGCCTCGGTCGACTGGTCCTTGTCTACCACCTTCTTTTTACGTGTTAGTGATGTTAAATAGACCTAAAGTGGCCCGGCGATCGGTACTGAGGTATTCCTTAACGCGTGTACAATCACTTGGACGGGAAGAAGTTGTATACTGGATACAACAACTTCCGGAACAAGCATTTGCCACGGACCTCGCTCAGTAGGGTATATATATATATATATATATATATATATATATATATATATATATATATATATGTATTTATATATTTTCTTTTCGTACAAATTCCGTTAAGTTCGTTGCGGTACAATTAATACTGTTTTATGTTCAAAACCCGTTGAAATATCGCAGACGCTTCTGTTAATATACGATGGAAATTTCGTGATATATGGACATGGGATCTCGGACTACAGTATTTGGAATCTCTGAATTTGACGCTTTTTTAAGAATATCAGCGCCTGAACTTCCTACGTGGCAAGACTGCCACGAGCTGTGGAGCAAAAAGCGGAAACGTCAGTTCCGTGAGCAGGCCGAGGCAAACGGCATTTGGATCGAGATTTCTGTTTGTCTTTCATAAATTCTACCAAATGTGTATTCCCCTGAAGCCTGCATCTCTTGTCGGGAATGGGTTGGACGCTTCGTCGTTTGTTCCCTGGTTGAACTTCTTCAGATTCTATATCTTCCTGGTCTTGATTTTCTAATACCAGTGTTTTGGGAACAGATAGTTTGAAATCAAAATAATCCATAATATCCTTTCTAAGTAAGCCGGCATCTTTGGCATTTTCACGGTATTCCAGCCAGCCTGCTGCTACTGAGAAATCGATAAAATGAAAAATAGTTTTTGAATAATATAGGATAAGTCAAAACGGGAGCACCTGTGCGATAAGTCAAAACGGGGGCACCTGTGCGCAAGATATTTCCTCAGACCTCTTTTCAATTGATAGATACTGGTTAATCTTAGGAGATCAGCCGGTAGACTATTATATATTTTGGTGCATATGAAGATTGACGATTTTTCAAATAGATTAATTATTGTATTGTTTTTGGCATTAAAAAGTTTTTTCTTTTCGTACAAATTCCGTTAAGTTCGTTGCGGTACAATTAATACTATTTTATGTTCAAAACCCGTTGAAATATCGCAGACGCCTCTGTTAATATACGATGGAAATTTCGTGATGTATGGACATGTGATCTCTGACTACAGTATTTGGAATCTCTGAATTTGACGCTTTTTTCAGAATATCAGCGCCTGAACTTCCTACGTGGCAAGACTGCCACGAGCTGTGGAGCAAAAAGCGGAAACGTCAGTTCCGTGAGCAGGCCGAGGCAATGCAAAACCTGCCCCCAGGCAAACCATTGCCAGGGGCGCCACCACTTGGTGCCGTCCCTGTGGGGAACAGGTTGGACAAGCCGGTTGCAGCAGGTGGTGCGTTGAAGCCTGAAGAAACCCTGCTCGACGGAGGCGGGTGAGTAGTTGCTCAAAGGAAGGACTTTTGTTGTTGTAAAGGTTGTCTCGTGTATTTGTTGTGGTAGAGGAACACACACGGATAGAGATTTTAATGAGGCGCAGCTCTGAAACGGACACTAGAATGTTACAAAAAATATATTGTAAAAATGCTGCTGTGCCTGAATAGCACTACTTAAAATGAGTGTCAGTCAATTTGACATCTCGCGCGTGGTAATAGCTCATAATGGCGAACTGTCTACTTTCTTTAAAAGGATGGTCGAGGAGAATTGAGGGAAATGAAGATGGTCAAAGATAGGCAAGAATCATCAGAGAAAAAATCACGTTAGTAAAAGTAATAGAGATTCTCTCAGGACATATAGTGAAACCTGGTTAAGTGGTCCCTGAATGTGGAAACTTCTACTACTCAGATTTACAATGAGGTCCAGACACTTTTGCATTCAATTACCTTTGTACTGATAATTTTAAACTCTTAATTGAGATCTGATTTCTTTTATTTCTTCGATGTTTACCTTTGCAATTAGGAATTTGTAACCCAATAGAACTGATACATTTCGTCTGTAGTAGACATGTGCCACATTGGTTTACAAGAATTCAAATTTCATACAGTACATTTCGGTCTCTTTTAGCGGGACCATCTATTATACAACTGCCATTTCAAACCGGCCTATTTAGGAAACTGAATAAATGAAAAGCGTAAGCATCCGATGTGGAAATGTAAATTCATCTGCATAAAGGTAAATAATAAAAAATCCAAGGTCCTTTGACATTCCAGTTATACAGGTTTCTCTGTATTTTGTTTCTGTTATCCTACTTTAGCAGGAAAAATCCGGGTTTCACATGCGTGTATACCATGTTGTACTCTAATGGAAAAGAAGCAGGAAATGCAAGAGGAACATTTTTTGACATTGTTAAACATTTATCAAATAGCGGCTTATCTACAATTTGGCCCAACTATCAAAACTACGTTTTTTATGAAATTTGTCATACCAGCGGAAACGTATTAAAAACTAAAATTATATTTCTGATAACATACGATATTTTTTTTTAAATTAGCCTAAAATACTACATTTCTTAGTATTAAAGAAAAAATATCTCACAAATAAAAAAAAAACTGCAGATTAATAAAAATCAACAAAACCTAATAGCAGCAAATCACCACTGCGTTACATCGCCTTTTCGGTTGATTACTGCTTCGATACGTCTTGACTTGGTGTCAAAGTCAACTAATGTTTGGCAGTTTTGGGTGTAAAACTGTTCCAAATTTGTTGAAGATGGGTTCGCAATTCCGGAACGGTTCTTGAGGGATTTGATCGGAGCTTTTTCTTCATGATATGACACAAGTATTCAATCGGCGATAGATCTGGACTACTCGACGTCCATTTTAAAACTGAAATATTGTTTTCTAACATCCAGTCTTTTACTTTTTTAGCCGTTGGCTGATTCCATAATATTTTCAATTCGTTAGAATTAGCCGATTTCCCTTGATAATTCGTTTTGAGGCTCTTAAGTTGGTATTGGAATAACGCGGGCGACTTCCAGTTCTAGGTTTTTGAGCCACAGATCCCGTTCTTTTATACAATTTAATAATACTTTGAACTATATATCTCGAAATGTTAACACTGTCAGCGATTTGGTAAGCATTTTGGCCTTTTTAATGCAAGTAAATGATCACTTTTCTCATTTCGTCAGAAACAGCCATTTTTAATTGTTAACACCAATGCATTGAATGTTGATTTAACCTTTTCAGACCCAAAGCAATTCTACTTCTAAACAATTGTTGATTTTTTAGTCAGGTGATTGTTTGGACATACGAAAGCCCAGAGTCAATGTATTTTTCAAAAATTTTATTCCCATTTTGAAAAAAATCAGGTATCACAAAGGATACTTTGGGGTTCTAGGCAAGAAAAAAAATGTCCAAGCAAATGAAAAGGTATTTGTGAAAAGTTGAAAAACAGTTTCTTTCGACGCTACAACATAAATACACCACAAGATTTACATTTTGCAAAAGTTAGTTTATCCCACGTAGGCAAACGGCATTTGGATCGTGATTTCTGTTTGCCTTTCATAAATTCTACCAAATGTGTATTTCCCTGAAGCCTGCATCTCTTGTCGGGAATGGGTTGGACGCTTCGTCGTTTGTTCCCTGGTTGAACTTCTTCTTCAGATTCTATATCTTCCTGGTCTTGATTTTCTAATACTCGTGTTTTGGCAACAGATAGTTTGAAATCAAAATAATCCATAATATCCTTTCTACGTAAGCCGGCAGCTTTGGCATTTTCACGGTATTCCAGCCAGCCTGCTGCTACTGAGAAATCGATAAAATGAAAAATAGTTCGCACAGTCCATTTGTTTGTCCGATTTCTCATTGCATATTTTCCAATTACGCGATCTAGAAGGTCTACTCCACCCATATAAGCATTGTAGTTTTTAACAACTGCTGGCTGTTTGTCATCAACACGCTTTTTCTCAACCTTAGACCACCTACTACAAGTTCCTTCTGGGTCCACGCCAATGCAGGATGAAGCAAAGTTTACAGGTTTGTTATCGAACCACTTCATGAGTATTATTTTGCCGTCGTCCCGCACAAGGTGATCATAGCTTCCTCTCTCTTTCTTTTTCAGTTCGTTGTCAGGTAGAAGACTAGCACTTTTAGGAATTCTGTTAGCCATTATCGTTCCGGCTAAAGTAATGCCATGTGAGGAAAGAAAATCTATCAGGGGGATCGAAGTGAAATATCTGTCTGTGAATACTGAAACTCCTACAGGAAGAGTATCTGCCAATTTAAGGACCATTCTCCCGCCAACATCCAATTGTTCTGGGACTGCTAATAACGCCGGTTCCACCGATGAGCCCTTACCTTCATAGATGTGAAAATCAAGCGGGACTCCAGTCGGAGTTGCCATTACGAAGTTTTTGAGGCCTATTGGGTTAGGCTTACCACGCACAAATTGTCTCATGGTGACTTGGCCAGCAAAGGGTATCATCTGTTCGTCGATGGACACCTTGCTAGTTCTTTCATTTATGCGACATACTTTTTGTACTCTGTCAAGGAGAGGTCTTACCTCCCAGAATCTATCAAGCGATTTGGCCTCTGGGGACACCCTATTGTCATCTACAACTTTTACACGAGAGCGTAACTTGAAAAATCGATTTCTTGTAATGTTATCCGACACTATGGGTACCCTAGTGCTGTTAGCCCAAAACATCCGCAAACGTGGTAGTGAATAAATTCCTATTAGCATGGTACAGCCAAATAATTTTCTAATCTCGCTAGCAGTAGTATCCAATGAATGTCCTGTTTCGCTTACTTCCCTCATATTTGTAAGTTCAGAAACACTTTCAAAGAAGTCATCACTGATATATTTTTGAAAATATTCAGAAGGTCTTCCAACTTGGCCGCTGTAATTTATAGAATCCATGTGGTTCGGCGGAACAAAGACTTTATTGCGAATCCACTTTTCGGAATGTGATGGAATTAAACTCGCTAGGAGCAGGTCATCTTCAGAATCGAAACCATCATCGGGCTCTGGATTGTCTTGGTCATCAAAAGCTTGCTCGTCCAACAAATCCTCCTCAAGGTTATCACCATCAAGGTCATCTTCACTAAGAAGTTCTTCATCTATATCAGAGTTATTTAGATCTATAGCATCAGCCAATTCCTGAAGCTCTTTGTCAGTCAAAGGGCCTGAAACAATACAATTTCTATAAAGTAATCTTCATCTATCTTTTTCTTGTTTTTTTTTTAAATTATATTGCTAGAGACCCAAAGTATCACCTGCGATACTTCTTCTATTTCATCTAGTCGGCACCTTTAGCGAGAACGTTCACCGCAATAAAATAGCATACTTACATTAAGGAACATTATAACAACTATTTAAAACCAAATATATTCAGTAATGAATTGTACTTACGTCTATTTTCATTAAAAGCCATCCCCACGTGTTTTACACAACCACATCAACATGCGTTGACTGTGTATCGCATGTGATACTCTTAGGACCGAACAAATTCATGCGGTCTAAGCGCGAGATAAAAAATAATTTTCACGAGTATAATATATGATAGCCCGTTTCTGAGGAGGTTAAACGTCAACAATCAGCTTCTTAGCAACGTAAAATGTTATCATTTGTCTTGCAAAGCCTACCTTTATTTTATCAAAGCGAATAAACAGACCATTCAACTTAAGTTGTCTATCATGTATTTTGCTATACACAAATCATTTTGCAAATAAGACAATTTCGCAATGAAAACGCTTCAAAAATGGATTTTGTTATCTCCATAATCATTTAAAGAAATCAAAAATATATTTGAAATAAAATTTTATCCTTCTATTGCATGATTTATTTGACATGTCTTTTTATCCTAAAAAAATTATTATTGATGAGTTATGTCATTGAGTGGTCAAAAAAAAATATGTCAACATATTTTATTATAAAGGAGGTACAAAATATTGTTCCGACTTGGGAACATTATGGGTATGGAAGACAATAAAAAGTTATTTTAATTTGTATGAAACTCTACAAAACAATTACTTTTTGCATAAGAAGTTGGACTTTACATTTTAGACATAAAACTCGACTTTCCTTACAATCTTGTTTTTGGCATCTTTCACGGTGGTCCGTCTATTGATTCCAGTGCTGAACATTATCATACCTGACCTCAGTGCTGTACAAAACTGTTTCATAAACAACTTTGTATAAAAAGACATTATACAAAAAAAAAACGTGTACATCATCATCCTTGTACATCAGTATGGGAAGTGGAACTTACCAACTTCTCTTCAGAAGCTTGGCTGCTGGAGGCAATGGTTGGAAGCAAATGAACTAATGGAGAATCATCGTCGCTATCATCTTAATCTGGGTGCCCAGCTTGGATTTTTCTCCCATCTTCGATATCATCCTCCAATATGGAATCTTCACTGTCAGATGGAATGTCTCTAATATCGGTATTGTTTTTACCATTAAAGGCTTTGGGTTTCACTGGGCCGAGTTTTTCCATGTCCACATCCATGATGAGCATATATTAAGACAAATATTTGGATATATGTAGTAATGGACAAAAGTATATAGACAAATTAATATTGTGCTGTATTTCTTTTTTAACTTGTTTTATTATTACACCAGCCTGTATACATAATTCGTTATAGCATAATACTCACTGATACATAAATAAATTCATTAGACTCCCTTCAATATAAAATAAATTGAAAAAACTGGAACTATGAAGGACAAAAATATATAGACAAAGCAAAACAATTATAGAAAAAAGAAGCAAAGTTCATTGAATCATAGAAAACCAACCATGTTTGTGTTAATATTTTATAGCATAACCATTATATTATCAATCACCGCCTGGCACCGTCTCGGCATAGATTGTAGTACTTTCTTGATATAATGATCATCTATCTGTCTCCACTTTTGCTCTAAAGCGGCAAAAGGTTCATCCTTGTTTGAATAATTTTTATCTCGTATTTGCTTATCTAAGTGTTCCCATAGATTTTCAATGGGGTTTATATCGGGAGACTGTGAAGGCCATTCGAGAACTGGTATTTTTTCATCCAGAAAGAATTGCTTTGCGAGATTTGAAGTGTGCTTCGGGTCATTATCTTGCTGGAAGATTGATCTTAAGGGCATATTGTCTTCCATATAGGGTAAAATGACATGCTTTAGTATGTCTGTGTATACAAACTTATCCATAATGCCATCTATTCTATGTAAAGGTCCCTTCCCAAACCACGAAAAGCACCCCCAAACCATAACAGACATGTTTGACAGGGGGCAAAGTGGACTTGGGGTTCAATCTTTGTCCACTAGGACGTCTAACGTAATGAACACCATCTGATCCAAACATATTGAACTTGGATTCGTCACTGAAACATACCATCTTCCAGTCACAGATGCTACAATCAAGATGCAACCGTGCAAATTGTAATCGGTCCTTAAGGTTTTTCCTCGAGATTAGCGGCTTCTTACTCGGGCGACGCGCAAATAACTTCAGATCATTTAATCTTCTACTTATAGTTTTCGTAGAAACACTGATAATTCCTTTTGTCTCGATTTAGGTTTTTATTTGTCGTGGGGTTTTAAACGGATTTCTGGACGATATTACTTTTATTAATCTAACTGATAGTATTTAGTTTTCTAGGCCGGCCACTTCTGTTAGAGGCTTCCAAGATACCTTTTTGTTTATATTTGTTCAATATTGCCCAAACTGCTTTACGCTTCAGCTTAACATTTTTGGAAATGTCGACTTGACGTTGACCATCTTTGTATAAATCAATGATCTTAGTTTTCACATCAAAAGAAATTTCTGGACCACGCGGCATGGTCTTAAAATCACTCAACTTATTCCACAATACTTAATGGACACAAACTAGTCCTCTTCTGACACGAAGCTTTACTTAACTAATGTTGAAAAGAATTTGTCTACATATTTTTGTCCCTCATAAAAAAGTGCTAATATTTAGACTTGTATTGTGTTCGTTGCAGATAATGTAAAAACAAGGAATTTAGTTTTTCTACTAATAACGCATTTGTTTATGGAGCAATGAAGTATGAATTCGTTTTCTAAGGTATTTAGGTAAATATTCATATTTGTCTATACTGTCCATTACTCTATATATATATATATATTGGAAAATTCAATACACTATTTACAAAAACTTAGAATATATAGTATAAACTAAAAAGAACATCAATGCATATTGTTCCCAATCGGGAACATATGTCCATCCAAAGCTAACCTATATTTTCAGAATATTATTATGTGCATAATGGCCCCACTCAGGAACACTAATATCTACAGAAAAAGTAATTACATGCACAA
Source organism: Acanthoscelides obtectus (assembly GCA_963669975.1). NCBI lineage: Eukaryota > Metazoa > Arthropoda > Insecta > Coleoptera > Chrysomelidae > Acanthoscelides > Acanthoscelides obtectus. The sequence continues at coordinate 62,964,812 of CAVLJG010000005.1, forward strand.
AAATAAACCATCCTACGTATCAAACACATAATGAATCGAAAACACATCGAGAAGCATCAGCTGATTATAAGATCACGATGTCGGATATTCTTACCTCGACGTTGTAGATGTGGTGCCATCTATACAGAAACGTATGAACATCGTTAAACAACGTTCCCGATCGATGCATACAAATTTGGTAAATGCTTAGGGAAAAATATAGGAAGTCACAGAATGTACTGTTCCCGTTTGGGAACAATATGAAATAGAGGGTTAATTAGCCCTCAAATAAATTCACAAATATCATGTTTTTTGGCGTTGGGCCAACATCACTGAGACAGGGCTCGTAGACCTTATTTCACGAGTATCCATCACGCTTTGAGGCTGTCACGGACTTGTCATACTTTTTTTCCGGTAAAACATTCTATATCCAAAATTTCTCAGAAATGATAGGCAAGACACAAACACGAGAAATAGCTCTCCTGTAAATTTTGTATTTTATGACTTAGAATACTTCTACATTCAAGCGACGAAGTACAGATGTAGAAAAGTTTATTAGAAAATTATTATAGTACATCTGGGATTTATTAATTACATGGTATGTCAATAGAACAGGTTGATTAGTATTTTCCAGAAGCTGTAAATTTACCTGTAAAATAATATAGATACGTCTTTCTGATTTACTGTCCGTCATCAGTGTAATATAATTCATCAAAAGCACATAACAAATCACATCAGAACTAATACATTCACCCAAAATTACGAAAAGACGCACCACTATGCCATATTATTGTGATACATTAAATGATGATGGCATAGCATCAATTTGCTGACTGGTATATCCTTATGAATATCTTCATCTCTTTGAAAAAATTATAAACTGCGTTTGCGTTTCCTTGGGATTTTTGCAGAGTTCTCAACAATTGGGCCCATGCATGTATTCATGAACACTGCTTTGTCCCAGTTGTGCATATTTCATGACTTCCTGCAATACTTACTTACATTTTTATTTTATTACTTGTTAGAATTACCTTAGTAATGTTCAGACTTATTTGAGGGAATCGAACCTCTATCAACTCGGTCATATCCATCTGCCACACATTCTGAACTTCATGTTTGGCTGTTTCATTGCTCTTTAAGATCATATGGTGTTTCGAGTTCTAAAAAGTAGATATAATTAATATAGTCAAAAACTGTTTATATATTCCTACCTGACATGAAATGTAGTCATGGTCTTTAGCAGCCATAGTGCTTGTAGCGTTTCTTTCGTATGCTAAGAAACTTTTTTAAATAAAGGAGTGGTAAGCAAGTAAAAAATGAATCTGTAGCGGACAGAGAACCATAACAAAATACGGATCCGTCTAGCTGGAGTTCACCGATCCGTCGGAATTAATTGCTTCCTGTGTTGATATGGAGAATTTTAAAATATTACTAAATAACTAGCTGTCATTGTTCCATGATGGATACTCGTGAAATATGGTGTATATAACAAACAAATAGTTTGTACAAAGCACCTCAAAAAATGACATGACCTGCCAAAGTCTTAAAATTGTGCGTAGTGATTAAAAGTGTGGGAGTCAAAATTAGATTACAAAAGAACTCTACTCTTTTGGAACTTCAACTTTTCCTATAAAAGGTTTGTTTCCTTTCGGATGATATGCTACACATCTTGTAGTCTGGTAGCGAAAAGGAAGAGAGCAGCAAAACACATCGCATACCACTGCTGGCGCAGCGTGCCTTTAAATTGACACGGTCACTGCACGTATCCCGCCGTATTGAAAGATGTACGGTGATTTGCTGCTCTCTTCCTTTTGGATACCAGAGTATAGAATTAATGCATGTTTCCAGCAATATAACCTAAGATAATTTTCGATGTGGATGTCGCTAGTTAAGTCCACCCAGTATGGATGTAAATTCAGGCATTTCACCCTCGTTTCGACTTCAACTATAGAAATTGTTGCATATTATACTTTTAACAAAGAAGTACCAGCAGAAGTATTTTGAACCAACATTAGACATATGTCATTTTTCCAAATTAAGAGTCCCTTCCGTCGATTTCCATAAGTAGTTGCTCACTAACATTTAAAAAAATGTTATTGTGTGGATTGTATCAGAACAGTTTCAGAGCTAGCCAAATTAAAATAAAAACCGAATAGACGAAATATATATAGATAGACAAATGAGATGGTGGTTTGGTGCTTGAAGATTGTTTTTTGTTTCATTTATTGCACAGAAGATACAGAATTTAAACATATTCCTGATTTAAATAAATCAAACACTTGTAAATAATATATATTAGTTATTGAATCTTAGGTTGTTGTATATAATTTTATTGATTTAGCCATTGACTAAGAGTATTGTAATTTTTCTTCTTCGGAAATAAAATAAACTATGAGGTATTTACTATCATGAAATTACTTGATCACCTGATTTCTCAAGTATTTCTACAGTCTATGATTCGTATTGCAAATAAATGAATCTTATTCATTGCGTCTAACACACATTCAGCGTACTCCGTTGCACGCATGTTGTTACCTCCGCGTAGCAGACAGTCTGCGCTACCCAGTGCACTCAAACTGGCTATGCGCTGTCGGCTCATGTCTGGCCAGCCCCCGGTTTCAGGTCATATTCGGACAAGCGATATCTGACCGGTTTAATCGCGGATATCCAGAGATGAACCGATGTACTCTAGCAGCGTGTGGCTGAGCGGGTCTGAGTGCTCTCGGTGGCGCAGACCGTCTGTTACGCGGATTGGGTGATTTTTGTCAGATTTGTGAGGCTTTTTATTTACTGACTCTTCACTGCACCACAAAAAACATTCAACAATGCATTTAGCATATTACCACTAATTGCATTCGAAGCGAGTAATTAAGCTTTGTCCCTAGGTGGGCAAAAGTATGGCCTCGTATTTTTTTAACACTACAAAAAGCATCCATTGTCAATATTTGATCCATCATTGTAAATCCTTAGATGTCTATTTTTCTTCTAAATCGCCACTCCGATCGTGGCATTTTTTGTGAATGCTGACATTTTTTGTGTTTCTTGTCTTACCAGCTAGCCACCAAGTCCTTGAGAAAACTCTGATCGACCGTTACGGGACTGAATCGCTTTCCACTCAAATGTGCTTTTTCAGCTTAGAGTTCAGGTCATAGTAGGTACTGTGAAACATTAAATAAATATTCAGATGCTCAATTCAGTACTAAACGAGATGTATGTTAAGCAAGTGCATAAACATTATCCATGACAACGCACGGCCACATGTCAATCACCTATCAATCAGCCGCCCTTTTGCAACAGTTTGGATAGGATTTAATCACACTCATCCTATATTACTGCGGATTTGTCACCCAGTGATTATATGCTGTTCTCGTATGTTGAAAGAAAATTTGACAAGACGGTTCCTTTTTGAGAACGAAATGCTCTCAAGGACCTCGCAGTAAACTGGCATGACACGACCATACAGAAAGTCCCAGAGCGTCCACAAAAATGCATCGACCGCAATTTATAAAATAGACCAATGGCTGAACTTTCTAATTATGTATCAAACATTGGAAATCGACAGTTTTTGTACTTTTACAAGAATATGAGACTTTACTTTTTGGTTTATTTCACTACAAGTTTTACCACTCGCCAAACTGCCTTATGCCTAGCACTACAAAAACGGGTACCACCACTGAATTTAATGAAAAATATCAAATGTTAGACATATTTATTTAAAACAATCTCAGCTCCGTACTCCACGTCTAGACTGAAAGTTTGTTAGAATAATGGTTGACTTTCTGGCAGAGATTTTCATTTTTTTATCTATAACCCATTTTCCTATTTAGTAAGTTATTCTAGAAACTTAGTATGTAGTAGAATACTACTACATACTTACTTGATAATATATGTGTACGGAAGGCGTGTGCCAAAAATTCTGTAAGTATTAGACAGAGTATCTGGGAGAAAATTTCACGAAGTTAAAACAAATAAATACGAGACATTTCAAGAAAAATGATTTTCAGAGTATTAACGTAAACTTTGTTCTCAAAATTTCCCCACCGAAAAACGTCTATTTTGTGGAACAGCTCGGGAGTCACCCTTATAATGTGGTAAGTGTAAGCACCACTGCATAGTTTTCAAAAAATGGATTTGTTTATTATTGGCTTAATAAATACTTTAAACCGAGAAAAACATTTCATACCTGAAAGTAATTCTTTTGTAATCGTGAGCTCTTATCCAAGCGCGAAATCTTATTTTAATTAATTTTTATTCTCAAACATACTAACAAATGCTATTTTAAAGCATTTATGTTCGGGTAGAATCAATAGTAACATGTGCTATTGTAGAGTCAACGCGTGTACAGAGAGGATTCATTTTTACATGGCTAAAATAGATTTGAAAGCTTTAAAAGTTTTTCTCGAAACACGTTTTGTAAAACGGCACTCATCATGACTCGGATAATTTTCATTCTTTTGATTTTTTCTTTTTTGTCCAAAGTAGCATACTCATGCTGCAGAGCACATCAAATTTTATGTGACTCGCGAAAATGGCTACAGTACATTATCTTAAATGTTTGATTAATTTTTTTCTGTTACCTATATGATAAATAATATTTTATTGCGTTTTCTTCCACAAAAAAGACAAATCATTATTACCGTTACAGTGGTGTTACTATCCCTTAAAACACATCCGTGAACTTACGCAAAATGTTGTCTAAGCTGAGGCATAAAATGATTTGCAAAAATGAATCACCTATGGTTGTGCCTTTCACTCAAACAAAAGGCCCAATTGATTAGTCTTGACATTGGCAACCACAAGTTCCAAATTTGAAACTGTTAACTCTTCCTGTGAAGTTTTCCAAAAGCAAAGTTTATGTTTATACTCCGAGTAATATAGCGGGCTTGAAAAATATACGTCGTGAAATATTTGAAATTGAACCTGATATGCTTCAGCATGTCTGTAGGTTTCGTGGGTGCGAGCAGTGGAATGTGGGGTATCGAGTTGAAGTTCTCTTTGAAAAATCCCAAATCTGGTTGCTTCAATTTCGATAAAAACGTCCTAAAATGTGCTGTAATTATTCATTTTACTGTGCAATGATTGATTTGAAGGGTTTTCTTGAGAGACGTATAGAACGTAATAGAAGAAAGTCAAGATTAATTTCGTAATCAAAAAAAGTTTGCTATAATAAAAATATGTATTATATTTATTTTGGCAAGTATAGTATATATAAATCGTTAGGTCACAAATATTTCCCAGACGATTCACCACGTTGTGTAAGTATTCTTTATCCTTCTACTGTCTAAATAGACGTTTAGTCCGTCTTTTTGTTGCATGTAGTAGGTTTCTAGAATAACTGCTTCGAAAGTATAAATCAGTAGGAATTAGCAGGGTAGACGTTTTCTGTAAGAGGCCCGATAACTTTTTTGCTATGCTACGTTTCATTAGTGGCAAATATTTGAATCTGTGTTATGCCCAGTTAGGTCAAACACCTGCGCACGACGTTCAAATTTGCTCGATCCCATTGCCCAACAGGCCATAAATGCCTGGGTGGGCAGCATCTACCGGATATACGCGACGATCGAGTGCTCATGTTGTTTGTTTTGACGTGGTATAAATAAAATTTGAACAGACAATAGGCAGTGATTATAGACTATATACATGGTGATTAAAAAACGATGCCGATATATCTATGTATATTAAAAGTAACGTAAGTTTGAATAAACATAAGTTCAAAAATGACCCATTACAAAGATACGTTGATTTCTACAATTCTGGCTCTTTTATGATTAATTAAGATCATAACATAGTACCCTAGTCTACTTCAAACTTTTTAATTTCAAAGATTAGTGTGTAGATGAATTATCTCAAATATTTGTCAAATTTTTTCTCTAAAAAGATGATTAGACAAAAAATCATCAGGAGCTAATTTATTCAGAATTAAGTACTTTATCTAAAATACAGTAAGAGTTTCACAAAAGTCAGTGACAGAACATATTTTTCGTTCCCCTTCTGTAGGGGTCAAAGTATCTGATTCTACGCCACTGGTGTAGTTGGAGCTTCATTTTTTTATTGAGATTGCTTTTGTTGTTAGTACTGCATGTTCAAAATTTTGATTCAGTATATTGTTGCCCTACGGATTTCTTGAGTTTTCAATTATACCCTCAACTTGTATTTCGATGAGAGTGTATTTTAGGATCCATGTTTATATTAACGTACTATTTTTTGCCTATTTTCTGCACTAGAAATATTGTCACTGGTTTCTGAATCACCCTCTAAAAATTTACTGCATTTAGCAAAAAAGTCATTAGGCCTAACTCATGAAGTTTTTGTACAATCTTAAATAATTATATTGTTACTTTATGGACTGGCCTTCAGTGTGCCTTGTAAATGTGGATTTACATGGTAATTGGTAAATTTGTTACAATATTTTTCAACGACTTTTAATTTAAGATGGTAGTATGTTAACTTGAATTGATATTTTAAAAAGCAAGTTATAGTAATTTATTACGACCCGCTATAACGAGAGAAAATATTTATTGTATATATAGTAAGTTATTCTTAAGTAGAATGTAATTGTTTATTACGTACAATTTGTACATACTGTTTATTTTATTTCAAATAATAAATGAGGGTATTTATTTTTATTTGCTTTTTATTTTTCTCCTGCAACCGTAGATGTTTGATGTGGTCAATTATCATATATTTTTATATTTATTCTTATTTTTGGAATGTGGCATGGCAGTAAGGGATTCGGTAATCTGTGTAGATTTTTTGTTGTCTTGTTCATTGATTTTTCGAGCCATTTGTATCCTGTTCCATAATACATATCCGTTAAGAAATCAATTATGAACTTTAGAACTTTTTAGAAATATTCCTTTTTAGTCTGACATTATCTAGAAACAGCAATTCATTTTCCGATTTTATTACAATAGTCAACAAAGTGCACCAATAACTGGCGTGCAATGCTGATGATATTGCTCAAACTCTAACTGTAGGCAAACCTCATCCGTCTATTCTGCCCCCTAAGCTTGATATGTTATTCAAAATGTACACGTCTTTTCATCCTTTTTGTCCTTTCAAACATGCTTTGAAGATAAAAGGAAAAAGTTGTTTTATTCGCAGAGGAATAAGGATTTAAATGACTTTAAAAAATACCATTGGACAGCATTTTTAACTGGTAAGTACAAGTTACAATTTTTGTTATGCAGTTTGAACTCCTCGAATAGCGCGTGCTAACAGTTACGTAAAATATATTCCTACTATGATGATATAATATTATCTTGTCGAGTCCTTCTGCCGATTCCGATTTTTTTTTCAATAAAACCATTTCAAAATCTAATAGTATTTTCAAAAATGGTATCAGGTAGATTGACTTAATACATCCCGCGCATTCAAATAGATTATTGTATTGATTTCAGTAGTTTGGCGTCGTGTTTTTTCTCTTGCAACTATTGATCATCTGTATTTCCTTTACTAATAGGTAAAACCTTAAATAGTATATGGCAATATTGCGCTAGGTAGCAATGTTTCTGAGATTTCGATCCTTGAACTAACGCCTTGCTCTAATTTTGCCGTAATAATGAATATGTTTGAGAAAATCAAATTGTCCGTCCGACTGTTAAAACTTGGCAAAAAAACTTAAGCGATTGAAGAGTAAGGCCCGTACTTCATTTCAAACTACGACTAACATTTGTAAAATAAGTATTTTTCTCAAAAATACCCATAAACTATTACTACTTTTGGACATTTTCTCCTCTTGACCTCATATTTGAAAACAAAATCAAAAAGCATGTGCAGTTTAATTGCGCACATAAGTGAAAATTCTATACGTATATTGTTTTCCCTCTAGGTCTTCGAAAGGACTGAAAATGGAAGCGTACGACTCCGCTGTACTGTCTTACGCCATGGCAACAGCTGCTTACAAAAACAAGCCCAACTCATTGGGTTTGGTTCCAGGAGGCATGCCCCACAAGTTACTCGATGATACTTTAACGCCTCCTGGTGAAAGCAATGAGAACGATAATGATAACAGGAACTATCTATACCAGCTACTGTACAATTTGGAACAAATGGTGATTAATAAGAACCCCGTGCAGTTGTCGCATCTAATGGAAATCTGTTCCACAAAACAAGCAAAGGTAAGATTCATAATTATTTTTCTTGGTATCTACACTTCTACAAGTGGGTTGAAATTTTTCCACCTCAACCACTCAAGTTTGGGTTGTTCCCCAACTCAGATGGTCAAGAAACTCAAACGTGCCTTGTTTTCCTGGCAAAAAAACATGAAAACGACAAATATCACCCACGAAATTTAATACCATTGTACGCGACTGGGGGTGATAATTCCAAAATTCCATTTGGTTGTAAGGGTAGACGTGACCTGCAACGACTAAATATATTCAGAAGCTGTATTCAGCATGACTCAGTTAGCCGTAGCAGATTCCCAACTGTTCGCATCAAAAGTAGTGGCTCACTAGTTTGAAACTTTGGCCATTTAGCTAGAAACGTAACATTTTGTCCAGAGATGGTCTTAGCTACAAAACAAGAGGATATTTGATACAATCTGTGGACAAAACGGGCAAACTTCTAGTCAAAAAGCGAAACTCAAAGTGGGTTTAAGCATCTCAAAGGTTTCAAAAGAACACCGACAAACCAATACTTGAAGCGCTATTAGTTACACCTCCACCGCTCTTATTTTTTCAGTGGGACAATCAGATATGTGCACCATTAGATGCTCTGCTGTCTGAATTACGACAAATCTGTAGGGCCAATCCAGGATCTATACACCTTTTGAAGCTTTATGTTGAAGGTAAACTAGAAAATAGTGATCACACTTACACAACATTGTTCAATATCCAACAGGATTACAATAAGGATAGTTTTTGTGTCACTGACTCGAGTCGAGTCTTGTTGTATCAACATTATTAAAAATCTATTTTTGCAGTTAATAAAGACAAGTGCATGTGTAGTCTGTACTTGGATGAGTGTTTAAACTGTATCTGTAAGCATGTTATGAATGAGAATATCAATATACATACTCCAGTTTAAAATCCTTCGGTCGAGTTAGACAAATTCTTTAGTGAGAAGGCTTTTCATTTTGAAACATTCGTATCTTTAATGCATATGTGATACTTATCGAAACCAATGGGAAAAACGGGATACAGAGATGAAATCTCCTCATGATTATAAGAATGAGTGTTTAACCAAATATTTCATTACAGATGACGTTCCTAAACCTTCACTAACTACAGAAGTCGTTTGTAAAACGTTAGGCGATCTATTGCGGCAGTTCGGTTTGAATGCGGGTGCTGCTATTCTGAAGAAAATAGTACATGCAGCTGATACATAAGATGTAGAAGAACTTTGTATTATAAATTTCATAAATATATTTTTTGTAAATTAATTGCGAGAATCTTATAGTTATAATTTTGCATTTGTTGATCATTAATTGAAATGTGTTCTATGTTGTACACATTAAAAATGCGCATCTATCTCATGTGTTAATCTTATTTATTATTCCTCAGATTCGCCCCTGATTCATTTTATCAGCGGTTTCCAAAGTTATTGAGTTACATATTTAATGAAATACTCTGGAACTGCTTGATGTGAACGTAAGGTAGGCTTGAACTACATTACCATTATTTTTTTAAAGTAATTGTTGCATTCAAAATAAATTATTTGAAATGCAGTGAACATCCTAATCAATGTGTTCGTCTAACACCTACAGTGACATTAGACGTGTTACACCCAAAAAAATAATTTCCTCAACTTGTTTTTTGGGCAACTTAATGACTATATTTAAAGCATGCTGTGGCAACAATGTCAACGTTTTATCTTTGTTTTTGTTTAGCCTTGTTAAAATGTTCTCTTAGTTATTGTGAAGAAAGCAGTGCCTGAGAGCTGAGTCGTACAGATATTCTTATATATTGCCCCTTCATTTACTAGTGTTAAGCCTAACAAAATGGCTCGAGTTCCAAATTATCACCATGTTAGCGACTTTGACAGGGGCAGAATTATTGCCTATCGAAATGTGGTTTGTCCTATCGCGAATTTGGCCGCCGAGTGAATTGTACTGCAATGACGGTAATGCGTGTGTGTGGATAGAAGAAGGTAGATAAACAGAAAGAAGGCCAACTGGTCCACCGAGACATACCACAGAGTGTCAAGACAACTAGCCCTACGCATTCGAGCTTTTCGACTTTTTTCATACCGTCCATGGTTAGTGCTTCCTCTGACTGCGGACCACCGTCGTCAACATTTGAACTGGAGCAGAGAACGGCAACATTGGGAGGCAATGATAACATTTCTACACTGAGTATATTTCACCAAGCCAGTCATCTGTCATCTCGTTTTCCTATTTAAAAAAAAGATGTACAGTACGTCAAAAAACAATAAATTCTGTCTGACACACTGAAACTTTAAAATTTTAAAGTTATCTATACGACAACAAGCCATTTAATTCTCTGTTCCAAAAGAATAGTTGGGAATCAGTTCTGAACTGTACTTACCTCGGGCCTGCGCAGAAAAATAATTCGAAATTAATTCTGAACTAGTTCGGCACGGGTATCTTGGAAAGTAACATTTTGTCGGTTTTTTGATATTTCGTAGGTTTTTTGTGACATAACATGGGTTTTTCTACAAGGTGTTAACATAGCACAAGCTATTGTACACTTGTAAACTCGTTTTATAGCTGTACGTGTCAACGTACCGCGATCCTAGCGAGCAAACGTGGAGGGTATTTTTTTAACATTTTTTGCCGAACTGATTGGAACAAACCTTAAGACTGTTTTGTCTTTTGGTGATTTTCAATATCTCAAATCTACACAACTTTAATTAGACATATTTCACACATCAGATTTCCCCGTACATTTTGCTCTTAAAATCCGACATCATAGACCATCTGGCATCGCTGAACCACGCCAATCAGCCATGAGCCAACGTCAGCGGTGAGTGGTCAGATGCGAGACCATCACACACGGTTTTAAGTACATAGTGCGACCGCTATGCGAACATTTCTGTATCAAGTTTTAACAGCAAATGTACGGGGAAACCTGTGATGTGTAAAATATGTATCAATAGATTTCTAAAATTGCCAGTATTGAAAGCGCATAAATGTACTAATCGCCAAAATTGAGATACATTCTACTCTCCCCCTACGGCCACCACCCCAAATTTTTACCCCGCAAAAATAAAACGAGCATGAATCTCTTGAAACGTCGAAGAATGAAGTTTGAACGATTTTAATTTTTATTTTTTTTACCCCTAGCTCTAACCGATTTTCAAAAACTACAAAGCGTTTTCGTCCTTGGTATAGTGGTAAGATTGTGTGAAAACATTAGATCCGAGTGGGACTTTCCAAATTATAGAGGGGTCAAGCAATAGCGGACAGACTGACCGACGGATACAAGTGATACGGTTTTTCGTGCATCTCATTTTCAAATCTTCTCGCGATTACAATGGCGCGGAAAGTAAAACAGTCAACTTTGACAGCTTGTAAGTCAGTCATCCTTGCATACATAGTAGCAAACCTATCGTCACATTTGTGCATTATCTATAGAAGGTGTTTAAAAACGCAAAAAGAATTCAAATAGAACACCCATTATATTTTCACGAGCCAAAGCTCATATTTTTATGTTTTATTCTGGGAATTTAACTAAATGAAAATGTGTGCGATAATTATATGTCGCGTAAAGAATATTTTTCGACTTCAGTATTTTTTTCAATGAATAAATTTCAAGTTACAGCCCAAGAACTGTATTTCATGCCCAATGTATGACAGTACTATTTTTTCCCTGGCCAGACAATAACACCACCAACTCCTCAGATTAGATTCATCTACTTATGAACGAATCATATAGTGTAAAACTTGTTCTGCAATGCATAAGTAAACAGTTTTTCATACAGCGTTTGTAACCCCCCCCTCACTTTATTTTTTGCACGGATAAAGCTTGCGAACTGTAATCCGGGATGATGAAATTGATGCACGATAAGAATATTTGCGCGTAAAAGTGGTAGTTGGAATTTTTAAGATGGCGACTGGGCGCCCCCGCCCCTCAATCCATTCAGAATTTTAGCTTGCTAACTTTGACCTGTTTAAACATAGGTAGAGGGAGGGGGCTTTTTGAAAAGCACCGTGTATGTATGTTGACTAGGAATTGGGAATAAAATTAGAATCCAAATATAGAAAAACAGTGACAGTATTGCCAAAGGTTTCACGCAAAAAAAAAACTAGTAAGTGTAAAAGTTTTATTATTAAAGAAACGTCTTTTTATAAAAATGTTTTTTAGAAACTGTCACAAAAATATTGCATTTTCTAAGAATCTTCGAGATCACATAAAATTGTGCGACAGTTATATGAACTTTCTAGGAATGTTATATAAATTTTATCAAAACATATTTCAACTGAACCGCTGTAATACCATTCTAAGAATAATAAACGTATGCGTAAATATGTTGAATAATAATAATTTTTTTAACCTAGGATATATACAATAACTGCTCATAAAAACAATATAAATCACAATTTTTGGTTATACGATATAGTACTTACATTATTCGCGGAGTATTCTCAACATATACAAAATATGTGGCTACAAACAAAATATGTACACAATATATAGCAACTGATTGGACTCAAGTGTGCTCGAAAATTTATGTTTTCATATCATACAACCATTATACCACTTTGAGACGAGCAAATAAAGTAAAGAAAGATGGCATAAAATGAAAATAATGACAGTTTTTGTACAGACATTTACTGAAGGAATTTCGTCTTTGGTTCCCATATAAAGGCACGTAATTCAGTCGTTTAAATTATTTATATTTTCTCAAATATCAATTTTATTGACATTAGTACTAAAGGCGGTAGTAAAAATATAATTGACACTTACAGATCATGTCATGGACGAATATCAAAGAGAGCTCCTGGAAACAAGTTTTCGTTTGAAAAACTGCACAAAAACGCAAGAAAAAATATTGATTTCTAGTAGGATGACCAACTGCGTTTAGCATAACCGATGAAAAACAATTATTTGTTAGGAACAACAGGCATTTGCTAGAATAAATCAATCTGTACATTTTTGTTCTTAATGTGTCAAATGGCATTTTAAGACCCAGCGATTTATTACATAATTCAAATAACTGATTATAATTCAGGAGCGAGCTGACCATTCTATTTAATTCAAGCAAATATTACTCTTACTGGTAATCAAAGAGCCTATCTAAAATGGTTAATTTATTCTAGAGCTAAAGTATATATATAAAAGTTATCTAAATTTTTACTAAAACAAATATGTCTGCTTTTTTGTAATTCAATTTTTCAGGAAGTTTATAAAACCGAAGAGAAACAACTTCTTTTCAGGAAGATTTAGTAACCTATAACATACTTCATACACTCTTACTCAAGTATGTATGAATTTTGAGATACTTGACGATTGCAAAACACATTGTTAGTACCTATTGGTGTTTGCTTTAAGTGTCAAGATTCTCATTGTTATTGTACATTTTGTCCACTGGATTATACACATCAAATTATAAGAGACAAGAAGTTAAACTGGACACAGTCGTTTACGTTGTAGCGCCTATTCTAAATTCGTAAAAGCTCAGGCAGTTTTTATATCTGTTTAATGAAGTATTATGCTACTTTAGAAAGTATAACTCTAAGAGTATCTGAAATTCATTATTATAATATTTAAATACTGTTGTAGGTCTTAGAGCCGACTCAAATCACGATAAGAACAAAAATGCATATTTTTCACATGAGCTTTGTCATTCATTGTCAAAGGAACAAAACTTGCTTTAAATCCAATGAAAAATAACGTCATGGTGAATTCATGCAAACTTATTTTTCCTTGGACGTAACTTAGGGAAGAAGCTTTACGGTGTGTATAGATATACATAAAACCATGCCTTACTTGTACTACCTTGAGTTCCATCAACATAAGTTTGATACTTTCACCATATAAAACCCACAAAACTCAAGCTCAACAACCTGCCTATTGATTATCACGCATATAACGCCTCCTACATACTCATTCACACTTCCATCTCCTCTGCAGTCTTGCTCAGGCGGTTATTGTCAATACGTCTACGCTGACTGCGCCTTACCGCGTCTGCTCTGCGGTAAGGCTCGCTCCTCAGGCCCAACAGGATGTCCTCAAGGGCACCATTGTACACCTCATCTTGCTGCAATAGCTTCTTTTCTTGCACCAAGCGCGTCTTTGTCTTTAGTTCATTTATGACGGCTTCCTGTTATGGGTACGGGTAGATCAGAAGTGGGATTTAAGGTACAATGGGTTGGGGGATGCAAGTATGGTAAGAGTCGTGGCCGTGCTTGTCCAGAAGGTTCTATACAAGATACAAGATATCAGGAAATGTAGGTGTATAGTTTCTTTAATACTTGTTTGTTTATCTTCGATTTTTCACTCGTGTGTTGGTAAACGTCATATTTGAAATTCGTACATTGGAATCGTTCGAATTAATTGCTGAATGAATCAACCAATATAATTTTATTTTTGTACCGGACACCGATAGAACGCGACCATATATTTAATGTTATACTGTCAACGTCAGATAAAAAATGTTATTTTCATCACATATGACGGAAGCCTAACTAACCTCCATGGCATAAGTAATTATATGGCGTGGAAATAGTACACTGAGTTTTTAAGTGGGCCATTATTGTGCTGATGCGCGTAGCACCGAAAGATAGAATGTACGAGATCAATAATGGCCGTCTTTAACAAAGTAAGTATAGAATTTTTCACAGGCAGTCGATTCAGACAAGCCTATTTTGAAGGGGAGTAAGATAAAAATGTTGGTCGCTTATATTTTCCTTCTATTGCCAATATTATAGAGGTATCCTAGGAGGATACGATCTAGATCTAAATTTACCAAGTGAGGGAATACATAATATATAATAATTGATGACACGATCGAGGTTCTATAAATCCGATGTTTCCTACTTCAACCGAACAGTTTTTAGCTGGACTACCTAACCCTCGAATAACAGGTTTTGTTGGGTGGTTAATTCAGGAAATGAAGAATACTAACCTCTCATTGCGGTCTGTTGGAAAATCTTACGGTGTCAAGCTGGAACTTATAACACAGTTTTGGCAAGAAAATTTAAGTTTTAACACTAGAGGGCAAGCTTTGTTTGATCACAAAAAAGTGACAAGACATGCTTTTAGAAAGCAAATTACTGGGTGTTTAATAAATCGTGACCAAAAATGAAACACCGTACACAGGACCACATTTTAAGGGGGCTATTCTATGTAACATTGTTTCCTCGAGGACTTCATTAAAAAGATACGGGGTGTTGAAGTTTAAAAATAAATAACATTTTTTTTAATATCTTCAATACCGTCAAAATGGAATGAACTAAAATTTGGTATATGGATTTTACTTAAAATTAACGTGCACCAGTGGCGGAGATACAGGAGATTAGGTGCATTATTTTTCCAAATAAAAATAGTACGCCACTGTTTTTTTCTAAACGCGCAATTTTCGAATTGTACCTTCAATTTGCTACAAATAATTACTCTTGTGTTTTTTTCTAGAGTGCTTTATTTTCGTAAAAATAAAAAAAAACAAATTAGTAAAAACCTTTGGGGTAGGTTGGCGTCTGTTAGGAAATCTACGTTGATACTCCCGAGAAGCCGCTAGAGCATTTCCATTTAACAACATTCAAAAATGGAAAAAAGAAACTCTTGACTTGACTTTTCAAAAAAAATGGTAGTAGTAACGATAACAACCATTTAACACATAACTTCGACAAACTATCTCCCAAGAAACGTCAAGTTGGCATCAATGCCTCCTATTTTATTTTGAAACTAACTGTATCTCGGCTTTTTATTTTTCCGAAAACAGTGCACTCTGGGAAAATACACAAGAGTAAATATTTGTAGCAAGTTGCAGGTAAAATTCGAAAAATAGTGAAAAAATAATGCCACTAATCCAATGTGTCTCCGCCACTGGTGCACGTTAATTTTAAGGAGAAACTTTTGAATGTGGACAATACTTGAGTAAATCCACATACCAAATTTTAGTTCATTCCAGTTGACGGTTCTGAAGATATTAAAAGAATTGTTTTTTATCTTTATACTTCAAGACCCCGTATCTTTTTAATGAAGCCCTCGAGGAAAAAATGTTACATAGAAGACCCACCTTAAAATGCGGTCCTGTGTACGATGTTTCATTTTTGGTCACGAGTTGTGAATCACCCTGCATTTTGAAAAATGCCCTACTAACAAATATTTCTAGAAGGAAACATGTTTGACGTATCTCTTACTTCAGTTAAATTACGTAATGTTATTAAAACTTCATTGGCTGTTGAACAACCTTCTGGACAAGCTGATACATTTCAATCCATTTTTTTAGAAAACTTGTCTAGTGCATTTTTGTACATATACATTTAAAAAGATTAGTCTTTTCACTTGAACCGCTCTAAGCAAGTGTATATGTGCGAGTGAGGGTGAAAGTTAATCTATTTCAATCTAACCTATATTGTGTGTGATAAGCCATTCTAGTCTTCCAGTATTTTAGCCAGAAAGTTTGTCAATTTTGGCGGCTGAAATGTGAGAAAAAAGAGATAGTTGGTTTTTGGTTGCACTGATGCTTGGATGCTTTCATGCCAAAGAACTTTTTAGTCACATGATTTGAGGATTAGATAAACTGGAAGCGATTACTAGCGTAAACATTTCCAAGGCAGGTAATAAAAAGTTTATTGAACATATACAGGGTGACCCACGTAGAACTGCAGTGATCGATTCACTCAAACAGTTCACGTAAGACAGTTATGGAAAAGGTTTATAGCATAACTGATGGGAGCTACTCGGCTAAAGCATTTTAAAAATAGTGGTACTTCCGCCTGACCGAAAGTAGATGTCGACTTGTTTATTTTAAATAGAACACCCTGCAAGTTATTAAATTTTTGGATTCTACGCGAGATTCTAAATACAATTCATGTATATATTGTATACCTAAGTCTAACCATATTTCAGAAATTTCAAATTTTGCATAATAATTACAAGTGGAAGCCTATTAATTTATAACAGTTTTTTCTCGTATTTTTGGCTTTGCCATATGGTTTGAAATTAGTTTCTTATAATAGTAGGAGAGCTACGGGGTGGTCGAAAAAGGGGAATGAAAATTAGGCTTAGAAAACCAAAAAGGGCAAGTTTTCAAATGGAAAGCACCTTTTTTAATATCCCATCATATTGAAAATAAGGTTAATTTTGTATAAGGTTATCTACCTCACAAATTAATAGTTTTCTAGATAAGTTGAAATATTGATTTTTCCAAGTCTTAAATGCTCCACATGGCTTCTATCATAAGATAATATCACTTGGAGATGGCGGAAATACGGCAAACTACTAGGGATGGATGGATGACCAACTGAGATTATCTTATGGTGAACGCCATATGGAACATTTAACCAACAGAAAAACCAATATTTCCATATCTCTGAGACCATTAATGTGCCAATTAGACAAGCTTATACAAAACCTTATTTTCAATACCTAATACGATGAAACTTATAAAAAAGGTGGTTTTCATTTCAGAACGTTGTTTTTTTAATCTTATTTTCATTCCCTTTATTCATCGCCTTTTTATCCAAAACTGTAATAAAATTTGCCAAAATAGGTGCCCTACTATCAGAAACCCGCTACAAATCATACGGGAAACGCAAACGTACGAGAAAATATTAAAATAATACATTTGCATGTATTTGTCATTTTCTAAACAAAATTTGAGATGTCTCAAAAACGGTGTGTACATGAAAAGTATTTAGAATCTTGAAACATCAAATTGTGTCAGAAACTGGTCGGGTTTAACATGAGTATGAAATATTTCTATTCTCATCTTTTATGATAAGCATCTCAAGAATATTGTGTCAAAATTTCAAATCGATCGTAGCAAAATTGACGTCCTTATTGGTATTTAAGTGTTTGTTGCTCCAAACATTTTTTATACTTACTCGGGTAGAACAACACATATTTTGACACCATCAGCTATTTTGCGGACGTCATGTTTGTGGTTTCTTCTCTATTTTTATTTAATTTATTGGCGCTGTCAGTGTTTCCCTAGTATACCTACTCTTTGCTTACAGTATGCAGATCAGTTCAAGTGCACACTCTACCCAGTAGATGTATGCGAAACTGTAAACGGTTTTTCGAGACTTGAAATTTTTTACTCGCGCTTACGCTCTAACTCAACATCTAATGCACCGATTCCTTTGAAATATTCTGATGATCCTCCAAATAACAAGATAACCAGGTTGAGTTTTTTTTGTTCTTTTTTATTAATCATTTTTGTTTTTGCAATAAAAGATTTGGCAATTTTTTACCGAAAATTGTGTTTTTGACTTACAGGAGCTACAAAAAATAGAAACATTTGAAAAAATAAAAAAAGCTAAACATGGTTACCTCGAAAAACCCCTCACCTAATAATTCCATTTTGAATTGTCTGATTCAGATTATCCAGTGAAGAGTGACAACTTACACCGCAAAACTACTTTTTTACACGATACCTCCGGAGATTTGCTGCCAACGGCTCATTTAAGATTTCACTTTGAAAATTCAACAGGAAATCGTTCAAATGTCATATTATTGTATGGTACTTGATTAAATAGATCATCATTACCCGGATCGCCCTTACTTCTGGTGTCAAAAACAGGCGTTGCATTTAAGAAAACTGTCTTGACCTTCAAAGACAAAGTCAAAGTCACGTGCAAGATCACCATGAGATGAATCTTTTCAAAGCTCACAACCTTGTCCGACATTTTTCTCTGGGTAACGTATTTTTCGAGATATTTTGATCTATCCAACCTTTTTGAACACCATGTATCTTATATATCTTCGTGGATAAAACCATGCCCATAACCTTCCTTGGGTTTCAATTAAAAAATGTACAAATGTTGTCTCCGTATTGTATTTCAGACGTGATGCTGACAGAGTGGACAGACGTTCACAGTTATATATAAAGAAAAAATATTTATACTATACCTACCAATATTGATACTATAACATTTTGATGAACAGTTGTTGAGTTATGAGTGATTCGATTATACAAAAATGCTCAACTGTGACAGCCTGCCAGGTCGCCATTTTGAAAGATAGGGATTTTATATTCCACGATCATAAAGAACTCGTAAAGAGCTTCAAGACAAATGACCCAAAATGACGGTCAGCCATTGTCTTGAAATTTTCAACCGCCTCGTTTACGATAGAATACAGTATTCACTGCATGTTGCTAACTGGACTCGTTCAAAAAATAAGTAGGAGGGACCTTTCTGAAAAGTACTTTATCAGCAGTAAACGGGAATATGCGGCACCGGTGGAGGTAGCCAGTTCAAAGAGTATGGCATGTAACCTGGAAGAGGCTTACCGTCCCGAGATGCTGTATAATATGGGTAATAATAAGCTTGATTGTCCTATTTACTATCCAAAATCAATTTTATGGTGCTGAAGAAATCCGCGCGCTCCGTTATAGAACTGATATTTCAGACATAACCCCTGTTAAAAGGATGTGTGATGTGTTTGACACTTATCGTCAAGGATACGACATAAAATGATTATAAGTGTATTCAAAACAAACCTATGTAGTGATGAGCCAGCGATATGTACTTTTTGTAATTGTAGCCTTGATTTTCAGAAATTTATTTATTTTTTAGTGTTCAATTTGACATTCACTGATATCCATCTTTGTTTTATCTTATAATTCTGTTTTTCATTCTGTTTTAAATTCATTTAGTAAAATGAAATTTTAGACGCAAGAGAATGTAGCATTATGGTGTTACTTTCGAATATTACTGTGATTCTGTGTGAACCTGTTGGAACAAAAGATTATTATCCTCCTTTTTTAATTCGTGTAAATAAACATATTGACCTAAAAACCATTTTACACTATACTTGAGCCTGGCTTCAAGTTCGGTGTCAATCAAGAGTGCTTTAGCACAATTTTACTATCAAGATAACCTGAGATATGTTCTTTTCTTTGATCTTGAGCTTGCCATACATATGATTTTCTTAATCGATAATATAGCTTTGCCGAAACTATGAAACATACACGAAGAACACCTGCCTTGAAAATGATTCTAGACTACTGGTTCAAGCTTCTGCAGAGGAAAATTATATTATAATATGCTAGGTTAGTAGGAAAATTTCAAACATGCAAATGCACAGAAATGCAGCTTAGCAAATATTCTCAAGAAATGAATCTTATATCTGCGGAAGTACTCTAAGCCATTCGACCTGATTATTCCGCTCTTTCTTTGGTCATACTTGTATATGAAACATGCAGATTTGAGCCTACCTTACTTATGTACAAATACTGGAATATAAAAAATTAACGAGCACTGATCAAGTTTTTGGTTAAAAGTTCATATCTGCTTACTTCACCTAATACTGTTTAAAAAAATGAAAAATTGTTATTTTCCATGGTCAGAAATCATTTAGTTTTTAAAATTTGAAGAATATGCCAATCTTTTTATAAGATATATTAATGTTTGACCTAAAAACACCATTGCTACCAATTATACTAAATTATGCATGTCGAACGTTAAAAAAAATCAGTCTACTTGTATTTTACATTAGCAGTAAGCATCTACAAAGCAGAACATATAAAATACTACAGCAGAACTACTACTACTACTTTCTGTAAAAGGGAAATAATCCATTACATACCTTGGTGGAGAAGTATGTCAGTGGCCAAGCAATTTTATATTTTGAGGCGATATAATGTGTGAAGACAATGGCCTTCTCCACCGGGGTAAGTATTACCTTTCTTTCACTACTAACTATGAGGTATTACCACATTCGATTTGATTAAACGTTGAAAAATAACAACGGCATAACTGCCAGATAAAGCTGATGCAATGTCTGCATCACAGAACGTTCCACAAGAGAAGGATTTTGCCGCTCCGTGATAGTGTCCGATAGAGACAGAATAAGTCAACCTGTCGTTAGTTTTCATTTTCAAATACTCCGAAAATAAATAAATAAATGCAATCAAGAACAATAATTTCAGATATCAAGCAGACTGTGCATTTCCTCTTAGTGAACAAAAATCATTAATGTTCAAAAACTGATAAAGGGTTTGATTTCAATGATAATTATGTGCACAACAAGCCAAAGAAGCTATATATGAATAAACCCATTCTTTATTTACTTATTTGGACATTTTCAATTATCATTATTTACCTAGGAGGAGAAATGTAACTTAAATGAATGTGGAAAACCATGGTAATTTCTCAGATTAGTAGTCAAAAAACAAATTTGAGTAAACAAAGAACTCTGGAATATTCAAGGCATTCATGTTTACTCAAAGTATTAGTTAATAACGAGTATTTATATAAAATAATTTTCAATAAAAGATCTATGTTGTCTTCGACCTTTGGTTGAGTAAAATACATCATAATTTCTAGGATTAATTAAGTAACAAGAAAATGTATCCATATTAACACTAATTTTAAAAAATTCAAATAGCCAAAAATATGTCAAGTTTTATGTATTATCTAAACACTCGTTATTATGCGGCTTTTCATAGTTGAGTCATTTATTTTATCTGCTTGTAGGACTCGTCAAAAGGAGTTGATATACCAAAAATTACCTATATAAAAGTTGCATAATAAAATAAATAGTAAAAGATTAAAAATATTAAAAAATAAGCATGTCGTTACACAGATTTTTGATATTCTCGACCACTGCCGTGTAAAATCTTAGCGTTTTTGTTTACTGCTCTTATCGTTTATCTAAATTCGGCAAACTGTTTGTGTTATTGTATGGTTTTCAGTACGAGTCTTTGGTCCCATCCGTTGTATCAGTCTTTTAATAGTGCGTATACTTTCATTTGGCTGATTATTTGGTGCGAAAAAATGGCCCATGTTTACGAAAACAATGAACTAGTGGTCATAATACTTGTTAGAGATTTCCAACAAAATGCAGCCGCAGCATGTAGGCTGTAGGCGAAAATGTTGCCTTTAATAAATCATCCGGCCCCACGGATAACTGTACATTTAGTTATTAGACTTCGTGACACAGGATATTTAAAAGAACAACGAGAAGGTCACGCTAGAAGACCTGCTCAACCTGAAATGTTACAAATTAAGGGAGACATTTTAGAAATGGTCGTAAACGACCCAACAATGAATACTAGAGCCATAGCAGCTCAAGTTGAAGTTTCTCATAGTAAAGTGTAGAAGGCAATACGACAAGAACAGTATTATCCTTATCATTATCAACAGGTACAAGCATTACAACCTGAACACCTTACTAGAAGAGCTGCATTTTTTAGAACAGTTCAGCAGAAATAAAGAGTTTACGAAATTAATTTTGTGTACAGTCGAGGCCACATTCTCACAAAATGGGGTGCACAATTTTCACAACAATCATGTTTGAGCGGCAGAACATCCGCATGCTGTAAAAAGAACTCATTTTCAGCATAGATTTTCATTAAATGTTTGGGATGGCTTGGTAAATGGCATGCTTATTGAACCTTACTTTTTTCCTCCTCGACTGACCGGTGATATTTTTTTTATTTTGAAGCGGAGCAAGGTTTTACGTTATTCGAACAAATGGGGACAATTTTTAACAGTTTTTGTAAAAATGGTATCCATTTAACTTGATCATGAGTTTTTATAAGTAATTTTTAATAATGCAGACTAACTCTTATTATGCAATTTTTATATAGGTGATTTTTGGTATATCAACTTCTTTTGACGAGTTCTACAAGCTGTTAAAATAAATGACTCATCTTTGAAAACACCATGTATATTTGATATAGACATTCGGCACCAGGGCTATAAAGAGGCGATGCTAGCCTGCTGGCGTTGCCATAATTATTTTACAAACCTGTTGTTTTTTCTGGTTGATTTTATTCCGTTTTGCAACGTCTTCTTCGGCTTTGTTATTGGCCGCATTTTGAGCTGCCAGTTCCAGCCTTCTCCGCTGTTCATTTTCTTGATCTGCCGCCTGAAAACACAATAGTGAAATCTACAAGCGCCAGGCCAGATCTTTGTTAAAGGTGAAACACTACTGTTGCAAACACATTTGATTGATAGTTAATCTAAAAGAATACCAAAGTATAAGATTAAGAGAACCATGAGAAATAAATATTTTGTTCTAAAGCACATTAACTCACCGCAAATGGGTAATGAAAATGTCAGTTCAATTACTTTGGAATGAAGAATTTTGTAGTTAATATAATATGTATTAATACTGTAACATGACATGTGTTGCTTCAACATCAACATTTTATCAGAATGGATCACAATCTGAATAAGTTGATTCAGAATACGTGTCAAATTATGTCAAACCAGTCATTGCAAATGCAGGGTGTTACTTGATGATAGGCCGCAAATACAGGGTCCGGCAATGAAACGCGAAGATTTGGCTTGGGGCTTGCAGCGGGCCGTGAAGTGGTAGGGAGGACAGTCACAGACCTGTCGGGACCCGAGTGGCTTGCCATTTAGTCTACAATGGAGCGTTGGACGGGTGAGCATCGCGGTTACGCAATTAAGGCTTATTACCAAAATGGCGAGAGTTTAGTGCAAACGCGTCGAGATTTTAGACGGCATTTTAACATACCGCGTAACCAACCGGTTCCGTCAGACCATGCGATTCGAATGTGGCTAAACAACCTCGAGCAAACTGGATCGACGTCTAGAGAAAGAGGTGGTAGTGCCAGAACGATTCGAACCCCTGAAAATATTGAACGTGTTCGACAAGCCATTTTAAGAAGTCCACGTCGATCGGCCATCCGTCACGCCACACGCCTTCGATTAAGTGACAGATCGGTGAGAAGGATTCTCCATCAAGATCTTCGATATCACCCGTATAAAATACAGGTTGTTCAATCTCTTCACCCGGATGATTATCAACAGCGTCTCAGATTTTGTGAGGTTATGCTTGCAAGGCTGGAAGAAATTGATGACCAGGTTAACAACTTGTGGATGAGCGATGAGGCACATTTTCACCTCTCCGGTTTTGTTAACAGACAAAATTTTAGATACTGGGCAGAGGCTAACCCTCGTATGCTTCATGAATCACCTCTTCATGCTCAGAAAGTGATAGTATGGTGTGCAACGTCTGCAAATGGAATCATCGGTCCGTATTTTTTTGAGGATGAGGCTGAAAATGCCGTTACCGTTAATTCTGAGAGATACGTTTCAATGATTCGGAACTTCCTCACACCTGAACTCTACCGCTTTCCAGTTAATGAACACACACTTTTTCAACAAGACGGTGCAATAAGCCACACTGCAAGAATTTCGATGAATGCGGTGAATGCTTTGTTCCCAGGGCGTGTCGTTTCTCGAAACGGGGATATTGCTTGGCCCCCTCGGTCTCCCGACCTTACTGTCTGCGACTCCTTTTTATGGGGTTATCTGAAAATGAAAGTGTTTGAAACTGATCCACCCAGGACAATCCCGGCCCTCAAACAACGAATTCGTGACGAGATTGCAGCAATACCTGTTGATATGCTGCGAAGAGTTATGCAGAACTTCCAGGCTCGACTCCATGAATGCATACGTGTCAACGGAGGCCATTTGACAGATGTAATTTTCAAAAAATAATGTTTTTTAACATTGTATATCAAATGGCTACTCTTTTATTTCCCAGTATGGTATTACTAATTACAAAAAAAAATATTTTTTCGATAATAAAATTATTTACTAAATCTTCCCGTTTCATTGCCGAACCCTGTATAAGGCATATTCTTGAACCAAACTTGAGTAACTTCATATAAATATGTCTCCTAAAAGTCTGGCTTCTGGGTGTCAAAGTTTGGACAAAAAATTGGTTTTTATTTATAGATTTTACTAATCAATATTGTTAAGTTTTGACAGTGTTGTACCTTGCAATAAGACGCTAAGTTAGCAATCACTAAAAGGTTTATAAGTTACAGTGGCGTCTCAGTATAAATATTAAAGAAATGTGCGCTAATTTTTAAAAAATATATGTTATTTTTCGGATTAAGCAGCTAATGCTAGAACTTTTTTTGTCTCTTAGTGTCTCTTCAAAACCTACCTCGTTTTCCAAAAAAAAAAAAACAACTTCATTATTCATTCGAAAAATTGTTAAAAGACATCAAACCTACTTTGATCCTTGCTAGGGAACGTTGTTCTTGTTCATATTTTTGGCTTTCCATTGGCAGTTTGCTATTATCTTTTCTTTGAAATTCTGTTTATTGGATATAAGACAGGTTTGTATGAACTTTTATACTTAAATTTTGTACAGGAAAGCGCTCTTGTAATTACGGCCTATCATTAAGTAATACTATGTATATTTGTTGTAAAAATACAACACAGAAGGTCGTGGCAGTAGTATGGCATCGAGTCTAGTTTTTCCTCACAACTTACATATAAACCAGGGCAAATCATGGAGACAATCACAAAGTACGTGTCATACTTTATGCTAAGCGTAACTGAAAGGAGGCCCAGAGCCAAGCATGCTCGATTAGGAACCAAACGGTCTGAGCTAGAAGCATGAGAGTTGTCGGCATATACAGTGAAAGCTCCCATAAGCGGACACTCACGGTTCCGTAACTTTTGTCCGCTTATGGGAGGTGTCCGTTTAAAAGAGAGTATGTAAGTATAGAGTATAAATAACGGGGTATATAATCATGAGGAAATGAGGTATTATAATCATGAGAAAAATGAAACAGAAACTCGCCACATTTTTAAAGTATGTATTTATGCTATATATCTGTATAATATATGTACATATACGCATACAAAAACATAAATGCTTCAATACATGGTACGAGAATTTAAAAAAAACATTATTCTTTAGCTTGTTGAAAAAAGTTTAAAATGTTTGTCTGACAAAATTTCACCATCTTTTGCTGAAGGAGACAATTTTCGTAATAACTTTCTAAATTTTTCAAATGTTGAAATGCAGTGAAATCATCTTTAGCAAATTTTTTCAATATAGAAATATGATTTAGAGCTTCCCCATATGAATTTATCGTTTTTGAACCGCTTAGTGAGTCCACCAGTTCCACTTCTTCTTCCGAGTCGTTTGGACTACCATATTCAAGTTGGCCTGGGCTTTCTACATCCAAATTCGAAAAGTTGCCAATGGCATTTTCTTCTGTTGTTATGTTATTGTCTATGGCCAGGAAATCATCTACTTTCTGGGGATCTGCTACTCCTAAATGTTTGGCATGTCGCAGTAACTGAGCAAGTGTCGCTAAGGGCAGATCGTCTTCAGCATCGCAATAATTTTGCTCAGCAAATTCTGAGCTACATTCACTTTTTCTGAATCCAGCTTTGCCAAAACAGTTTTTAATTGTAGAGCAATTTACTTTATTCCATGCTGTTTTTATAAAATACAAAGCTTCTAACACATTGATAGACTTCGTAAGCTCAGATAAGCTTTGACCATCGTCAATTTTTGTTAAAATATGTTTTAAAATCAAGTGCCGATGATAAAATTTAAAGTTCTGTATGACACCTTGATCCATGGGCTGACAAACAGAAGTTGTGTTTGGCGGTAAAAATATAATTTTCACATTTTTCATTTTCATATCACGAGGATGAGAGCATGCATTGTCTAAAAATAAAAGAACTTGCCTTTTTTGGATTCTCATTTTCCGGTCGAATTCGACTAACCACTCAGACATGATTTCTCGGGTCATCCATGCCTTTTTGTTGGATTTCCAAGTCGCTGGTAGATCCTTAATAGCAACGTTTTTTAAAGCACGGGGACGAGCCGCTTTCCCGATCACAATCAAATCGCATTTTTCACCGGCCATATTTGCACAGAATAAAATGGTTAGTCTAACTTTAGACAACTTTCCACTCACACATGTTTCTCCTTTAAAGGACAGAGTTTTGTCGGGCAATGCGCGAAAAAAAAGTCCACTCTCATCTGCGTTGTACACATCTTCTGGTTTGTAGCCAAGCAACATGGACGGAAGTTTCTCCAAAAATTGTGACACATCAACTTGATCTACTGCAGCAGCTTCGCCAGATATGCATTTGAAACTCACACTATGTCTCTTGCGCCACTTTTGCAGCCACCCGTCGGACGCACTGAAATTATTATAGCCCAAAGTAGTGGCGATTTCTTTAGCTTTCATTTTCACTAACGGCCCTGAGATTGGAATGTTCTGACTTCTAGCTTTCACAAACCACTCAAAACATGTTTTGTCTATAGCAAAACCTTCCTTTTTTAAAAAATCCTTCTTTTGATTTATATTAGTTCCTGATTGCCATTTACTCCTGATATCTTCCTTATTTTTGGCAATTTCAGCTGCTTGCGTTTTCCCAATATTAAACCTCTTTGCCAAATGACGAACTGAAACACTTTCTCTGTCTAATACGTTAACAACTTCCATCTTTTCCTTTAACGAGAGCATCCTTTTTTTTTTGGTGCCATTTTACAGTTACAATAATAAAATACGTAACTCAATCAAATACGAATTTGCCTGAACTGAAGACAAGCCACAAGATTACATACAGGCTACCCAACGAAATGCGTAAATAGGGAATCACCTAATATAAATCGGGGAATTACCGAATTTTATGTATGTAGATATGTGCATTGCAATAAGCGGAACTACTAAAAAATCGTCCGGGTATTAGAGTTTCGCGTCCGCTTATGGGAGATTTTTTGATCACATACAGGAAAATCTAGTGTCCGCGTCCGTTTATAAGAGGGTCCGTTTATCGGAATGCATTTAACATTGAAAATTGATGGCTGAAATTCGGTTCCAGGAACTTTGTCCGGTTAAAAGAGATGTCCGCTTATAGGAGCTGTCCGCAAGGAGAGCTTTCACTGTATATACATGGTTATAAATAAAATGTGTGGTGGTTTAGTGATGTGTGCGACGATAAGGTAAATGTGCAAGGGACACTTGGCAAGTGTGTGAGGATTTGGGCGGCAGTCGACCCTGGACACGCGTCGGGGCAGGGTCGCGACTCATGTATTCTTTTTAAGTTTTGCTTAGAATTGCTGTTTTTTGTGAGATTTCAATAAATCGTGTACTCTCTCGAATCTACCGTTATTTACTCATCGAGAACCCACCCTCTGTCGATTGGTATAATCGGCAGCCCATTGCATCTTTTGGCGCCGCAACGGGGACGTGAGATTTCGGTGATTTTGAGAGACGAAACGTTGAGAAGTGATCAGGTGGAAGATACGTGGATTAGAGACAAGGTTAAATTTTTGGAATATATTCACAAATATCCGACGGTATTTACGGAGAGGGAGTTCAGAATCTGTAGTTGGTTTAGTTTGCATGAGGATCTCTTGTAAAGGGGTGACGACCGGAATAGAGGGTACAAGTTGTGCGTTCCAGTATCTCATGTGAGGGAACTCATTTTGGCACATCATAATTCGATGGGACTATTCGGAAAGGCTAAAACATTTGAGTATTTGCGGCGTAGTTTCTACTGGCCACGTATGCAACGTCACGTTAGGTAGGTGGTGGCAGCGAGTAATTTGTGCCAAAGAGCTAAACCTTCACCGATGAGTAAAGGTGACCCGCATACGATCTTGATAAGGTATAGTGTGTGTCGATTTGATTGGGCAGCTAACTGAAGGTCAAGGGGGTGTTACGAATTTATTTGTATTGGTGGATGCCTTTACAAAATTGTATGCGTTACGCCGGGCTACCGCGAAGACTTTACTTAGACGTCTATTTAATGACTATATACCAGCGGTTCAGAAACCAAGGTGTATCTTGTCCGATAATGGTACGCAATTTACCAGCGAGATTTGGAAGCCACAATTGGCTGAAGCAAATAATAAATTTAAATTTATTTCCTGTTATTATCCGCAAGGAAATCCTACGGAAAGGTACAACCGCGAAATTGGACGTATGCTTCGCGCCCTTTGTCATGAAAAGCATTAATGCAATTAGTCTGAGCACTGGTTTTTCGCCGAGGTTGAAGCGTAACCTGTACGAAATTTAGTAGATTTTACTGAAGGTCCGGAGGATGATGGCCGTTCGTTAGAAGGTGATATAACCGAGGCGTACGGAAAGTTGAAACACGAGGCAACAAGGAGGGAGAGAATGGTTCGGTCCAAGAGGAATCTGGTATCGTATGTATCTGGTGACAGGTCTTGGTTAAGACACATCCGCGTTGGTCTGCCGAATTCAAGGTGATTAGTAAATTCTTCCTCTTATATGAGAGACATTATACCGTTCTACGACAGGCCGGGCCGAATTCATATGTGATAGGTACCACCGACGGACACGAACGTTCAAAGGAAAATATTATTAATTTGAAGGCATGTAAAGAAGCTAGCGAAGTAGTAGTTAAGTAAGAAAGCGATGATGGCAAGTGCCACCTACACCCTCTATCTGTTCTCTAGTACTTAAATATCTGGTTGTATTGTAACCTTCGGTTTAAGTGGGGGGTCACGTGATTTAGTGGTGTGTGTGACGATAAGATGAATGTGCAAGGGACACTTGGCAACTATGTGAGGATTTGGGCGGCAGTCGACCCTGGACACGCGTTCGGGGCAGGGTCGGGACTAGTGTATTCTTTTTAAGTTTTGCTTAGAATTGCTGTTTTTTGTGAGATTTCAATAAGTCGTGTACTCTCTCGAATCTACCATTATTTGCTCATCGAGAACCCACCCTCTGTCGTTTGGTATAATCAGCTGCCCATTGCAAATGTAACCACGTAAACTTTATCAATCTATCAGAAGCTGGATGATTCTACTTATATCCATGATGAGGTGCCGGGTGTCCAGTGGGAAAGTTAACATTTCAAATTTGAATTACGCGGCAACCCTATACGCGAGCAAGTGGGGAGAGGTCTTACTTTAAGAGTGGTGATTCATACGCAGCTGCCCTTCGGAAATTTTGTACTCGATACAACATTCGCCGAACAAGAGATGCTCCAAGTCAAAACTTATTGAAAAAATCGATTAAGAAGTTCCGTGGAACAGGCTCTACTCTTAGTCAACCCATTCCTACTGTATCAACCGAAGAAAATGTGCGTCGAGTAAGTGATCCGCTCATTGCAAATCCTCGGCGTTCTGTACGGAAGTATTCCGCTGCTTTGAGAATCCCTAGGTCAACACTGGATGGCATAATGAAGAAAAAAATGAGTTTTCATCCTTATAAAATCTAATCAGTCAATGCTTTAAAGGAAAGTGATTACGTATTACGGAAATCTTGTGCTGAACGGATGATGAATCTTTTTCCTACGCAGAGCAGACTCGAGAACGTTGTTTTCAGTAAACGAGGCCCATTTTCACTTAGACGGTTATGTGAACAAGCAAAATTGCAGATACTGGGCACCAACGAACCCAAAAAAGTAACATCAACAACAGCTACATAGTCCAAAGGTGACTGTTTGGTCCGCCATATCCCCTAGCGGTATTATTGGGTCGTATTTCTTTGAAGATGAAAACGGTCATGCATTGACAGTCAATTTCGACATGATTGACACTTTTTTTGCTCCTATTTTAAGAACAGAACGTCGATTTAAGAGAAACACATGGTTTTAATCGGATGGGGCCACTCCCCATACTTCCAGAGAATCGATGGACACAGCGAAAGCACTTTTCCCTCAAAATGTTATATAGAAGTTTGGAGACATTCATTGGCCTCCTAGGTCACCCGACCTCACGCCATGCGGTTATTTTTTGTGGGGTTATCTAAAGTCAAAAGTGTATTCCAATAATCCACGCGCGCGCGAATAGAAGAGTGTGTCCGAAGGGATGGCAAATATTTGGACGGAATGATATTTAAGAAATAACACACAACAACTGGTCTTGATCGATTCGTTTGTCTGAAATAAGTATGCTCTTTTTGTCAACTACATTCAAACAGTGATACTGTGATTTCTACCCACCTTGAAAGCTTTGACGAACCTAACCAACAGCGAGAAGAATGCATTGGCATCGGTCGACCGTGGACTTTCAGCGAAGTACTCTACGCACTCCCTGAACGCCTCTTGTGCCGCTTTCGCGTCAGACTTCAACCTCCTTAGTTTGTCCTCCGCGTTGGCCAAGAAGTCTTTCACTACCAACGAGCAACCGCCACCACCTCTACCTCGGATCTCGGCCTCACGTCTTACTGCCTCCATTCCCTTCTCCAGTTCGGCAACGTCTGTGTTGATGTTCTCCAATGATACTGAAATTCATATAAAATTACTATTTTGGAGCTTGAATGAAAACAGTGGAGCAGATTTGATAGATACTGCTTTTAGATTTCAATAAACCTTTTTTTTGAATTATACAAGTTCCAAATTCTGTAAAACATTTTTGAAATTTGGAAAGTTCGTAACATTCCGCGGCGCAATATTGGAAAATTAAGAAAACGAAAAACTTATTTCTAAGTGAACATTAGGGTATTTAGTCCTTCCACAAAGTATTTGTAGTATTCGTATAACCCGTATAACAAGTACCCAGACTAATACTGCATTTACTAAACACAGTATAGTAAACATTTTCAAACTTCTTACAAATTTGAAGGCGCCTCATGTCCTCATGCATTTTACATCATACAGGCTGTTTTTTGAGTGGGTAATCGGTCGATAGCTTCGTTATTATAAAAGATATCTAAAAAGCTATTCGCAAAAATTACAGACAAAAGTATCCTTGTTATTTTGAAAATACGTCGCTTTCTACCGGGTGATACAATACTGCGTGGCAATATAAACATACAGTTCTTTAAGTGAAAACACATTTTAACACATTATGAAAGGCCTTTTCAAAAGAAGAAGTTTATTATAGCATACTATAGTAAGTCGATAACTTTTGCAATAGAGTAAGAGACTTTTCATCAAAATGTCCTATAGTTTCTCGACATTTAAAAGATTTTTAAATTATGTAATAGTAGTAGTAGAAAGATTTATTTAGCACATTTGGCTACATAAACAGAATAATTGTAAACAACGTAGAACTAGTAAATTCAAGCCATATGGTGTATGATGTAAATGCTGGGCAACCTATAATTGTAGATTTAACAAGTGATTTCTTAATTTTACTTTAAATTTTGTCAAAGTTTTCTAGTCTTTTATCTCTGAGTATAATTTATTATATTCAATCAAGCCTTGATGGAATACAGATTTGTAGCATATGCCCCTACAAAATCCAACCCGTACGACCGTGTAGGGGGGGCAACGGGGTGCCGGTCTTGCGGTGGACCGCCTCGATTAGTTTTTGAGGAGACCCGCCGGAAAGCCGGTAGCCCGGCCAATCGAATGATTCGTTGAGCCACAGGTGTCTCGGATGTATATCTGGGACGCCTGCAGCTCAACGGTCATCATGGGCAATGGTACGTTACCCAACCCAAGGTGTTAAGCGATTCCGTGCCGAGGGGTGCGTGGCGGTGGGGATGCACCGTCTTAAACGGAGCCTCTGGGACACCGGGCGACCTCCCAGAGTATCCAGCCTTGCGTCCGTGTAGGGGCACCGCGGACGTCGATCACCACTTCCCCTATACTCGTGGGAACAATATGGAACCAGACGAAAACAAAAATAATAAAAAAACCCGAGGCCCCCCCTACAGGGGACCCCGAACATCCAGGCGGCCCCTCACCAGGGGACCCTGATCGTACTCTGACAGAGGAATCTGTCAGAAGCTTAGCGAGAGAGCTAGCGGAAAGGGTGGGCTCTCTAAAAATTAAGAAGAAGTCTCGGCCAGGTTCCGAAAGGAAAAGGGCTCGGAAGCGGAGAGAGGCGCAGATGACGGAGGGGTCGGAAGGTCGGGGCACCACTTCTGGGACCCCGGCTGGACGGACCCAACCGCCATCTGGGCTAGACGGTGCGCAATCCGGTGTGTCAGCGGAGGCCCTAAAGCGGCCTGGTGACGGAAAGCGGCAGAGGTCTGCCGGTGGGACACCGGAGGGCGCATCCTCGCGGAAGAAGCCTCGCACTGCGACGCATGCGCAAATTAGCTATGCGCGAGCGTCCCAAGCGGGTCTCAGGGTGGCTGTCGTGTCCGACGGGTATCCTGGGACTCAACTTACTAACGTACAGGTGCAGCAGGTCCAGAAGGCGGTCAGTGTGCTGATAGATGGGATCCCAGATGAGGTGGCCCTTCCCAGGTACATTGACTGCTACCTCTCTCGAGGGGCAGCCATCTTTGTCTGCGAGGACGAATCCTCTAGGGCATGGTTGGAGGCCCACGTGGGGGATCTGCGGCCGTGGGAAGGCGCAAGGCTCATTACGATGAGCTTTGGAGACCTTCCCATATACCACCGCGTGATGGCCTGGTTTCCAGGTCCCAACCTGGACAACGAGGTCATCACGAGGAGACTCAGGAGGCACAATCCTGGGACTTTTCCCAGCGCGTGGAGGCTACTTGAGAGGAAGGAAGAGCAGAAAGGTGTCCGACTTGTCCTCTCAGTTGATTCCATAAGCTGGAAGGTCATTGTAGGGAACGGTAACAGGCTGTGTTGCGGTGGAAGTTCGGGGGTGTTTACACTCCTGAGCAAGAAGAAGAGCAGTGGGGCGACACCTGCTGGAACTGGCCTGGCTCCAAACCAGGAGTCGGACCAGCCCAGACCGACGGGAGCTGTGGCGGTAGACCAGGCTTCTTCACAGGGATGGGTCGGCCGGGTCAGCTCTCGCTGGAACCACCGGAGGCTACGGACGTGGAAGCGGCGGGTCCAAGCGGGATATCCGCAGAAAACATCGTGGCGGACCCTGCGATGGATCTGGTCCCAGAGGGAAATGGTAGCGACTCGGACGAGGATGGAATCCTGAACCGAGTCCGAGAACTCCTCTGTGGAAGCGGAGATGAAGGCGGCTGTGACAGCGAAGACTGCGGCGGCGACGGCGGTACGCCCGAATAGGGGTTACATACCGTCATTCGGGAAGGTGTAGGAAGGACCTCTCAACACCCATGGTAAGTCTTAATTTCATCCAAATTAACTTACAACACTGCATAGCGGCTTCGAGGGCCTTTACTCAGGAGATCACTCGAGGCCGACATGACGTGGCTCTCATCCAGGAACCCTGGCTGAGAAACGGTTCAGTAAACGGGCTTAGTATACCGGGCTATACGCTTTTTAGCGATACTCCGGACACTAAGCCCAGAGCTTGCATAATGACTTCCGTCAACTCATGGCAACTTAAAGAATTTACATTCAGATACTTATGTCGGGTTCATGCACGACTTAAACTAACCGAACTTAAGGATCAGCTGTTTCTACACCAGTGTCCTCCACATGTTACGCCTCCAGATAGTAACTAGCTAGTGACTTCCAGTGGTGGTCAAACGTTTTGGTGACGTCACACCCATTTTTTGACATGATTCGGGTGGTTTCGGGACTCGTCTTACCCTTGGATAGCCCTTTCCATACTGTTCTATGCTCGTATTGACGTAATTATAATAATTCTGTGGTGTCTCGTGTTCCACGACGATTTACCGAGAAAGCCAGGCAGTGACTCATCTGTTGTTTTTGTTTGACGAATTTGCGGTAGAGATTTGTTTTGGTGTTCGTCTTCGGGTGTGTTTTTCTGCCTTTGAGTTGTTTTTTGTGCGATTAATTGAGGATGGCCATGCCTAGAGCAAAAATAACGAAAAGCCGCGGTGGTATCAACTCCTGACCTTGTTGAAGAGGTACCTGCAGAAGTCACCTGAACGCAATCGGACATCGCCAGAGGAGCGCCTAATGATGACGTTGCAGTAAGTATCCAAATCAGTTCATTTTTGCATAAATGACAAAATATATTGAGGTTATGGTCGTTTTCTTAATTTCAAGGTCACTTCTTAAATTAAAGTTCAATATATTGAACTTTTCCTTAAGAACCAACCAATCGGATCACTAGCGTTGGTCAGCTGATCGCTACAGCTGGAATTAGAAGATGGCTACGAGCCATCGATACTGTACAAAAGTCGATAGTCGATATTTATATCGTGATGTTTGATCGATTTTATATCGCTGTATGGGCAGATGGTTCGGTGATAGTTGTATGAAAAATTATTTGCGCTTGCTTACGCATGACAGTTTAGAGCTGAACATCGGGGCGGATTGATAAAAAAAATCATGTATGTTAAAAATTATAATAATTAGTCAGTGGTCATTTTTACTTCATAAATTAGATCAAAAAGCAGCATGAAAAAAATAAACATGGGTCCTAAATTGCCCCTTACCAAGATAGAGGATTTTGAAATTATATTCTAGAGAACGAAAAAAAAAAAAATGGAAATGATCTTAAAATTTTATGCTTGTAGTACTGACTTCATAGCTGATAGATGCAAACACTTTCATGTCTGAGACTGTACCAGTGGTGATGTTGGCAAATTATAGCCCCTACAGAAGAAAAAAGAGAATTTAAATCTATACTATGCCCCCCATGACATGTTTTTCCAAAACCTCCACCACCACCAAATATGTAATCTCTTTTGACGTTTATTGAGGTGAACAGATTGAGTAGCACGTAACTTTTTTTGTGACATCTGTACTGTTGGTAATAACAAACCTGGTAAAGGGCCAAATTAAGGACTGGCGTTTGGTATCACCAATGAAAATTTTTTTTTAAACACATAATTTTGGCAATCAAATGTATACTGCTAGATTGGGAATTTATCCTTCGAGGAGACAGTTGGAATGAAGATCGTCATTTATTTTATGGATACCAAATTAATTGTCAATGAGAGTTTGTTTCCTAGTTTGAAGAAACAATTACTGTTTTATGTTTTTTTTTTTTTGTTGAGGACAATTTTGTTTGCCTTTACCCATTAAACAGTGTGCGCAAAACTATTTTTGATTCACATATCAGAGTGATTATATTTGTATTCCAGTCAGTCCTCTACCTACAGATGTATTTTTTGTTATTTTAGTATTTATGTTTTCGCAATAAATATACCTGATCAATTAACAAGAGATAGTGCTTGCATGATATTGCACTGATCAGGTTCATAATATAGAGAAAAATCCTGATGAGTAGAATACCTCTATGTATGTACAATTTATTGTAATGAATAATTTGTTCTATTATTGCTGTGACTGTTCAGTAAATATTTTTTTAATTATACATTTTTTTATTATCCTGAAATTCATTACTAGCCAAACTGATGAAAGAAATACTTCCTTTATTGAGGATGTGTTATGCATCTATGATCATCGAACTGCCTCAATATCGGGACGGTTATCAGTCAGATTTCGTAATGTAAACAAATGAAATCGCCGACACATTCCAGACATTCCTGATATGCGTAGTCGGCATACTTTCAATATTTTTAGTTCCACCAGATTTCCAGCCAAGAAAAGTGGCGCTGCCGTCGAGGTTATAGTCCAAGAAATATCTTCACATCTGGTCAGGAAAATATTCGGATTCGGACTTTTTGCATGTTATTCGAAAAAGCCTCCTAGTAACAAATCTACATGTTATCAGGCTCCAAATTGCGTCTCTAATTGTTTGAACAACTTTTTCAAATAAATTACAAAAATTAATGTTTTCGCTTCATCAAAGGTAGCATTCGTTTTTTTGATACTCGGAAACAAAATGATGTTTGACAATGTTTGTCAAAAGTTGATTTTGTAAGAGATGGAAAAGTACAAAAAATTGATTTTGCGATACCGAAAAACGATCTGAAAAAACGAAAATGTTAATGTCGCCATGCTTCATAAATAACCATTAATGATACCTTTTAGGAGATACTGTTATTATAAATCTTTGTATTTAATTTATATGCAAGCGGACGCTCAATGCATATTCAGCGTGCACGAGAGATATTTCATCTCTCTCGCGTTCACATAGACATAGACTATACATTGAGCGCGCATTCAAATGCTCTGGGGGTTTTGTTATTGGTTGGTTGAAGCATGTGTGAGATTTGGCAACATCAAAATATTCATTTTTCATATTGTTTTTAGGGTAGCAAATGACATATTTTGAGTTTTTACATTGCTTATACCTGTATATATCAAGTCTAGAGAAAAGTTCTAAAGCTCATTTTTTATTTAGAATGTCCTAAAAACCGCAAAATACTTTAAACAAAGCGAACAAATCAATTTTTGGAATCGGTTTAATAACAATTTTTGGAGCAATTTTGGGCCTAGTCACATGCAGATTCTTTAAGAGGTCCTTGAATCAGATTATGCAAAAATAGGAATCGGAAGAGTTTTCCGAGCAGATGTTCCAATATTATCTGGACTATTATCCGAGTTCTGTGACGTGCATTGGCGCAAGCGTGTGGGGAGGGGCCACTTGTCAACGTCAAAGCTGGTCCGCCAGTCCACGTGACACATAAGCCACAAAACACTCTTTCATCTGCTACTTTGACGTTAAACATATGATTATTTAAGGGTATTTAACTTTCATGTTGCCTCAACTGCTACGTTGGCAATCCTGACCGCGCATGCGCATGAAATGCTCATTTTCTTAAGTTAGGTTAAATCGTGCATGAACCGACCTTTAGTTGCAGTCAGAATTAGATATAAGAAGGAAGGCAGTGACAGGGACTTGGTTGTATGTTCGGCTTACCTTCCTTACGATTCAAGAGACCCTCCTCCGTCTAAGGAAATGGGGGACCTTGTCGCATTCTGTAGGGATTCTGGACTCGACCTTGTGATTGGATGCGACAGTAATGCCCATCACGTTACGTGGGGGCAGCTCGAACACCAACAGACGGGGCGAAGACCTGATGGAGTTTCTAGGGGCATCGAACCTTGAGGTTCTGAATGTCAGTAACATGCCCACTTTCAGCAATAGTGTAAGAGAAGAGGTTATCGACGTAACACTGAGCACGCTTAACTTAGCTCAGGACATCAGGGACTGGAAAGTGTCTCTAACACCCTCTCTATCGGATCACAGCTATATACTGTTCAAGACTGATGGAGAGATTCCGGATAAATATGCTCGGAATCCCAGGCATACTAGATGGGGGTCCTTTAGGGCAGACTTTGACAGTAAGCTTGGAGCGGTCCCATACAGGCTTGGCAGGGGCTCTGACATAGAAGCAGCTGTCGAGTCTCTGAGCAGGGACTTGACGGCTGCATATGAGGTTAACTGCCCGTTACGCAAAGTCCAAGGTAAGGGCAAGGCAACCTTCTGGACCAAAGATTTAGAGGATAGAAAACGAACGGTGCACAAACTTCTT
This sequence comes from Acanthoscelides obtectus, assembly GCA_963669975.1. Lineage (NCBI taxonomy): Eukaryota > Metazoa > Arthropoda > Insecta > Coleoptera > Chrysomelidae > Acanthoscelides > Acanthoscelides obtectus. Next base: position 63,002,795 of record CAVLJG010000005.1, read on the forward strand.
AGCAGAGTTAAGCACAGGAGAGGTTCTCCTCTATGGGAAGAATACAAAAATGCATTGCAGGAGTACAAAAAGGAGATTAGAAAGGCCTCCAGAGGATCCTGGAGGCACTTCTGTCAGTCCATAAATGACATTCCTGCTACTGCAAGAATACACAGAGTCCTATGCAAAGACAGTAAAGCAAGATTGGGATCCCTGCATGATCCCTCGGGGGGGAATACTACTTCTGAGGAAGATACTCTGAGGCTTCTGATGGATACGCACTTTCCCGGTTCCACAGTAGCGCGATCAATCACAGAGTGCATGCAGTTGCGCTGGCCCTCAAGGGAGGACTGGCGCACGGCTAGGGAGATTGTCACCTTCGAAAGGACTGTATGGGCAGTAGATTCGTTTGCCCCATACAAAAGTCCAGGTCTGGACGGCGTATTTCCGGCCATGTTACAGCAGGGACGGATTTCGGTTGTTCCTTACCTGTTGAATGTGTTTCGAGCATGTGTGGCCACGGGCTTCACACCTAGAAGCTGGCGGCAGGCTAAAGTGGTATTCATTCCTAAACCGGGCAGAGATAGATATACTGGCCCGAAGGATTTTCGACCGATTACTCTTTCATCTTTTGTGCTTAAGACCCTGGAAAGGATAGTTGATAGATACCTAAGGGATGGCCCGCTGGAAAGGTGTGTCATTCATGCAAATCAGTTTGCATACCAAGCTGGAGAAGACTGTAGATCAGCGAGAAGTGGCACTCGTGGCCTTCCTGGACATTGAAGGTGCATTTAATTGCACCACAACCGACTCTATCAGACAGGCCTTGGTTAGACACGGGGTTGGATCAATCCTAATAGATTGGGTCCTCTCTACTCTGGAGGGTCGGGTAACAACAGCTATGCTGAATAACGTAAGCTGCAGCGTGAACGTAGCTAGAGGCTGCCCTCAGGGAGGAGTTCTGTCACCCCTACTGTGGTGTATCGTGGTGAACGAACTCCTCGTTAGGCTCAGCAGTATGGGTGTCTATGCGCAAGCCTATGCTGATGACGTAAGCATAGTGGTTAGGGGGCGTTTCTGCAGAACAGTCTCGGAAATTATGCAGGGCGCTCTGCGCTCCGTGGAATCGTGGTGTAGGGAAGTCGATCTTTCTGTGAATGCTGAAAAGACCGAGCTGATCCTATTCACTAGGAGAAGAAGGCTTGACGGACTGGTCATGCCGACCTTCTTTGGGACTAGATTAGTTTTGTCCCAGTCAGTGAAATATCTGGGAATTATCCAGGACTGCAAACTGAACTGGTGTTGTCGGTGTAAGGTGGGGGCTTAAACCCAAAGTGGTATACTGGCTCTACACGACGATAGTACGTCCATCTCTCTTGTACGGCTCCCTGGTCTGGTGGCCTTGCATTAGAACTGAGTCAACTAAGGCCAAACTCAATAAAATTCAGCGTTTGGCCTGTATTAGCATTACAAGCGCAGTGCGAACAACGCCATTGAGTGCAATGGAAGCTCTGTTGGATCTCCCACCGTTGGATCTGGTGATCCGCGGTGAAGCGAGAGTAGTCGCTCATCGACTGTGGAGTCAGGGCAGCTGGGCTTTCTTGAATCCGGTCAAGGGGCATACTGCCATCTTAGTCGAATTAGAAAGGGAGTACCCCGTCCTTCTAAGCAGGGGTGATCGTATTACCCCTAAATATCGCTTCAACCGCAAGTTTATTGTGGAGTATCCAACGAGGGAGGAGTGGGACGCCGGTAGCCGAGGACTCTCCGAAGTGAGCGGGCAGGTCTGGTACACGGACGGCTCGGTCACCGAAGAGGGCTCAGGTGCTGGGGTCTCTGGGCCTAGAACTAGGCTATCTCTGCCTCTCGGTGAATACACCACCATTTTCCAGGCGGAAATCTTTGCGATTCTGGCTTGTGTATCTCACATTCTGGAGGAGGGTGGGCCTAGGAGAAGAATAACAATCTTATCCGACAGCCAGGCTGCAATGAAAGCACTAAGTGCCTGTAAGATTACTTCGAGTCTTGTATTGCAATGCAGGGAGGCTCTGGATTGCCTCGCAGCGAGGCATCCGGTATCGTTAATATGGGTACCGGGGCACGCTGGGATAAGGGGCAATGAGACGGCGGACATTCTGGCGAAAACAGGATCAGCCAGCAAGCTCGTTGGTCCTGAGCCAGCTCTAGGAGTAACCGCGCACAAAGCTAGGAGGAAAATGGAGACGTGGGTTGCAAGACAACACTCTCAGAAATGGAGAAGTATCTCTAGACATCGCCGCCAGGCACGAGAACTCATTGAAGGGCCCAGTGCTAAGGATGGACGCTTCTGCCTATCTCTGGGTAGAGCCAACCTAAGGTTGCTGGTGGGACTGTTGTCTGGCCATAACACGTTAAGGCGGCACCTGCACGTGATGGGGGTGGCTGAGGATCCCTTGTGCGAACACTGCGGAGTAGAGGAAGAGACCTCGGCGCACGTTTTGTGTCGCTGTGAAGCTCTGAGCTACTATAGGCAGACTATACTGGGGTCCATTACTTTGGACCCTCAGGACGTAAAGGAGCTTGGACTCAAGGCGATTCTCAACTTTGCTAAAAGGGCGAGGCTTGTGATTTAAGTATTGTAGAGGTGCATAAGGGCCCGCTTAAGCGGCCTATGCACTGGCTCCTTATGGTGGCCGGGATGCCTCTAAAATTTTTAAGATTCATTCATTCATTCATTCTGGTATTATGTAAATGATGGTCGACATTTGATGATGTCAAATTAGTTAGACTTGATGGAAATATATTATTTTTTACTTTATAAATGAATATCATTACAAGATATTTGATACAATTTTTTACATTGAGCCATTTGCCATTTGCTAAGCATTTGCCTAATTGGAGTATATTTATCTTTATTTAGTATTATTCTCATGCACTTATTTTGTAAAATTTGCAGTCATTCAAAAATAGAATTATTTGCTAAATATAAAATAGTCGAACAGTATAAGAAATTTGGAAGAATGATGGTATTATAGATAATTTTTCTGCTATATGAACTCTGACATCCAGAAACTCTCGATAAATATCCCACTTTACTATTAATCCTATTTATAACTTTTTCATAATGAATATCAAAAATTAATCGAGAGTCAACAAAAACCCCCAGGTATTTAAAATTTTCCACGAATTCAATATCTTCACCATCAATATTCAGTTGAACATTTGTACATTGTTTTTTTCCGATTAACAAGGCTTTCGTTTTACTTGTATTTAATTTTAGTCTGTTAAATGCTAACCACTTTGAGACAAGTTTCACGTCTTCATTTATATAAGAGATACCAGTTTGAATATTTTTTTTAGTGACATCGGCGAAAATCTGAATTTTGCATTTGTGATTCGCCTATACCATAAAAGCCGAATGTACTAACCTGTATATTTATGTATATACCTGCAGTTTTCCAGGAATTATAATTCAAAATTTGTGAATGCCACGTTCGTGGATGGCGTAGATTTTTAGTGGATGGAAGGTAATTCGAATGAACTCTTGTATCCATCCAATAAAAATTCTCCCGTTGCACTAATTATTTGATATTTTTGAATTGTGATTGCTAAGAAACTGCGAATTACTTAAAAATTTAGGAATTTATCCACTCAAAAATAAAGCTTATAAAAAGGATAACTCGAAACCGTAAAACTACACAGGTTGAGAAAAATCTCTTAGATTATGCACAAAATTTGGAAATATGATATTCATCTTGACGAGAATGTTGCCACTCTATCGCAAAAGTGGCTGGCAAGATATCAAAGTTGAGTGATTATTCAGACTAAATATCTCGTAGCCCCAGAAAATTTCTCCTTTGAAAAGGCCTTTCAGTGTATGCCAAAATATACACGATATTCCATTTAAAAAATGTATGAATGCGTTGCAAATAGTTATGAATCGCCCTGTAGAGGCGGCATATCTTCCACGAAAGCAGTAACCTCTGACAAATAAAAATAATGAATTTCATGGAATATAATCCAATGGCCCATAAATTAAAGTTTGTTAAATAAACACTAAGCAGCCATTGCTAATTGTCGACTGTACTCGCTAACTACACTACCTGTTCTCTAACCCTTTTAAAAACTTTGAGCACACGAACAATCGACATTTTTATGGTACGCATCGGAATCTACAACATATTCGACATATATTAACAAATAACCAAGCGAATTGAACAATTTATATGGGTCATTGAGTTCTAGATAAAATCTACAACTTTTCGTTGTTGCATCACGCAGAACATATTTCATAATTTTTCTAGAAATAAGATCAATACGACAGACATAGGTCATGTTCAAATTTATTTTTCACAAAAGCATTGTCATTTGAATAAGGTACCAGGCGGAAAACATATTTGGCCACCATCGGTCAAATTCAATGAAATGCAGTAATAATTCATGTTGTGCTGATCAAATATTCCAGTGAGCGCATAGCATTATTAGTGATACAGGGTGACAAAGATTGGTGCCTTAGCTCCTATAGGCATGCCTGCCTGAATCATTTTGAGATACGGAGTAGGTTAAAGTCTTGTTCGTACAGCAGTCGCGATCGTGTCAGTGACCGTGTCCAAGGCGGCCGGAATACCAGACACAGTCACTGATCACTGTACGAACAAACCTTGAATGGGGACAAAGTTGCGCAGATTGGCACTTGGAAAGTTTCGCATTTCAGAGTATTTCCAGAGATAGGCGAAACAAAAAACGAATTTTCCCAAAATCTTTTTATTTTCCCTGGCCTTATTTGATTAATATTGCCACTTTTTCTCCTCTACAACTCGGCATAATTAGAATTTCAAGATGACGGTTCGTCTCTTGTGCTCAATCATAAATTTCATGTTTTCTTATGAACGCTCTATTGAATTTTTGCTCAGGTGAACAGATTTTTTTATTCCGTTTCAAAAAAATTATACTCGTATGTCATACATTGACATTGCCAAGCCTTGGTTCCTTAAAAAAACAATGTTCTCAGTTGGCCAGATTAGCCATTTCTTTTATATAATCAGCCAAGCAATCAGTTTTTATGAACCAGGCAACAATTCCTATTTTCGGTTTTAATGATTTAATATTATAATAATTAAAATGAAATATTATGGCATGAATTGATATTATAAAAATTCAAATGCATGAAATAGTTGTCTCCCTTTAGCTGATCGTAACTCATCGAATGAAAAATGAAATTATTATTGTTACCTTGTAGATAAAAAATGGCAATGTTAATGTGCAGTTTATTCTAAAATCCCACAATTTTGGGAAAACTAAGCCTTCTATCGCTTTCCGGAAATACAGTGAACTGCGAAGCTTTGTAAATGTCATTTTATTAGTTAGCTTAATGCTCAATTTTGCCACATTTAAAGGACGCGACGTCGTTATTCTGTTTCCGAGATCTAAAATGGTGAGACTACCATTTAAAACTATAAAAATATGTGTCCACGTAATTTTATTATATCGTTACGTATCCTGGGTACACATTGAAGACGAGTTTTCGAAAACTGTTGCAGGCAGACGTAATCAGAGGGACTAAATCACCAATCTTTGACACCCTGTATATAATCCAAATAGAAAGCATTTCTGCGCTTTGCGTCCATTGGGACATTTGACTAGCACAATATGAACTATCACTATACAAATTTTCAATAAATTTGACGGGTTGTGAAATTCCATAATTTGTGCCTGGTACTTTGACTAACAATAATATTAACCATTCTCTCGCTTAAAGTATACAAAGTGTAAATCATCCACAATGATATCAGCAATGATTTGAATATATCACTTACTAATATAAATTTGTTTACAACCGATTACGAGCAATGTTCGAAAATGAATGAAAGAATCCCAGCAATGTATAATAATCAAGATTATTCATAAGCTCTGCTCTACATATTTTGATTTCATTAATATATCAACTGACGTATCTTCGGGACCTTTAGGTTCACCATATCGATAAAAATTAATTGAACTTCCAACATCACCTACAAGTAATGTCTATTTGACAGCCTCACTAACTGACTGTTTTCAAACTTAACGCTAAAAGTTGAGTGCAGCTTGGCGCCTTTTTACTTCCCGCATATTCTCGAGATGTGTTTTTTGGATGTTATAGACATGCACAACACAAAAAACAGTGCCACTCATTTCCGTCGGTCTGTCTGTCAGTGAATCCGCTAATTCTTGGCCCGCCTGTAACTTAGAAAGTACCGCTCGGATTTTGATGTCATTTTTACACAAAGTTATTACCACGCCAAGGACGAAGAAGCTTTGTTTCTTTTTTGGAAATCGGTCCAGAGGCGGTGGACCGAGGTGTAAGAAACGGAAAATAAATAAAAATCGCGAGGGTTCCAGAGGCCAATCATCATTTTGAGAATGTTTTTTAAAGTGATTAAAATTGGGAGTTGTGGGGGATGGGAGATGGTATATATCAATTTTTCAGAATATTTATAATATATTTTAAAATTATAGATTTCCCTGTACACTTGCCCCTAAAAATTATTTAACCTACTTGACAACATTCTTTTAGCTGCATTCTATGAATAAGGGGCTGAAGAAAGGCAGCTTAAAGAATGGGCGTTTTATCTTTTGATAGTTGTGTCAATGTAATTCGCTGTAAGTTAATTCTGATACATTTTCACCCGGTCCAAGGAGATAACAGTCAGAGGAGATTCCTCTCATAAACCATTGAGCCATAAGAAAAATTGTATCATTTTAAATATTCTATTGGATTATAAGGGTGAAGCATACAGCAGTGGGGCTAATGGTCCTCAACTTCCCCACTGCCACATTGGCGCATCCTTAGCTAGATCAGGAGGAACTTCCGAAGTAAAGAGGTGCTAGATTTAGGGAACTTGAGGATTCAAGTTTAATATAATTCTACAACCAATAAATTACACAGGATGCAATGATTACAAAGATTAGTTCGCCACTTGTATAGTGAAGTTAAGAACATCTCAAACAATCCTCGTACAATGCCTGTCAGGTTTTTAGATAATCCTTGTATGTTTCATTAATTTTTTCACTCGATAACCTATTAACTGATATACACAGAAAAAAAATGGTAATCATAATCACATATTTTCTGAATATACAAACAACAAAATCCACTATCTCAATCAGTCTGTGTGGTGTGGCTTTCTAAGGAGTATGCTATCATATCAGTTAGTATTTTTGCTAACAGTTATATTCTGTTCCTCAAGCTGCAGCGATGTAGAAGAGAAAATTAATTACTACATGAATGTAATCGAAAATGAGTTAGCAAACATCAACAAGTTTGGAACTCCGAAGGATTTCAGCGAGTACAGGCCTAAGGATTCTAACCAGGAGCCTATAGGTAAGCATGATTTTTACTGACAAAACAAATATAATATAAATATTCGATCTGTGATGGAGAGATTTACGAAAATCGTCAAAAGATGAAATTTTCATAGAACAGTTCAAAAATTAACCGTCTGAATATTTGCCTCAGGTTTAAGGAACAACCTGTTTTTATTACAAATTATTTGCAGATCATGGAACGTACGACTTTATTATCATTGGTTCAGGATCTACTGGTTCGGTTGTTGCCAACAGACTGTCTGAAGTGAATGACTGGAAGGTTCTGCTGTTAGACGCAGGATCTCATTCGAATGAATTCGTCGACATACCAGGATTTGCACAAATAACAGTATTTAGCCCTTATGGATGGCTTTATATTTCAGAGCCACAATCTAAGGCCTGTTTAGGTGAGTTAATTACACCGGACTCCATTTAAAAAACCTCAAAATTTATTTTAAATTGAATGCATCATATTTTTTTCATACCATTTCAAAAAAGATAATGAGTAGCTGTTGATTTAGTGGTGAGTCAATGAAAAAAATGCCCAATTTTGACAGCCCGTCAATCCGTCCTTTTTGGAAGATAGAAAACTTTATATTCTAGGGTTATACTACCGTGCTAAGCACGGCTAACTACTGCTGACATGAAACCGAGAAAAAGGCGTCTAAAGTTTAAACCCCTGATTCATTTGTGCCGATACGTCAAAATGAAAAATGTATGATTTTAAGAAAACTATTGTATGTTACGCCAAAAAAGTATACCAGTAAGTAAAGAATGGCACTGATTTACTAGATATCAATATCCAAATATGCACGGAAATTGCATTGTGCTTGGCACGGCAGCATAAGGTACTCAATAGGAGCCTCAAAATAATGACTCCCCATTCAATTTAATTCTCAACTGTCACTTTCACAATAAGCTATAGCATTTATGCATCAATTTCATCATCCTGAATATAGATACAGTACCTACTTAGCCCTTTAACAAATAACGGGATAGGGCACCAGAAGAGCACTGTTATACAGATGCATACGTTAGACCATTCATTAACGTATTCTACCTAAAGATAGCTAACTATAACTGTACTCCGACGTTTCTAAAAGGGATCTGAAAGATACTAGCGCCATCTCCGAGACAGTAGTAGAATACATAATACATACCTTTAATCCATTTTTGGCTTCCCTAATGTCTACTTCAATCGGGTAGCTTCAGGTGGAATATGTCTGAAGATACCAAATTAAAATAGGCATCAGAGAAACGCCAGAAAGAGATTGAAGACCCTCTATGAGATATTGGAACACCAGGCACTCTAACTCTTTTCAAAGTAGGTTTCTAAGTTCGTTTTTATGTTCTACTACTGTCTCATAGATGTCGCTAGTATCTTTCAGATCCCTTTTTAGACGCGGGAATTCAGTATATGGTTGATCATCATCAGGTATAATACGCGAATCAATGGTTAGACTCATAACACCACTCTTTTGTTATCGAGGCTTAAAAATATGTTAGCAAAATTATGGAAACGGATCATTCTAAAGAAATCCATGAAATTTTCAGGTACAAACGGAAAAGTCTGCCCACTGATGAGAGGGAGAGGTATAGGAGGCTCAACCTTGATAAATGCACTGGTTTATAGTAGATGCAACCCTCTGGACTACGACCTGTATGCTGACATATCAGGAGATCTTAGTTGGAAATATGAAAATGTCCTCAAATATTTCCTCAAATCAGAAAATCTGAACACTACCTACCCTGAGGCACCAATCAACAGACGTTATCATAATACTGGTGGGCTGTGGAATGTTGAACAAAAACCTACTGTAAGCGTTCTAACAAAAACATTCTATCAAGCCAATAAGGAGTTAGGATTTAAAGTTACTGATTACAATAGTCCCGATGTAATTGGAATATCTTCATACCAATACAACACCAAAGGTGGTCATAGACATGATACCGGTACTTCCTTTGTACTAACAGCCATTAACAGAAATAATTTGGAGGTACTTACACGAAGTTTTGCGTTTAAGATTGAAATAGATGAAAACAAAATAGCTAGAAGTGTACTATTTACGAAGGATGGCATTGTATACAGAGCGAGGGCTAACAAGGAAATAATACTATCTGCAGGAGCACTAAATTCTCCCCAAATATTAATGCATTCAGGGGTTGGACCAAAGATAGATTTGACGTCATTAAACATATCTGTCATCCAAGATTTACCTGTAGGAAACAATCTTCAAGACCATCCATATCTATTTGGCATGCTTTTCACCCACAATGCGTCCATACCTGACGAACCACTCGCTAAAAAACTTGCAGACTTTCTTCATGGCACCGGTACCCTAACCACGGGGTTTGCTACTCAAACTTTGGGATTCTATCACACACCACAACACAGCTCAGGGGTTCCAGACTTAGAGATTGTTCTAGAAAGTGTTCCTAAAGCGGAGATAAGCAAAAGGACTTGGTATTGGTCGGATAAGACATACGATGCAATGTTCGGGAACAATAGCAGAGTGATGCAGTTTTTCGTGAGTTTGATGCATCCTACTTCAGCTGGCAGTGTGAAATTGAGAAGCACCGACCCGTTTCAGTTTCCCAAAATTGATTTGAATTTTCTGGTCAATGACAAGGATGTTGAAACGTTATATGAAGGTAAATAGATCGATTTTAAGTACTGCGCCCTTATTCTTAATATCCATACTAAACAAAAGATAATAGAAGGTTTATTCTGAAGTTCTTTAGTGACAATGGCGTCGAGCAGACGCACTTTTTTCCACAAGAATAATTAATGACATTATTCAAGACCTTAAATAAGCACAAAAGCAAAGTTTGAGAATGATCTGCAACTTTCTTATTTGTTTCTTGGCTTCCAATCTATTGATTCTACTAAAATGGTTACTATTGTCATACTATTGCACTTTATATTATACAGGATGTTACTTAAGGCCGTAATTACAAGGGCGCTTTCCTGAACCAAATTTGAGCAGAAAAGTTCATACAAATATATGGCCTAAAAAGTCTAGTATCCAGTCTTCCTTTTGACAGAGGAAAAATAATAGCAACCTGTCAAGGAAGGTCAAAAATATGTTCATAACAGAAATATGTGGATTCCATAGCAATGATCAAAGTTGATTTGATTTTCTTTCAACAATTTTTCGACATGACATGAAGTTATTTTTATTTTTCTCCTCGAAAACGAAAAAGTTTTTAAATCAGTGGCGTACAATCTTTTGTCAATATTATCTTGTCAGTGAGACTACTCCCGAGACGCCACTGGAATTCGTAATTACCTTCTAGTTAGTGCTAGCTTAGGGTCTTATTGCAATGAACAACACTGCCAACACCCAACAAAATCCGCACCAGGATCTTTGAAATCTTAATAAAAACCAACTTTGACATCTAGTATTTTGGAAACCAGACTGTTTAGGACACATCTTTATAAGAGCTTTTCTACTATTAGGTAACACCCTATATTGCTAACCTAATATCTGCGTAGCAATTGTTGAGATTACATTTCGAAAAAATCATCGACGGACAGACCGATGGGAACGGGTGATTTAGATTTTGTGATACCCCAAAAAGTAGCGATATTAAAACGTCGTGTGTTTATTTTGTTAAAGATATAATTATGTAAGCAGAACCTTACTTTGCAAAGCACAGACTGGAGCGTCTGAAAAATCGAGATACTTTCTTAAAGCAATTTTCAATTTCAGGTGTTCAATTGGTGTTCAACTTCACAAACACTCAGGCTTTCAAATTCATCAACGCTAAATTTGCAAGCAATCCGCTGCCAGGCTGTGAACATCTAGACTTCTTATCCAAAGAATACTGGTACTGCGCTATAAGACACACCACACAGAGTGCGTTACATCTCGTCGGAACATGTTCAATGGGGAAAAGCCCCAAAGATGGCGCGGTAGTCGATTCAAAGCTGCGCGTTTTTGGAGTGAGGCATCTGAGAGTAGCAGATGCGAGTGTTATTCCGGCTGTCATGTCAGGACACCCCAGTGCCCCATGTGTTATGGTTGGAGAGAAGGTTTCGGATGATATAAAGAAAGAGTATGGGGAGCTTTCGTAAATAATTGTATATTTCTGTAACGTTTGGTATCTATGTGAAATATATGATTTATTAGTAAAAGCATTATGTATTCAAGAAAAAACATTCCATGATTGTCGAACATTTTTTGGGATATATTGGAATACAAAACAGTGGGCAAACAAAATTCTTGTTGCGTGATCGATGCACTATAGTTTGCTAAGGGCTATAGAATCAAGAAATTGTTTATACAGGGTTACTGGTAAGGTATGATAGTGGACATAAGATGCAAGGAAGTTCACCCTATATGTATGGTTGAAAACCAATCAGTTTCGAGATTTTTCGAATTTTTCAATCTTGAACAATCATAAAAGCTGTAAAGACTCTACACACAATAAAATTAGAACAAAACTATGTCTAGCTCCGAAAATTGCTGTTTTTTACATTGACAGTACAAATTGCTAGAAAAACTTGCCCGTATAGTCAGGTTTCCAAAAGGTATGACAGCATTTAATTCTTATCAAATAGTCAATCAAACCGATTTAGGCGCCTTTGACTAATTGAATAATTCATTTGGATACGAGCCTCTTAGTTGTGAGTATCTGTATCACTTTCTAGCTCGTGCTTTTGTCACTTTTGTAGTAAAAGGGGCTCTCAATGGTTTTGCTTCATCCAAGATGCGCATAAAGGCAGTGGTCTATAATAATATAACAAACTCTCTGAAGTCTCATAATTCGCCGCGTTGTGTACTTTCGATGTGTAACTTCCTAACAGCACCAAAGACGCAGAAAATTCTGCGAGTGTGAGAGCAATACTAATATTTTCAGTGTACTTACAAAAGTTATAAAGACAATAACGCCATATTCAAATCACTGAATAGTGCAGAATTTTCTACGTCTGTGGAGCTGTTAAGGAGCTACGTATCGAAAACATGTGAAACAAACTTCAGTGCATTTATTATATTACAGCAATATCTCTAGAGCATGGTTAATACCGCAAAAACTGGGAGCTGCGATTTACAACAAAGGTAACAAAAGCAGGAGTTAAAAAGCGAATGCAGCTATTCGCAACTCGTAGAGAGGCTCGTATTGAACATGATTTTTGAATAATAAATACATTCAATAAAATAATCGTTGAAGTCGCCGTTTTTCCAAAGGATTATTATTTAACCTAAATCAGTTTGATTGTATATTTGAAAGTACTGGACGCTACCATACTGATCTTTTATATCTCTTTGGAATGCTGACTAGACGGGCAGGTTTTTCTAGCAATTTGGATGCTCAATGTATTAGCTATTTTTAGAGCTAGACACAATTTTGTTGTTGTTGAACATGGAAACTATTTTTTAGAATAAGTGTTATTTGTGTATAGTATTTTTGCACCTTATGTGATTGAACCAGCTAAATTTAAGTAAAAACAACGAAAATCTATTGAATTTTCACATATTTCTTGCATTTCTTATTCTTCAGACTCAAATGGCCAGGTTCGGGTAATTGCTAAAAACACAAAACGATGGTAAAACCTGGAAAAACACTGATACATATAGGTATAATATATAGAAATTTGCTGCATTTTATGTCCCTATCACGGCCTGAGACTCAATTATTGAAACTGTAGTATTACATTTTCTTACAGCTTTTGACGTATGGTTTGACGTTTGAAACTACATCTATTTTGGGCAAAATAATGTGTTTCTAAGTTCATCATATCATTAAACGTTTCATCGACGGTGAGACTTTTTTTTCTCCCAAAAATGACTCGGAACACAAGTATGATTTCATTAGCATTCAGGAATTCAGTTTTGCGAAAGGTAAGAGAACCACGGCTACTTTCTTCCAGTTATTCTAATCACTTGTTTCCAAGAATAAGAGTCCTGGAAGGTATATGGCGAATAATCAGTAACCCTGTATGACTGGGGTAGATCAACACTTTCCATGAATATCAGACTAGATAGATATATGAATTCTAAATATCTCAAGTGTTTTTGTAGTTACACTGTTGCATCAAAGAAAAGTTAATTTTGTATTCATAAAAGATCTTAGCATCAAAGATATGATTTTCTGAAATTACTCACCGACTGCTGCTTTTTCGATGTAGTGCAACTCTGTATCGAAGTTCAGAAGCTCAGGGAACTTCTGCCTGATAGTGGCGACGATATAATGTAGAAGGCATAGTCTTTTGTCTGTAGATTTAGTATCTAGAAGGGTGTCTAAGGACTGCAGCTTAAAGCCGTATGCAGGTCCTCTCTTGCTGCTATTCAGGTAGTTACCAAAGGCAAGGATTATCTCCAAGACGGAGCGAAGTTTCTTCGAGTTTTTCACAGAGTTCGAACTGGAGATAATCGCGTGAATTTGCTGTAATAAAAATCCTTTTTACTTTGACTGTTGACTATTAATTTTAAACAATGAATAGTCTAGTTCACTATAAACTCCTATGGGAGGAGATGTCAATGAATTTCATTAATATTTATAATTACTGTATGAAGGTGTCAGCAATGATCCTTTATGGTTGGTTATGTTATAAAAGTCACAAAATATGCATAGGGAGAACTCATCGGCATTCCTTTCAATTAAGGTACCTTTTTGTGGCGAGGCTTTATTTTTTGCCTGATAACTTTGACATATGCTAGTGACAGAAGAGTTACCAAACGTTTTTCAAGAAAGAAGGCGGTCTTGTTGCATCTAAGGCCTCCTCATTGCCTTCCATAGTGGGCAATTTCAAGGCTATCTGATTCCAATACTCTCCTCAATGCACTCAGAGGTCCACCCATTTTGGATCTGATGCCAATAAAAAATACATTTCACATCAAACATTACGTTAATATTTAACAATCAGATGAAACAAGTCACCATTGATATTTGACAGTTGTCCTAGCCCTCTCAAGTGACAAGGCAAATAACGCAACATCATATTAGGGAGGCTTCATGGAACGACTGTGCTTCGCATTTTAAATAATAGGTAGAAGTGGAATTCTGATACTTACAGGTGTGACAAGATGCAAATTATCGAAAAAGTTTCCAATATAACTCATAATGGACAACTTGGCCGATATCCTCTCGACTTTGGTGAGTTGTAATAGGAACTTGTCTTCTTCCGTCAATAAATTGACGTTCTTCTTTTCGTTTATGTATTCCCTGTAAGCTTTGGTCTCCTGTTCCGAGGGTACCATTCTCTGAAGCAACTCCACATTCTCGAGCGACAGCTGCTTCAAATCCAGAGTGTTTATGGCGTTAATCACTTTCTCTGCGGACATCTCCAGTTTCCGTCGAGATATGGCTGAAATAATGAAAACCAAAAGTAAGTTTGAAACTGTGGAACTCCCCACAAGCAATAACAAAACTGTTACCTTACTAATTATTGATATTATATTACCACATAAGTTGACTGATCGACTTGATTTTATTTGTGAAATACGTGACTTATACACTTTGATGTCAGAGCTTTTTAAAAATAAATAAAGTCTATATTTCGCATCCTCACTATTAAGTACGTACATACTTTGTGATTTTCTTCGCAACTTCGAAGCAAGGCGAAATTGAGTTGCTTTTGGTGAGAACAGTGCCTAGCGTTTCTATGACACTCATTTAGCGATGATAGATGTTCCTTCCAACAATTAGCTCCTGATAGTCCAGCAGTGGTATTATGTAAATTTGAAAAGTGACACTAAGTAAGATTTTTATGTTACTACTTATGTAATGTCATATTTTTTGTACAAAAAATTAACTTGAAACTAGCTGTCATTCACTCCATGTCTTCTCGTAGTAGCATACCTGTATGAGCGGTATGCACTAGATACGCAATAGCAGCTACCTCCTTTGACATTAAAGTCCTGTTCGTACAGCAGTCACCTGTCAACATGTCAGTGACCATGTGAAAGATCCTGCCACAGAGTTCACTCTGCTAGGCTATATAGATGGAATTCACACGGTCGGATCCCACACACAGTCACCGACCACTGTGCGAACAAACCTTATGTAACATTTTTACGTAATACTCCTGCCGGTCAGGTCAATACGTAGTCATATAACATCAATATTTTCGGATGACCGTATTTGATAGTCCCTGGTATCCATAAACTGTTGTAACTAAGTGTACATTGCCAAGTGCGAGCTTATTTAGAAATTAGATTCAAACACATGCTTACCAATATTTCTAAGTCTCGTATGCTCCAGTAATGTGACGTTTTCAGGCTTCTTGCACCTTTTGCTGGGGAATGTTGTTAGCCCGTCCGTTTCAGCCACCCCATTCGACATCAGATTGGCGTTGCCAATCTTAAAACGTTCCTCAAAGTCGATGAAGTCTATGCACGAATGTAATCTAAAGAAAGACATACAGAATTAAACATATTATATGTATGTAGTCTTGTAATATTAGATCCTGTTTCAAGCTATTGATAGATATTGGAAACGAGGGCTAATCAAATATGAATCGGACTTTCAAAACTCTCTAGGTGAAGTGAGTAACGTGATGTCTTGATATACGTTGAGCGGGGATGTAAAATGGCTGGCTGGCCGGCGCCAGAGCAGATTGACTGTGAGTAGCACCATGTCTGAGCAAGACGGTCTTCTGGTTAAAGTTAACTACCGTTTAAGCACAAACCTGACATTGAAAAACGCGTTTTGAGTGTTAATTTCTGGTTAGCAGTAAAACCTACAATTGAAAAACCAGGCCTTACTATCAAATTAGGATTCATTGTGTCAGACTGCGGTTCGTCATGTCACATTGGAATTCCTGATGACAAATTACGATTTATGCAAAAAGCGTACTACATATAGCTATCCGTAGCTTGCAGTAGCTGTGTGTGTTGGCTACTTTGACAAATGTGCCCAGTGCTTCGGTTGTCATGGGACACCATTGTGCATAGCGCGGTGCTATCGTTGATTCTTGATCCAAATCCACAAACTATGCTACTAAGAGGTGGGTTGCAGTTGTTTAGAAAAATAACAGTATAACGGCTCATTTCACATAGGTGGCGGTTCACGCATGCCGGCTACTACTATATTTAAAGTAAAACACATATATCAATCACTTCTTATTGGTCAAGAAACTATCCTCGCACCAACTCGCAAAAATATTCTGATTCGGTTTTATACATAATCTTGTTCAAAAAGTAATACTTCTATTGATCTGCATGCCAGGCTTTTTTAGATTTTTGGGCCATTCTGAACAAACAAAAAAAGTTCTTATGAACATTTCTCTGAAGTTCATAGTTCTCGAGATAAAAGCGATGTAATATTTACTAAATATGCCATGTTCGACCCTGAAAAACAATATGAAAAAACGAAAATTTTAATGTTGCAAAACATTCTGTGGCTTCGCCTCAACTCCAAAACATCACTCAAATTTATTTGCTGCCTTTATCGCTCTCTCTCGGACCATAACTGGGATGACCTACTCGAATACCTCGCCGTCCAGATCGACTTCCTGAACATCAATCATCCCGCTTCAGAGGTAGTTCTTCTCGGTGATTTCAATACCCATAATCAGCTTTGGTTGGGCTCAAACAAGACCGATGCAGCAGGTCGTGCAGTCGAAGCGTTCGCTCTTACCCAAGGGCTGACTTAGCTGGTGACGAGCCCTACTTTTTTTCCCGGGTCTCGTCACACGCCAGTAGCCTGCTGGATCTCTTTCTGGCCACGCATCCTGTCCTTCACAGCACTGCTGTCCTGTCCCCCCTGGGTAACTCACACCACGGTGTTGTGGAGGTTAGGTTTTGATCAGAACCCGCTGTGGCAGCAGAAACTCGTACAGGCCGCAAAACTTGGCATTACGGACATGCCGACTGGGAGGGGCTCAGAAACTTCTACTCTAGCTTTCCTTGGAAATATGTCTGTTTCACTGACGCGGATGAGTCGGCTGTCTGTTCTTCGATAACCGAAATTATCCACGTCGGAATGGAGGAATACATCCCTCACACAGTGAAAGTGCCTAGACCAGGGTCCAACGGCTGGTTTAACAAATCGTATGATGCTGCTGGCCAGCAGAAGATCAAGGCACACAGAACCTTCTTACAAAACCCCACTGTACAGAACAGACAAGCCGACGTCGAGTGCAGAAACAAATATAAAGCAGCGGTTCACAATTCCAAAAACCAGCACGATATAAAAGTTAGGCACAGGGTAATGTCGCAGCGCAATGTTAGTCGGTCTTTCTGGACGCTGGCCAAGCAGATTGAAAAGAACTTCTCACACAGTAGCCTTCCACCACTTACGTGTCATGATGGAACTATTGTATTCAACTCAAAGACCAAAGCCGGAGTGCTAGCCAAGATCTTTGCTGCCAACTCCACCATGGACGTCCCCCCCAACGCCCAAGTGCCGTCAATTCAAAGGGTTCCCTACACTATGCGGGAGGTAACATTCAGGCATAAGACCGTTAGACGAGTGCTCTTATCGCTCGACATCAACAAAGCTTCTGGTCCGGACTTGATTCCTGCCATTGTACTGAAGAGCTGTGCACCGGATCTTGGTCCAATTCTTTCGCGTCTCTTCCAGATATCTTATGAATCCGGAACCTTCCGAGAAAACTGGAAATTTGCTCATGTCCAACCCATCCCAAAAAAGGGATCTGAGACCGACCCTTACAACTACAGGCCTATAGCTCTGCTTTCTGTTTTAAGTAAGGTGATGGAGAGATCCACAGGGGGCCTCCTAGCTTACGTCACTCAATTGTGGAGTAAACTCATGCAGTCTTATGGTGAGGCTCATGTCGTTGCTCTTGACATCACGAAAGCGTTCGATCAGCTGTGGCACGCTGCTCTCTTAAGCAAACTTCCATCCTATGGCCTCCCAGAAAAACTTTGCAGATGAGTGGCTGACTATCTCTGGCCGCAAGATATCCGTGGTAATTGACGGGTTCTCCTCTTCATCCCACAACGTCAACACTGTTTCTCTTACATATCAACGACCTCCTTTCCTGCACGATCAACCCAATCCACAGCTTCGCTGATCACAGCACTCTACATGCAGGAATTCAGAGTGACAAGCCGATCTCTGCCGCTAAGTTGGAAAAAAGAAGACTAGCGATGACTTCCTCTCTGACAAGAGACCTGGAGGCTATCACTGCTTGGGGACGCAACAATCTTGTACAGTTCAATGCTTCCAAAACGCAGTAATTTGACGAACAAAAAGCGTCCCTGCGCTCACCCGGTTCCGATGGATGGTCGAGTTCTGCCAAAGAGCCACTCATTACGGCTGGTCGGAGTCCAGATCACCGAGGACCTGATCTGACACGAACACAAGAAGTACTTTTCTCCGCATGACCTTCTCACTCTATACAAGGCCCAGATAAGGCCTAGCCTCGAGTATTGCTCACACGTTTGGGGTGCTGCCGCCCCGACTTCATTATCCATGCTCCATGCTGTCCAGAGGAGGGCGTTACGACTGATTGATGACTCTTCTCTAACAGACAGTCTCGGGACTATTTCGCACCGGCGGACTGTCGGCGATCTAGCTCTTTTCTACCGTTACACCAAAGGGCTTTGCTCCTCAGAACTCTCTTCCATGATGCCGCCGCACGATGTGCGTGCCAGATAGACCCGCCTGACTTTGGCGTCCCAGTATAACCGTGTCGAACTTCGTACATCCAGAACCGGCCGATACGACCGCTCCTTTGTCCCGAGGGTGTCGAGATTGTGGAACAATCTACACGAGGAAGCTTTTCCCAGTTCTATTAACCTTAGGTAGTTAAAAAATCGTATTAATAAAATTTCTTTGGGATCATCATAGCCGCCGCGGTGTTCCGGCTTCTGCCTGCGCGGCTGCTTCGATATAAAAAAACCATCCTAAATATTCTTCAAACATCCACTAACAGAATCCCAAAACATTTTAGAGAGAAATTTCATTGAAAACTTTTCTTTATTAATAGTCAATCAATGGCGAACTCAATGTATATTATTCTGCCTGAGCGCGCGCTTGATTAACAATTAAAAAACAAAGCCTTACAATAAAAACACCTAAAATGGTCGAGAATGTTATTATTTTGATAAGACTCCATTATTGGCAGGCCAAATGAAACCACAGCAGCATGAAAACCACAGGATAAGTTTCAGGTGTTACATTGGAGTTATGTTTTCTTCATATTGTTTTTCGGGCTCGCAAATGACACATTGTGCACTTTTTCAAATATTAAATCACTTATATATCAAAAACTAGCAACTTTATAGAAAAGTTCATAAAAACCTTTTTTGTTCAGAATTAGCCAAAAAACCCAAAAATTATTTGTTCGGAGCAAAAAAATCACTTTTGGAAACAAATTTGGGCCTGGTAAGATGCCGATTCGTTAAAACAAATTCCGTTTGAATAAGATCATGTAAAAACCGAATCAGAATATATTTGCGAGCGCATGTCAGGATAGTTCCTGAACTATATGTTATCCGACCATTTGGCTATTAAGTTTCCGCACGTCCAAATTACATAAGTAGTAAATCTGGGTACACGATGTTGCATAGTTTAAACCCAACATATGTATTTAAGTATGGAGTCAATTTGCCTGACGCTAATTTTCCTTGTATTCTCTATTAAAACAAATACTCACTTGTCATCATCCAACTCGTTAAACACAGTCCCCTTAACCTGATTAGGCTTAAGCGCTATCCAGTTGACGGTGGGCAACTTGTATTTGGTCTGCACCTTCCTCTTGATGGTCATCGCTCCATCTGGTGCCTGCATAAGCCCAGCAGGCGGCGGAGGCGGAGCAAAACCGTGCCTCAAGGGCGGTGGAGGGGGACAAGGCGGTGGTGGGGGTGCTGCTGCTGGAGTGGGAGGGGCTGGAGGAGGAGGGACAGATGTGAAAGCCTCTAGAGGTGGTGGTGGAGGGGGAAGGTGGTCTGCGGAGTCCATCGTATGAGGCAGACTACTATGATGATGCGGTGAGGCTAAAGAAAAAAAAAATAATTGCATAAAAGCTTGCTTGGAAATATTTTTGGGAGGAAAATATATGTAATTAGCCTTCATGAACAAGAGCGACAACAACATTTACTTACACTTCGCGGCGAAAATTTTAAATTTCTTTCCAAAAATCATAAAATCTCAGCACAATATACTCGTATAATAAAACACATAACCTGCACATCCTCAAATAAATGTAGCATTGAATAGGAGTGTCAAAAATTTTATGTTTTGACTTTTGTTGTAGCATTCTTAGAAGGTATTTAAAATCGTAAAATTTAGAAAGGGGATGAAAAAATATACAGGGTGTATTTTCAATGTGTAATTGGTAATTTTCCGTGGCATAGTTGCCTGATCGCTAAAATCCACAAAAATAGTGTCTTTGCTCATTCTATTTCGGATTATATCAGAATATAGGCCAGAGACTGCGATGTCTCCCCATTGCTTATAAATGCGAGTTGTTATGAAACCATCTCTTTGCTCTTCCTCCAAAATGAACACCATATTTAACATTTCTTCCTTAAGAAAACTGATTTTAACCACATTTTTAGTCTAATATTCACTAGGAACATTTTAGAAAGATTGTGACCTAATCAACCATTCTTTTGTTTCCATTGATGATGCGATACTTAAGTGTCAAAAAAAAATGCTAATAAAAAAACCGTAAAAACCTCTATGATCCTTATACAAAAAAAGCTTATAAAAATGCAATATGAAAATGCAAAAATATACAGTGTATTGTATTTAGACTTTTTGACAAAACACGTTATAGCTCTAACTAATTAAATGAACTTCATAACATGTTATATCAATCTTCTTTTGAGCTGGTTTATCCAAATCTGTAGTGAGATTTAGGGCATTCCATTCCAAAAATACAATTTTGTCATGTGTTAAAATGGGGACACCCTGCATAATTGTGAGTATTTTAGAAATGTGCCCCCAAATATAATAATAACTTTCCTTCAAAAGGCTTTCGCCCAAGAACAATCTGCGGTGTTCGCATGCATGTGCCACCCTGTATGCTCCATACTTAGTGGATGGGAGGTATCTATCTATCTAAATGTTTAAATGGCGGAAAACTATGGGATATGAAGCTCATTTTTATGAAAAGTTGGCTAATGTACCTGAAAATTTAATTGACTTACAAGCTGTAAAAGTTCAGTTTTTTTAGACAAAATATACCGTAGCTGCAAAACTAGCAATCCAAACTCTAAACCACCTCATATTAATATTATACAAGTGAGATCATACAGACTATTTTTAAAAGCTATCCGAGAGACGTCATATCATTAACATGCTCATCAACTGGATATATACAGTGGTTAAGCAACGTTTTTTTAGCAAACCATGAAAAGCAGATATAAGACATATTTTCAAAGTTGTGTTCTCTATTTGCATTGACGAATAAATTATATAAGTTAAAATTATTTTTAATCATACTTAGTCGAAATTATGGATACTCTAGGTTATTAACATTATATGTAGTTGCATGCATGTGTATTTCTGCAAAAGTTTCATACTACAGGTTTTAAATGATACCGATTTTCGTTAAAGATACCGATTTAGCTGGTACATTTACTTACTCGGTCCATTTTCAGGCGATTGTTTCCCCAGTTCTGCCATTTTTGATTCGAACATAGACTGCCTATTTCTTGACTCCTGCTCATGATGTTGCACAACCCTTCTTAACGTTGATACTTCTTCATCAGCCCTTTTCTTAACCTCTAATAATTCATCTCTTTCTTGCCTAACCTGATATAAGCAATTTTTCTGTTATGAACTGTCATACAAGCTGAATCGAAACAGAGCATAGAACGATAATTTCAAAATGGTACTATTTGGTTGATCTGAAAACTAAAAAAGTTTTCAGCATATACAGGGTGACTTTGAAGTTGAGTCATTAATTTTCAGATAATGATTGTAGAAGGAAGATAAACCAAAATATGTGTGTAAAAATAAAAAAAAAATAAAAAAAAATGTTTACCTTGTTTTATAAAGTATCATCCCGACAAGTATTTCAGTGCGGACCTGTATTTGATCGTGAGGTCTTGGAGCACCGGCATGCCGTCCATATGTGAGGTCTTAAGTCAAATGATTCACGAACCCGTTGTACTACATTAACAAAGGCACGAGGGGTTGGTTGCACTCGATTGGGAAACCGATCCGCATAAACATGTGCCATTTTTTATTTAGTTTGAGCCACGCAACAGACACCACTATCCACTACCGACTGACACTGACTGTATACAACTGAATGAAATAATTGTAAAAACATCGTTCCAAATTCTTTCGCTTTTTTGTTTCCGATGCGATGAACCGATAAGGCGAATTATATCCGTTGTCGCCAAACACGAGCACATAATATTATTATTGAGACAGGGCGGTACTCAAACTTCCAAAGGGCTATAACTTTGTTACTTTAATTTTACCAGAAAAATGGTAAAGGAAAAAAACATTTCTTTTGATCAGATCTATTCACTGTTAAAATAAATGACTCAGCTTCAAAGTCATTATAGGGATAATCATTCAACCACGTTTATACATTTTTAAATGAAGCAACAAACAGAATCATATAGTTGATCTGAATTAGAAAATTGTCTTTAAACAAGACAGATCTATCCCTTACCTGTATCAGTTCTGTTTCTAGACTAGCTATTTGTTCTAATGCCCTATGTTCCACTTCTTGTAAGCTCTCGTGTAGCTGAAACGAGGTATAATTTTGTTACACTGACATAATTGTTAATTGAGGGCCTTCCTTACCGTTGCTACCTCCTCCTCCAATTCTGTGACTTTTTCCAGTGCTGCCGTTTTGGTTTCACTATCTTCCATTAATGCGGCAACATCGAACACGTTGTCCAAATAAGCAGAAATTTGCACCTATAAATCAGAAGAATTTGTCAATTTCAGTTATGTTGACATGAAAGATTCCACATCCATTTCAAGGCAAAGTGTATAAAAGATCAATTAGGTATATCTTCTGGGACAACAGCTATAGTTATGAACATAGTTTTAATTTAAGCATTCCTACTTGCCAATCACAGATTACAAGAAATGTACATGTGATGGTGCCAAAACCTCCTCAATTATAAAACGAATGTAATTACAGCCAAATCTCATGATAAATAGTTCACTTAAAAAAAGATATAATCCTAATTTGTAATATAGCTAAAAGAATATGATCAAATAACCATATAACGGATGTTTCTGAAATCTCACGTGCATGCAGTTGTCATAGAATCTCTCTACAAGTCTGTTATCCTTTGCAACAAGTGAGCCAATAATAAAGGACGCCAACCGCTCAACATAGAGCTCTCGATTGAGAAATTTCACCTGCGTTCCTAAAAGAAGGTTCAGCTTTGTCAGATCAGTTCAGCATGTAGCCACTAGATTGTGGATGAGTCAACATTGTTTTTAGATATACAATATTATACTTTGGTATCTTGATCGAAAAGTGCATAAAATTCCTATAAAATGGTGAAAACCGCAGATCAATATCTTTAGGCTTAAATTACAATTTTCAAGTACTACTGGATAGGAAAAAGAATTTGTGCTATGAACAGTTGTGTAAACTGAATCAATATGCGATTTTAGGATATTTCACTTTAACATTTATTTATACGCTTTTTCATAACCGCTAGAGAGCGTCTATCTCCTGTTATATGAAAAAAATATCAATTCTTCAATTATACTTCATATTTTATCTGTTGACTTTGAAATATGGATAATTCAGAATTAAACATGTTTCCTACATATTTCTACGTATTTAGATCCACTTATGGTGGCAAGCACCAACTAAGAGAATTCAAACTAAATTAGTATGTTCCCGAAAACGTATAAAATTGGCGAATTCAAGGGTTCTGTAAATTACTGATGGGTTGGCATTTCCAATACTTAGGCCTCAATGTTCTACCAGATTCGTATATGGAACAACTAGAGTTGACAATTTCACACATTTTCAGCAGCATACTAATTTAGTTTTGAATTCTCTCTCTTGGTTGGTACTCGCCACCCTAAGGCTACGATAACTATGGATGCATATACTGACGAAATTTAGTTCTGGCCAGCACGCCCCTTAACTGTAATTGTTGAAGAGCAAATTTAACACTTTTAATTTAAGCCTATTTATTAATATATCTCCATAACGAATAACGACACTGATCTACGGTTTTCACCATTTTATAGGATTTTAATGAAATTTCCGACCAAGAAGAAAAATATACCATTAAATTTTGAATTTTGATAAAAATGCTTCCACATCCACAACGCACCATTTAGCGGCCACAAGCTACAATTGTTAGGATCGCAGGTCATCAAAATCGGTGAGGTCAAACAGAAGTTATGTGACTTTTTCTAAAATGACATTCACAAACCTTCACACACCCTAAACTAACCGAAATTTGAAAAACAACATAAGCAAAAAAGTTCGGAAATCGAGCAGCAAACACTATTTAATAAGTATGTTAATTATGAATTATATTATAATTATTATATAATTGTGGCATTTGAATTTTTGAAATTGCAATTATGCCAGCTAGCAGTCAGTTTAGTGAGCTGAAAAAAATGCAGCAAGTTCTCTTTGTCATTTTTATTACATTTTTTAAGCAACCTTTATTATTGCCCTGTCCAATACGTTTGAGCGTTTGTAACATATATGCTACTTCCAATTCCACAAGGCTGAAACATCTTAACTCACATGCAATTCTTCGCTCTCTGTAAACTTTAACTTTTCCAAGTACTCATCAAGCCCTAAGGCAGTGAATTCGTACTGTAGATGGACTCTAAAATTCATGTCCTCGACAGAGTGAACTATGATGTTCACAAACTGCATACATGCCACCTGAAATACACAAAAGTTGATTATATAGCTGAATATACAGTATGGAATATTTTCCTATTATCTAGACAAATAAGCTTGCGCAATTCATTTTCCAATATTTCCATGGTTTAACAAAAGGCAAAGTTGGAGATACTTCTTTTTTTGCAACAAAAACGTGAATTTTTCAGATTGTAAATGCCCTACTTGTAGATTCGGTTGAACCTCTGCGCGCACACACACAAATACGTCAAAAACTATTAGGACCCAAACGGTACAAACGGAGTGAAATACACCTGACATTCCCCCTACATAAAATTGAAAACACTTACCATAAATTCTATGTGAAAGACTTCGTAATGCAAAAAGTAGTCCATCAAGGTCTGAAATCGATGCACCTCATGGCATACTTCTTTGAAATTATCGAAGGCAGATAGAATTATCTCGTGACCACCTTTCACTAAGCATATTGCTGCTAGAAGTTCCAGGACTAAAGCTTTCGTTCGTAAACTTTTGTGGATCAGACTCAACGATATGCAGTTGATAGCTTCTCTATGCTGGATAACCATGTTGAAACCATACTAAAAAAGGAAAGAATTAGGCATTTCATAGACGAACGTCAAAAATAGAAAAATGTATAAGCATAAGAAGATCAAAACGTAGTTATCGCAACAATCTTTCAACAACGATAGAATAATGTCGCAGCAAGTCTTATTGACTGTTACATGGAAAACAGAATTTGTTTCCCAAATTCTGATTTAAGAGGGAAGAATATACTAGTATTAGGAATGGACAGACATATTTATCACCGTTGACGAAATAGACCATTCTTCAAAACTTAGGAATTTACAAACCTTAGCTTCAATGTTTAGATTGCACATGGTGGATTATGATAAGGATCACTTATGTGTTTCAAACAGATCCGCATGGCTAAAAGATTTGCGCCATTTTATTCAATTTGAACCTATTCAGCAGTTAAAACTGTTGTCTTGTGAAGTGGCTCATGATTAATCACAAGACTCAAATTGAGTTTGTTTATTTTGAGGAATAAAACTAAACATTTTGTTCTGATAAAAATTATAACTTTACCTTATTGTTCATGATTGCCCTCATACACATAATGCACACATGAATATCATCTTTGGAATCGCCCATTTTCAACTTGGCAACATGTTTCGACCTCCTTTTCAAACTTGGACTGCCTTGCATTTCTATCGGCATCCTCATATAACCATTACTTTTATCTGAAATGTTTTTTCCACTCAAGAAGTATTAAAAAGTCGTTACATTATGGATTATTTATTTGTGAAACGTGAAAACAGTCAAGGCTTCTAGAGGCTATTTTTTATTTATCAGATACATCGAGGCTGGAGAACTTTACAATAAATCGGGATTCCATCTATCAAGAAATATACAACCATGCACATACAATTTCGGCTATTCAAATAAGGTTACAAGAACGTTGACCCAACATTCTTTTACTTGCACTTCTTTATTGTTATTAGTTGAAGAAAATCAACAAATACCACTTTTCACCCATACAGTATTATCGTCGGGAAGCGGTGTCTGGGTATATTTTATCAGGAACAATTTTCACATTTAATATAGCCTATACAGGAGCTGGGTCGGTTCTGAACGGAGCGATATCTCACAGAGAATTGAAGAAAGCGAATCCGCACGGGTATCACGTATCTTGAAAAGATACATTATGTCGATTTTTTTTGACATTATATTGTTTTTTTTTTCTGACATTATGTAGGTTTTTCTACAAGATTTTAACTTAGCACTATCGCACTAGGTGATGGACACGTTTTGAACTCGTGTTGTAGTTGTACGTGTTGCCTAAACGTCGTGAGGATTCAGTTATCAATGTTTGGTTCTAATGTGATGTGAAATCTGCTTCAGATATGCCATTACTGGAGGTAGCGGGAATGCAAAGGTGCATAGAGAGGATATGTGTGCTAATAATATTTATTGATGATAGTTCCATTGGATTCTTGTCTCAAATTCACTTACTTGAGGTTCAAAACTAGAAATTAGTTGCGCAACCCCTTGTTCGGATCCATTCTGGAAATTACATATGCATATTTGCTGAATTTAAAAAATGAGATAGATAAAAAAAATATTCACAGTACACTGTCGAATTACAAGTCATATACATGCTAACAGTAATTACACACAACGCGGCGCGGTGGTGATTTCCCGTAATTCTTCTTAAAGTCTTTGAACACAAAAAGATGTAAAAAATCGTAAATATGACTTTGAACATAACATGTTCAGAAAGGACAACATATAAATAACCAGTCGGGCACAGCTAATAGATACACTTCATTCTCATACAGCAAATATCACTGATTTTATACACATACAGACCAATACATAATCATCCAGATGCAATATTCTTATACAATCAACTTTCTTCTCAGAGATGAAAACTATAGACTACTCTGCTTCACAAAACATATGCAGCCAACAATGCGTGTAGTTGAGCTATTCCTCTATAGGTGCGTATACATATGCGAGCCGAGCGGTTCGCGAGCCGCTTGTGAGCCGCTCGATGGTGGTTCGTTGAAATGATTTTTTCCGCGAACCTCCAGCGATCCACAGATTCAGCGCACCAAACGCAAACATCGCAGTCGACAAATGCAGTATGGCTTCGCGAAACGAAAATTATACTATTTTAGTGATGAGTGCTGCAGTTTTAGTAATGGCTGATGTAAATAAAAAAAAGAGAAGACAACGACGTACTAATTTATTCAAGAAACGCAGTGGTACGGGAATTTTAATGGACCTAAAGTCCCAAGAAATAAGCGGACAGTATAAAAATTTCACTCGAATGACACGTACTGACTTTGAGAATCTGCTGCAAAGGATTGGACCCCATATTTCAAAACAGGATACTTATTTTCGTACTCCAATCTCTGCCCAAAGGTAAGTCGGTGTACCGTGGACAGGTAGCTTTTTTTTTAACAATTTTTTTAAATTAATATTCTAGGTTAGCCGTAACACTTCGGTTTCTTGCCACGGGAGATTCATATACTAGCCTTCAGTATCTATTCAGAATTTTCAAGCAGTCGATTGGGCGTGTAGTACCCCAAGTTTGTGCTGCACTAATTAAGGAATTGCAGGGATATATCAAGGTAACAACATTAATATATAAATTAAAAGCCTGTGTGTAATTCAAAATTATATTTTTCTTCACTTTAAAGTAATTTCCACCACTAAGTTAACAAACAAAAAATAGAACTCAAAAACGTTACACAAAATCTTCATATTTTTCTGATGTGAGTGACGAAACAGGTGATTGTAGCGATGATGGGTTGGACAATGATGGTTCAGAAGTTGCAGGAACGGTTATTACTTGCAGAGGTTATGAATAATAAGTTTCAGAAGATTGAGAATATAGATTATGTGAAGTAGGTTGGGAATACATCGAAGAAGTAGGTTGTGAATTGATATGATTGGTAGCTTGTGACTGTATGTAGGAAGTAGGTTGAGAATCATTGTAAGATTGAATTGAAGTCGGATTAAGAAATCCTCTATCAGCTTTAATAATAAGGTCAAGAACGGCATGATGAATTGTCTGTTGTATTGGAGGGGGGTATTTTTGAACCTTTGCAGCAACAAAATTAAAAAATAAATCTATTTCACTGGGTTGAGTTGGCTCTTTGTCCATTTTTAGTTCGCAGCATTCTTCAAAATCTGAAATGCATCACTCATTATTGGAGAGGAAACATGATCTTGTTTTGTTTTTGATCGCTTTGTAGATTTGGAGGTAGATGGTATAGTAGGTGTCTCTGGTACCGCCTCTTGTTCCATTTGTTCGGAAGATAGGGCAGCTTCGTTAACATCATCCAGCTCCTATTAAATACATTTTCAGTAACTTTATATGTAGTTTATAAATAATGAAATTTTGAAATGAAATTGTGTTAACATAGTATTAGCGATTCCTTTTTTATTATTTGAGAAGGGTGGTTTTATCTTATTCCAAAATACACCAAAGTAGTTGCGCAAAAAATGATATTAAATAAATAAATTATTAAGATAAGCTAATAATGAATAAAACAGGTCAAAATTAATAATTGTTATTTCATTTCAGCTACCTAAGACTCCCACAGCTTGGAAACAAGTTAGCAAGATATTTGAAACTCGTTGGAACCTTCCTCATTGTGCTGGTGCCCTAGATGGAAAACACGTTGTTTTACAAGCACCAGTGAAATCGGGTACCGAATTCTTCAATTATAAATCCAATTTTAGTATTGTGCTTTTCGCACTGGTTGATGGTGATTATAACTTTATGTTTGCTGACGTAGGCTGCAAAGGAAGAATTTCTGATGGGGGGTTTTTAAGGCAAGCAAATTATATCAGCAGCTTACAGAAAACAGACTAGGACTTCCAACACCAGAAGAACTAGAAGGATGTTCTATGCAAATACCGTATTTTTTTGCCGGCGATAGCGCATTTGCTTTAAGCTAAAATCTCATGAAGCCCTATACTGGGGACTTTCCAAAAGGAACTCCTCAACGAATTTTCAATTATCGTTTGAGTAGAGGTCGTCGCATAGTTGAAAACGCATTAGGTATATCAAGTGCAGTGTTAAGAAAACCAATGCTCTTAGAGCCTGCAAAAGCAGAGTGGGTTATAATGACAGTCATTCTTTTGCATAATTATCTCAGAAAACACTCACCAAATATGTATACCCCTTTTGGCATATTAGACTATGAAGTTAATGGAAATTTAACTGAGGGATCATGGAGAAATGAAGGAGATATGACGTCTATGGTACCTATACGAAATATTCGTCGAAGACCCACAAACTATTGTACAAAAGTTGGAGATGAAATCGCTAATTATTTTATAAATAATGGAGCTCTAGAATGGCAGGACCAATATGCTTGAATTTATAACAATAATTACTTACCGTAGCAAGTCTTTTTCGTGGCAAATCTCTGTCTTCTAAAAACCTAAACGCTTCATAGGCAAACCATCTGCTGCAATAAACTTCATCTCTTCCTGAAAATTAAAATCGAGATTAAAATTATATACGGCAAGTGAACTAACTTAATTAAAAACATATTATTTAGTTGAATTAAAAATTAAATTAGTATTAGCAAAAATATTTTGTATTATTATTTAAATAAAACACAACTAATTTATCTTATTATTTCATTTATTTACCTTTTCCTGTACTAGTCCCCTGCTTTGTTTTATTTTTCTCCCGGCGTAAAGAAGTTAAGAGGCTTCTTATTTTCTTTTTGTACTGTTCAGCAGTGGTTTCCATTTCATCCGCAATTTCCCGCCAAGCGTCCTCTTTCAAATTTTTTTTGAAGTGATTTTCATTTTTAGGATCCCATAATAACGTTTTGATTTTATAAACGTTTATCAGACATAATATTTTTTCTTCCGACCATGAATCCATAACTTTATTGAAGAAAAATAAAGTTCGCTCGCGAGGTAAAGAAAAACAACGAACCTTGTCTAAACACGTCCCAATATGCACTGCGAATTCCTTTGTGTTCGTCGAAAAAACCGACAGGCCGCGGCTCGTCGCGAGCGGCTCACGAGCTGCTCACAAGCAGTTCGTTTGGAACCATAAACCCCGTCCCAATTAGCCGAACAAGTTGCTCACAAGCGGCTCGCGAACCGCTCGGCACGCATATGTATACACACCTTATAGTTGGACGCTCACAACGGTTCCAGTGAACAGGCGTGGAATGACTGTTTGCACCCTAAAAACTACCTAGTCTGCAATATGACATTTTATGGATTTTTTTGACTTTTTATAGGTTTTTTACATAATACCCGTGCGAACACCTCGAAGGAATCAATTCCGAAGGTTTCGATTCTGATCCCGATGATTTCTGTTCCACTGGCTTCGATTCCGATTCTTGAAAGCCGCGGGTACACTAAAAAGGGATAGTGGAAAGATCTCACTTGCGGATGCTGCGGAGGTTAGCTGTAACTCTGTTGGTCCTTTTAATTGTCATAGCGGTGCAGGCGTTCGTAGTAAGTAAGAGACAACTTATAATATACGCTATACATGAAGAATGAGGTATAGACAACCTACATGGTCATGGTTGTATAATCACAGATATCAAAAAGTAACAATACCATATATCACAGATATTCAAAAATATCGATATCGACCATCCTCTAATAATCTATAAGGGATAATTTTTATAATTTAGGTCTTTGATGTTTGAAGAGACACTACAAAAGAACTAAGACCAACGTATAGATGTACTCCTCACTTTATTCTAATATGTACCAAAAATTGTACCCAGGTTATGATGACAGGTTTTATTAAATTGTCGTGGTATTGAAATATTGATTCAACACATATCTAGAACTTGCTACTACTAAAAAATAGAGATTATTTTTAGACGATCTTACCTATAGTTAAATTTGTACTAGGTAAATTGGTGGATCCTAATTTTTCTTCCGATGGCGTTCGTGACTCGGCAATTCTTTGCTCATGCCTCATCATGCCCAAGCGAAAACTGAGGTAGTCTATCAGGACGTCCAATCCAAGATTTTCTTCATTTAAAAATTCCCTAACCCATCTGCAAAAGACAAAAAAATCTAATGTCATTCAGTCGGTTAAAGTTGGGTAAAACTCAAGTCACGGTAAAGAACCGTGTACTACTTAAACTCATCATCTGATTTTGTTTCTACGATTATTAAAAAACAGATAGCAAATGAAGAACAGCTACAGCAAGCACCAATCAATGCAAATAACTATGTTTACCATTCAGAATAATATGTCAATAGGGTATTCTTTACCTAGATGTTTCTAATAGCCGAAATATGTTGCTCTCATTTTCAAAAATGATGCAGTTTACCTTTGCTTTTGTTCGTTCAGGTGTTGGAAAACACATGTCTGTACGTTGAGAGAGAATCCATTCAAACCATTGCTGTATTTAGACGTTCACTCATACTTTCCATCGTATGAGCCATATTGCCAAGTAAGGTCGTTGTAATTTCCTCAGAAGCAATAAAAAGAGGTTTCATTTTATTTTTATTCCCGTATTCCCAGAATTCCTCAATGACGGCGGTAGTCGACGGGTATATACTTGCAAGCATGTCTCGTGGAATATTTTATGTTGAAACACTTTGTATTACCCGCCAAAGGAATCAGTCAATATGATTTGACTTTTCGAAAGAACATATCATGTCAAACTGTCAACGCCAAAAAGGTTATTTACGAGGCATCTGACGGAAGACTAACCTCTGTGTCAGAAGTATGGCCACGTTAAGCAATTTTAAGCGAAGAACCGTGATACACCGTGGTTATGCCCTTATTATTTTGTCATTTGCCCTTTTCATACAGAACTACAGAACACAAAATTGAGAACAGAGTTGCTACACGCAACTGTTTTGTGATAAAACGTTAACGATTATAAAAATAATTCAAATATATGTAAGCAAATACTGCGACATTACTTTTTAAATTCTGCTCAAAAGAACAATGAATGACTTCTTAAACAGTCAGCAGCTCTACGTCAGTTGCCATCTGATATCGTTTTTTTTTTCACTGATAACTTTCCACGGAATATTTAAGTCACTGGCAATACAAATTAAACACACAGAAGAATAGGAAAGGGTTATATTATATTTGTGGATTGACGTTTGACATTCAAGAACCGCATATCAGTACAAAGCCGGCGCACCGAGTAAAAAACGACCCCAAAGCTTGACGGCGCACATTTTGGTTATGATGAAAAAAATGGTGGCCGTTCCGGTAGCGCTTAAAGTGATCATGTGCTTTCAGCAGAAAACAAAGTATCGCTACAGTAGCACTACATTGTGATTGCCGTCTCTTCTCCTGGTATATGGGCTTCATGGGTTGGGTTGGTTGTTTTCTGTCACACAAAATTTATACGAAGAAAAAACTCAGTGATATTTTCACATGTATCATGATCATGTTTGCTGCTGTAAACATAATATCTATCAATTGGTACATCTTTTGGATCTAGATCTCATCAGTGTAAAAACGATTTAGTGAAATGGATCACGGTACATCGCCAAACTTGGTTGTACCTGTTGAGTAGTTACAAATTATTATCATCACGTCAGCTTTTTAAAACTTAAGAAGAACTTGCTAGAACTTTCCAGTAGTTCAAATCACAAAAATGTCCAACTTGTATGTTGGCATAGGTTAGAAAATCGACCTTGAGTAGAGAAACTCTTCCAGTTAACTCAGATGTCTGAAGTTCCACTCTAATTTCTGAGTGCATCGGGT
This sequence comes from Acanthoscelides obtectus, assembly GCA_963669975.1. Classification (NCBI taxonomy): domain Eukaryota; kingdom Metazoa; phylum Arthropoda; class Insecta; order Coleoptera; family Chrysomelidae; genus Acanthoscelides; species Acanthoscelides obtectus. The sequence continues at coordinate 63,036,076 of CAVLJG010000005.1, forward strand.
GCAACAAAAATATGGAAGTTTCAAGTTGCACCCGGACATTAGAAAAAACTTATTATGTTCGCTAGAACTTATTGCATCACAGTTTTAGCGCGACCTTTTTTATTTGAATTTTGGAGGATGGTTTTGCCACGTCTCACTTCTACAAAAAAACGAAAGCACTACAAGAACCAAGTTGCTTATATTATTTATTTTTAAAGACTTGATAATACTTTGTAAATGGCTGATGAAGTATTCGAAACGTTAGTAGTACTAAAACTATGCACATGTGGTGGTTTCAGCAGTTGCAAATTACGTTATGGCTAGTTTTGGCACAAAGTACTTCATGAAACGATGGACATAAATAACAATTACAACCAACGGACTACGTCTACTTACTCTATATGATTTGTACGTAACGATATCTCCAAATCCCTGAGCACTTGCGTTGAGGTGGACTCGACAACCATTTTTCGTTTCTGAAAGTAAAAAAGTATACATATTACTGTCGTTTATTTTTTGCTATAACTTGACCTCAATCAAGACAATAAACTATCATGTCACATGATTTTATTGCTGTTTACGGAAAATGAGCATATTGCGGAATGGCAAACATGCATCCGGTGTTGAAACAACACTTTTTTACTATTTAGTGTATAACAATCATATAGTTATGGAATAATAACAGTTCATTTTATACATTTTTATAGTTTGTTACTTTGCGTACCACGAAGCATTTGAAAGGTTTATACTTTTTAAATGTGTCATTTCAAGTGTTTCAAATATACGTGCATTCACCATCTTTTAACGTCGATCTGGGAAGCTCGATTGCAATGAATAAAAAATAAAGCTTTTATCTAGATGTTTAAACGTACTAAATAATCAGACATAATTTTTTCCAATTGGAAATTTGCCGTTTTATATTTCTTAATATTTAAGCGATAAAGCTCCTTAAAATGAAAAGTTTCAACATAACTTGAGATCAAGGAGATTGATTCACTATTATTTAAACTATTGATTCCCAAAGTGGTCTATATCGACCCTTAGGGGTCTATGACAACCTGCAAGGGGTCTACGTCAGCGAAAACAAATTTGGGTGTCCATGAAATGAATATGGGGGTCTCAACACATACACTGATAGTATCTATTTACTTACATCATACTATCTTATAATATCAAAACATATACATTATTTATGAAAGTACCTATGAAGTAAAAAATTTATTATATATGTTTATAAAATTGTGAAGTTGTAAGATTTTGGTATTCGCTTTGTGGTCGCAATACATTTTGAACTTGTAAAAACCTGAGAGTCGCAGTCTCAGACCTTCGCTACCTTGCACTGACTTGTTCAATTCGTCGCTCTATAAATACGAATGTGGGACAAATACGTTTATTTGTTTCCTGAATAATGAAAAGGAAAGTGCTAAGAAAATATTTTAAAAAATATAAACAGGTAGTATATCACACAAATTATAGTCAGTCAGTGTTATTTTTTTTGGGAGTGCTGGAGAAAAGTAAGTACATTATTTTTTATTAAATTTTAGTTTCGTACTCGTAGTTAGCAAAGATAGATAAATTACGCCAATCATGACTTTACTTATTAGTAGTTAAATATTCAATCATGGAAAATTACACGAGTACAATAGTTTCTATTTGAAAGTTTTAGCAATCGGTAATATAATTACAGTGCAATCTCCCACAGATGACTGATGCCATGTCCGAATCTAAAAAGAAATGTAGACAGTACAGTGTTGATTATTTGAAATTTGGCTTCATTCCATCATTGCCGGACAAACAATCGCCTATGTGCCTTTTATGCAACAAAGTTTTGGGCAATGACGCTATGAAACCATCTAAACTGCAAGATCATCTGAGAAGATGCCACCCGGATAAAACAGAGAAAGATTTGAAATACTTTCAAACACTCAAAGATAAATTTCAGAAGAGACCTACACTGGACAGAATGTTCGCTTCGACGTCACAAAGAAATGATGATGGTTTGCGGGCGTCTTACAATATCTCGTTACTTATAGCAAAATCCGGAAAACCGCACTACTATCTAAATTTTGCCAGCCGTTGAACAGGTTTTAAAAACTGTTTTACACAAACCTGCATCTGATATCATTAAAAGAATTCCCTTAAGCAACAATACTGTTGAAAGACGTATTGATGAAATGAGTTCTGACATTGAAAGTTTCTTATGTAATTATTTGCAAACGACCCATTTCTCTATACAACTGGACGAGTCAACTTTACCTGATAATGCAGCATTATTATTGGCATATGTTCGTTTTATTATGAATCAAGAAATCTACGAAGAACTGCTCTTCGCAAGAACTTTGATAACCGACACTAAAGGTGAATCAATATTTCATGTTTTGAAGGATTACTTCATTGAAAAAGCAATTCCTTTATCAAATATAATATCAGTAGCTACAGATGGAGCACCTGCCATGGTTGGACGTTATCGTGGATTTATAAGCTATTTAAAACAAAATGTGTCAGGGGTGTTAGCAATACATTGTGTCATCCATCGACAACATTTAGTTGCTAAAAATTTGAGTTTTAGATTGCATGAATCACTTCATTTAGTCATTGATGCAGTAAACCGAATCCGAAGCAACGCGTTGAATACGCGGTTATTTGCGCAGTTGTGTGAAGAAAATGACGAACACTTTCATCAATTACTCCTTCACACTGAAGTACGCTGGCTGTCGAAAGGCTAATGTTTGACAAGATTTTTTGCACCTTTTGAGACTATTTTAGAATTTCTGGATACTAAAGATAAAATTTTAAAAGAAAATTTAGTGAAGAGGAAAACAGACATCGCCTATTTAACAGATTTCTTTACAAAATTTAATATGGTTAATTTGCAATTACAAGGCGACAGTTTAAATTTGATTAAAACAAAGTCCATCTTAACAGCGTTTCTTGCCAGAGTTAAACTAATGAAGCAAAATATTGGACGGGGCGAATTTTCTCAGTTCCCCAATTTGTCACAGACAAGCTGCCAGGAAGACGACGTTTCAACTTACGTTCAACATTTAAATGCCCTCTATTCAGATTTTGAATCTAGGTTTGAGGATATTTTGACTATGGTAATACCACCGTGGATAATTAATCCATATAGTGACATAGGAGAAACGAATGTCATAATACAAGAGGAACTGACTGAACTAAGTACAAACGAAGAACTTAAGGTTCAGTTTAAAAACGGATATCAGCAATTCTGGCTGCAAAACAACATACCCGTTACTTATCCCGTATTATGGAATATAGCGAGGACATTTTTAATTTCCTTTCCATCGTCATACCTAGTGGAAAGGGGGTTCGGCGCTGTTACCAATCTCCTAATGAAAAAAAGAAACAGACTGGACATCATTAGCCGAGGAGATTTAAGATTAACCCTTACAAAATTGACGCCAAATGTTGATAATTTATTATTAAAGCATCAGGTTCATCCTTCTCACTAAAAATATTGACTTATTGCTTATGTTATTTTATTTATAGTTTATTTTATGTTTATTGGTATCTGATCAATAAATGCCCGCATTGGGAATAAGTGCCCGCATTGATTTTTTTAAAGAACCCCCTTTATAGAAAATATTTTTTTTTAAATTATTCTGAAAATTCAAGGATAGGTACACACTAAAATTCATTAATTTTTTGCCTATTTTTAGATAACTTAAAGGTATAAGGAGCGGAATTTAATCAAACTAACAGTGAAATTATTGTAGAACATACGTTTATGTTATAATTAATAAACGAACTCGCTTATTGTACTATTTTAAGTAAAAAACTTTTTTTTTATTATTTTTCACTTTTTTTTATTTTATCCCTCTTATTTTTTTTTTCAATGCGGGCACTTATTCCCAATGCGGGCACTTATTGGTCAGACACCTGTTTATTTAATGTTACGTATATTTTACATAACAGATACAAAATTTTATTTTGAGTAGTTTTAATTTAAATTCAATTAATAAATGTATGAATTAACATGTGTTTTTACTTTAAGTTTTTAACACTAAACTTCACTACAGTTAGAAATTTACAGGAAATCAATATCAGGTAAGTAGGGCGTCTACCCAACACGGAAAAACATGGCAATGGGTCTACGACACAAAAAAGTTTGGGGAACTCTGGTTTAAACACTAAAACGGCATATTTCCGTTCACAAAAAATATTTCTGAATGTTTAGTTCATTATTCAAATATGAAAAATCTCCTACATAGGGGTTGCGTGCACCCATTATATTACCGTCAAGTGAATTTTATCGAAGAAAAACTTTTTTTGATCTAGAGCGCAATGGAGTGAAAAATTGCAAAATGACGTACTTATTTTCCCTGAAAAGAATGGAATTGCATCAACAAACATTTTGTTTGTAAGTTTAGTGTAAATTAACAAAAATATTCTTTAATTCTTGACACGCGTTATTCAAAACATTTTAGTGTTCAGAATCGAAGAAGGACTAGATAACACGTGAAAAATTCATGAATTGAAAATAAGAAGTACACCAGAATTTTTGCAAACGGCAAAGTTCATATATTTTCAAGAAGTTTACCTTTTTGTTTATGTTATGCTTTAATAAAAAAGTTGCTAAACAATTTGAGAAAAGATATTCCTGAAAGAAAATAGGGTTCTTTATTTGATAAATAACATTTTGGAGTATTAGATTCATTACAGAGTGAAATAAAAGCTAACTAAGGTGGTATTACATAAAAAAAGAAATAATTTGTATTAATTATCAGAAAGTTGATGAGTAGAAAAATCTATACCCAAAACCAACCAGTTCAATCTGTGTACAAACATGAGGAGACTTAGCAGGCGTAACACAAATGGATAGTCAAAATTTTGCGTATGACGTGTCCTCGATTGTTTCTACGGCTTTATTCTAATGAAAAAAATAAATATTATTTATACGTATTGAATAAGGATTTGTAACTCATCAATTGATAATCATAATTGCCAAAAAGAATAGTGTGAATAATCGTATACTTACAGAAATGTGAAATATAACAACAATAGTGATGTTAAGCTTACCAAAACGTTTTGAAAAATATTCATTGCGTTACTTCACGTACTGTACAGTGAATTACAAATGGTTTCTAGTTGGGAAAATTGTATGACAGCACCTGTCAGCAGTTTTTTCGAGTTTACCCGCGGCAAAACCTGACAGCTGTTGTCACCAAAAATTACAATACCTTTGATAATAAGTAAATATGGTCTCCTAGGATACCAGAAAACGACGCTAAACAATGTTCCTCATAAAATAGTCTTGTCAAATGCCCTTCGGGCATCTAATTTTTTTTTGTGATAAAAATCGAAAGAACACAATGGAACGTAATATTTTGTAACAAAAAACATTCGTGCAGGTGCAAAAATCCTCGTCTTCGACGCGGATTCTTGTTGCAACCAGCACTCATGCTTCGGGTTAAAATATTTTTTAGCAACGTGCTTTTTAGATTTTTCACGGATTAATTAGATACCCTTATGACATTACTTATGAAAATATAAAACAATAATACATATCTTAAAATGAAGCAACATATAAAACAGGAAATGTGTGAAAACTTGCTTTGTGAAGTTGGTTTCATGGCTTCAAAAGTTCACATTCAGGGATTTAAATAAAGTTTTTTGGTGCGAAAAATTCAAAATACATACAAAAAGTTGATAAAGCAAACTTTCAAATAAATAAAATGTCACGTCTCTTTTGAAAAGAATATCACAATCGAAAAATAATTTATTTCATATTTTTCCAGAATGTAACATTATCTTTTAGAAAACTTTTAATTTTGTGATTCTGTTGTACATACTACGCTTGTCAAACAGAATGTTGTTAATCAGTATACAAAAAATAATAACATCTCCCGTTAAAATTATTGGCAGTCTCCAGCGGTACTATTACAGAAATGATACAATGGAACGAATACTAAACAAAATGAGATACTATTTACTAGTTTATGCTAAATAGATATAGGTAAGTATAGAGTAGAATCGAATTCCTCTCATTAGCCAAACAATTCAGTTATTATTCTAATAATGGCGACACGTTACTATAATAAAAATGAAATTATCTAGATATGTGCTTCATAGCCTTATTATAATCATTATAAACACCGACTAGCATATTAATTAACAGTTAGATTCTTTTGCTATTTTTATACAGTAAAAAGAAAAAAATGTATTGAGTACGAGGTGGAAATTAAGTGTTGAAAATGGCAACGCAGCGTTAGATATGGATAGACTGGAGGCGGCGGCATTGGAGGGGGGACAGGGGAACATGTGATGCGCCTTCAGTACAAGTTTTAACTCGTTCGAGTCATTTGGTTGAGCGTAACTATTTTTTTTAAACAGTTTTTCCTATTGCATTCTAAAAATGGATGACATCAATTTCGAGCAACGGTGTGCTATCAGGTTTGGCTTCAGGTTCGGGCACAGTCCAACTGAAACTCTTGCTAAACTTCAGCAGACCTACGGAGACAGTGTTTTCTCAAGAGCCCAGGTTTTTGAATGGTTTAAGGCATTTTCAGAAGACTGAATATGGACCACGAAGCGGAAGGCCTCCCTTCAAGAACCGATGAAAAGATCGACAGAATTCGGGATCTTGTTCTTGCATATCGTCGGTTGGCAGAATAATCGGGGAAGAGTTTTTGACTCACACCACCGTTCATCAGATCAAGAACAACTCCTTCTTACTCAGCAATGTCAATAAACGAGTGTTTTGCCAGTAAAAACATTCATGTGGCTCCTCAGACTCCCTATTTACCTTCCTTGAGTCCTTGTGACCTTTTACTCTTCTCGAAGTTGGAAAATCACCTGGGGGTCCATCGAAAACATTCAAACGACTGTAACCGACCAGCTGAAGGCTATTCCAGTATTGGAGCTCCAGCACTGCTATAAGGGGTATAAGAACCGTCTCCAGCGCTGTGCGGTTTCAGAAGCCTGTTTAGTAAGAGTTTCCGTTGCAATGTGCCCAAATCTGAAGCAAAACCTGATAGCACATTGTTGCTCGAAATTGATGTCATTCATTTTTAGAACACGATAGGAAAACCTGTTTCACAAAAAAACTCTCTACGGACAGCCAAATGACTCGAGCGAGTTCAAACTTGTACTGAAGGCGGACATATGTTCACCTGACTTCCCTCCAAGCCTGGTGCCTCCAGTGTGGCCAAATCACTTAAATTAAAGACCTCATATCTATGATAATGATAATATCTTCAAGTGAATTTATTTTTTACTGCCAAGTGTAAGTATGGAAAATGTGTAATATTTTTTGCAGATTTGTGTTGTTTTCATAGTCAAGAAGCCACTGACTTCCACCAGTCTGTCTATTGACATTGACCATTTTGCCCCTGCCTCAGCAACGATTGCAAAGGTTTTAATGGAAAGGAAGAAATGTCATTACCATTATCTATTGCATCATATTTTCCATTAAAATCGCTGCAATGGTTACTGAAATTACGCGGTGAAAAAATTGCCAATAGGCGGGCTGATGGAAGCTAGGAACTTGATTTTCATAAAAACATCACAAATTATCAAGAAGTATATTTTCAATACACGTGTTAGCAAAAAAATGGCTTCACTAGGTAATGATTATCTCCTCGTGGAATAATGTTGTATGCGGATATCATCGACAACGTAGTTGTTGCGGGGAATGTATCAAAAAAAAATCACGAAAGACCTTTTAGTAGAAACTTTCTTTCTCTAAAAAATTGGAATGTTTTATACTCTCAGATTCAGATTAGCTATTATAAGCAAAAATATTATTACAGGTAGGTGCCTTTACAAAAAAATGTCGTAAACTGTTGACAATACGGCAAATATTTATAGAAACAAAAAGACAGAATTCAATTTCCTACAAAATTGTTTTTATGACTTTTTTTACATACTATCGATGGTTTTCGAGATTTTAGATCGAACACGTTTATCAAAATGACGACAAATGCTTCAGCCCCATCATGACGCCAATTTGAACCTTGATAGGTAGGATTAGGAAGCAATAATCTAACGATACCACCAAAAAATGTACTGTTGCAAAACTTGTAAGATTTTCTTATCCCATTTCTTTTAAGACAAACGTAAAACATTCAAAAGAAGAAAATAGAATAGCTAATAGAATCAGTCGCTTGTTAGGGCAGATTAGAAAAAGGTTGAATTATTTTGCTCATTTTCCAAACCTGTACTAGTTATCCGAAACAAGTGACTGTGAAGTAAACTAGAGTATGTAAAAATGTAATAAGCTTCAAGGGCGATTTATGAAAAAAATTGCAATGTTACGGTTTGGAGAATAAAGAAGGATAAGTACACACTTCCTTAAAATATTAAAACAATGGTCGCTTTGCTAGGTTATTAATCCGGAAGAGGTTCAGTAAATACTAATAAGTTTTCAAATAAACAAATTATATATAGGGTGTCCCACGTAGAACTGCATCGATCGATTACTCAAAAAGTTGACATAAGACAGGTATGAAAATCTGGGTTTATAACAGATAGGAGCGAGTGGGTTAAACGATTACCAAAATCGTGCCACTTCCGGTTGTACCGGAGGTAAACACTAACTTGCTCATTTTAAACGCTTATTCAAAATATATTTCACGTGTGCCAACCTTTACCAAGTCTAAGAATTACAGAATTTTACAACGCATTTTTCCCTTTGCCATATGATTTGTAACGGTTTTCTTATAGTATGGTACCTACTTTAGTAGAGTAGATTTATTAAGTATTTGTATAACAAATAGTAAAGGGTGGTCAAAAAAGACAAGGAAAGCTAGATCTTAGATAACTCTAGAAGTAATATTTTTAACGAAATCATATTTTTCATAATTATATCGATTAAGAATAAGATTAGATTTATATGTTGTCTACTTCGCAAATTAATAGTTGGTTTATCTATTGTTTCCAAATCAAGGGTTGTACCATAATATGATCCCAGTTGGTCACGGCGCCAACTGAGATGATCTTATGGTAAAAGACGTATGGATCTTTAACCAGGAAAAAACAATATTTCCATATATCTTAAAAAGTACCAATATGCGAAGGAGACAATCTTCTACAAAATTAAACATAATTTCAATGCTTAATACGATGAAATTATAAAAAAATTACGTCAAGTAAGTTGACTATACTCCCGTGCTAAGCTGTCATCATTTCGTAAAGGATTATGTTTAGCACAAGTTAGCCCTTCTGAGAAAAACATTAGCCACGGACAAAAATTAAATAACCTTCCTCCTGAGAGGAATAGCAGCAGGTGCATATGATAGTTGCGATGACCAACCCCGCAGGAATGACGATATTGGTCTTCACCATGCACAGTGCACGCAGCCCTTAGTAGTGTGGAAGCAATTGCCGACTGTGACGTACGACTACCGACAACGATACTTGTCCATCGGAGGACGACGTCGCATGTATCAACGCCCGACTCTAGTAGATAGTAAGTTTTGAGGGTTGATGTACGGGGTCTCGTCTATGATGAGTGAAATATACCTGATATGTGCGTAGAATTACTGGGGTTGGAGGCGTATAAATAGGCCAACGTCAAAAAATTGAGATGTACCCTCCTCCAGCCGTTGCAAGCCCTAACCTTCAATTTTTAAGCACTACAAAATTTTTTCTGAAAACTATCCGGATCGTCTAAAATGTCAGACAACGAAGTTTGAGCGATGATTTTTTTGTTATTTTCCTTTTTCTCCGTCGTCACTGGACCGATTTTCAAAAACTACAAAGCTCTTGTGTCCTTGACATAGTAGTAACATTGTGTTTCATTGAAATCCGAGCAGTACTTTTCAAGTTATAGGCGGTTATAAGATTAGCGCACAGACCGCGACAGACAGGCCGACGAAAATGAGTGACATGGTTTTCCGTGATGTACGTCATATAACATCCAAAAAACGTAGGAAGTAGGCGTGGGAAGTGAAAATTTCCATTTGACAAAATTTACTGTTTTATAAAATCTGATTTTCATCAATTTTTTTGACCACTCTCTAATATTTGTTATGCAATTTTGGAATAAAATCTATTAAAAGTAGGTTCCCTGTTGTAAAAAACCTATTCCTGATCATATACAGCAAAGGTACAAATACAAGAAAAAATTGTTATAATTCATTAGTCTGCATTCGTCATTTTACGCAAAATTTGAGATATCTCAAAAGCTTAGCTACAGGATGATCTACATTAAATGTATTAAGATTGTCGCGTAGAAAAATATACAGGCTGTCTATTTAAAATAAGAGAATTGGTATCTACTTCCTATACCACTTGAGGTTTCACTATTTTGAAAACATTTTAGCCGAATTGCTCCCATCAGTTATACTATAAACTCAAATTTCCATAACTGTCTTAAACTTTGTGAGTAATCGATCGCTGCTGTTCTATGTGGGATACTCTGTATTTTTGAATTTCTCCGATAACCGTATTTAGGACGTATTTCTAATTTCTGTAACTTATAATATATATATATATATATATATATACAGGGTTTGTCCAGAAAGTAATAGGACTCATTTTATTCCGCCATGACTGTACTTCGGAGCGCGCGTGCACCGACTGGGTTCGGTAGAGGGCGTTCCTAGCTAACGAATGAGCGGCTGGTCAGTTGTCTCCGAGCACTTGGAGAGTCAGGACAGGCATTTTCGCGCGACGTGTTTCTGTGAGTGGTGCAAGCCGAAAATGCAGCGTTCGTTAGAGCAGAGGTACGCGATTAAATTTTGTTTGAAACTCGGTAAATCTGCGACAGAGACGTTTGATATGATCAAGCAGGCTTACACAGGTGTTGCTTTAGCAAGAAGTGGCGTGTTTCGGTGGCACCAGGCCTTTTTGGAGGGCCGGAAAGAGGTCGCTGATGAAGACCGTACTGGAAGACCTTCGACTTCGACAAACACCGATAATGTGACTCATGTGCGCAAAGTTTTGAACTCAGACCGTCGACTAAGTATTCGTTTAATTGCCCAGCTGTTAAATTTACCAAAATCTGTGGTTCGTGACATTGTGACACAGCATTTGAACATGCGCAAGGTGTGCGCGAAGTTGGTCCCAAAAGTGCTCACTGACGACCAGAAATTGCGGCGAGTGGAAGTGTGCCAAAAAAATTTGAACATGTGTGAAAGTGACCCCCAATTTTTGAATAACGTAATCACAGGTGACGAGTCGTGGATCATTGAGTATGATCCCGAGACAAAGAGGCAGTCTTCCGAGTGGCACACGACTGCGTCTCCTCGCCCAAAAAAGGGAATAATGAGCAAATCCAAAGTGAAAACGATGCTCATTGTCTTTTTTGACATCAAAGGCATCGGCCACCATGAATTTGTTCCTCCTGGGCAAACCGTCAACCTCAAGTTTTACGTGGAAGTGCTCAGGAGACTCAAACAAAGGGTCAGTCGGGTCCGACAAGACATCGCAGCCGACTGGAAGTTGCACCACGACAACGTCTCGGCTCACACCGCCTTTCTTGTGAACAGCTACCTGACCAAGGCCGGCATCCCAACGCTTCCGCAGCCGCCCTACAGCCCAGATGTGCCCCCCCGGACTTTTTTTGTTGCCTCGCCTGAAAAGGCCGATGCAAGGCAAGCATTTTGAGACAACAGAGGAGATCCAAGCAGCATGCACCGCGGCTCTCAAGGCTATTCCGGAGAATGCCTTAGGTGACGCCTTTACTGCTTGGAAATCGCGCTGGCAGCGCTGCATCGACGCAGAAGGAGCCTATTTTGAAAGTTTTTAAAGAATTGTAACGATTGGCTCAATAATTTTTTTTAAATCGACTCAGTCCTATTACTTTCCGGACAAACCCTGTATATATATATATATACGAGCAGTAATATTGCCATTGCCAACGACCAGTTGGTCAAGAAATACAATCAATTGTTAATTGGAAAATTGTCGAAAAAAATTTTTTTAGGCTTTAGTAAACTCTTTTAACGGTAATCTCGAGATTTCGGCTTCTCTATGGAACCATCTTCAGGCGTCATTGGGTTATTGATAACGACGGAAACCATCGTTAGGTGTTAACACTATATATCAATACACCCGAACACATTAAAAATTATCGAACTGCAATTTTGGGAAAAAAAAACGGCGTGGAAGTTGTTTGACATTTTAAGTCGTTCCTGTATTGGTTGCTAGCATTACAATTGTGTTTTCAGATCCTGATGAAGGCTCCATAGTGATTCGCCGAAAGCTTGATATTATCGTCAAAAGAGTTAATTAAAGCCTAAAAGTTTGCCAATTTCCCAATTAACAATTAATTGTATATATATTCATGGTGTCCCGCGAGGTAAGGGACAACATTTTTCTGCGTGTTCCTCAGAATCGAAAAAATCGTATGAACATGGGTCCGCAAATGCTTTCTTATCGAGATATGATTTTTTTTATTTTTAGTGGACGAAAACCACAATGTTGTTGGAAAATTGCTTTTATTTAACAAAAAATTTAATACTGTTCGTATGGAAACAACTATTTACAATGATTAAAGCCCACATTCACGTTGTACTGCCCGATTAATACGCTGATGTTTGTTTGTTGACGGAGTAGTTGTGTCAGTTTGATTGCACTTTGCAAAAAGTATTTAAATAATACTTTTCCAGGTTGTTGGATGGGACGAGGGGGCGCAGTTTCTTGGTCACCCCGCTCGCTCGATTTAAATCCCTTGGATTATTACTTGTGAGGACATATGAAATATCTTACCTCGCGGCACACCCTATATATATATATATATACAGGGTGACTTCGAAGTTGAGTCATTTATTTTAACAGTGAATAGATCTGATCAAAAGAAATGTTTTTTTCCTTTACCATTTTTCTGGTAAAATTAAAGTAACAAAGTTATAGCCCTTTGGAAGTTTGAGTACCGCCCTGTCTCAATATCATGCGCTCGTGTTTGGCAACAACGGATATAATCCGCCTTACCGGTTCATCGCATCGGAAACAAAAAAGCGAAAGAATTTGGAACGATGTTTGTGTACAGTTTATTATTTTATTCAGTTCAGTTATACATACAGTCAGTGTCAGTGTCGCGTGTGAATAGTGTCTGTTGCGTGGCTCAAACGAAATAAAAAATGGCACATGTTTATGCGGATCGGTTTCCCAATCGAGTGCAACCAACCCCTCGTGCCTTTGTTAATGTAGTACAACGGGCTCGTGAATCAGGTGACTTAAGACCTCACAGGGGACCTCACGATCAAATACAGGTCCGCACTGAAATACTTGTCGGGAGGATACTTTATAAAACAAGGTAAACATTTTTTTTTAATTTTTTTTTATTTTTACACACATATTTTGGTTTATCTTCCTTCTACAATCATTATCTGAAAATTAATGACTCAACTTCAAAGTCACCCTGTATATATATATAGAGAGAGAGAGAGAGAAAATGATCATGCGGAGAAAGGTATATAACAAAAAATCCATTGTCCTTCTTCTAACACCTTCATTGCTGATGTGATCTTTTTTGGATATCCCACAGACCAGACCTTAGATAAATAATCCATTTCTACTACTTATACTCTTTTTTGTGATCTGCTAAACTTCTGCCCCATAAGTCATGATAGGCTCCACCAAGGTTCGGTATATTGTCATTTTTGTTTTTTGTCGAATATGTTCAGACGTACGAGTAGTATATAGTTTGAAATGCCTATCGCTTTTTCCCATTCAGCGTTCTGCTTTCAATGTCTTTTCTTGTAGTTCCTTCTTTGGATATTATAGATCCGAGATACTTGTATTCCTTACATGTTTTTAAGGTTCTAATTTCTAACTCTGGATCCTTCTCATCATTTCCCTATTTTAAGGCCCATGTCTATACAAAATTTCTGTAATTTATTAATTTAAATACTTATTCACCTATGATAAATAGCTTATTCGTGATTCGCCGTCGAATGATGCAATGCAGGAATTCTCATTGGATGCGCTATCTAAACGATAAGTTGACCAAATCCACCGGAAATAAGAGATATGGTGCGATGATGCGTGATGGAAAAAATCCTGTAGTAGGAATACATTCCAAATTTCGTTATTTTGTATGTCAGGAATCTTTTATGTATGTACATGTATACGAAACAGCTTTCAGAATCACATCCTATATGCATAATTTGAGCCCATGATGTTTACGGTTACAAAAATAATAGTTGATTTACAATAAGGTAACAAAAAGTCAATAAGCAGGCGACAATATATAATTGGTAGCAGTTTTGTTTTTCTCTCATATTTATGACAACCAAGAAAATAATATGTGCAGACATTCAACCTTATTCAGTCCATTATCATGATAACAGATGTTGCATGATCATAAAACTTTGACATTAGCCATAAATATTATTTCTAGACAACATATTTTATGGTATGATTGAGTGAGGATAAAGTCTATGGTGTTGTAAAGGAAGTTATTGAGATAGATATATAACAAGCTCTGGGTGTAGATTCTTGAAGCAAAGCATACACCAATTGAATATATGCATCAAAGTTAATTGGTTGCATTCAGGGAAGGACAGCGATTTATGTCTGCGTTATATGGCATCTGAAATAAAGATTACAAAGATATATTTTCATGTACTCACCCTATGACTCCTCGATGCTTTCGGATCTAGATATGTGCGTAGTTTATTTAAATAGTACGATGGAGGGTCCTTCGCGTGGACCATCTCCTGAAACAAAGAAATACAATTGCTTACTGATTTCTCGTACCATATTTCACGATTAAGACAAATTAATAATGTAGGTTGCATATGTAGGAGTAGTAGTAATTCTGAAACTCTCAAGTGTTTTTGCTATTACATCAAAACGAGTGGTGACCCGAGAAACGTTAAAAATAAAATGATTACTTGAAAAGTTTAGTTTCTAGAATGTTTTGTCTCATACATTTTTTTTTTCAGACAATATGTCCTCAAGATCAATCTTCCAGCAAGATAATGACCCGAAGCAAACTTCAAATCTCGCAAAGAAATTCTTTCTGGATGAAAGTTCTCAAATGACCTTCACAGTCTCCCGATTTAAACCCCATTGAAAATCTATGGGAATACTTAGATGAGCAAATACGATATAAAAATTATTCAAACAAGGATGACCTTTTTGCCGCTTTGGAGCAAAAGTGGAGACAGATTGATGAATCAAGAAACATCTACAATCTATGCCGAGACGATGCCAGGCGGTGATTGATAATAATGGTTATGCTACAAAATATCAACACAAACATGGTTGGTTTTCTATAATTCAATGAACTTTGCTTCTTTTTTCTATACTTATTTTGCTTTGTCTATATATTTTTGTCATTCATAGTTCCAGTTTTTTCAATTAATTTTTTATTGAAGGGAGTGTAATGAGTTTATTTATGTATAAGTGAGTATTATTCTATAAATTAATAAAACAAGTTAAAAAAGAAATACAGCACAATATTAATTTGTCTATATACTTTTGTCCATTACTATATATACAGGGTGGCGCATCGAAAACGAAACAGACGCATTTACTGGCAGCTCAGTTTATTTTTTTGAAAAACGCTCAGACCCGCCGATTTTGTTTTCGAGCGGGACACAAGTTTGGCAAAAAATCACGTTAGCACGTGCAGCCCCCTAAGCGGGGGTGAGACCACCCCCAAAATCTTAAATGGAAAGGAGGGTCGAGTGATACCTTATTTTAAAGGTCTTTCAATTCCCTTTATAATGATATAAAACTAATACATCATCATTAGTGGAGATCAAGACATTTGGCAGCAAAGTAATTTTAAAATGAAGAATGAACTGACCCGTTAGGCAAGTAAATGTTGAAAATGGCCACCATGACTCTCCATGCAATAATAAAGATTTTGCTCAAAACGTTGCCGCACATTTTGCAATATTTGAGGAGTAATCGCAATTCTTTGTCGCAGGTCTTCTAATGATGTTGGCTGAGTAGCATAGATTTTGCTTTTTAAATGACACCACATAAAGAAATCCAAGGTGATAAATCTGGCGATCTTGGGGGCCATTCAATGGCACCTCGTCTACCAATCTATCGATCTGGAAACATCTGATCTAAATATTGTCGAACACGTAATGTGGTGGGCACCATCCTGTTGGAACATCAACCTATTCGTAATGTACCGCCGATCATTCTGATTTTCAATTATGGCTGTTAATGCAGGATCTATGGCATCTTCCACTAATTCCAAATACATTTCACCGGTAAAATTTCCAAGTAAGAAAAAAGGACCAACTAAATGATCGACAAAAATACCAGCCCAAACATTTAATTCTTGTGGCTGCTGTGTATGAATCTCTTGATAAATTCTGGGATTAGAATCGGACCAATATCGGCAGTTATGACGATTTACTACGCCATTTAAGAAAAAGGAACATTCGTCGGAAAAGCAAGTGTTGAATAGAAAATGTTCATCGTTTATAATTCGTTCACTCATATCTTCACAAAATTGTAATCGCCGATCAAAATCGTCTTCATTAACTTCTTGTATCAGGTGAATTTTATACGAAAAAAAACTATGAGCCTTTAGAATCCGTTGGACAGTACGTCGACTAACACGTTCCTTATGGGATTTTCAATGTTGCGTTTTTTATGGGCGACTGACCCAGTTTCCCGAAATTTAGCTACAAGTTCTACAACATACTTTGATGCACGTTACTGTTCTCATGTCGCTCATTAAATATTTCTGCTGCCCTATTAGCGCACTGATTATTTCCGGAAAATATGTCGATAATTTCAACTCTTTCTGCTGTGGAATATACCATGGTTAATTTATGTAATGAAGCTTTACAAGTTATTTTAGCAACAAAGTTTGGTCAAATCAAACTATATACTAAATTCCTTTTAGTACGAGATATTTCCTTATCTTTCTTCAAGAAATAACTTTTTGCCACAAAAAACGCTCCAATAGCTATTTTCAACTACAATTTATTAATTAATTAATTTCTTTTAGTCAAATTCCTTCTGAAAGCAGTACAAACTAATCTGATGTACCTATATAAGTCTACTTTAAGCTTTAAATCAATAAATCTTCAAAACTACTGAACTGAAGCTCATGTATTTTACATCATTATAAAGGGAATTGAAAGACCTGCGACAAAGAATTGCGATTACTCCTCAAATATTGCAAAATGTGCGGCAACGTTTTGAGCAAAATCTTTATTATTACATGGAGAGTCATGGTGGCCATTTTCAACATTTACTTGCCTAACGGGTCAGTTCATTCTTCATTTTTAAATTACTTTGCTGCCAAATGTCTTGATCTCCACTAATGATGATGTATTAGTTTTATTTAAGCTTTAAATCAATAAATCTTCAGAACTACTGAAATTGAAGTACATTAATTTTATATCATTATAAAGGGAATTGAAAGACCTTTAAAATAAGGTATCACTCGACCTCCCTTTCTATTTAAGATTTTAGGGTTGGTGTGACCCCCGCCCAGGGGGCTGCACGTGTTAAAGTGATTTTTTGCCAAACTTGTGTATCCCTCGAGAACAAAATCGACGGGTCTGCGCGTTTTTCAAAAAAAAACTGAGCTGCCAGTAAATGCGTCTGTTTCGTTTTCGATGCGCCACCCTGTATATATATAAAGCTTACTACGCGACTTGTAGTCTTTTCGATACTTCAAGAACACCAAAGCTTCTATAAACATCCCCTATTTATAATATAGTGTCACAATATGGTAAATGTAGGCAAACACTATAAAGTTGTCCTTGACCTTGCAATCATTATAGTAACCTAGTGCTTAAGCATCAAACTATGAATACTACAGGTTACTGGACTGATTCTCAGAACCTAACATCTTTTCCACCACCATTCAATGTCGGTAACCTTAGAGACAAGTTTTTGGAAATAAATGACATGATTTTTGTGATAGAAAGTCCAGAAATGCCAAGAAAGCATACCCAACTATAATTTTTTTTTGAGGCGGGAAGAAAAATACGTCAAGACCATTACGTATACATGAATCGGATTAGTCACATATCTATGGACCTGTTCAATTGTAGCGGCTACAAACAGATGTATTTGTTTTACAGCTTTTCTGATGAAGCGTCTATAAATAGAGTTGGAAGAAGACACGGAGCATGGTCGTGAACCTCACCAATGAACGTCCTTTTATTATGCTTAGTGCGTTCGAACGAGGAATCTGATCCATATTCTTCGGTCGTTATGTGTTTCTGTAATTAGTAACGCAAATCAACAGTTAATTTATTTGCAATTTAAAAAAGCAAATGTACTACAATGGGCCACCTGCAAAATTCGCGATATATTTTTACCTTAATCACCTTAGTGAAGAGCCCCAGAATCAAGACGATACATGCCGCCCACTCAAAATTACGAATTATTAGGCCTTCCGTTACGTTATTTTTGACCAGTAAAGTGAACCGTGGTAATCTGAAAGTGACTGATAGTCATGACAGGTTGCTCAATTTTGACGTGGAGCTTTCTCCAAAACTTCAAAACCTTGTTAATTTTTCTCATACAAAAAGTTTCCTGCCTCACATAACCCGATTATCAGACCCCTCTCAAACTCGGAAAGTTGAGTGGAATTAGCGCTTGTGCGAACTCTAGTCATGCTATTGCAATGAAACAATAATGAAACAAATGGAACCGACACAGAAAAATTACTGAATATTAAGTAAACATGTTCATATTATTCAGATCCTGAAATATGTTTACAAGTTTTTATCAAAATTCAATAAATAATACTGGGTGCTGCATTTTATTTACCACTTATACAGGGTGCGGCAGAGAGGATGGGCGGTTTTAAAAAAATCATAAAATAGTTAATTTTTACTCGAAAACAAATTTATTGATGGAATCAGGTTCACAAGGAAATAGCATTTGAGACAGTCAAGTGTGGAAAATCACATCAGGAATGTGGTGGCCGAAATCGTTGATGCAGTGCTGGAGGCGTTCTTGGAAGTTCGCGTAGACTCTCTCCAACATCGCTCTCTCAACTTGGGCGACTTCAACGCGAATTTCGCCCTTCAATTCGTCCAGAGTTCGGGGCTTGTGGCTTGTGAAAGTACACGTACGAAGTTCATTCGTTGTGCATAATCTCCGAGCTGTAACTGTTGCACAATGGCCAATTTGTAGGGGTGAAAGCTGAGATCCATATGCAAAATTTGCCTTACCGAACGATCACTAAGGCGAAGTGCAGCAGCATGTTTCCGGGCAGATCGAGTCGGACTGCGAAGAAAGACCTGTCGAACGCGTTCAACATTTTCAGGAGTTCGAACTGTTCGCGGCGCTCCTCTTGGTATTTTGTTAATCAGTTCACCACGCCTGCCAAGTGATTCAACCCAACGAAGGATGGTGTTTCGAGAGGGAACAGCTCTATTCCGATGAATGTTGAATGGCGACGAAACTCACGCTGTACGACGATGACTGACTCATTATTTCGGACGAAACAATCATAGGCGAAAACGCGGTGCTCCACCGTCCAAGGCTCCATAACGACAACTGGTAAAATAATGCTAGGATCTCACGAGTCAAACAGCACCCTCCCCACCTCTCTCGTAGACGGAGGCGGAGAGTACTACCCATCCCAAAAACGTCCGTCCTCTCTGCCGCACACAGTATTTTAATTAAGTTTACCCAGCTTTATGAATTTCGGCAACAGCTCTATGTAACTATTGCAGCTTTCTTATTTCTATAACGGAGAACGATTGTCTCTCTAATAACGAAATAGCAAAACAGGAGCACTAAAAACTCCAATTTTCCGATACTAGAATGACCAGAGGCGTCAGTGTTAACCATGACTCGTGAGATACAAAAAATTACTCATGCAGTGCTTTTCAAAAATGCCCCGTCCTATTCATTTTTTGAACGGGTCAAAATAACTAGCTGAGACGGACATGAATTGTTGTATGAATACTATGTTTTAATGTAAAACTACAAGTTGAACATTTCAAGATGGCGGCTGGCCATACATCCAGAACTGCCCGGTACGACTGCTTCTTTGTTTCTAGGGTGTCGAGATTATGGAACAGTCAGCTTGAAGATGGTTTCCCCAGCTCTACTAGCTTTAAGCAGTGATATTTTCAACTTTGCTTACAATAATTGTGTTTTTGAGACTATCCATGTCAGCAAATTGCCAAAAAAAATTTGGTCTTGAGTGTAGCACCATGGTATGAATTTAAAACATGTCATTTTATAGGTTTTGTTCCGATGAACGTTGGCTCAGATATTTGTTTGGACTATGAAGTGAGCCAGATATTCACTGATTCACAGTGTCATCTGATTCTTACAGCAAGGAAAAAAAATTTGTTTGTTTATTATAAGATCATTATCTAGCAAAAAAAAAAACTGTTCTAGTTTTATTGAAGTACGTGATATTATTTTCATATTATTCTTCCTGTCATTCATATTCTCAAAATACTTTTTTAATATTATTTGTTCTTCTATATGTTTAATTTTAGTAGACATTCGTACATTGTGATTAATTTATTATACTGAGATGACAAAAACTTGTTCTATTTGCATATATTTTTCAAATGATCTCATCAGAAGAAGACGGGGGCCCAGACGTCAGATACGTCATTCTGCTCATATGATAGCTCAGAGGAAACATCATAACACCAGAATATCATAAAATAACGATGTAGTTTTTAGTATCCCGTTAAATTGTATGAGAAATTCAAGTGAAAGACGATGGACTTATTGTCAATGTGAAACGGATTTTAGTAAATCACGATGCAATTGACTGCTCACAGATTAATTCACATCGTTATTCTTCCTATCCAGTCTGCATTCTTTCATACAAATTACACGCATACCAACTAGTTAAAATCATTAAACATGAATTTGACCTGAATCGCCATTAACGGTAATATCCTCCTACGATTTCCAGAAAGTGGTTACCAAGAAATCTGATTAAAAGTTCAAATATTGACGCTGGTGCATAGGCGGCTGGGTGCAAGACAAGAAGAATTTTCGGTGTGCTGTTTTCCTAAAGTTGTTTTCTCGCTCGTTAGGGCTGATGATTGTATAATATACTATTTGTTTTGGCGTGAATCAACAGAAACTGTGAGAAAATAATAATGAACCATGCGGGAGGGGACACGGGTACAGTGAATACACAAAAGATATTTAAGCATAACGGAAATAACATCAAAGTATTCGAGTTCGATAGTTATAATCTCAAATATTAAATGTACCAATATCTCTTTCTCTTCTTCTGTGTTATCGTTTTTTGACCAGATAAAGAGACGCATAATGGATCAGAGATAAAATCATAGCATATAGGCAATATTATTTTATCAACAATGCCCTTCTGGATTATTGGGAACTGTGGTATCCCTTTTCTGGTTAGAGAATTGGAAGTGTCTTCCAAATGACGGTAAAAAATATGATTATAGATTAAAATAAGTAGTTCATATCTTGAGTGAATATAAAACAGTATTAAAATGTAAGAAGTTCCTCTAGAAAATGTCTTACGAGCCTCACTACAAACAGAGTCCACTGGAGGTTGTTTCTTCTTAAATAAATTTTGAAGAACACTGCAATCCAACGAAATTTTTGACAGCAGTTGAGGCCTCATAATATGATGGTATCGATCAAAAATATACTAAGTGACATATAAATCCGAACACCCAGTTTAAATGGTTTTATTTTAATAAAATTTTGTATAAGTACTTAATGAAGCATAATAAGTAAATGATAAAAATTTCAAAATGATTGCACTGCTTTAAAGTCCTTTGACCTTTAATAATGTGTGGATGCACCCTGATGTGCTACGCATTCTCCAACGCGCCTAGGCATGCTTCTGATCAGGTGGTCAATGTCCTCCTGTGGTATCTCATTCCAGGCAACCACCAACTCCTCTCGAAGTGCTTCTAGAGTCTGAGGAGGACGTTGCAAATTGAGCAATCTCCTACCCATCATATCCCACACGTGCTCAATTGGGGATAAGTCGGGAGATCTTGGTGGCCATGGTAACAATGTGACATCATTTAGTTGAAAGAAGTCTATTGTGACTCTTGCAACATGTGGTCGGGCATTATCTTGTTGGAAAGTTGGATCTGCCAGGGTGTCAAGATAGGGTAAAAGATGGAGTTCTAGAACTTCGTGGATATAACGCTGTGCGTTCATGTTACCTCTGATGAAGATTAAAGGTGACCTGGAACCATAAGCTATAGCACCCCAAACCATAACTCCAACAGTGTGATAAACATGTCTTTCAACAAAAAACTGTGGATTCCTCCTTTCACCACGTCGCCTTCTAACCCTGGCACGACCATCGTGCATGCCTAAACAAAATCGAGACTCGTCACCAAAGACAATACTGTTCCATTCCTGATCCCAGAGTGACCGTTGTCTGCACCACTCAAGGCGATTACGTCGGTGTAAGGGTTAGAAGGCGACGTGGTGAAAGGAGGAATCCACAGTTTTTTGTTGAAAGACATGTTCATCACACTGTTGGAGTTATGGTTTGGGGTGCTATAGCTTATGGTTCCAGGTCACCTTTAATCTTCATCAGAGGTAACATGAACGCGCAGCGTTATATCCACGAAGTTCTAGAACCCCATCTTTTACCCTATCTTGACACCCGGGCAGATCCAACTTTCCAACAAGATAATGCCCGACCACATGTTGCAAGAGTCACAATAGACTTCTTTCAACTAAATGATGTCACATTGTTACCATGGCCACCAAGATCTCCCGACTTATCCCCAATTGAGCACGTGTGGGATATGATGGGTAGGAGATTGCTCAATTTGCAACGTCCTCCTCAGACTCTAGAAGCACTTCGAGAGGAGTTGGTGGTTGCCTGGAATGAGATACCACAGGAGGACATTGACCACCTGATCACAAGCATGCCTAGACGCGTTGGAGAATGCGTAGAACATCAGGGTGCATCCACAGGTTATTAAAGGTCAAAGGGCTTTAAAGCAGTGCAATCATTTTGAAATTTCTATCATTTACTTATTATGCTTCATTAAGTACTTATACAAAATTTTATTAAAATAAAACCATTTAAACTGGGTGTTCGGATTTATATGTCACTTAGTATAGTTATCTGATTTAGATCGCCAGGAACGGAATAACCCTAATGCAATATAGCTGATTTGTTACACCCTGCATAATAATAGCTCAAAAATGAAATTCTAGGAAGCCTAAGAGCTTAGCTGAACAAGCCTTGTTGTGTTGTGTTTTGCTTGAATGCTGTCTTTCCGAGCCGATCTTGAAAAAGTCCTATCAAAATCTAAAACGTAATTAAGTGATCTGAATATTCACATTATAGGGTGTTTTCGATTACAGATCTATTATCCGAATAACTGTTATGAAATAGTGTACCCCGCTTTTTCAAAAACAGTTCATTTTATCAATGTCATATTTTTCAGCTAAAGCAGCAGGATCTCAAAAAATAGCATTTATGATGATTATTATACAGAATGTTGCAAAAACTAGCAACATTCGAGTTGAATGTAGTTTGTCAGATGTAAGTGAGTTAATTGTTTTCTGTGGAGACCGTCATGTGAGGTACCGTTTTTGGTTACTATGCTGTTAAAATTTCTTTGAATTACACCGGGCAAAAAATATTTTAATAAAATACGGTGCTGTATCTCCCTACCACTTTTTTTTGGTGAAATTTTTACACAAGAATGATAAAGCTTTGTGTTTGAAAATCGGTTCCGTGACGTCAGGCAAAGATCGAAAAAAAAACCGCTGAAACTTCATTTTTTGACGTTTCATAGGCTGCTGGTCATTTGCAGAAAAAAATTTGGACGGGTTGAAAATTGGGGGTTGGGGAGGCTATATCTCATTTTTTCGCGGTAGTACGAGGGATGTCTTTTAAGTTTTGCATATGGAAATAAAACAACACGGTAGGTAGTTTTAAATGACTTTATTGTTTTTCGAAGTATTTTCCACGAAGATTACACATCTGCATGCGCTCGAACCAATTTTCGAAGCACTTATTCCACCCGTTTGCTGGCAGATCCAAAACGGTATTTTTGAATGCGTCAACTGCTTCTCCTGGAGAATGGAACCTTTGACCACGCAGTCTGTTTTTCATTTTCAGGAAAGTAAAGAAATCGTTAGGACTTAGATCGGGACTATATGGAGGATGGTCCAATAATTCCACGTTTCCTTCCGTTAAATACTGCCTTGTTTTTTCGGCTGTGTGCAAGCTTGCATTGTCTTGGTGGAGGATGACTCTTCTTTCGGGGTTGATTTTTCGAAGCTCGCTGATGACTTTTGGCACACAAATGATGGTATACCAATCCGCAGTAACAGTTATTTGCTCATTAAGAGGAATTGTTGCAATATGACCCGCTTTTGACACAAATGTCGCGACCATCTTTTTCGAAACACTTCGAGAACGGATGACTTTTGTTGGCTTTTCTTCACCTTGGAACACCCAAACAGCCGACTGTCGTTTATTTTCTGGTTCATAACAGTAAATCCACGATTCATCACCACTAACAATCGTGTACACTTTTTTTGAGTTTCCGGAATTGAAACGGTCAAGCGTTTTTTGACACCAATTAACCCTGGCTGCTTTCTGCTCTTCAGTCAACAGGTGGGGTATCCAACGAGAAAATCTTTTGAATTGAGGTCTTTGAGATCTTCAAGGACGCCTCAATCTCGCGATATGTCACATGTCTATCTTCAATGATGAGTTTGCGCACAGCATCGACGTTTTCCTGGGTGACTGCCGTTTTTGGTGCACCCACCCTGGGATCGTCACTAAGACTCACCCGTCCGCGTTTGAATTCTCCATACCAACGGGAAATTTTCGACTGATGTGGCGCTTCGTTACCGAAAACAGACAGTAACTCAGCAAGGTATTCTTGTTGCGATAATTGTCTCTGAAACTTGTAATAAATTATGGCGCGAAAATGTTCTCGGTTGAGTTCCATTTTTCTAATGACATGGTGGCACTTAAAAATTCACTGTAGTGAGAACACTGCACGTATTGTTGTGAAACTTTAAATTTTAGTTTACTAAAGAGTGAGGTTAAGATTCAGTACTGACGTTCGATCTGCGCGGCCTACTATGTTTCTATATGCAAAACTTAAAAGGCATCCCTCGTATATTTATACGCTTCCAGCACCGATAATTGTGCGCACCTATTAGTACATATTTCACACATTACGGATTTCTCCGTACATTTGCTCTTAAAGCATTCATAGATAAATATCTTCATCAGCCTCTCTCTCTGGATCACAGTCTTCGCCGAGTCTAACGAGTGGACGCATTGTGCGGAAAATATGTCTATCAGCTAACTGTATGGACCTGACTTGATCTGTTTAATTTCTGTGTTTCACATACTCGTAGCTAACTTTTTCTCAGATTGTCTAACTTGTGCCAAGCATTATCCTCCTTGCAGGAGCTTGTAACAATTTTATATTGATATACATCCGAGAAACTACCTACTTATTCTGGGACCCCTGTGCACTATTACCCTTTACACCACCCCAAAAGTATTAATAATGTACAAAAAGACGTATCTGGCAGACATGCTAATGTGACATAATAAATCGAACAAGTCCATTCTTCCGCGATACCTTGAGTGATGCTCAAAACCATATGAACACATTATCGATACAATCAAGTATCTATGTGTGTTTTGAATAGCATTAAAGGCAAAAACTGTCACGGTGAATGAGATAATCGCAGTTGTGTGAGTTAGTCATCGCAATATCAGCCATTTCTGTGAATCATCTTTGATTATTATTTAATGCGCTTCATGGGTTTTAAAGGTGAACATCATTTATATTGCGCGTACGGACTGATTGATTCAAAATGGGAATTCAACTTGACCAGCTGATTTTCTCGTTATATGTTATCAATCCAATTTGTATAGAATCTGGCAACAACTTTAATTCTTGGCAATACATAATGCAAGATTGCAACCCAAATGAGTTTTGGAAGAATTTGTCCACCATTCTTGCTGCATTTGAAACTATCAGCATGAAGAAACGCGTGTAGCTGCCAAGACATAGAAATGTCTAGGTACATCTCGCATTCTAAATTAATCAAAAATGTTCGTCTGTTCGGGCTCCAATACATACAGTAATGGACAAAAGTATATAGACAAATTAATATTGTGCTGTATTTCTTTTTTAACTTATACATAAATAAATGCATTAGACTACCTTCAATAAAAAATTAATTGAAAAAACTGGAACTATGAAGGACAAAAATATATAGACAAAGCAAAACAATTATAGAAAAAAGAAGCAAAGTTCATTGAATTATAGAAAGCCAACCATGTTTGTGTTAATATTCTATAACATAACCATTATTATCAATCACCGCCTGTCATCGCTTTGGCATAGATTGTAGAAGTTTCTTGATATAAGATTCATCAATCTGTCTCCACTTTTGCTCTAAAGCGGCAAAAAGTTCATCCTTGTTTGAATAATTTTTATCTCGCATTTGCTTATCTAAGTATTCCCATAGATTTTCATCCAGAAATAATTTCTTTGCGAGATTTGAAGTGTGCTTCGGGCCATTATCTTGCTGAAAGATTGATCTTAAGGGCATATTGTCTTCCATATAGGGTAACATGACATGCTTTAGTATGTCTGTGCATACAAACTTATCCATAATGCCATCTATTCTATGTAAAGGTCCCATCCTAAACCCCGAAAAGCACCCCCAAACCATAACAGACCCGCCTCCATGTTTGATAGTGGGCAAAGTGTACTTGGGGTTCAATCTTTGTCCACTAGGACGTCTAACGTAATGAACACCATCTGACCCAAACATATTGAACTTGGATTCGTCACTCTTCCAGTCACAGATGCTCCAATCAAGATGCAACCGTGCAAATTGCGGCTTCTTACTCGGGCGACGTGCAAATAACTTCAAATCATTTAATCTTCTACTGATAGTTTTCGTAGAAACACTGACAATTCCTTTTGTCTCGATTTCGGCTTTTATTTGTCTTGGGGTTTTAAACGGGTCTTTTGACGAAATTACTTTTATTAATCTAACTGATCCAGCATTTAGTTTTCTAGGCCGACCACTTCTCTTAGAGGCTTCCAAGATACATTTTTGTTTATATTTGTTCAATATTGCCCAAACTGCTTTACGCTTCAGCTTCAAATTTTTGGCAATGTCGACTTGACGTTGACCATCTTTGTATAACTCAATGATCTTAGGTTTCACATCGAAAGAAATTTCTGGAGCACGCGGCATGGTCTTAAAATCACTCAACTTATTCCACAATCCTTGATGAACACAAACTAATCCTCTTCCGACACGAAATTGTACTAAACTAATGTTGAAAAGAATATCTACATATTTTTGTCATTCATAAAAAAGTGCTTATATTCAGACTTGTATTGTGTTCATTGCAGATAATGTAAAAACAAGGAATTTAGTTTTTCTACTAATAACGCATTTGTTTATGGAGCAATGAAGTATGAATTCGTTTTCTAAAGGTATTTAGGTAAATATTCATATTTGTCTATATACGTTTGTCCATTACTGTATATAAAGATGCTGGCATTATGTTATTCTCGTAGTTTTTCGTTGATGAAGGAATTACAATAGATAGTCCTTACGGCGCATTAAATTGACATTACTTCGTGGACACTTGAAAGTCTATAACCTTATCTATTTTCTGGGGACGAAATTTTGTAAGCTTGCTTGAAACATGTCTAAACACACATTAAAGTTGCCTGATGTACGAAATCGTTTGTGAATTCTTCACTAATTAATTTGCCGGTTACAAATTGACCTAAAAAAACGTAAGGCCTTACCTATTTCGTAAGGAAAGAAAAACGACAGAAAAACTTTGTATAGCAAATTGATTTTTGAGTGCGTCGCCGGTTATTTTACTTTAAATGTCTGCCAGTCCCTTCAAATTATTGCCAACACGTTGATCAAAAAATTTGACAATTATCTACAAAATTTACTTTAACCTCTCTTACGAATTGCAAAAAACGTCGAACGAACTTTTACTTAGTTTGGTTACTTAAGAATGCCTGAATGAAAATTTGTTGTTTTTGAGTTAATAAGGTTTCCCGTGGTCGATGAAATTTTGATTGGGGTAATCTGAACTTTCATAGTTATGAATTATAAGTTTTAGTTCTTACCCCAGTAGTCAGCAGCGAAAGTATTGATCCGATTTGTGAAAATATTGACTTGATTCATGTTCACGATGTTCGTCTCAGTGAGGAGGTGCTATCGGCGATTGAAAATTAAAGAGGGAGGGACATTTTACAACAAAGCACATGAATATGTTATACATTTTCAGGAGTTCGAACTGTTCGCGGCGCTCCTCTTGGTCTTATGTTGATCAGTTCACCACGCCTGCGAAGTGATTCAACCCAACGAAGGATGACTGACTCATTATTTCGGACGAAACAATCATAGGCGAAAATGCGGTGCTCCACCGTCCAAGGCTCCATAACGACAACTGGTAAAATAATGTTAGGATCTCACGAGTCAAACGGCACCCTCCCCACCTCTCTCGTAGACGGAGGCGGAGAGTAATACTCATCCCAAAAACGTCCGTCCTCTCTGCCGCACCCTGTATTACAACTAGTTCTATTTATTTTCATCGAATTTTATAAACTAACCTGTCTATAACACTATCTACACATTGAGAAACCACTAAACAAAGAATCCATTGTGATTTCGATCTAAAAGTAAATATTTTCTCCAAGAAACACTACAAATACCTGATAAGCGCAAGTTTTTAACTTCTACTAAATTGTGATTATTTAT
This sequence comes from Acanthoscelides obtectus, assembly GCA_963669975.1. Classification (NCBI taxonomy): domain Eukaryota; kingdom Metazoa; phylum Arthropoda; class Insecta; order Coleoptera; family Chrysomelidae; genus Acanthoscelides; species Acanthoscelides obtectus. The sequence continues at coordinate 63,064,690 of CAVLJG010000005.1, forward strand.
TACTTCTGATAGAGATGCAGAGTCGATTATTGTTTGTAAATAAAATTAATCATGATGATGATCTCATTCACAAACTTTTAATGTTTGGGGAATTGAAATGAGTCTCGAAATTTTTACCAGAGGTTTGTTAGGAATACGGAAAATAGACATGTTTTCGATATAGTTAAAACTAAATCAGTCATCAAAGATTAAAGCGATGCACATTACATTCATTATCGCAAAGACGGAAATTAGCACCTAGCTGGTTTGAAAGTTTTTCTTGATTATATTTTTCAAGCTAAGAATATGCCCTTTCATCCAGAGACAAGCGTGAGTATTTTCTTCAAGATTTTAGAAACAATATATTTTAATCAGCTTTAACCAGCTAAGTAAAAATCGACCAGATAATTTCAAGTCAGGCTTTGGACTGTCATATGTTTCCCAAGTTATTTTGTTCACTTCTTCCGCACGATGTCGTTCCCAATCCAACATATTCGCGTGCGACATATTGTGGGACTTTGTCGCAATGAAAATGTAAGCGAGTCTCATCACAACAGGATACTCGCATATTCGGATCCGTTTCGGTTGCGACAAAAACACGCAAATGAAAAAATCAACCACAAAATCCTTCATCGCCATCATGCGCAATTGGTAGTAAGGATGTTAAAATGTGATATGGCTAAAAAGGTGAACGGAATTCAGGCCCTATCTTCACCATGCGATCTTTTTCATCCTAGTTAGTGGCTCATTTTAATGTTAACTATAGTTTTTCAGCTACAAATGTTCCATTTTGTGTGAAGATATTGTCCAAACTCTAACCCACGAGGTCACTTGAGACTATTTATTGACAAAACGGTACACATTTCTTATTGAAAACTAAAGTGTCCAAACTTTTGGAGTTTATTTATTAATTATTCAACGTATGGCGTATGTGCTTGTAGACAAATAGGCATATACAGGGTGTGGCAGAGAGGACGGACGTTTTTGGGATGGGTAGTACCTACTCTCCGCCTCCGTCTATGAGAGAGGTGGGGAGGGTGCCGTTTGACTCGTGAGATCCTAGCATTATTTCACCAGTTGTCGTTATGGAGCCTTGGACGGTGGAGCACCGCGTTTTCGCCTATGATTGTTTCGTCCGAAATAATGAGTCAGTCATCGTCGTACAGCGTGAGTTTCGTCGCCACTTCAACATTCATCGGAATAGAGCTGTTCCCTCTCGAAACACCATCCTTCGTTGGGTTGAATCACTTCGCAGGCGTGGTGAACTGATCAACAGAAGACCAAGAGGAGCGCCGTGAACAGTTCAAACTCCTGAAAATGTTGAACGCGTTCGACAGGTCTTTCTTCGCAGTCCGACTCGATCTGCCCGGAAACATGCTGCTGCACTTCGCCTTAGTGATCGTTCGGTAAGGCGAATTTTGCATATGGATCTCCGCTTTCACCCCTACAAATTGGCCATTGTGCAACAGTTACAGCCCGGAGATTATGCATAACGAATGAACTTCGCACGTGAGATGGTAGCACTGATCGATCGAAATGAGAAGCTCAAGGCTAGAGTATACGCGAACAAGCCCCGAACTCTGGACGAATTGAAGGGCGAAATTCGCGTGGAAGTCGCCCAAGTTGAGACAGCGATGTTGGACAGAGTCTACGTGAACTTCCAAGAACGCCTCCAGCACTGCATCAACGATTTCGGCCACCACATGCCTGATGTGATTTTCCACACTTGACTGTCTCAAATACTATTTCCTTGTGAACCTGATTCCATCAATAAATTTGTTTTCGAGTAAAAATTAACTATTTTATGATTTTTTTAAAACCGTCCTTCATCTCTGCCGCACCCTGTTTAAAAGCTGTATCATAACATTACAACTTAATTAATATAGTAACTACAGATGTCCAATTTTTCATATAGTCAATCGATTCAGTAGTTGTGTGAAGAAAGTCATCCAGGTTTCCATCATCCCTCAAGATAACACTCAGTTGTAATACCCTGTATGAATTTGTGACTAGATCCCAAATCAAACCATGTCGTGTTCTGAGTCGAATACACTTGATCATACATTGCGTGACATTTTTTCTGTTACCTCTAGCCATTACTGCTTCCAGGTGTTTAATAAAACCTTTTACGTGTATGTGGTTGCCGAGAACGGAGTCTATTAATGTCTAGATATGCAATGTTTTTTGTGTCTAATTTTGAAGAACTTTAATGTATTCACTTATCAAAACGTTGAACCTACGGAAATGTGGTGCAATATGACTTAGAACTAGTAGCCAGTAGGTCTGGGTAGACTTCATGACCTCATTGTTTGGTTTAATTGAGCGTCTACAGTTCTTGATTAAGGGCTGTTTCTCCAGATAGCAGCGCAGTAGTCAGCAGATGAGTGAACCAGTCCCCGCTGAAGTACATAAAGTGAGAGCCAAAGCGCCCCATGTTGTACCACACAACTTCAGCACTATATTGTTCCTCGTTTTAAGTTTCGCAGCAGAATTTTTGTGTTGTGTCTGTGCAACGGCATTTGAATCATGAATCGTAATGCTTTGAACCAAAAAAACATAATAGTCCAAAACAAAACATTTCCACGGATCCAATCAGAACTTGTCACTGGTTTGGTGGGCACGGATAATGAACTGAACTTTCCATGTAGGTGCGCACGGAGACACAGACACACAACTAATACCAAGCAGGTTGTTGATCTCATTTCCATGGCGCCAAATCCTGATAGGTAATTCATCAACTCAAATAAAATTCATCACCAATATACGAGTATTTAAAATATATGTAATTAATCTATTTACGCATGTCTGGTCACACAAGTCTTGTTATCGAACGAAAAAATATACTCGTCCTCACTGAAAGTGAGCATCTCTCAAGGAAAATATGTGATAGTTGTCTCGGTTATAAACGCGACAATCAAGCATACACCTGTGACATCTAATAACCTTATGAAAATAAATCCAATTGGAGAAACTAATAATATAGCTTTCGTTCGTCCGACCACAAACGGCCAACCATGGACATCTGTTTCATGCTATTTGGCAGCTCGTCAGCATGGTGTAGGATTAGCCTCGTTGGACACCTTCACAGTTAGGTTTCTTGTGAGTGCATCAATAACGATCCTCTACTGCGACTCTTTGGTCTATTGTGGCTCACACCTATTTATATTTCCCCAGTAGCTCCGACTTCCTGAGAAAGTCGATCAACTTGTTTGGATAAATATCCTTCAGGTCTTCTGCTTGGAGTCTCCAAGTATGTTGTACCTGATTCTGGAAATTGCAGGGAATCTGCACAATACATGCCTGACGGTTTCATCTCCCTCCATGCAAGTGTGCCTATGTGTCAACAAAGCTAAGCAGACCATTTTTGATGCGCTTGTCGATACATAACCTTACCCCGTGTATTTTGATTCATTGAATAATAGCAATTTAAAGAAAACTTGTACAAACAGTACGTCGGCCAAAAAGGTATTTTAACTCGTCACTGTATTTCTGACGATACGTTCAAATAATGAAAATTAATTTCTCGATTTGGTGATGTCAACTAGCCACCAGGGTCACCGGATTTAACGGCTCCTGATTTTTTTATGGGGATTTTTGAAAAATGGGGTTTATGCCAAATAACCAAATACTGTAGAGCAGCTGACGAACAATATTACGGAAGTGGTTGAAAATATTCCTACCGAAACCTACCAAAAAGTGATGGAAAATGTAATCAAGGACGGTCCAGGTTTGCGCGGCTTCTAGAGGCGGACATTTGTCTGATATTATTTTTCATACATAATTTCTATGTTTCAATAAAATATTAAGATGAAAAAAATGGATGTATTTATTTCATTTCACAAATAGATACAAACCAGTCAGTTACATATTGGCCACACTGGCAAGAACATAAGCACATCACATTTATGGAGGCATTGTGCAGTCATTCATGATAACCAGTATGAAATAATTACCTGAACAGCTTCAAAGTGTGTCACACGCAAGGCAAGTAATAAAAATTACTCATCATAAATATGCGCCTCGAGCAATTTTTGGGTTCACTGTCGCTTTTCAACGCTTATTGTGAAATGTCTCGTTATGTCACAAGGAGATTCTTGTCTTTCAGAGCGTGATTCGCCGATTTATCGAATACATGTTTGATGATGAAAATTGTTTCTGTGCTTGTCGTCTGTAGCATTTCTGCATAGAAATGATATAAAATGGTACAGTGATAGTATAGCTTTCACATAGGTATTGGGCTAACGTAGGGCAACACCAATATGTGAACGCTAAATAAATGCTTGAGCATTGACGGGGTTGGCCAACGTTTGCGCTAAATGATAGCATATCATACCATGTTGGCGCCAACTTTATCTCCATATGTGTGATTGCGACATAAATAATAATTTTAACCATCGCCACAAACCTCACGCAGTTTAATCTCATATCTATAGTCTTCATCAACGACATGAAAGAGACATTTCCGTTAACAGATGACAATACGAGGCACGAAATGACAGATGTTCTATGTTCTTTTGGAGGCAAATCTAGGATGAATCACGGCAGAGGGTTTCAAACACGGAAACTGCACCGGCTTTATAAAAAAACGCTATTATATTAACAGGGAAATGATGTGTTAATATACTTAAAGAATTATGGGAAGTTTAAAATTGTTTTGTTGGCTTCCAATCCACAAGACACATGTTTTCGTAATTTCTGATATTCTACGATAGCACGCTCTTGACCATCAGGTTGATCGGATGACTTGTAAAAGTAGTAAAAACGTAAAAGAGATGAAGAACCCACTAGGTGACGCGATCGGATACAGTCGTGCCGTGGTTGAATGCTGACAGTGTATACAAAAGAGTCCCGTACCTGCCGGTATGAGAGGAATGCTGTGCTGCAGGTATATTGGATAAGGGATTAGAATATGGCTAAAGAGGTGTGACCCATAAGTTTGATTCCTCAATACATATGAGTTGGAATAAAAAATGGCGGCAGGTACGATGACTCTGCACCGGTGTTGGAAGCGTGTAAATAAGCTAACGCCATAAAATTAAGAAATTCCCTCACCGTGCCACTACAACTCCAACTACCAATTTTTAACCCAAAAAAATTATTTCTCAAACTGATCAGGAGCTTCTGGAACCTAAAAAAATGATTTTTTTCGTTCTTAGCATAGTCGAAAATTTTTATCAAAATTTCATCAAAATCCGAGCAGCAGTTTTTCGTGATGTAGGTGTCATAAAACATCCAAAAAACACACTATTTTTTAAGAAAATTTGCAATACTTTCTTGCTAGTTGGTCTGGGAAGTAAAAGATGGAATTAAGTAGATTGAGGCACATGTAACAGTTGTTTCAGAACTAAGGGATCAAACTTCTAGGGGTTATTCAGTGTAACAGTAGAAAACATTTGAGTATAGGGACTCATATCCGGTAAAGTGTCACTACGGCCCTAAGACGTGTTAAAATTTAGAAAGACGATGAATTGCCTAAATAGGATTTAATGCATTCAATTTTTGCCTTTTGTACATGATATCATCACAACAATTGTTCAAAATATCTTCCTCCTGAATACACCGATTTAAACGCCGCACATGATTTCGGCAGACTTGACTAAAAATTTGATACTCGTTTTGAATGATTTCAAATGCTGCTGTAATTCATCCAATTAAGTCTTGCTCTGTTTCTACTGGAGTTTCGTAAACCAAAGACTTCACATGTTCACTTCAGTTAATAGTGATGAAGACTTTACTTTCGGAAGGACCACATTCGATAGCTTACTCAAAGAAATTCATTTTGAGTATAGTATTTTGATGGACATCAAAGAGACTATTTTATGGAGAAGAAATTATTTTAAATCAATAAAGAAATACCGCAACCAGGGCAGGAAGATTTCTTACTTGGATGAATCCTTGATAATGGCAGGACATACAAAACCTAAAGTATGGGCTAACTGTACAAATAAATCAGCAGGATAAGCCTTCTTAGATGGACTTATCACTGGCCTAAAGAATACGTTAGGTACGTGTATCTAAACAATTCGTCATTTGTGTTGTAAAAATGGTGTCAAGTATTGTAGACTGAATCTATGAGCCCACGCTGAAAATTTAGCTATACGTGGTAGATTTGGAACCAGCACCTGTTAGATACTCTGCTTTTATTATTATTAGTTTTCTTGAATACTATATGAAATAATTATTTCCAGGAAAAGGAAAACGAGTTGTTATCTGTCACATTGGCAGTGAAGATGGCTTTGTGCCCACTGCGCTATGGGCATTTGAGTCAACGAAAGTGACCGAATACCATGAAGAAATGAACGGGAGTTCATTTGAACGATGGTTTGAAGAAACGCTCCCAAAGATTGACGACAATGCCGACATTATACTTGATAATGCTGCAGACCACACTAGAAAACTAAAAAAAAAATCCCACTATGTCCACAGGAAAGGCAGAAATTCAACAATGGCTTCTATAAAAAGACATTAGTTTCAATGAAAATATGGTCAAAGCAGAACTTATCCATCTGGTCAGACAGCACAAATATAAAAATAATCTTAATGTTATTGATGAAATGGCTAAAAACTAAAATAAGACCGTTTTAAGGCTATCCCTTTATCACTGCGAATCAAATCCCATTGAAATGATTTGGGCGAATATAAAAACTATATGGCTTCAAACAATAGAACATTCAAATTTTCTAACAGAGTGACGACAAACCATTGGAAAGATTGCATCCGTCACGTCCAAGAGACAATCGAAACAAAGATGTGGGATCTGGACAATATGATCGATATTCAAATTGAACCTGTAATAATTAATGTTAACCATTCGGACGATGATTCAAGTACTTCCAGCCCAGCGAATAAAGAATTGTGAAAAGTATGTGCACTTCTTTCTATGAAAATAATCATTAATTTTGTTTGATTATTCCGAGACTTTTGAAGAAAATACGGACCTGTACAATCTCGCTTTTGGTCATGTTGTGTTTTGTCTGAGCGTAAATGGACTACGAATGGGGTATAGTACCCTGGTCTTCCCATGCAATGTTACACAAGACTCCCATACTTGCTGGTATGAGAGAAATATTGTGCTTCAGGTACATTGGATGGTAAATTGCAACTTCGCGCGACTAACAGCGATGTTGAAAACTTACGAGTACAAGTCAGAAATCGGTTGGAAAATAAGTTTTATCATAGTATATTTGTGCCTCAAGGGTAAACATGCGAGCTTGTGGGTTGTGGTTACTGATATGAGCAGTATGTATGAACTATATCTAAAAAGCATGGAGATTTGCTGGAATGAAAAAATTATTTACGACAGTATACTAATTCTTAACAAAGGAAGTGACATGGTCTTTCTTCATGTAGGTACATGTTATATACATATCTAGTAAAAATACCACAAATTTCCATAGGCAAGAGAAGTAAAAGAAACTGTGGATTGTAAAAGGAAATAAAGCATTCAGTCAGTGAAATTACTGTGATCATACTTAATTTACAAAACTTGAATAGCAAGATTTGAGCAAATCCCAGCATTCCTGGAACACCACTTTTTTCTTAGGTCTTGAAATGACCAGAAATGCACAATAACAAGGCTTAAATTTTACCTCATTCAAACACTTAGACCTTAGAAGTAATCATAAACTCTCGAGATGTATTCGACAGGACCGAAGTGCATAGTGGAGGGAACTAAGTCGATCGCCCCGCCAGGTCAAAAGAAAATTGTGAGTTTGAAATTGAAACATCAAATCGACTACATCTTTTCCTTGATACCCGTTTATCATTAGTTGCGTTCGTTTTTCAAGTGAAGTGATACAGTGCAGACCGAAGTAAGGGTGTAAAATCAGTGAATCACTTAGCAGTTCAAAGACATAACCTAAAAAAAGGCATTCTTTATTTTTAAATACTTAGGGCATTCTAATTGAATATTTTCTATCACAATTCGAATTCGGTGAATTTTGCACATTAAAAAATAAACATAACCGTGCATGCATCAGTGATGAGAGAAAGGAAAAGGGCGAATGTCTTTTGATGCGAATCCTAACATGGCGCTCCTTATTAAAACGCAGGGCGACAAGCAGCACTGCTGTGAGATTATTGAACGCGATTGAAGGGCTGTACCGATTGCGCCTTTTTGAGATTCTCATGCTTCGGGTAAGAAAAACACATGATTTTTTTTCTATCTCGCTTAAGAAAGGTCATAAAAGCTTCACGTTGACCAAAAGGCTTTTATATCTGGTGTATATCGATTATCCAAACTGCAATAAAGGTACCAGCCTGACAGCTGACTTTTATCTTAATCGCGTGGTATGTCTCGGACTCAATTAGGTAACCAAAATTATGACTTGACGGACATATCTTTATCGATGGATGTTTCAGTGAGTCATCGGCTTGACAAATTGCCAAATATTCCCATGTAAAACGCAGACAGGTTTTATTCATTCAAATAATGATCAACATGTTGGTAGAAGCATTGAAGAACAATTTACTGATTATTTTGAAGGTTTTAGTACTTTACACTTTGACCTGGTAATGCACGTCGCAAAAAAATTCGATGTTTATTTGTACTCTCTACTTTTTATTTGTTTATAAAAACAATAGAGGAGTAATAATTACTCCTCTTGATTATCCTATTTCCCATAGAAGGGCAATATTCTCCTAGACCCCTGTAACAATAGTAGTTCAAAAAAATATAACCAATTTTTTGTTTGAAATGTCACTATATCAAGAGTGTTAAATTTGTGCTGTAATTATTTCTTTTACTCTTTTAGATGTTAATTTGAGTGTTATACTCATTGATATAACCTATTTGTAAATTTTAAATTCAATTAGCTTACTTACATTTTGTCATTATATGTGCTTGTGCTTAAGTCATTTCTATTTATGATCTACATACTTACATCACAATGTAAAAGATAGAATAAGCCTTGACATTTTTAAAAAAGCACTGATTGCCTTGGAGTTTATGATATTAACCGTAATTTCACGCCTAGGTCAAAAATTGTTGCGGTCATCGATATTCTCGTCTAAAAGCAACACCTACCTTAACATATATTGTAATTATTGTAAATACAAGAGAACTATAAAAAACAAATGCAATTCGGACGGCCTATTCTCAAGATTTTGGACTTGATGACAAAATATGAAATATTATGTTTTATAACATAACATCATGAACAAATATTTCGCTCATTGACTAATTTCTGTCTGTCTGTCTGTCCGCTATTTCTTGGCCCGTTTATAATTTGGAAAGTAACTCTCGGGTTTTGATATATGTAGGGGTTGACAATTGGGGGTTGTTGTATAAGCAATTAATAATGTATTGTGTGTGTATTTCTGTATAGATTGATTTAATAAAAAAATAATCTTAATTAAACTCTGTGAGAATGACATGCCATCTAGGTACATTTAGCATTTAGGTAGCTAGATCCTTCCACTGGAACGGGTCTAGGCAGTTTAATAATGTATGGGTCTTCCTCAATTAATGATTCACAAAAAACAAAAATTTATTATTAGTTGTCGCTTAGCCATACGCCTTTTGTGCACCTCTAGTCACAGGTATTAGTTAGAGTGCCATTTGAAGTTCTTAATGAACTTTGGATTCATTTCTATCGGCCAGAGCAGGACAATCAAATAAAATACGATTTACAGTTTCTTCTAACCCTCTATACTTTCTACACGGGGGTCTTAGAATACACTTATTGCTATTTTCTGTGTGTGTCCTGAATAACCAGTGACCCGTCAAAAATGCAGCCACGTTTTGTAATTCTTACTCAGACTTGGAGCTTAAGCTTCGTTCGGGCCTGAAATCCCCTCTGCATTCTCTTGAACAGACCTCTGCCTCGTACTCGCATCTTTCAGTGTACATATGACTTGCATCGGGATTCAGTAGTTCGTCCAAAGCTATATGAAATACCGATCTCCAAAAAAAGATCACCATAGAAAAAGCTCTACTGCTTCTCAGAGATCCTGCATATTTATTACAATTACATAGCCATATCAAATCAAATACTCGTAAAGGCAACGAACCGTATAACGATCATGAAATGCCAAATATTCATATCCCGCCTTTATGCTACATTATTATATGTTTCCCTTTTCATTTATGCCTCTCTTACCAAACAAGAATTAAAGGAATACGAACACAACTGCCGGCCATATGTTATGTTATAACATGCATAAGATCGGATTCATTGAGAAGAGAGCGAAGCATTGTAACAAATACTGCCTCTGAATTATGACTGAATAGCTGAATGAAAAATATATCTCGAACGGCCTTTGTTACACACTTCCAGTGGCGTACCAAACATCAATAGATAGTTCTTTACTTGCAGATCTGAAAAACAATGGTTACGTTCTGAAACACAAAACTGTTAAGAGTTAGCGCTGCGTAAAATATGACTTTCTGTTGCAATATCTCGGCTGTCTTGGCGATGTTGTCTGCAATGTGTAGTCACATACACGTGTCACAATTTCTCATCAGAAGGGCTTCAAAATTTGGCGGGGATGAATAACGAAATGGTACGCGTCGCGGCAGCTTACATTACTTACGTTAGATTACATTAAGTAGGATTTCATAGTTCGGCAATCTGAAAGTAATATACAGGGTTTGTGCGGAAAGTAATAGGACTCATTTTCTTCCGCCATGACTGTACTTCGGAGCGTGCGCGCACCGACTGGATTCGGTAGAGGGCGTTCCTAGCTAACGAATGAGCGGCTGGTCAGTTGTCTCCGAGCACTTGGAGAGTCAGGACAGGCATTTTCGCGCGACGTGGTGCAAGCCGAAAATGCAGCATTCGTCAGAGCAGAGGTACGCAATTAAATTCTGGTAAATCTGCGACAGAGACGTTTGATATGATCAAGCAGGCTTACCTAGGTGTTGCTTTAACAAGAAGTGGTGTGTTTCGGTGGCACCAGGCCTTTTTGGAGGGCCGGGAAGAGGTCGCTGATGAAGACTGTGCTGGAAGACCTTCAACTTCGACAAACACCGATAATGTGACTCGTGTGCGCAAAGCTTTGAACTCAGACCGTCGACTAAGTATTCGTTTAATTGCCCAGATGTAAGGTTTACCAAAATATGTGGTTCATGACAATGTGACACAGCATTTGAACATGCACAAGATGTGCGCGAAGATGGTCCCAAAAGTGCTCACTGACGACCAGAAATTGCGGCGAGTGGAAGTGTGCCAAGAAAATCTGAACATGTGCGAAAGTGATCCCCAATTTTTGAATAACGTAATCACAGGTGACCAGTCGTGGATCTTTGAGTATGATCCCGAGACAAAGAGGCAATCTTCCGAGTGGCACACGACGTAGTCTCCTCGCCCAAAAAAGGGAAGAATGAACAAATCCAAAGTGAAAACGATGCTCATTGTCTTTTTTGACATCAAAGGCATCGTCCACCATGAATTTGTTCCTCCTGAACAAACCGTCAACGCAAGTTTTACGTGGAAGTACTCAAACGAAGGGTCAGTCGGGTCCGACAAGACATCGCAGCCGACTGGAAGTTGCACCACGACAACGCTCCGGCTCACACCGCCTTTCTTGTGAACAGCTACCTGACCAAGGCCGGCATCCCAACGCTTCCGCAGCCGCTCTACAGCCCTGATGTGGCCCCCCGGACTTTTTTTGTTTCATCGCCTGAAAAGGCCGATGAAAGGCAAGCATTTTGAGAAGACAGAGGGGATCCAAGCAGCATGCACCGCGACTCTCCAGGCTATTCCGGAGAATGCCTTCCGTGACGCTTTCAATGCTTGGAAATCGCGCTGGCAGCGCTGCATCGACGCAGAAGGAGCCTATTTTGAAAGTTTTTGAGGAATTGTAACGATTGGCTCAATAAATTTGTTTAAATCGACTCAGTCCTATTACTTTCCGGACAAACCCTGTATGAAAATAGGTCGGAAATGTCCAACGTGTGTAGTAACATAGCTGGATCATACTGTAATTACTGCCGTATGTTACTGACTACTCTAATACAGCTAGATAATGTACACATATGATCGACTCGCGACGTTCGGAAATATTTCTCCATCATTCTGAAGATACTTGTACGGAGGGGGAACTATAATGTGCGTAGCATTACCACAGTTGGAGTCGTGTAAGTATATCACTGTCAAAACATTGAGATATATCCTCCCAAAACGCCTACAACCCTCGCCCCCAAATGTTTCACCCCATAATTTTTTTCCAAAAATTACCAGGATTCTTTGAAACATTAAAAACGAATTTTGCCCCTAGCTTCCCTAGATTTTCAAAAACGTATGAAAATTTCATCGAAATCCAACTGGTACTTTCCGGGTGATAGAGGAGTCAAGAATTGGCGGACAACAGACAGACAGGCCGACGATAATGAGCGTCATGGTTTTTCGTGATATACGCGTCATAGAACACCCAACACATATTATCTCATTTTCGAAATTTTTGCGATTACAATACTTCTACGTCGGCGACGTAGGAGACAAAATGGTGTTTTACCAAACGTAAAAATTCTGATTCAGACAAATATGTTTTCCGAAGCACAAAAGTAACTTGATAATGAATCTAGAGTAGCCAGAATTCAACATTTGAATTGCTTTGATTTTTTAGCTTGGCAATAAATCGACCAGGAAAACAAAAAAGTCCAATCCATTCAAAAGCAATTTATGACTATTCCCTCAACTGACCAGGAACCTGGGAGAAGTGAGAAATTTTTTAATATCTAAATATTTTATTTTCGTCCAAAACAACATACGTTTTTGTAAAGCAAACACTAAAAAGCGTCAAATCGCTAAAATGCCAGTTACAAAATCGGAAACTAATCCTTGGATATAGATCATTTTTCTACATTTCTAGGCGTGTCGATACATATACGTAATAAAAATAGACTGTGAATCAATTAGAAAAGAATAAACGCACACTCTGGCAACGTCGCTGAAAAATGAGTATCGTCCTTCAATCTTGACAGTTACTAATCCGTTCTCACTCCCACAACACTCCATTCTCTGATAAAAATCTCCCGGTTTACGCTGAGAACATTCAGGTTAGGGGGTCCGGAATTCCAGTTTTCATAATACAGAAATCCATTTATCCATTCGACTGCAAGGTATTTGGAATACCATTTTGATTGTATCGTTCGTCTTCCAGGGCAAATGAGGTTAGAAGCATAAATACGGAGAGCCATATCGGAAATAGATCTACACGAAAATTGATTGTGTTTAGCCGCAATTTGCTTGATGGATGAAATGGATTGCTAGAAATCAGAGACAAGTCGTCAAGGGCGGAACGTGGTTTACCAATTTTTAGGATGCCTTTATGCAGGTGATTTGTGACGAGCGACAGTATCACTTATACTTGACATGAGCACATTCAGTCAAAGCTATTGGACGGCTATTGATATTCAGTATAGAGCGCTCAATGTTCAACATACGGGTGTCTCTTTCTCACGTCACTTCGAGAAAGTGGTACTAGTACAGTCTCTAGAGACACCGCCGCGCAATTCAAATAGCGATAATATCCAGCTGGTACTTCAGTTTCACTTTCAGAGTTACGTGGCGCATTCTTCAATTTTTGTTATAAACATAATAATGTGACGCCCTCGTATAGCTGGGACCTTGAGCGACGAGGAGTCGCCTTGCAGAGTCGACGCTTAGACAACCAGTTACGCTACCGTGTGTTAGCACTTGCGGCGCTGTCTAAAAAGGGTTAGGTCAAGATTCAAGAATAATCGAGATCCGTCTGGAGGCACATGATGCCATTTAGCCTACGTTCAGGAAGTTCATGACTTGACCTGGAACACGCTGGAACATTTCTCGATGCATCGATAGGGGATTAATACCCGACCAAATGGGGCAAGCAGTTAGTCACCGTCAAGGAAGTCAACAACGCGGAATGCCGTAGTCCAGTGAACATGGTAATATATTGTCATAAATTAGTACAAGTATAAAAAAATTGTGTAAAACTAATAATTAAAATTCGGACAATGAAAACAGTGTTTTCGTTACAATAATTTGAGTTTGAATTTGAGTAAAAGTTTGAGAAGTGAGCCATTATTGGGCGAGCTCCTTAATTTTTTTTTATACTCCAACTACCGCGTAGGCCTAAGGCCTAAGCACCCATTGGGTACCGTGGGGCTATAGGGGGATACATGGGAAAGGGGGGACGCCACACGGACTCTGGCGAGGGAACACGTGTGCATGCAACATGCACACATTCTGGCTCCGCCTACGAGAACCGCCGGGTGGTACCTCCGCGTTCGACAGTCAGAGACCATCTACCACCTACGGAATTACGGTAGGTGCGTAGATAAATAGTGAATTGACTTCCCAAAAGGGGTATGTATATATTTTTTACTACTAAACCTATCATAAAATATTAGATTTAAAACGGCCATGACGGATCCAGCTTATTTTATAAATGCCTTGAAATCCAGCTGTCTATTGTTCAACTGATGAACTGAAGTGAATAATGTAAGAGAGCCGGTTTGGACTGTTCCGTTTTAAAAGGGAGTAAGGAGAAAATGATTGAGTTTTCCTTGTACTAAGATTAAATGCTGTTTCCCAATATTATACCGATTATTGAGGTATCAAAAAGTATAACTACATGAGAAGCTATACCAAACATGTTCATTTGTTTCCAAATACATATTTCGAAATATAAAGTCTAGTTGTCAAACTGACATAATGAAATTGACAATTTTAAATGTAATTCGTTCTTTACTTATAGTTATTTTCACGGTTTCTGGCATGTACGTCGCAATGTCACATGAAATAAGTACTAACTCTACCATGTGGAAAGGGAAATTGTACACTACACAGGCCGATCCCAGCTGCTACTCGCTCTTGCACACACTAGAGATGGCCGATATCGTACCGTAACTGGTGCAAATGCAGTGAGATGTAAAGCTATAATTATTTCTCCATCGATATTTTTCAAAAGTTTTGTCATAGCAATTTATAATTATGTCATTTATTATATATTCTAAATAACACGATAAAATCGCAGGGCTTAAACAACCAAAACCTGTAAGGCACGATATCGCTTGCGGTGGTATATGCTTTCCGATCTTACCAACTAGCGTGCGTACGCATCCCAGATGCATTCTAATATCAGCTCCGTTGCCGTAAAGCGCCTAGTTCCCAAGTCGTGATCACATCACGTATGTGTCTGTAAGCTTACATAAACAGAACGACCGCGGATAGAAGCCGATTGCATAATGTAGTTTTGTTGCAGCCCGCCAAAAACTGCGACGAGACCTATAGGTGCTTTTTTATTATCATTATTCAACCAGTGAGAGGACATCTAACTGTTTCCAATGAAACAGTTAACTAGCGTAGAAATTAGGTGTATGAATTAAATCATAAGTTTTAATAAAGAAATAAGAATTGTAAGACTTAACTTTATGAGGAGAAAAGTATTTGAACTTGCTTTGATGCGTGGTACTAACTTTTATATTGAGTCAGATACTAAAGTATCCAATAAAACAAATATAAGTGATACGATAGAAATAATTTTTATTTATTTATGCAACAAACAATACATAAACTAAATAAGCTCGATCGCATGAAACTGTTGTATCGTGAAATGTTAACAACCTTAATTGAAAGAAATGAGCAAATGTATTATTTTTAAACTATTAACCTGAATAAAAAACAAGTTAGCCTTGATCATGCAGTGAAGGAGAAAACAAAAGGTATTCATCGGAAATATCAAGCAGTTTTGAATCAACTCGCTTGAAATCAAACTCATTTCAAAGAGTACCAAATGGTTACAGCGGCCAAAAAATAGCCATTCTTTCAAAGTTGTTGAGGAAATTTGGTTTCATCAATGACAGTAATCAAAAGTATTTCCTAAAATCAACATCAGAAATGGAATAATTAAACATCATTGTGGATGTTTCTAATTATTGGGCAAAATCATGGAAACGATATTTTAGGTGGAGCAATGTTTTATAAGCAAAACGTCTTTCTTTTGCAAAGCGGAATCTGAAATGAAAATATCAAAATGTTTTTTCTTCTATTTTTGTACGTTGAATCTGTCGACTCCTACTAAGAAACTGCAAATATGAGATGAATGTCGTTTTGTAACCAGGTTACCTAGTTTTCGATACTAGGAACGTAAACAAAAAGTGCATTCTTCATGATCAAATATAACCCGATGATCGAGATAACATGAGTTTTATTCCATCGCATAATAAACAGATAAACGTGGCACATCTTCCACTAATCTAGACAACGCCATCAATTTGGAACAGGATTGTGATTTCGAATTTGAGTGCACGAATGATGAAAGCTCCTTCAGCTTTAGTTATTTTGAATATGTCAAAATTAAGTCATTTTGAATTCAATGATGTTGGTTAACTAACGCACTAGATTTTTGATATATTTAACGATGAGCGATTGTTCTGGAAGTGTAACGGTCACATGCTTCCAGAAATCAGTTGTTGAGAGACTTTTCGAAACATATCTTTATATCTTACCTGATCACAGATTATATCCCATTTCTTTTCATAGTCGTAGCTTTTCAGTAGTTTTGCTTTGTCTGGAGGGAGGTCCATCGAAGCCTGCAACAAAGAAATAGATTAAGTAACATCAATTCATTCCATATTTTGTATTTTATTCGGCAGGTTAAAGATAGATGATAATAATAATAAATGTCTTTTTTAATACACATACATCAGTAAGGCAAAGTTTAGCCAAAGGGCTACTCTTACACTTAACCTCATTGTGTAAGAAAACGTGACATAGATAAACTCGATATACAAACAAACAATAATAATAATAACAACAAGAATAAAAAGAAAAGTAAGTAGACAAAGTGGATATATAGCGTGTTTACAATAATCACAATAGAATAATATGAAACAGAAAAAAAAAATTAACAAATGCACAGTTGAAACAGTTGAAATCAGTGTACTATACTTCTGAGTAGTGGACTGAAATCGCAAAATTTAGGTTATTTCTGAGATTTCCCTGATTAATGTTACAGCTTGGTACCAGCTTTTCTAAAATGTACCGTGCGACCTACTTTATGAACACCTTCACAGCATAAACAAACTGTGATTCCATCTTTAACCAACTTAAATCTTGAAGAAGAGTCATGACTATATTTACGAATTCCAAACACAAACCTGCAGCAGTTGTTTTGGATTTTCTGTAGCCTATACCGATCTGACGAATCCAAATAAGAATAGAATAAAATCAAAGAATATTGTAAAGGCAGGATCAAGCTTTCAACTATTTTTTTAGTCTTAAAGTTTAAAATGTACCGGCTGGAATATAAAAGTTTCAATTTGGCATAAGTTTTTTGAGTACAGATAACCGATGTGTAATCGATACCGTCTAGATTTATTCGTCTACGATGGAAGTTGATTGGACAATGTATGACAAATTAATGTGGTGCAAGTTTTAAAAACTGAAGAAAAAAGGGAGGTATTCGGGTTGTTGAAGGAAATATTTTTCAAGTTCACGTGCTTGGTGGTCTCCATGTGTTGAACCCTTTGTGTTGTGCGAGGAAAAAAGCGGAGGGGAGGATTACACATTACATTAAGCTGCCCTTAATACTAACTGTTGGCTTTTCATAGAACATTTTCTCCCAAGGAAACCTATTTTTTAATTTTAAAGATGCAGCATATGGTAGTAGTATAGTGAGAGGTGGATGAAAAATCCTGGCCAATCAGCAAAATGAAGTGTTCTCAAGTACCTATTATACATCGACAATGACGAAAATCATTGTGTGCCTAGGCGGAACCTTTTCACTAGTTTTACTTAGAATCACCCAGAAAAACATTAATGTCCCAAAATAATATGTCAATATCTCGTAAACATACTTTAACCAGACCAGAACAATGCTACCATTTTCTCGAGTAACTTTTGACTGACACCGTATAATTCAATAGAATTTTGACAGATTCGTAAAAACTTGGCACTTACTTGTTGGTGTCTATAGAAACTATTCGGTAACTGTTTTAGAACGCCTTGAACTGCCTGGCCTAACGCAATATTCCTGAGAACTTTTACACACTACAATGGCCAAGAAATAATATACAGGCTCATTCTCTGTGGGGCTGGAAAACTACTCATACTCATCAGTCGCCGTGCGCTGCGCGGGTTCGTATCCCATCCCAAGAGAATTTTTCTCTTGGCTATGGATGTTGTGATTGTCCGAAGTTGGTAGACGGTCTCTGACTGACAAACGCGGAAGTACCACCCGGCGGATCTCGTAGGCGGGGCCAGAATGTGTGCATGCTGTATGCACGCGTGTTCCCTCGCTAGACTCCGTGTGGCGTCCCCCCAACCCTTTCACCGGTATCCCCCTATAGCCCCGCGGTACCCCATGGGTGTTTAGGCCTTCGTGGCACCTGAAGTTTTAAAAAAATAAACATTTTGAAAAAAGTATTTATATATTACCTATTATTTTATATATAAAATTTGGGAGTAGATTTCTAAAATATCCACATTCATTATACCGGCTGTCCCAATTTGGACCAATATCAAAGTTATAATTACTTCCCATAAGCAGGGAAGTATTGTAACAGCGAAAATGTTCTAAACTGAGATGTATGTTTTTTGGAAGTTATATGACATGTACATCACGAAGAACCATGTCACTCACTGTCGTTCTGTCTGTCTGTCGGTCTGTCCGCTAATCTTATAACCGCCTATAATTTGAGATTCAATGTCACTACTATGCCAGAGACGCAAAAGCTTTGAGTTTTTGAAAATTGGCCCAGTGGCGGCAGAGAAAAAGGGCAAACACGAAAAAAAATCGCACAAAGTTTTTTTGAGGCTCCCGATCATTTTAAAAAAAAATTCTGTAGTGGCTGAAAATTGGGGATCGTAGGGGTTAGAGGATTGTAAATGTTTAGTATCAGTCAAAGACGTTTTATCATTAAAAAGCTCCTAATCCTGGTAACATCGGGAAAATTAAATGATAAAAGTCCGATGTATATTTATTGTACTCATAGATCGAAATAACTTGCATCGTCGTGGAGGCCACTGCAAGCCCAATAGGTAACTAGCTCGAACTCCATGTCAACAAGGAAACACCGCTACAGGGGAATATTTATATGTTTTAGGAATATTTGGATGTTAGGAGTATGCTATTTTATAATAATAAATAAATAATAATAATACTTTTGTAAATGATGACATAACTGTTTTTACATCCACATATGTTTTTTCTGAATTTTATGGTCCTTAAATGTAGCCACCCAGTTCGCCTACCCTTCAATTTGTGTGACTCAGTATGTGGTGGTTCTCGGAATATTTCGTTGAGTAGGTTGACTCAGCACTTATAACACATTTGATATATATAACAGACACGGAATGACAAACCGACATAAATGCTGTAAATGGTTGTAAATTGTTGCATATTTGATGTCAAATAAATACCTTCTATTATTGAGCTGCTACTGAATATTATGCACCTGACATAATGGGTCACACGTTTTTCTTAGAGCTGCCTAGGAGACATGATAGATGTACAATATTTTATATAGTTCGACATGTAGAAGTCCAAGATTCATCGTACCTAGGTGAACCTACCTATGCACCATTCGATTCGGCATTTTGAAACGGCTTAACTAATCGCTTTTCTTTGATACCTCAAACGAGCGCCAATTTACTTATTACTTATTTAAAGGGAATATATCTGATTTTATTGCAGTTTGGCATAAAAGTAAAAGAAGAAGATTGGATCATACTATGGGGTTTTCGTAATTAGTTGCAGATGTTTTTTCTATAAATAATTTCTGGCAATAATAATGACCATCACAATCATCATTTCTTGACCACATGTTTATAAACGTGAGTTTTATGTCAGGCTTTTTACGATCTTTGGGGATTTTTCAGTTAGCCTTGCATAATGGACGCACTGAGCGGAAACGGGCCGTTAGTATGCAGGAAATGGGTCCGATACGGGGAGACAGACGATTCAAAGGTGCCTCTGGCTCGTGGCTCGACATACTACGAATTACGAATGTATGAATGTACAGCTATAGCGTGATTGCGATTGGGACTATTTTTAGATACTGCGTCTAGCGCTTGCTGAGGGCGTTACGCAGGACGCGCGGTGAAGCACGGTCAGTTATTATCACATCACAAGTGAGAAAAAACAACTACACAGAGTCAATGTGAATATTAACAATCCAGTTAAATTAGTTAGGAAATACAGTCAGGCTCTTGAAACAGGTAATCGTAAGGAGTAGATGGTAGCGATCGTCGAGGCTGGAGACCGCACGACGGATCTTTAGGGTGGGGTGGGGCCAGAATGTGTATATCTCACGTGTGAGTCGTCCGCTTCCTTCGCCTGTATCCCCGTATAGCCCCACGTTACCCATGGGTGGCGTAGGGCCTTCGTGTTGGTTCAAGTATAAAAAAAGAATATAAAGTCCTTGAAGGAAATGAGAAGCCGGACGAGCCAATAGAAAACGCATCAAGTCCATAAAAGATTGGATCAAGTAAAACTTTCTAGAATGGTGGAAGCACCCAAGGCAAGCAAAATAGTTCATCAAAAGTTCAAAGAACGAAAGCTCGCATTCACAGAGTACTATTGTATCTACATGGTTGATCTACTAAGACAGTGTAGTCTAAGCTGCAGTAACATGAAGATTTGG
Source organism: Acanthoscelides obtectus (assembly GCA_963669975.1). Taxonomy (NCBI): domain Eukaryota; kingdom Metazoa; phylum Arthropoda; class Insecta; order Coleoptera; family Chrysomelidae; genus Acanthoscelides; species Acanthoscelides obtectus. The sequence continues at coordinate 63,085,241 of CAVLJG010000005.1, forward strand.
GCCTATCTGACGGGGCCAGTTGTTGATTCTGCAAGGCATACGGAAACCCCAATGCACCTCTTGTGAATCCAAAAGCGGAAAGCTACTTGCAAAGCCCTGTGTCAAGGCTATGAAGTCTGATAAAAAAAAAAACATTCGTGTAGGCGCAAAAATCCCTGTCTTCGACTCGGATTTTTGTTGCCACCAGAACTCGTGCTTCTTGTTAAAATATTACTTAGCAGCGTGTTTTTTCATTTTTTTTTCCTGTAAAATTACGATATTACTTATGATTACACCATTGATCAAAAATAAAAACTCGTTAAAAATGTATCTGTTTGAATTTAATTAAGCAATCGACATTACTTTCCGGTCCCCCTAATATATGTGATCATCAATGAAAAGATTCCAAACACCTATGAGTGGGTAATAAAAGGTGTAAGTCACAAACAATGTATTGTATAGCAAGCGCTTTACAGTGTTGGAACAGCAAGTACCATTTCTTTTTGTCAGATGTTATCTCCAATGTGTCTCCGGCGCATACGTATATTTTTACCGTCAAGATGCGTATCTGTCATCCTTGTTTGCATCTTAGTTTCATTTTCAGATAACAGTACAGTGAGTTGTATAGCTTACTTATTATTTACGCTCGTACAGACGCCAGTTTCTTGAACCCAGGCCGAGTCGTCGCAGTTCGGCGTCGACTCACAGACGACAAATGGGTGCTCTCGCGTTTTTCTTTTACACAAGTACAAGGATCACTTGCTTTGTCCCTGTCATACGTTATTGCTCCTGTTCCTTCATTTTCCGCAATATTGTACATATAAAAATGCTCCCGAAGCTGCCGCCTACCTACTGTTTACTGTGTACTTGCGCGGTTTGACGCTTTCCTTTTGATTTTTTGGAAAAACATCCTATTGTTCATGCCCAGATACGTTTATTATATTCCTTGTTTCTCAAAATCTCAATTTGTTGGGTTCTACACTGATTTGTCGTTCATACTACTTTAACTAATACTATAGAAACTACATAATTTTATAGTTTTTCAATCTTAGTGTTTTTATTGATCAATATTTTATTTTGTGACCTGTGCATTTTTTATGGTGTACGTTCATTGTTTTCCTCCGTTATTTGTAATTGCAATGACTTTACTTAACACTGGATATCCTTTGTAGTACGTATGTCCTGATGAAGAAAATAAACATTTTCGAAAGCTTGATTGTCGGTCCTTCTGGCCTGAATTCGATTGTTCCCCGAGAATTTGAACTTTGTATCTTAGCTAGTTAGCCAAGACTACCCTCATCTTTCCCTTGTAGCTGTGTACACGTATCAGCTTACATTATTCTTGAGCATAGATGTTTATGGAGCTACCCCATGTGACAATTTTTGTTTGGTGAAAGGTAGGCAACGTACGAAGCATGCGAAGTATGCCGCACTTCAAGAACCATCAGCTGTTGGAAAACATGTAGGATCTTTTTTGCAGCCATTTTATTTTCTGCAAAAAAGGTAATAATCTTTATATACGTAGATTGTTCGTTCAGCCAATATAAGCAAAAATATCATTGCATGTAGCTTTATCCTTGAATTTTTCGTAAACTGTTTATATGACAAAATGTTGTAGAAACAAAATAATAGAAATTTCTATTTCCTACAAAATCGTTTCTCTTACTTTTTACATAGGATCACGAAATATTTAATCAAGTGGGTTTTGAAAATGGCAGTTAATGGAAGAAATATTTTACGCCACAAAAAAATTGTTTTCCAAAATATCCCTATTCTCTGGCCTAGAGTATGAGTAGTCCAACTTTCTTCTTCGACCACACATTCTACTTTTGCAGCACTAATTTTTTTATATCCCTTCAGTCACTAACATTTCACATCAACATATATAGCCCGATGGTACCCACTGAGTCGCCTCAGAGAATTTTGTTCCCAACTTTTCTTGGAGACATTAATGTCTTTTCTGCAAATCAGATGGGTCAGCTACCTGTTCGGCAACAACACACATTATCCTCATTGGAATGGATGAGTAACTATACCTCGTTCGTAGTCCATTTACGCCTAGAGAAAACACAACATTGTACAGGTCCGCATTTTCCTAAATGTTCTTGTAATAATCTAACAAAATAAATTACTTTTATAGAAAGAAGTGCACATACTTTTCATAATTCTTTATTCGCTGGAAGTACTTGAATCATCGTCCGAATGGTTAATATTAATTATTACAGGTTCAATCGGAATATGGAATTGGTTAGATACACGTACCTGACGGATTATTTAGGCCAGTTGTTAGTCCATCTAAGAAGGCTTGTCTTGCTGATTCAATTGTAGAGTCAGCCCATACTTTAGGTTTTGTATGACCTGCATTTATCCAGGTTTCATCCAAGTAATAAATCTTTTCCTGCCCTGGTCGTAGTATTTCTTTATTGATTTTAAATAATTTCTTTCCCATAAAATAATCTCTTGGCTGTCCATCAAAATACTATTTCTGCCCCGTTTTATAAACTCAAAATGAAGTTTTTTGAGTAAACTATAGAATGTGATCCTTTTGAAAGTAGGTAAGTCTTCATCACTATCAACCTCCTGTAATGCTTTGTCTATGGTGGAAACTTCCTGCCTTTCAAAAAATTGATGGACTTTGCGTCTGATGGCATTCCGATCAAAGTTATCAACTGTATCTAACAGCTTCGTGTAATGCAGCCTCTTGTGCAGTGGAGACATTTTTTGTATTTTTTTTATATTCTTTAACAATGTTTAAAATTGTCTTAGGACATAAGCCGTTCAATATCATGAATTTTCATTTCAGGATGCTCTAAAATTTAGCTCTTATAAACATTAAGGACAATTTATTTTGCCTGAACATTCAAATGTTTTATCCTGCCCAATCCTGCACTTGTTCGTAGTTTTATGGTCGAATGACCAGTAGCTATTGCAACGCTTAGGCAGCTGCCGCTTTGCCGCGCTGCATCTTTGTTGTGCCGGGGCGTAAATTGACTACGAATAGGGTATAGTAACAACTCAATCCTTTGAAAACTGAATCGTGCAAATTATGCATGCGCATTATTAAAAATGATAATTTGTGATACAACCTCCGGTTGTCAAATGCGCGCCATCGGGTTGGTTGCTGTCATAGAGGAGCGCTAGTGGCCTCGTTCGAGAGAGTTTTGTCCGACATAGTTCCGTCGCCATCATGCGTTGGAACAGTGGGAAACGTACTTTTGCCGTTGAGGCCTACTTTTCGAGCGCATGTTCTAATCGCTTCAATTTAGCCCCGTTAGCCGCTGCCCCGGACCGGAAATCAATTATTGCATGGGCCACTTCGTTCAGACAAACTGCCAGTGCGACAAGACGAAGAACTTAAATCCGTCGGCTCATTAGATCACCTAAAAACATTGAGGCAGTGAGAGCTTGGGCATTCTGCGTGCAAACATGCGTCTGCCCTTGGACTTTTCGATCGTTTTGTGTGGAGAATTCTTCATGATGATCTTCATTTCCAAATTTACATGACGGCAACTGTGAAAGAACTTTCTGAAAGTGACTTCAGTTCTCTAATCACCGCGTCTAAGCATCTTCTCGAAGTCGTTTCTGAGGACGCTACTGTTTCTTTTTTTCAAGTGATAAATCCCATTTTCATTTGTGTGGATCCGACAACAAACAAAACATGCGCTATTGAGGTGATACCAACCCTTGAGAATTGTATCAAAGTCACAGTGTGGTGTGCCTTCCTCAGCGGGAATTATTAGTCCCTGGTTCTTTGAGCAAAATAAAGTCGCAGTGACAGTAAATTCGGACCAGTATGTAAAAATGTTAGAGGATTTTTTCCAGTGCTAGATGAGTTGGACTTACGGAATATTTGGTTTCAGCAAGACGTTGCAATGGCTCACACTTTAAGAGTATTAATGGTTGTTTTGAGAAATCAGAGCGACTCATCTCAATTAGGGAGAATATGGAGCGGCCTGTCCGCTCTTCCGATTGGGCCCCTACTGATTTTTCTCTAAGAAGTTTTTTGAAATCCAGTCTAACGTCTGCTAAGCTGGCAAGAATCAGGGCAGACGCCATAAATCGATTTACCCGGTGTATGGAGAGAAACAAATAAAAATATTCTGATTCATATAATTTGTTTTATTAAGTTTTGAAAAAAAAGGAAGTAATGCTGCTGCACACTGTATGTCTTACTTTAATCAAGTTGAAAACGTAAAGAATATATATTACGAATAAGTCTGTATTTACCAAATGGTCTATCTATACTAACAGATGCCATGGAAGCAATTCTATCCAATTGCTCCGATTACACGCTGTGCAAAGATAGGTGTGCGAAAAGCGCATGAATGGGGATTGTAATGAAGTGTACGTAGTATCGAGTTCCATGTATGTCGATACGCATTCGCTCCAATGCTCAAACAAGTGTTGATTTCCCAACGAGGATCATCGCACAACACATACTCCGGTCTAATGGATAAATACATAAAAAGCGCTACGCCATACAGGGTTGTTAAGTTTTTGATTTTGAGCAATAATTCTTGTAATGTCGATATTCACTCGCTCCAATGTTCTGAGAAACGAGGAACATCGCACAACTCCATATCCTAGAATGCTACCAAATAGGGGGTGGTTAACTTTTGGTTCTGAACAATCCAAAGTAATCTCTCATGTAAGGAATTCAGACAAAAGTGTAAGCTTTTACATAGCACTATATAGATTTGGCGAAATGTGATGTGGAATTTGGTTCACAACGTTTCCCTGTCTTTCTGCCAAGCAATCGCGTTGTAAAGAATACGAGCCCCTTCCCACTTCAGTTGGCCCAACTATTGAAATCTTAGTTTTTTTCTTATCAAACACAAATAATAAAAATGTAGCAGCACAACACCAACTTTATCACTCCCTAATCAAATTTGCAGCATAAAAATAACAAATGTTGCAATTACGGTATATCAACCTATTTTCATTTCAATGCAAAATAAGTCTGTAACGCTTAGGTGGCTTTGAAAAATAAAAGCCATGACAATTGTTTTTATTAAACACAGCTGTCAGAATACGTTTAAAATAGTTTTGGGTAGTTAAGGTTTTCAAAATGGGTAGAAGAAAGGTTATTAGTGAAAAAATTCGGTTACTGGTAATTAAATTTTTTAATTCTGGGAAATCAAACTCAGAAATTGCAACTTTGTTAGACTTATTGCTGTACGGTGTGAGAAATATTGTTAGAAGATATAACGTAACTGGTTCAGTTAATATTAAGCCACGATATGAGAAAAAAAGTAATATTACAAATGCCGACCGAAGAGCAATAAGAAGAATAATCGTGAAAAACAGGCGTGCCAATTATTTACATGATCTGTGGAGTGACGCTGTTGGAAGGAGAATTTCGAGGTCCACAACTCATAGAGAGGCCCACAAACTGGGATTTAGCACTTGCAAGGTTAGTTTTCTTATAAAAAAAAGTGAAGTAAAAACCCTAAAGTTGTACATCTTGTTTATAGGCCAAAGAAAAGCCAATATTAACTCCACTGCAGAAGAAAAATCGGTTTAGATGTGCTAAAGAACATAGACAATGGACACCTCAACATTGGTGTGCAATACAATGCAGTAATGAGGCCCGATTCGAAGTTTGTGTTGGTGTTGTGTTGTCGCAGAAGAGTTACTCGCAAAAAAATAAAGCATTCCATGTTGACTGTCTGAAGAGAAAAGTGAAATTTCCAGCATCCATTATGGTCTGGGGCAGTATGTCATCAAAAGGAGTAGGAAAACTTCATTTTATTGATGGAAATGTTGATACAAACAAATATTTGGCAATTTTAGAAGAATCGCTTTTACCAGTGATGGAAGAATATTTGACATCCGGCCAAGATTTTGTGTTTCAGCAAGATGGTGCAGTGTGCCATACCTCAAAAAAGGCTATAAAATGAATGGAAGAAAATAATGTACCACTTTTGAAATTTTGTGGCACGAGATGAAAAAGGTTCTACGACAACATCCTGCTCGTAAAATCACCGATCTGAGACAAAAGCTTCAAGAAATATGGGATTGTTTTACACCAAATTTTTGGCAAAACTTAACCCAAAGAATTTCAGCCGTAATAAAAAATAAAGGTGATGTTACTGAATGGTAATCTTTCAATTGTTGCTTTGTTAACTTCGGGCATTTATTCGCACATTGTTTATTTGTTCAGATGTTCTATTAGTTATAGGTCAAGTGATTTCAAATATGTATTTTTTACGACTAAAATTGTTTTTGAGAAAATAAATTGTTTTAGAAGTAAATAGTTCCGTCATGTTTAGTTTATAAAGGTATATTTTGGTACAAATCTTGAAGTGGGCCAACTGAAGTGGGAAGGGGCTCGTATTACCAAGATATCCAAGTGCAATTTTTGAAAACGAGAGAGGAGAATTACCAGAAAGTGGATGTAGTTCTCTTACTTCTCTAACAGCTTTTTGCATTTATCAAATCAGTTTGTGAATGACAAAATAGTTTATAACAAAGTTAATTTCGTCTTTTGAGATAACACTGATGGGCGGCGGTGATACTCCCGGACTGTTATTTTGGAGAATAACTCGGGAAGCGACACGTTTCTATCAAGGAAACTGTAAATAATACAAACTAAAATGTTGAGCTATGCTCACTTCCTATGATTCTAGTTTATCGTGAAGAATTGCTCCCCTGGGATAATTCTCCCATAGTACATGAGGTCAACTTACTGATACCTAGGGCTGTTTTGCCCAAAACTACAAATAACGAATTTGATACCGATCTTTTAAAAATTAAAATGGCAGATTCAAACGGTAGATATGTTTGCAAAAACTGTTTTCATTGCGCTCTAATTCGAGTTTTTGTATGTGGTAACATAGTTAGTATTGTTTTTCCAAAAAGAAAAATTACGGATTCAACATCAGGGACATGTATGCAAAAAATGTGTTGATTGCGCTCAAGACAAGTTTTTCATGTTTTTAAGTTGTTGATAACGAATTTGATATCGATTTTTTTGAAATCAAAGTAGCGGAAGCTGCAGTCAGCTGCAGCCAAAATTAACGTATTTCTAAGCTAGATGTCTAATAATCATGCCACTATTCGAAATAGAACGGACTCTAAGCACTAATTCACTATGCAATACGGAACATTTTCATCAATTACATATTGTTGTCGTATCGTGTAGCCTGGCGATTGACGAATAATGCAATACCAGATTATAATTATGATTATCTTAGATTCCGCAATCCATTCTGCCACTTCGGCAGTTGGTTATTTTCAAACGTGGCACTATTATGTCGGATCCACATCAAAGCAACAAAACAAAAACAAGGAACAAAACAGAAACGCAGCAAATGAGCAACTTTTTGGAAACAAAGCAAAATGAAAACTTATGTCTACATTGCCAAGAGACAAAAAAGTTTTCAGTTTTTTTTGTTTCGTGCAGTTCACACCAAAAAATTTCAGAGTAAAAATATGTGGCGTTTTTATGCCGAGAGGCAGAAGCGCAAAGATTGTTATCATAAGGTCTGTTGGTTATGTGTTTCTCCAGAGTAGTGACCGAGAAAACAAAAAACGCTTTGGGGTGAAACTATCCTTACGTGAAAGAGATGATCGTGGTATTGAAAAATTATTGTCCGATTTGCGTAAAGATGATATGGGATTGCTAGGAGAAATGCGTTCTACCTTTGAGAACTTTTTAAAAATGTCCAGTCAAAACTTTGAAGAATCAATAAAGCTAAAGGGTCCTGAAATCTATAACCAAATACCAATTTCAGAAGTGCCATTAACGTAGTTGAGCGTTAGGTCGTAACAACTAAGACATAGGATACTTCCTATACAGGGTGTTCCATAATTATTGCGACAAAATGATAGGGGTTGTAGAGGGAATAAAAATATGCAATTTTGCCTTATAAACCTCTGTTCGTAAATATGCCGTTTGAGCACTACCGCTAATTTTACCTTAAGAGCTCATAGGAGAAACAAAAAATTCACCAGCTGCAAAATGTTCGTCTAGCACATTTCATGGTCTCGCCGGTTTGTAAAAAAAAGCCGGCTGTGTTTAAATTTTTGTTATCGTGTGGAGAATCCACACCGATTCATTTAATTTATCTGAGTGGTGCGTCAAACTAGATAGTAAATAACAGTACCTTAGTGTTAAAATGCAGCGTTATTCGTATGCGGAACTTGCGGATATGCATTTAATTTACGGAGAAGCTGGTGGTAACGGAAGACGAGCCTCGCGAATCTACACCCAACGGTTTCCAGAATGTCCTCATCCGCATCACGCCATTTTTGCAAGGATTCATGGACGTCTTCGTGTCAGTGGCAGCATCAGATACCTCGCGGGAGCAGGGCGGCCCTTCACGTATCGAGGCCAATCCGCGTACAAGCGTGCGTGCTATTGCACATGATATGGGAGCGTCTCAAACTACTGTTTGGCGGGTTCTCCATGACCAGCAACTACACCCATACCACCTTTTAAAAGTCCAAGCCATGGGTCCAGAAGACTATCTGCCGCGTCGACGTGTTTGTCGTTGGTGGCTGCAGCAGGAGTTGAGGCAACCAAACTTTGGTCGCTACGTTTTGTTCACTGACGAGTCCTGTTTTACAAAGGACGGTTATTTTAATAGCCGTAACAGTCACATTTGGGATGAAGAAAACCCTCATGCCATAGCCATCCATAGAGACCAACATCAGTTTTCAATTAACATCTGGTGCGGCATTGTGGACGAGCATATCATCGGGCCATATTTGCTTCCACCACGTTTGGATGGGCATGCTTATGGTCGATTCTTACAGCATGCGCTACCGGGACTATTAGAAAATGTGCCACTGAACATAAGAGCCAACATGTGGTTTCAACACGATGGCGCTCCAGCCCACTTTTCTTTACCAGTGCGGCAGTATTTGGACGACAAATTTCCAAATAGGTGGATAGGCCGAGGTGGCCCTGTGCATTGGCCTGCGCGGTCACCCGACCTGACCCCACTGGATTATTTTCTCTGGGGCCATCTGAAAGCTTTAGTGTACGAAACTCCTGTTCCCAACCAACAAAAGCTACTGGGAAGAGTGATGGCCGCGTCCGCACATGTTCAGGACATACCGGGGGTATGCCACAGAGTTCGCCGATCATTGAACAATCGTGCACAGCTGTGTATTGAGCAAGGTGGAGGACATTTTGAGCAATTACTGTAGGTAAGCTGTTTCAAGAAACTGATCTTTTTTTGCTGCAGCCCAAACGGCATATTTCCGAACAGGGGTTTATAAGGCAAAATTGTTCATTTTGATGCCCTCTATAACCCCTATCATTTTGTCGCAATAATTATGGAACACCCTGTATAATTCAATTAATTTAACTTGTTATCTACTATCACTCCACTTTAATTTTTCACCCGACATACCGCCTATTTATTTGTAAGCACCCTACACAGCGCCTTCGTATTGGTTTCTCTTTTGTTGGTTTGGTGTGGACCCGGCATTAGTTATACACTTTTTTAACAGGAGCTCCTCGCCGTTGATGTGAGAGACATTCACTTCACGGTAACTTCGCATGCAGAGCTATATACGTGGAACTAATAAAATCAAATGATACATTATGTAACATAACTGTGAACAAAGCTCAAAAAAATGGTCTATAGACCAAGTTTTTCTGTTAACGAACCACTGTGCGACAGTCAATACCAAACAGTGGTTAATGAACTGCTAAGGGACAATGGATACATCATACATCATTGCACGTTACAGCGGTGCTGTCCTCTACAAACAGAAATCGTCCAAGCATTCCGAGTTCCGAGTTTCACGTTCTTTGCAATATGTATTTCCTTTAAATGACCGCATCGGTCTGACTACCGGTAGTGCGTTTTGTTGATTAAGGAAGCACATATTACAAAGAACGCAGAACTCTGAACGCCTGACCGCCTTCTGACGCGCGGGCTCTGATAGATCCCTATAGTCAGACCGCGCCGGTCAGAGTGAGCGCTCGCGGTTCTTGCGTTCTATTGTCAGAAATACAAAGAACTCGTGGAACGCCTCGTTCGCAAGATGCCTTCCATGGAAAAATTAATTGATCTAGTAAGGGGAAGACGTTTTTATATGATAACGCAAACTATAATAATGGTTTTAAAAAAATGCAGCATGGCTTGAAATAGCCACAGCAATAGAAAAATACTGCCAATCTTTCTTTTGTAGATATAGCCTTTCTCCAGTTGGTGTCTTGTTTCTCTATTTCCTTTTTTATATAATCATGCAATCCATTAATGACATTCGGAAGTAAATAAAAAATCGTTCATCATCTTCAAGAAATGCAGGAAAAGAACACTGAACTCTCCTTTTTCATCTCTCTCACAATTAGACTCTTCCAAACTCCACAATGTTCCCCATGTTTCACCTACAAGTAATCTTCGTAAAATGGAACTCAGTGTTTGTGACTGCCTCCTGTATGTGTTAGAACTAGTAAGATGAATTGACCGGACGAACGCGGCTTGAACGTTGAACGCTTGTCTGTCTGCGTGAACTCTGTATGTGCCTATGATCACTGATATAGATTTCGTAAATAAAAGAGACAATAGGAAAGAGACACCCCGTAATGTAGATATGTGGAGGTTATTGATCGTCACACGGGAAGCGATCAAAAGAGGCGATTTCGCTACATTTGGCTTTTGTCCGGGGTTGATGCCAGTATAGACGTCGTGACGTCATACGAGGGTAACATCATTTCTACTTGGTTTGATTAGATACTAAGGTAAAAAGCATCTACCAAATCTTAAGTGAAGGAACACTGCAATTCTACTCACTTCCTTTTAGTTAGATGATTTATTGTATTAGAAGTCGCTAGGTTAGATTCAATCAAAATAAGCCGAACAGGTGCGTAAATACTTAGGGGTCCGAAGGTTATTTCTAAAAGTACGTGAATCACTTATGACAAAAATGTAAAACACAGAAAAACCGAATTCTACAACACTCAATCTTCATTTCTTGACTTCTTGACTGAATTAAATAATGACGTTCGACCAATTTTTATTTTTCTTTTGACTATAAACTTGAATTCGAAATTTTCAAGCTATGAAAATGAAATGAAAAACCGTTAAAAATCAGGCCATTTAGGTGCTACTTGCTTTGATTACATATTCTCACCCGGCACTGGTCTCTAACACTATGACAAATAAGTGCTCTGTTCTAGTTTCATGATAATAAAACAGAATTACCTAACCGCCATTTAAAAAAATAATGAGAATAATTTCTGAATTTAAATTGCTAAAAATGTACAAATCAATCTAAATAAGTGCATTGTCAAATTCATTTATTTCTGCAATTATTATTAGATGAAAGCATGACATAGTCTAGTTTAGAAAAATCCACCACCTACTATTGAAAATAGTAGAAACGTGTATGCTACGAGCTTGTACTCCGGCTTTAATGATGCTGGAATTAAGAAAACATAAAATATGTGATCTTTGCATGCCCTTACTGGCTGAACATAGAAGCTAACGAAGATCCGTATCCGCTGTAGAGTGCCGCTGATACTGATATAAATATAAATGCCATTAAACGAAAAAAACAAGATTGGAACTATTATAAACAATGTATTTAGTTTTTATTTTTTTCGACAATGTAAAGTTATGTCGAAATTTTGTCAATAACGAAAATTGTACAATAAAATATTATATAACATACATATTGATTGACTGTAATGTCAGAATACAAGCATTATTTCATCAAAATGTATCACTTGGATTCTTCAGCATACCCTGCATTATAACATTTGTATTAACTATTAGCGGTTTTTGTGAATAATCGTCAATACTCAAAGAATATAAATTACTAAGGCACTATATACCGTAAGCCTCTACACCCCAATCTATAGAGGATAAATCCGTACTATTTCTGTTCATTGTTAAATGTATGGAAACATGTGTGACTATGATGTTTAACAGGTGCGTAGCATTCTATCCTGCTAAGTACCGAGGTAGTATCTCTAGCTAGCCCCAAACCGTGAAAAAAGCGCACAAAGTTTGAACCTCTAATTCATTTATACAGATAGGTAAGACAAAAATGTATGATTGTAAGAAAACTATGTTATGACCAAAATACTTTGGCAATCAGTAGAGGAAGATAACACTGATTTGCAAGGTATCAAAAATCAAATGTGCCACATTGGTGGAGGGTGCAGGGAGTAAGGGAGTGAGGAAGGGCATATATCAATTGTTTGGCGTTAGTGTATTTATAGACCTCTAACTTCGGTAATTCTTCATATCTAACTACCCGTATTAGACATATTTCACAAAGAGATTTCCCCGCACATTTGCCCTCAAGATAGAATGATAGAAATCTTATCAATACCCGACACTGCGTTTCCGTGGTATCGACTGAGCAAGCGCTACGAAAACAGAAATCCTACCCGTCGCGTCCTGGCTGCTGCTGAGGGAGCGGGGGTGTCCACAAAACCGTTGAAAACGCCTTTTCAGAGAGGTGCTACATTAGCGAACAGACAGCTAGACCAATGGAAATCAGTGACATGATTTATTATTATGTACATATACAACATCTACAAACATGACGTAAATCTATCGAGTTTCAAATCCTAACAAACATTATAGTGATCCAGTACGTGTTCGCAAATCGAAGTGCATATCTGGAACTAGTCGTACGAGCTAGCGGCGATTTGAAATCTGGTTTGTAATAAAAAAAAAACTTATGAGAAGATTACAAGTTAGTTAGCATTTGAGAATCCATCTCTAGCCATCGGTAATAAAGAAAGGCTGCGGATCGCACTTGCCATGCAATTACTCGATCCCTTCGGGCGGATTCTAGTTGTCTGATATAAAGCTATGGAGTGTCCATTGACTTTATACGGACTCGAGATTTGTTCTCAGAACGAAAGCATCAAACGTGTCATGAATTTCTACCAATTATTTTATTCAAAGTGTAGCAGAAAATAGAACGCAAATAGGTGTAATCGTCAAGAGGTCAAGGGGTCCTACGCTGCACTTCTGAGCGCTACTTTTCGATACCTTACATCTAAGAATTGATTTCAGAATGGTAAAACTGGAGGAACCTGCCCCCAATGGGTTGCGTACTTTGCAGAGCGAAATCCACAATTTTTTCTATTTGGCGTATTAATCGATCATATATTATTAACAGGATTATTACAAATAGTATAGGAACAGTCATAAAGGACAAACAACAAAATTACATGCAATAAAACATGCCAACAACATGTTAGATGTAATATTATGAAATATGTATAAAAAAGAAACAAAAAACGACATTTTTTGGATCTCGTACGTTGCCGATACGTATGGAGTTAGAATCCTGGCGATCCATATTAGGGCGGGTAAACTAGTCCATCCGAGCATTTTCCAGTAGACTTGGAATTTACGAAAAAAATAACGACCGACCTCAGCGTTTGTATCACGAGTGTGTGCCGGAATGGAACTCGGCGTCGAGGGGGTACCCACTGATATGACATTTTAAGGAGTGGTACCCAAGCGGTATCAATGGAGAAATCTATTGTGGTCGTTTCTATAGAGATACGAGTCCTCATAAGTCACCTCTGGAAAATGAGTTTTCTCAAGTACATCCTTATACCACAGAATGTCCATCATATATTAATAGATGCAAATTCGACATATGAAGGTAATATAGAACATAAATAAATGCTATAAATATGTCCTGCAGGCCATTCTAAGAAGACACCTGCCACAAAGAAGTCACCACAGGATCTTAACTAGCTTCCATACAATATACTACGTATTAATGATTGCAGGTAACAAGTATATCTATATGTCCAAAGATCGTCTGTGTACATCATCAACCATTAGTTCAGAAACCCGAAAACGGTTCACTATACTCCACTAGAAGCTGGTTCGGTTTTCATAGTTTGTGCCCCCATGACACACCTTCAACGACACTATTCACATAGATCTGCAGAATAACTACGATCGATGAGCAAATCCAGTTACTAGCCCGGAAGCGTTATGCTATTTTCAATTTATTAAACATTAAATACGCACTCGGCTTTCTTAATTATAAATGTTTTGGTATTTCCTAACCAAAAGCTACTTTTGGAAACCAAACTGAACAGCTTTTTCATTAATTTCTGTCCCCCTCTTTTCTTGCCTTGCTTCTTTTCTTCCTGTCCTTCTTCCCCATCGGCTTAAGAAAATATATCTCCACGCTCTGCTTAGGCAGATTTTGAATAAAGAAACCTCATACTGCCGGGCTTGGAGAGGAGACAAGGGAACATGTGGTCTGCCTTCAGTACAAGTTTGAACTCGCTCGAGTCATTTGGTTGCCAGTACCATTTTTTTATGAAACAGTATTTTGCAACGGTGTGCTATCAGGTTTTGCTTCAGACTTGTTCACAGTGCAACGGAAACTCTTGCTAAACAGGACTAGGGAGATTGTGTTTTGTCAAGAGCACAGGTTTTTCGGTGGTTTAAGGCATTTTCAGAAGGGAGAACCGATGCAAATATCGACAGAGTGCGGGGTCTTGTGCGTTCAGATCATCGTTTCACTGCCAGACTGATCGGGGAAGAGTCAAAATTGAGTCGCACCATCGTTCATCAGATCAAGAACAACTTGGAGTTGCATCACGACACACAGCAATGTCAATAAGCGACTTTTTGGTCGGTGAAAACATTCCTGTGGCTCCTCAGCCTCCTTATTCGCCTGATTGAGTCCTTGTGACTTTTGTCTCTTTCCGAAGTCGAAAACATTCAAACGGCTGTAACCGTCCAGCTGGAGGCTATTCCAGTATAGGAGTTCCAGCACTGCTATGAGGAGTGGAAGAGCCGTCTCCAGCGCCGAGTGGCTTCAGAAGGAAGTTATTTTGAGGGTGCCAATACAAAATTGTAATTATACTTGAACAAAAAACTTAAAAACTCAGTCTCATCACTTAATGTACAGACCTCGTATTGCGTTATGACCTGCCTATCTGCCTACATGAATTTATTCCTTAAGAGCCGTTTTACACACAAGATAATTACTCCGAAAATTATGGTTATAATTATGCCGAAAATTTTTGCAGTCGTATTACACCTAAAAGAATTCCTGTGAAAATTTTCATGGTAAAAATATAAAACCCTTCTATAGAATATGCGCGAGAATCGGCGCAGAGGATTATTTCCGTGCATGTCATTATCAAATGTCAACGTCAACATAACAACATAACCCCACTTAACATTTGTGGGTATGGTCCTGTTCGAGTCGTACTACGAAGAAGCGTTTATTGTTATTGTTTATTCATAATGTCGTGGAATCAGGAAGAAGTTACACTGTTGTTGTAGGAGTACCAAAAATGGGGAAACCTGTTCAAGGTGAAGTCACCCAATTACAAAAACAGAAATTTGCGGCGTCAGGCGCTGGATGCGATAGTCCAAGCATTGAGAAGTTTTATAATATTAACCAAGATCTCGATTTCAAAAATAAATTTAAATCAACGACGTCTGTTGTCTTTCCGATTATATTGGACGTCATACCCGTTAAGGTTATGTCCATTCGAAAATATTACTCTAATGCGCAGGCGTATCATATGAATTACTCGGAAATTTTGTCTGCTTGTGTCATACAGGTTGTAGAGAAAATCTTCATATTTTTTCCATGCAAATTTTCGGCATAATTATGACCATAATTTTCGGAGTAATTCTCTTGTGTGTAAAACGGCTCTAAATCATATCTAGGCTTTTGTACATTTCTAATTCTTGGGATTATACCAAGATGTTGTTTTGGTATTCGCAATAGCGACCTTAAATTACTCACATCTAAATATAGCAATTCAAGAGCACGCAATTTAAAAAACAATAGATTCAATTCTGGGAATACCTACCACAGAGGATGGCAGACAACTCAATGGCGAACAGTGCATGCTAATACTGTGTTCATTTTTCTTTTCAATAGGTAGGATTCCGTTTTCACACGATGTCGGCAGTGAGCCAGAGCAAAGGAGGCATTGATCATAGACTGCAGACCGTAACTACACAAGGTCAGGATTTGACCTCAACTGAGTGTGTGACCCCCACAGAGCAGCGTTTGGATGTTTTAAAGATGTAATCATGATATGATCCGATAGGATGTGCGGTACACTGGAACAAACGGTACTCGGGAAGCTACTACAAATGGTATCAAGTAGGATGAATTTGCGATACGTTTAATACAGATCCTCTTCTCATAGAACACCATAATTCAGACTTAAAACCAGCGTTGCCGACGTTGCCGCAGCAACGGTTTACGGATTGTTAACCAGAAATGAAAAACGAATTAACAGGCAACTAATAGTTACCTAAGTTGAAAGTTAATAAGCTATTGAATAACCGCGCCTTAGTCAAAGATGTCAACCTATGATGTTCCCAGTTGATTGTTGCTGTTGGAAATCGTACTGGCAGGTTCGTAACCTGACAATGACGATTGATATACATATTCTAAAGGCCGCCGAGTGAAGCACAGCTGATCACAGACAGCAGCGCTATACAAATATCTGTTGTTCGGATCAAACTTCCAGCAAGAAACTAACATTCATATTTCGCGGTTTATTATGACCCAGTACGAGTCTGCATCTCAAGCATACATAAATATTTAAGAAACCTTTCAAGAGTAAATAAAACTGCACACAGGAGTGCAATATTTGCCATGGGAGCGGCAAGCGCCTTATTGGCAAGTAGTCGCGCCAGACTATTATGTGCACGCCTTATGAAATTATAATGTTCTCAGCTTTGCATACGAGCTATACGGATGGGGTGAATTTTCCGTTCAAAGAAACACCAAGGAAGTAATTTGAGAGGACGGGTTGTGTCGGTAAACGGGAGGTCGTTATCATGGTTTGTATCTTATGGAGCCAAAACACACGTTAATTCCGCAGTAATGCTAAACCTTTTGGTATTCTGACATTACCACGATAATGAGTGATTGCCTATGATTGAGGATTTTTATCAACAAGGAAATGATAGTCAATAAAAAAAACTGAGCTAGAGGGAACAGCAGGTATAGACACAGTCACACGCATCTTTATTTATTTATTTATTTCCAACAGGTGAAACCCAATTACAGGAAATGCTAAAAACAATAACAATTAAAGAGACATGGTTCTTGGACTTAAATCTATAGTATCACACATTCTAAATAAGATTGGATGATCTATAGCAGTTCATAATCGATGCACAACTGTCACTGTAAATATCACACGATTCAGTAACACTGTTCATGACGCAGCACATGAGATTAATTGGCGATTTTGTCATAACATTTGTATGGCCAGCTTGACAATAGAATGCCGTTTGTTGTCGACTCCCTAGCCTTGGAACGCGGAAACATATTTTTTCAAGTAAATTTTGACAGTCGATTTTATTGTCAATGAGGCCATACAAAAACGGCAAAGCGAATATGTTGTCTTGTTGACAGTGAATCCAAATTGAAAAACTCTAATAGGGCACTATGGTCACAACCTCTTTCTGGATAAGAACCTGTGCATTTAAGGTGAAAATACTTTAAAGCTTTACGTTGAATGGCCTCAAGGATCACGACAGAATTTTGGTATATAGGAGACCAGATCAGAGTCGCATACTCCAACTTCCTCCTGACAAAAGTAAAAATAAAGTCATTCATTCATTGGAGAAACCCTTCCAGTTTCTGATACAGAAACCAAGTAGTCGAGTGGCAGCCGACGAGATATTGAGTATATGCTCAGTAAACGTTAGCTTGGTATCAAAAATGACTCCAAGGTCTCTATAAGAGGTGCATCTATCTATAACCTGACCATTGATGTTATAATTATCATAAATTAAACAGTTAACCTTTCTTGTATAAGTCATAACTTTACATTTCGAAACATTCAGACTGAGACAGTTTCGTGAACACCATGACGAACTTAGAGCTAAGTCATCTTGCAACATGACGCAATCCTAGACTGTCTTGACTGACGTGCAGAATTTAAGGTCATCAGCGAAAAACAAATGGAAACACTTCAGTTCAAAAGACAAGTCATTAATAAATATCAAAAACAATAATGGACCTAGATTTGACCCTTGAGGTGCCCCGGACGTGGCCCGATAGTAACTCGACCTATGACCACCATATTCGACAAATAACCTTCTATCCCTCAAATATGACTTCACTGTTTTAAGCTTATCCAGAAGTGCATAATGATCAACTTGATCAAACGCCTTCTGAATATTTGTGTAGATGACATCAACTTGTCCCTGACCGTCCAGTACTTCAGAAATGTACTGAGTAATTAGAGCCAAGTTGGTGACCGTAGATCTGCCTCTCATAAACAAATGCTAATTAATAGAGACTGCACCCCTGACCGAGCAGTAAACCGTTTCATAAGCGATGATCTCAAACAACTTGCTGAAATTGCACAGGATTGCTCTTTGGCGATAGTTGGAAATATCATAGATATCCCCACTTTTGTGAATAGGACATATTTTAGAGGTCTTCCAGATATTTGGATATGTCTCTGATTTTAGAATTAGCTTGAATATGGAAGCCAGCGGTTTCGCTAGTATATGAATGCAATCTTTAACGAAAAAACTTGGAATACCAGCACATCCAGACGTCATTTTGTTCTTTAATCTTTTCGAAGCCCTAATTACGTTTTCTTCACTTATATTTTTTAAAGAAATGATATCGGTAGAATTATTTGTTGGAGGAGATGACCCTAGTAGACCAGACGGGATAAAAACTGTTGAAAAGAAGGTAGCAAAACTGTCCACTATATCCTGAGGCGTATCGCAGACATTGCCGTTAAGCGTCATCCTTGGGGGGATTCTAGATTGCTGTTTTTTGATCTGGGCAAATGACCAGAATTTGCTAGGATCATTGACAATGGTATCCTCAACCGATTGGACGTAAGCGGAGTAGGCAACACTGATCTGGTTCTTAATGAGCTTCCTAAAATTACTGAACTGATCATAAGAAAACTTAGTTCCGTCACGTTTCCAGTTCCTTCTTGCTATGTCCTTCTTGATATTAAGTATAATTTCACGTGTGAACCATGGGGGATACGAAAACATTTTATTTTTACATTTAGGGACATGGACCTCAAAGATGTTATTGATAACTGAATACAAGGCGGTACAAGCGACATCAACATTAACTGCACTGATCACCTCCGTCCAATTAACATCTTGCAAGGCTGTGTACATTTCAGGAAAGTTAGCTTTGCGAAAGTTAAACCGTGGAGAATTAGCAAATGGGAATTTCGTTGGAGATCCGGATGTAATGAATTCCATGATCAGTGCAGGATGATGAACGTCCTCTTTAACAGGTGTATTATCTCTGAGGACTTCTATTTCGATATTTCCTAAAATTAAATCCAGTATTCGACCATTTATATTTGGAATATTATTAAAATTAGTTAAATCTCAAAACGAAATAAAGTTGCTCATTAATTAAGACTTCTGATCATTAACGACACTGTTGAATGATGCGACATTAAAGTCACCGGCAACAATTATTTTACAATTACTGAATGCATTGTTAAATACTTCCAAAGCTTCAAGGTACTGACCAAACATGTCCAAATTAATTGAAGCCGGAATATAAATAGAAAAGATAACAAAATACTCATGGTTAATAATAAGCCTAATACATACAGTATCAATCGACGGAAAGTTTTGACTCAAAGCACTAGCGTGAATTGTAATTGCATGGAAATCGCGTTTTATGGCTATCAGGACTCCTCCGCCGGAAACTAGACCAGATCGAATAAAGTCACGATCACATCTGAACACACACTATTCAGCCGGAAATAATTCACTATCACTCACATTCACAGACAGCCACGTCTTAGTCAAGCAAATTAAATCAAATTCGTAGTCACTGACTGCATTGAAGAATGACACCGTCTTACAATTGAGACCACGAACGTTCTGGTAGGAGCACCTTAGCTTAAGTCTCTCATGACAATTTGGTCTGTTATTGGGTTCAGTTAAGCGTTTAAAGTAACAATCTTCGGAACCCCATTGAAATATTTAATTCTGAGGTTACTTTCACTTTGCGCGATCCTTTCATTAAATTTGCCCTTTAAGTAGCGATATAGCTCCATCTGTTTTGGAGTTTTATCAAAAGCAACTTACAGAACTTGGAATGGATGTTGATTTTGCTTAAATAAATCAAATAATACTAGGTCGTTCCAGCTGCTCACTCATTTGAAGCTAAAAATTCTAAAATAATTCATTTTTATCCAGTTGTAATATGAGTATAGTTCAGAAATAATAATCTTCATTTTTATCATATATCGGTACCTATATGATAAGTGCTCGCTAGTTCCGTGAAATGAGCCTCTCCTCCAGGATAACAACCATGCGTACACATTATGTTGCAACGAAGGAGTTTAAATGACAGCACTAGATTTGTAATGGTGCCTGACTTGTGTCTAAGAGAGGAAATCAAATTACAGGTCCAATATTTTATAACATACTGTATGAAAATTGAAGGGTCATTTTATATTCACTCTACTCATTTACTCCGCGTGAAAACAAACATGAGCACTGGATCGCCGCAGTTTTTCGCTTGTCGCTACCTGCTCAGGTATTTATAGCACGATCAGCAGAGATCAGCACCTCAGATATTGTAGACAACTAAGAAATTTCACTAAGCATGCTATTATCCGCGAAAAAGTTGCCTATTTTAATCAACTAGCAAGAAAAAAATAATACGATTTTTTGAAAGCCGCGCGAAGGCTTAATCTGACCAACCAGAGGACTCATACTGAACTTCCTGATAATCTCTTAAATCCATCTGAGATACATGATTTTTTTCAGATGACTGATAACATGCGAGACACTGCATCGTTAAACTTAATCAGTTTTTATGAAAATAATCAAGCTGTAACTAATAATTTGGAATTTCATTTGATAGATCGGAGCAGATTAATAAAAATTGTTAATTCCATTTCATCAGGTGCGATTGGAGAGGATGGCATATCCATCAAAGACATAAAATTGTGTCTTCCTTTCTGCGCAAATGCATTGATTAATATTATTAACACATGCCTTTTGGAAAATACTTACCCTTCTCTTTAGAAAAAGGCTATTGTGAAACCCATATCAAAGGTTGGCGAGCCTAAAGAACTTAAAGACCTTAGACCAATTAGTATTTTGTCCTCTGTGTCAAAACTTATAGAAAGGCACATTTTTGTTCAGATGCCGGAATTTTCTGAATCACAAAATATCATTCCTCAATATCAATCGGGATTCAGGAAGAATTTTAGTACAACTACAATTTTGGTAAATATTTTAAACGATGTCCGAATGCATGAGGACCAAAAAAACGCTACTTGCATGATTTTGTTAGATTTTAGCAAAGCTTTTGATACTTTAAATCACAGAATGCTGCTGGCAAAGCTAAGCTATTTTGGATTCTCACCTAATGCAATAAATTTTTTTAAAAGTTACCTAAGTACTCGATCAAGCTGTGTTATGATTTCTCAAGGATCCGTTTGCCTCAAATCTGAATTTAAACCTGTAAAGCAAGGTGTCCCTCAAGGATCAATCCTTTTGCCCTTGCTGTTTAGTATTTATGTGGCAGATATGTCTGAAGCTGTTGCTTATGCAACGCTTCATCAGTACGCCGATGACTCACAACTTTGTATTTCTATTAATAACGACAATTTAGATACGAAAATCACATTAATTCAGACTTGTTAGAGGTAAACAGTTTTGCCATACACCACAATTTAAAACTCAATGCTTCTAAATCAAAAGCTTTAATTTTGGGATCTAATTTCAAACTTAGGAGAAATATTGAGCGTAGTTTGAATATCCGTATAAACAATGAGATAGTCCCCATTGTTCACGAAGCGAAGAATCTAGGCGTAATGTTCGATAATGCATTATCATTTGAACCACACATAAAGAAAAAATTGACGGCAGCTTACATACGATTAAGAAATATCTCCAAACTAAAAAAATGTTTACTGCCTAAGCAAAAGTATTTCCTTTGTCAGAATCTCATACTGTCGCTTTTTGACTATGGAGATATAGTTTATGGGAGCTCCTTGGCCTATACTACTAAAAATGCGATACAAAAATTGCAGAACGCCTGCTCCGATTTTCATTCAACATACCTTATCGTAACCACATAACACCTTACCTAAACAATTTGTCTATACTAAATATGCTAAATCGCAGGAAACATAATTTATTTAATTTCATCTATAGAATAATAAAATCAGGAAAACCTCCGTATTTGAAAAATGAGCTTTTAACTTTTAATCATTATTACGGGACAAGACATAACCAGAATTTTTTTATTACTCCTCGACATAGGACATAGGTCTGCAGCATTACAACGTTCTTTTTCATTTCTTGCAGTTAAAATGTGGAACAGTCTAAATAATGATGTAAAGATAATGTCACAAAGAGTGTTCTCAAAATATATAATGGCCTTGCGTCTTCAGGATCAATAATACAATAATGAGTGTGATTGTGCACGGATACTTGTCAAGTTTATTATTTCAAATTTATCTTTTTATTAAGATGGAGAAGCGAGCATGTGATGATAGATGTTGTATGTGTGTGTAGATGTATTTCGGTGTTGTCAGCGCCACCTTCAACTAACTTAGTTGAAGGTGGCGCTGGTGTTTTTAACTGTATGAGGGTTCGTCGATGTGGCTTCGCGTCTGTTGCTTTCTGCCGCTCTTCGCCCCCTCTCCGGTGCCACCCACCCGTCGGAACGTTGATTTTTTAAGTGAGTATAAATACATTTTCTTTTCTTCTGCAATATCAATGGTTCATGCTCGTAATAAATGAAGTCATTAAATTCCAAAATATTGTTTATATATTATAATATATGTTGGTGTATCTGAGGTCACTTGAAAGAGCATAAAAACCTTTGGTCGGCGCGTCCTTTGTAATTTCATGACGTATCATAGGCGTGCGGCATTTATTTAGAACGATAATAATAATGTTTTTATATCACAATAAATGGATTTTACTATCTTCTTATTTTTTTGATTTGGGATAAAAAATACTTATACTAGGAGTTTAATTTATGTTGACTGAAAGTTAAGAAATGGAAAAATTACAGAATTCCAACGTTTGACATAGGCAAATATTTACATAGCAGGTAGGTATATAAAAAGGTATATAAAGACTTACATTATAGGTATTTATATATCATCCTCGCCTTCGGAGCTGTCGCTAGAGTCATCTTGTAGAGGAATTACAACGGGATTTACAGGAGGCAAAACACAATATTCATTTTCTTTTTCAATAATATGCCTAGAACACTGCTTCCATAGGTCTGTGGCAGCAATATGAGATACCTCTTATTGTGACCAATAGCGATTCACTTAATTGAGGGGTCTGATTATGTTTTCTTACTTTTTTTTTTAAAGCAGCCCAGACCAACTCAATCGGGTTAAAAATGCAGTAATAGGGAGGTAGATGTAATACTTCATGGCCATTTTGCTGAAGCAGATTGTCAACAACATACTCTTTTTTAAATTTTTGTCTTTTAATAAGATCCAATAATATGGCTTTGGTTGATTTTTGTGGTATTTCCAATCCCTTATCCTTCATAAAATCAATAATGTCTTGTTTTTTTGTGCCTGTATTCGGAATTTTGTTTTTCTGTCGGGAATGGTATGGCGCATTGTCCATAATAATCACTGAATTTGGGGAAATGTTTGGTATTAACTGCTGCTCTATCCACTTTTCAAATAAGTCGGAGGTCATGTCCTCATGATAGTCGGCACATGATTCTTTGATATTTTTGGCAGATAACAGCAAGGCATTAGGTATAAATCCGTTTTCACTGCCAGCATCGAGAATAATGATTCGTTTTCCACGGTTGCATGGTGCATTTAAAATGCACTTGTTGCTGTCGTCAACCCAGCCGTACTGCACAACATCATGGGTATCATACCACGTTTCATCCAGGTAAATCAGATTTCTTTTCTGCTCTCTATAGATTTTAACTTTGTGCAAAAATTCTTGGCGCAATTCAACGATTCGAGACGACTCCATAATCACCATTCTTTTATCTAATTTTTTGTATTGAAAACCACACAGTTTTACAATACAGTGCAGTGAGTCTAAGCATTTTGTAATTATAAAAATCTTCAGGATAATCTTTTAATTTATCCCGTATCATTTCCAACGTGGGCACCAAATTTTCTTTATAAAATCCGTATATTATACGACAAATATCTTCCTGAAAACCCACGTCCATTCTTTTTAATTTTTGCCCTATGCGCTTTCTGTGGAAGGAATGGTTGACTACATCTCCCCTTTTTATAACCCGATAAATGGTAGACCGACTGATTTTTGTCAGGATACAAATTCTGTTTAAAATTTGATTTTGCGAGGAATCTGGATTTTCGTTTTTCAGACAATCATACATATTTAGGATTACTCTTTGGGTCTGTTCCTCTAAATCTTCATGAAAGAATTCTGCCTGCACAGGTTCATCAACCATCTCCTCGTGGCTTGGAGCATTTTCCCAAGGTCTCCAAAGAGCCATATTTAGGACACACAAGAACAATCAACACAACAATTAAATCAACAAGTAAACTGAGTATTCAAAAGTCAAAAACACACAAACTAATAAAATCTATGAAAAAACACGGACAGACTAAAGAAAACACGTTTATTCACCGCTACACGGCACTGGCTAAACTGTTTCAATTTTCAGTAGCCACCTGCACTTGTTCCGAGCTCTGAAATACACGCTTTCTCATTGGCTACGTCCACGCATAGGCGTGCTTTACTCCACGTGGACCGGTGAAACTGCCTTTGATCTCTTATACGGAGGATATTTGCTGCGAAATTTGGCGATTTTTGCAGCAACAGAGCGTGTTAAATATAGATATATAAAACGCACCCGATATTTCACAGTGTTTCAAGTGACTTCAGATAAAGTATAAATTAGTGTAACACAGGGCATTTTCACACCCACCCTACTTATGTAAGGCTGGGTGTTAACGGTCATTTGATCGAGGATTTTTCCTTTTTGCCAAAAATAAAGTGTGTGTATTTTCTATAATACGGTAAATATAATGTTTTTTTTTGTTTTTTGACAAATAAATGTATTTTGAATTTGAATTTGAATCACGCGCTGGTGTTGATTTTCAAATCTGAATACACTTTAATTAAAAATTTGTAAATAATATAAAATGAACGATTTCATAATAAAAAGATAAATCTGCCCACGCAGAATAATTTAGTATGCCAGAAGTAACCCAAAGGAATTTGGGAAGAAAGTATGGATCTCGCCGTTTTGCCGGCTGCATGCCTATTGCCTTACTAAACTAACTAAACGCAATAACAGAGCCTGAATTAATAAAGGATTGGTCAATAAGCAACATGTGTTCAGAGTCTTACGTACCTACTGTTTTGTTTTTAAATAGGGGTGTGTATGAGATGAGGGTATTGAAAAGCATACTTTTAATATTTTAGAGTAATTGCTTCGTTGATTGGCGTATCCGGCGGTAAATTACAATGAGGGGAGAATTTTAAGGGTAGTAGATATACTGAAGTTTATATTTTCTCGGGATACTGACGCATTCTCAAACACAATACAATCTGTGGCGTGTCTTACACGCTCTTAATGAGTTTGAGGCAATAAAAACAGTTGAATAACGCTACAGTTACATTTCCTTTATAAATTTTTTTATCGTTATCATTGTCCTGGAAATGATGTTCCCGTCACATCAAAATATGAGCATGATACATTTAAGTTTATTCCTTGTCACGCCATAGGTAATTCATCTTGGGTCATAAATTGTGCAGATGACAATGTGAGTGGAAGCAAAACTTACTACTAGTAGGTTTTTTTTACATAAATCCTTGGGACTTATTTCCGTAGGTCTGTACTATCGGTTTGCTGGCGGTTGCGAAACAACTGCTCAATCATGAAATTCATGGTAGGTAAAGCTATATTTTTGAAAATATTTACATTGCTGGTAAATGTATGAACAAAAAATACCAAAACATTCCTTACTTCTGGTATATTTTTCGACTTCCTGATCATATATACTAAATGACAGAGAAAATGCAACACCGACTGTAATTTTGAGCATACTTTCACAAGTTTTAGCTGTAGTGATAAATATAAAGTGATTAAAATTTTAACTCGAAATTTCGGAAAATAGTTGAGATATCCCACCTTAATGTTAATAATGTGTTGAAACTCCTCTGTTCGCTACACATTCGTTAAGTCGTCGCGGCATTGATTGGATTAGGCGATTGATGTCTTCTTGGTGTAATGTATACCAGGCCATCTCTATTTGGTTTCGTAGAGTCTCCTATGCTTGTGGGTGGGTGCGGTGAATTTTGCAATCTTCTTCCCATAATGTCCCATACATGTTGGATGTGGTTGTAAAACTTCGTGGATATAGCGCTGGGCAGTCATACTACCTCGAATGAACACAAATCGTGACCTGCTGCCGCAAGTAATGGCATCCACAGTGCGATGGATATGCAGTTCGATGGAATATACGTCTCCTCCTTACCCTTGCCCAACCAGAATCTGGACTCATCGCTGAACACGACTGAGTTCCATTCAATTCAAGTCTCTCTCTACTCCATACCAACCGTTGCCGACGATGCTGTGTGGTCAGAGGTAGTACAAACGGGGGACGGTATGAAAACAGTCCAAGAGACCATCTTCGGCGATGAACTGTCCTTAATGTTACTGCCCTTCCGACAGCATCAAACCACTGGTTTGCAACTGCCCTTCTTGTGGAAAATCGATCTCTAAGTGCTAGTTTTCAAGTGATTTATTCAAGTGTGATTTATTGATCTAAAAAAAATATGTTTAACATTGAAAAATAGACTTTAGAGTTTTAGCTTAACATTAAAAAATTAATATTTTCCAAAAGAGAATGTTAAGTAAACATATGTTTGTTATAATTCAGGATCTGATGTAGAGTATCTATGAAAAACATAGCAGCCTATTATAGTCACGATATTAATATAAACTTGTATTTATCACAGTACACAACAAGCAAAAAATTAATCATAATACAAGGTCGTGTACTTAAAATATAATTAAAGCTACAATTCACACAATTCAAAATATACTAAGTGACATATAAATCCGAACACCCAGTTTAAATGGTTTTATTTTAATAAAATTTTGTATAAGTACTTAATGAAGCACAATAAGTAAATGATAAAAAATTCAAAATGATTGCACTGCTTTAAAGCCTTTTGACCTTTAATAATGTGTGGATGCACCCTGATGTGCTACGCATTCTCCAACGCGCCTAGGCATGCTTCTGATCAGGTGGTCAATGTCCTCCTTCGGTATCTCATTCCAGGCAACCACCAACTCCTCTCGAAGTGCTTCTAGAGTCTGAGGAGGACGTTGCAAATTGAGCAATCTCCTACCCATCATATCCCACACGTGCTCAATTGGGGATAAGTCGGGAGATCTTGGTGGCCATGGTAACAATCTGACATCATTATGTTGAAAGAAGTCTATTGTGACTCTTGCAACATGAGGTCGGGCATTATCTTGTTGGAAAGTTGGATCTGCCAGGGTTTCAAGATAGGGTAAAAGATGGGGTGCTAGAACTTCGTGGATATAGCACTGCGCGTTCATGTTACCTCTGATGAAGATTAAAGGTGACCTGAAACCATAAGCTATAGCACCCCAAACCATAACTCCAACAGTGTGATGAACATGTCTTTCAACAAAAAACTGTGGATTCCTCCTTTCACCACGTCGCCTTCTAACCCTGGCACGACCATCGTGCATGCCTAAACAAAATCGAGACTCGTCACTAAAGACAATACTGTTCCATTCCTGATCCCAGAGTGACCGTTGTCTGCACCACTCAAGGCGATTACGTCGGTGTTCTTGAGTTAAAGGGAGGACCCAGTGTGGCCGGTATGAAAACAAGCCAAAACTTCTCATTCGTCGGTAAACACTTCGCATGCCAATAGGTCTTCCGTGTTCTGCAAACCATTCATTTGCAATGGACCTGGTAGTGGAGAAACGGTCCCTTAAGGCCAATAATCTTAGGCGGCGATCTTCACGGTCTGTTGTTCTACGGCGGCGTCCAGTGCCCCTTGCTCTTTGCGTACGGCCTTCTCGAAGCCATGCCTGACAACACCTAACCACAGTGTCTACACTTCTTTGCACTCTAACTGCAATTGCCCGAAAAGAAAGTCCAGCTTCCCGAAGTCCCACTATATGGCCCCTATCAAACTCACTAAGTTGACGAAATCGTACAGGTCTCCGTACTCTAGGCATCGTAACCGATCGTAAAGGATGTCAAGAACCAAAATCCGCCAACGTTGACTCTTTACTGCGGCTGAAATATTCATTTTTAGAGCGTTAGTGAATTAAAAAAAGCAGTATAAAAACCGGAATGTCCAACTGATAAGGCTGAAAATTTTTCACTTGTTATTTACAGTAAGATAAATACATTCACCAACAAATACAGAATGCTGTCGTCCTAGAAGTGGCATATTTAGATTACTAGACAATAGGTTTCTTCCACCAACTGTGAAAGTAAAACAAACAGTTGATGACTTGGTTTTGGATGAAGGAGGGCAATTTCTTAATCTTCTTGTCAATTTAACTCTACGCTTAAGTGCTTCACTCAAAGATTTTCTGCAAATGCCCTACGATTACTTTTGTCCGACGGTAAAATTGAGGCTATCAAATCGAACATGCAAAACTTGTGGTCTTTATCATGCTTCCGTCAAGTCACTAAATCGTCCCATCGAAAATATCCATAAAAAAGTAAACACGCACACTGATAGGAAAGTTAGACCTGTAAGAGTCGCTGCTCGTCGTGCTAAAGAACTGATGTGCATTTATCAAAATTTAGAGCACCATGATGTTGAATGGCTCGATGAGAACGACGTAGACATTCCAAAATTTGATGAAAGCGAGCAAACTCACAACACTGAGTAGCAATCGAAGCAATCCAATGTCATCGAAAACTTGGAATCATGGATTCGGGTTTCATGGACTGAAGACTGTTAATTTGAATTTAATATATGTACCAAAAATTTAAAATAAGTTTGTTATGTTAGTAAGATATAATATTTTTGTCCTTTACTCTATGTTGAATACCGTATCAGTAAAATATAATCTCTATCCTAAATCTATTTTCTTATTTTTTAAATTATAATTATAAGGTTATTATTAAAAAAACAATACATTAATTGACAAATGTTTACGTAAGCATCGGGGGAGGGGGTAAGAGCTTTGCTTACTTTTGCTGACAAGGGGGATGGGAGGGTAAATAATTGTAATAAATCTGCCTACGTAATACTTGGACGGCCCCTTATTTATTATTTATTACTTATTATTTATTTACTACAAAGGAATAGACACCTAAGCTATAAGCTTGTGTGTGTCACAATGTAAACGAATCTGCAACTTGAACTACATGGGATACGAAAAATAGTCCTAACAATATAATTTTGCGTGGTTTGTAGTATTTTTGAAGTACTAGTGTATGCGGCTCCCCATATACTTATCCCGTAAGTTATTAGAGACCCCACAAACAAGTTATATATTGAGAGAAGACTCTTTCTGCTTAAAATATTCCTAAGAATGAAAAACTTATGAATAATTCTCCTTAATTTCGATGCCAAAAGCTCGGCATGACTCTACCATTTTAAATTACTGTCAACAGTGATTCATAAGTATCTAATAATTTCAACTCTTTCGACAGTGTCAGCACTATCATTTATAACTAATGTTCGGTGGTGTAATGGCATGCCTGCTTTGGTTGGAGAAAATGTCACATTCTTAGTTTTAGAGATATTAAGTTTAAGTAAATTGTTATCCAACCAGCATTTCACTTTATTTAATGTCAACTCGGCATTCCGTATTGCGTCATCCCATGAATGACCAGTGCAAACTAAAACAGTATCGTCTCCATATGATATCATTTTATAGTTGAAATTGCATCGTAGTAGTTCATTTATGTATATGAGGAACAGTGTTGGTCCCAAAACCGTCCCCTGAGGCACACCTATTTTGATCTTTTGAATGCTGCTTAAATCTGACCCTACCTTAACTTATTGTAATCGATCAGCCAAATAGTTCTCAAATAAGCTCAGAACTCCACTATGCACTCCAACACTTTCTAGTTTCTTTAATAAAATTGTATGAGATACTGTATCGAAAGCCTTTTGAAGGTCTAGGAAAACTGCAAGAGTCTTATTTCCATTTTGAAAATTTTCAAGCACTTGTCCTGTAAGTTCTTGTAGAGATTGCTCTGTATTGAATTTTTGCGGAACCCAAATTGACAGTTCGATATTATGTCATATTTCTGAAGAAAAGCACAAAGTCTGTTATTCAAAGATTTCTCAAAAATCTTCCCAAATACATTGATAACTGAAATAGGTCTATATTGAACATATTGTCTTTACTTCCAGATTTAAATATTGGTGTCACTATGCTTACTTTAAATTGGAGAGGAATTACTGAGGACTTGAAACAGAGGTTGATAATGTGAGTTATAGGGTGACTGATATACTTCATGATCATCTTGATAGTTTTAGTGTGTATACTATTAGCAGTAACTCTATGTTATCCACTGGAGTTAGAAACATTGAGTGAGCAATGTTGACGACATAAGATCTGATGTATCAAGAATTGAGTTTTGATCAATCTGACTTGTTATTTGCTCACCTATATCAACAAAATATTTATTAAAAACACAGGCTATATCAGTGGGAACGTCCAGTTGCCTCAAATAACGATCATGTTGCTCAGTAGTCTGTCTTTGACGTCCAGTACCTCTAACTCGTCGATTTCGGCATTCTTGAAACCACGCTCGACAACATCTCATTACAGTAACTTTCGATTCACCCATTTAGCGATTTCTCTAAAAGAAAATCCGTCTTCACGTAACCCGATTATCCGACCCTTCTCCAACTCGGAAAGTTGAGTGAAATTAGCGCGTCTGCAAACTCTAGATATGATAATGCAATGAAACAAATGAAATCAACACAGAACAATCACTGAATATTAAGAAAACATGTTCATATTGTTCGGATCCTGATATGACAAAAAAAATTCAGCGTGTAATTCCATGATAGTAAATATGTTTTACAAGTTTTATCAAAATTCAATAAATAATTTTAGGTGTTGCATTTTATAAGGCACTTAGTATATTATGAAGATAAATTTATTAGTGCCTTTGCCAAATTGTGCAAGGTTCTTGATAATCGTTTTCTCACGACATTGACAACTTTCGTCCCTGGAGAGAACTTCAATTCAGTAAACGCCCTTAAAGTAAAACGAATTCTTCAAATCCTATGAAAATAGAGTTTCATTCTGTTATGCGCTCCAACACACGGAATGTTTCTTTTTCCAATTCACTTAAGTGATACGAACCCAATACGGGAAAAACCCATTAGCGTAACTAGCCGCAATGTGATATGGTTTTCCACAGGATGATACTATCCAACAACCAACTATTGATAACAACTTAAAAATACCTCTGTTGGTCTACATCAACTTCTACTAGTAAAGTGAATTAGCTCTATGAAAAATTAAATTTTGTATGTATTTCAAACTAGTTACAATTTTTTGCCTGCAGTTTTGAATGCGTAAGAACTTAAAACTACTAGAAAGTGTTTAAACACGGTTTGTGCAGATTGGTGTGTTCTGGGTTTCATTTGAAAACTTCCCACCACGGAGTTATCGGAAACCAGTGATTAACAGAAAAAACGCCGAGACACATCAAAAGGTTTATCAAGGGGGACGACTTTTTAACCAAAATATACTTCACCCTCTTTCACCCTCTGCCCCCAAGGTCATCCCCTTAAAAATTTTAAATGATAAGGGGTATGGTAATAGCTTGTTTGAAAGGTCTTTCAAAGTCCTTTATTTTGACGTCTGATTTTTTAAATCGGTCTATTCGTTTGCAAGAATATTAGAAAAAAGTTTATTTATCTTAATTTGTTCAGATAGAAAGCAAAAACACACGAAAATATCACTTTTTATTTCAATAAGTCTTAAAAATGTTTCCCGTTATTCGCCAAACAATGATATAGGCGATGTTCAAATTCCGGACGGACATTTTCAAAAACATATTGTGGGATATCATGGCAGCTTTCGATGATGCGTTGACGAAGTTCATCCAAGCTTTCAGATTGGGGAGTAAACACAATAGATTTCAAATGGCCCCATAGAAAAAAATCTAATAGCGTCAAATCAGGAGATCTAGCAGGCCATTCTATAGGCCCTTTTTGCTCTATACCTTCATCTGGAAGCTCGTCGTCTAGCCATTGCCGAACCGGAAGAACATAGTGAGGAGGAGCGCCGTCTTGCTGGAAATATATTACAGCCTCATCAAGTATAGTGTTTCCATCCTCTTCGATTTGGTTTTCAATGATTTCAGTGATAAGCGGATTGATGGTATTTTCTAACTTATCCAAATAAATGTCTCCATTCAAATTTCCATTAATAATCAATGGCCCAATCACTTTGTTTCATAAAATGCCAGCCATACATTAATTTTTTGGGGGTACTGGGTATGCCCTTCTACAAAAGTATGAGGATTTTCAATGCCCCAAAACCTGCAGTTATGCTTCTTAACATCCATTTAGATTAAATGTGCATTCATCACCGAAGCAGATATTCTTTACATGAATGGTATTATCATTAATCGCTGCACTCATTTGTTCACAATACTAAATTTATGGAGTTTAGTAACTGTGTGTACGGAGCCTAATGAAATACCAGTCGGAGCAACAATTTTGTGTAATGAAGTATTAAGATTTATTCCAAAACGACCCAAAACGTCAACTTGAGCGGTTTGATCTAAAACTCTCCGATGATCACGTTTTTGATTTGTAACAGATCCAGTTTAAGTAAATTTAGTAACAAGGTCCAAAACATACCTATGCGAAGTTATCTTCCCCGGATGTCTGGTGTAAAGCTATTACTCGATACCCCTTGTCATTTAAAATGTTTAAGGGGATGGCCCAGGGGGGCAAAGGGTGAAAGGGGATGGCCCAGGGGGGCAAAGGGTGAAAGGGGGTGACGTTGTTTTTGGTTAAAAAGCTGTCCCCCTTGACAAATCTTTTGAAGTGTCTCGAAGTTTTCAAAAGAACACTCTGGATATTCAGTTATTGTGACATACTCTACCCTCTCGCTGACACAGTTGGATTAGGGCATATGCCCAGCGGCAAAGAATTTTTATACAGTTCGAAATAAGAAAGAGGGAATCGTGAACAAATTTTGAAATGAAAATATTCCTTACTAATGTTTTACATTTGGGTAGTCGTCGGGGTGTGCTTCTGAAAGGTGATTTATGTCTTCTTGAAGTGGGTAGCTGTGTTTAGCTTGACCTTCACAAACGATAGCACGCCTGCGGAACCAAAAATCTTTTTTACATGGTGTTCTATTTTCTCTCTCAGTATATACTGTGGCACTTAGTTGTGAAACGTTTTAATGACTTGAAGGTTATTCTTGCTGGTACATGGCTAAACCTGCAACCCGTGGGTCTACCTGGCTCCTGTTTAATCGCAATTCAAATTATTATTCTGAGATTTTTTACCTATACTACAATTTGATATTAAAAAAAAACAAAAACTAAAGTAACTGGCAGGTAAACTCATAGCTGAGATTCATCGATTTACTCAGCTCGGATTAGTTGAAACATTATAATCAAGAAGATCATTTTGAGTGTAGTCAGTTGCAAATATTACTAGCGACCCTGGTGTGCCTGAAATTTTCAAGAAATCTTATTTTTGACTTTTTTCGAATCCACGAGTTGTTTTAGCTTTAAGGCTTGTGGATATATTTGCGTAATGTGATAATAGGTACATTTTTATTCGAGGGAATTTATAAGTCACTTTTTATATGTGTTTAAAATAAACTACAACCTACAAGACTTGTCAATATTTCTTCGAGTAACCGTTGAAAAAATATTAATGAGGCCCCGCTAAAACCCTCTGTGGACATCCCAGGAATAAAGAGACCAGCCGACAAGGATAAAGGTAACGTAAAAAATGATGTGCGTGATGAAGGATGAGCGTAGGAGGGCAAGGTACGCCGCTGGGACACGGCACCAGACAGGGTGGGGCTTATGGCGACGTTTAGAGGTATTTGACTCCGAAAGAAGTGCACAGGGCACATAGGGAAGGAACGGGGGCAACTACATTGCGAGCTGGCTGGGAACAAAAAGCTGGTACGGTGGTGAAAAAATAAATGAGCTTGTTTTGCCTTTCGCCCTTAGCTGATATGTCACTTTAAGCATAATGAGGGTGGAGGCAAAATTACAATCGGCTTGTTAGCATACATACTTTTGGAAATTAGAAGGGCGTTCATATGAATATTCTGAGCGTCTAAGAAATAAATAGGCAAAACATTTGAAAATGAGATTTAGCAGGGTATAATTAAGCGCCTAGCCAAACTTCAAGGAGGATTAATCTTTATAAAGTGATTTAAAGGTCACATATGTTTGTAATGGTTCAGTGTTGTGTGCAGTGATAAGGTGAACATACAAATACACTGGGCAACCATGTTAGAGTTTGGGGACACTGCACACGCTCCGGGACAGCGTCGCGAAAAAACGTGTTCCTCGATTAAGCTTATAAATGTGCTCTTCATTGTAAGTTGCATAATGCATCTGACGAAACTTCAAGGGCGTAGAAATGCCCTGTATGGACAATGTTAAAAAATACAGATCTGTGAGAAAATTATGAACCAGTCATAAAATAGCCTTTGCAGAAAAGTGGAAACCGCCCGTAAAGGTGGTATCGTGTTTACTTACATTTTCAAATGCATATTAGACGAACTTTCACATACAATGCAATTTTATATTACAATAGCTTAAGCCAGGATCTGAAGACTATCCAGTCCTCCCGGAGTTTTAAAACTCAGTTAAAAAGATATTTTTACAAGAATTGCAAAACAACCGCTAGCTTAAGAAGTTCTTTCATTTTCATACTTTTTGTATTTTTCATTAATTATTTTTCCGTTTCTTCATAACCTATTATCTCTTCTTCTTTTTATAGCTAAATTGGCACAAATAGTCCTATTATAATGTAACCTATTATCTCTTCTTCTTTTTATAGCTAAATTGGCATAAATAGTCCTATTATACTGTGACCTAATGTTTGTAGTTTCACATTTTTTTTTGTTTGTTTTTGTATAACTTGTTTTTTTTTTCACTTTTGTACGGGGTTAGATGGTGGAATAGCAGGTGCTAAATCTCGCCCCATGTAATGTACCATGTTTTGGTCAATAAAGACGATTATTATTATTATTATTATTATTATTATTATATACCCGTATATATAGCATAATCTTATCAAAATATAGACATCTCCCAACGAATTTGCATGTTTCCAGGCCCAAAATTGCGCCTAACATTGTTCAAAGAATGTTCTAACAAATTCCAACGTTTTTTGTTTCTTTTGATGTTTTTTCAGGTTTTTTGGGTCATTCTGAACAAAAAAGGTTCTTATGAACTTTAATATTTGAAAAGGTGTAAAATATGCCAGTTTCGACCCCGAAAAACAGTCTGAAAAAACGAAGTCTGTAGGAGCAGAATTACCAAAAAAACTAAAATACTGGTATATTTGCTCGGAGCGAAAAAAAAATGTTTGGAACTTGTTTGAAAAAACTGTTTATGGAATTTTCGACGCACTGGAGGATCTGGCACGATGCAAAATCGATAAGATTACGCAAAAAAACGACTCAGAAATATAGGGAAAGAGCATCAAATGGCTTTATTCGAAAACCTTATGAACTTAAAAACACTAACCAACTGTATAATACTCAGAACTAAATGACACTTATTTGAACAGGTTAACGTTAATAGCTGTCTAGTTACTTTTAAGCGATGCCGATTGACATTTCAAAAATAATAAGTAAATTATAGATTACAAATGAATATTTATACAGATTTCTGTTGTCTGTCATGCCTAGATCAATAATATACCGGGAACCAGGAAAGTTTATTTACGTCTCATATGGTCTCAACCTACAAAGGGCATATAAATATGAAGAAAGCCGCCCCATCAGTTGTACCAAAAGGAAGAGGATGTCTAAGTGTAAGTTTTAGCACAGTGAATTTTTGCAGGTCAAAGAACGTCACTGCTTCTCACATCATTTTTTAAAATAAAATAAAACCTAGTTTGGTTAAAGCACAAGACATTGCTAATCAATTTGCCAAACTTTTCAATAAAGTCTATACAAATTCAATGGATTCTGATGTAATATAGTTAAAACAACATCATAATTGATGATACTACTGAAATGGAAATCATCCGTGCAGCAAATACGCTGAAAAATAAAATGACTTCAGGTTGTGATAACATACCTTCTTTTTTGGTTAAGGATTGATTTTATCACTGTTTTAGCGCATCCTTTAAGAATTATATATAACGTAATTTGACAATGTAATCATGAGCATTTCCACAAGTATGGAATGCAGGCAAAATTGTCGTTACTTTTAAAACAGGTGATAATCTATTATATCCAATTACCGTACCATACATTCTGTCGAACATTTCGACGCTTCTAGAAATCATTTTGTATAATCGCGTATTTCCTGTAGTTCGTACTAGTATCATTCTAATAGATTAAAAGATCAACAGAAACTAATCTAGTACTTTTTACACAAAAACTATCGGAAGTCTTGGATCAGGGTGGTCAAGTAGAATTAAACTATAAACCAGTTGGTTTAATTACAGTCTGTACTGACATCAATTTGTTTGTTTTTTCATGTAGTATTTATTAATTTGTTTTTCATAGCTGTCCTAAGGGATGTTTGTTATCTCTTGGGTCGTGTTTTGTGTATCATTCGATAGCCCCGAAGAACTCGCCGGAACGTTGAAAACTTGAAAAAGAACATTTTGTAAC
Organism: Acanthoscelides obtectus; assembly: GCA_963669975.1. Lineage (NCBI taxonomy): Eukaryota > Metazoa > Arthropoda > Insecta > Coleoptera > Chrysomelidae > Acanthoscelides > Acanthoscelides obtectus. The sequence continues at coordinate 63,121,976 of CAVLJG010000005.1, forward strand.
ACCTGTTTGTCCCTAGAATGTGAACAAATTAAAAGTCCATATTAGGCACGTGAGATAAGAACTTATTTCTTTTAAGGCACAAGCAGCTGTGGTAAAACTGCGGCAAGTGACTCCCGCGTGCAGCATATGCCGCATCATGTTGCAAATGTAGAAATAGAATAGATATAGAACGAGCCAAGCTTATAGGTTTACAATGCATTATTTGTCTCCAAAATTGCGTAGTTTTAGTGCATGCTTTTGACTAATTTGTCTACCAATGCCTACCAAAGTGCCAGCGTTGTATCAACATTGTAATAATACTACAGGTGGAAATATCTACCTTTATTAGGATTGTGCCGCTCCTTGCAGATTATGTAAAAGGTACATGTCTTGAAATCATCTAGAAACACTAGAATTATCTGCATGCACTCGCATTTTTAATAATGATAAAAATAACACTAAAAATAGTAGTTTAATGACATAACTGTCAAAAAATTGACATTTGTCAAGTGCACTTTGATCCTCTCTGCAGACTATGAAAATTAGTCGACAAATAATTTCTTGTCTGGCTCCTTCTATTTCGTCTAAATTCGTTGGTATATTATACCGACTTATCCTCAGTATATAATGTAGATCTGACTTTAAATATAATACTATACTATATTTTTATATCGCCACTTTTGCTCCTTTACAAGATGGCATAATTAGAATTTCAATACGCCGTTTATCCATATTGGGAGGTAAATAGACTTGTCAATTCTGATTCTAAAAATGTACGTAATATATGAACATTGCTAAATTATAGCATGGGTATATTTTTTTAATGATTCAATATTATCTTAGGGTTATCGTTTGGACTTCGTCAGACCGAATAAAAATTGGAAAGGGGCGCTGGCAACAATCGTACCCCATAAGGGTCATAGCATTATGGGTGCTATTTGGGAGGTGAACAATAATGAGATCAGTTTATATAAGTAAGTACACTTTTCATAATAATAGCCCGTGACAAGGAATTTATATGTTGCAAACAAATATCAATGCCAAAATGCATTAACTTAATGTTTTAACAATCCCAAACGGGTACGTCGGAAACCTTTGCTCTCATATGTCATGTTCTGTCATCTATTAATATTAATCGTATGTAAGAATATCATAGCTTAAAACTAAATGATAATTGAAACTGCCAAACCCCCAACAGCTATAAGTTCTGTTTGAGCAAGTTTAGACGAACATACTTGTGCGAAAAATAAACGTGGGTTTCGCAAATCGCGGTATTACACACCCCTACCTATGGCAGCAAGAAACAACATATTCCCGGCATCTCCGAACGACAGTATCCTATGTGAAAGTTGCATAAAATAAACACAGCCAGAGTAGGATCTGTTTTTTCCATCTCTGGGACCACAACCAACCGCACACAACTTTGTTGTAATACTGATTTTTTTCAATAGATGTGCTTTCCGTTATATGTCTCCAAATTACTTGACCTATACCGTACTGATTGCTAAAGAGCATGAAACAACGTTGTACTCGGTTGGTGGTGGTCGCAGTGACGGAAAGGAAACAGACCCTATTCAACATACATAGACGCTTGGAGATGTGATTTAAGACGAGAGATTTTTCGGATCGACGACATAAAATTGTAAATTTTATACCTCTTTAATTGTTAAAACGGCAATATTCCACAACAGATCCTCATAAAATTTATGTTAACTCCTGTTCTGATATCTTCTCTTGATTGCCAATATGAACTTGGTGTCAATACAATAGTTTTCACGTTTATTATAATACCCAGTATTGTACAGAGTGGCCAAGTAAGAATGCGAGGTACTATATCTGGGAACCTATCCATCGTAGAGGCTTGCGGAAAAAAAGTTCGTACTAAAACGGCCAAGAGAAAAATCTGGAAAATATTTTCAAGTTTCTGAAATGGCCTCTAGGGGGCGTAACTGCAATCTTGAATTTCGCTATATTAACCTAACAAAAAAATACCTGATCTTTAAAGTCGAGGATAATGCGAACTTTTTTGTGAACCGCATCTCGATATCTGGTTCCTAGCCTAAAATTTAGGCTAAAGAAAATTTTATACGGTAATCCATTGAATTTTTATTTTTGTAAGCTAATTTTTCTAGAATTCTTCTTTATTCATCAGAATAAAATCACCCTTTTTAGTTCGCATTCTTAGTTGACCACCCTGTACCGCTAATTCAGTTTAATAGTTTTCTAGTATTTATAACATTTTAGCATGATTATTATATAACGTATGCAGTTGTAATAGCAATCATTTATGCTCCATTGTTTTGCGGTATATGATCTGCGAGAAACATGTATAACACGAATATTTAAAAACCTATAAACATAGTAAGTACCTTTTGTTTGTGGGGCAGGCTTCCTGATCCTAAGACAGCCCGAAGGCATTGTTCACACCAAAAGCAACCAATTTCGACTTCGTATGGATTGCTTTTGCATTTCCTCTGAAGCAACAGGTAGTGTTGTTTTTGAAGTGTTAATGAAGTCATTGACTATAAGCTACTGATTAGAATGTATACACACTATTTTGATTCTTAAAAGCACACAAGTACTAAACTTATGAATTAATCAGTATATTTAGTATTTTTTATCAACCAAGCCTACCAAATATATGAGCAATGAAGAATCTACGAAAAGTAACACCTTCAGTGTACCCGCGCCAAGAGTTAAGGCAACAGTGTTATTAATTTCGAGGCAACAGTCTACGAATTAGAGATTTCTGGAAATCTCCATCAGGTTGAAAGAGCGCAACTCGGCACATATTCTCCGCATCTATGCTCTGGAATTCTATACTTGGTCCAATACGTTGAGTCCCCAAGACCTTGAGGAGATTGGCGCAAAAAAACAGGGGTTGGCCTATACAGTGGTATTTCCCGGTTATCGGAATACCTCTGAATCACGCTTAATCGTTATCTCTATCTTCATCAAAATAACCATGATTCTTTCTCTTGTTTAGGTACAACGGAATTTTGTCGAACTACTTCTATCCCAAAGCAGTGTACCTCCGCCATCTTGAGATTGATAAAATAATCAATTGCCTCGTATTCATTCAAAGTACCACAGTCACATCTTACATCAAACATGCCAGCCTTCCACCAGAAAAACAGCCCTCGGAATTCTATTTATAGGAGTCGATAAAAGGTAAGCACGTAAAGTAATTAACATTTCTGACAATACAAATGTCACGATGATAGGCACTTCAGGATATGCCATCTTAACCGTACGGGCGAACGAGGCTCGTGCCTAGGGCCACGGCTTGATAAAAGCACCCAAATGCCCAGCAATCAAAGGGAATTTTGAAAAAAATTATCCCCAAAGGTAAAGTAGGGTCCCGAGTTTCACTCTAACCTGGGGCCTTGTAGCCGCATGCCCCGCATTTCCAGTGTGCCCAGTGATAATGCATAGCTTAAGACGGCTCTGATTTTGGGATTTTGTTTTTAAATAAGACCAACAATTTTGGTTGTGGGTATAACGGGTGGTCCATCTATCGTTTTTTTTTTGAGTTACTGGTTTTTTGGGATATGTCAAGACTTATTTCGCATCTGATTTGACAGAACATCAGTCATATCATTCCGATTAACGAAAATGGTTGTGTATTCGCTTGAACAACGCTGGGAAATATTAAAACAATATTTCGAAAGTGGTGGTAATGTTGCAGATTGTGTCCGAAAATTACGTGCAAAAATGGGAAGAAATGAAGCACCGTCAGCACCGTATGTGAGGTATTTTGTGCAAAAAGTTCGTGAAACTGGTCTTCTTATTGACAAACCAACACGTGAAAGACCGAAAACGGTGCGTACACCCGAGGATATCGATGCTGTAGCTGAGAGTGTGGCAGAGTCTCCAAGCACATCAACGCGCCAACGTTCTCAACAATTGAACATTTCACGCACATCATTAGGTCGAATTTTGCATAAAGACCTTGGTATGAAGGCGTACAAAGTTCAATTGGTTCAGCAATTGAAGCCAACTGACCATCCAATGCGTTTTCGCTTCGCTTCATGGGCCTGCAATCAACTTGATGAAGATGTTGATTTTGGTCGAAAAATCATCTTTTCAGATGAAGCGCATTTTTATCTTGGCGGCTGTGTTAATAAGCAAAACTGCCGCATTTGGGGTTCAGAGAACCCACACGCAATCGAAGAAAAGCCAATGCATCCAGAACGAGTGACTGTTTGGTGCGGATTTTGGGCTGGTGGCATCATTGGCCCATTTTTCTTTGAAAATGAAGCCGAAGCAGCAGTTACTGTGAATGGTAAGCGTTACCGTACCATGATAAATGAATTTTTCTTTCCATAAATTCAAGATATTGATGTCGGTAACATCTGGTTTCAACAAGACGGTGCTCCGTGTCACACAGCAAACGCTACGATTGCTCTTCTGCGAAGTGTTTTCGGTGATCGCATTATCAGCCGAAATTCTGATGTTGTTTGGCCGCCTCCGAGCTGTGATTTGACCCCATTAGATTATTATTTATGGGGTGCCATTAAAGACCAATGTTATGCCAACAAACCAGCAACAGTTGGCGAAATAAAAGAGAACATACGCGCTGCCGTTGCTGAAATACAGCCACATACGATTGAAAATGCGGTCAAAAATTGGACTGACCGTATGGGCTACTGCAAAGCCAGTCGCGGCAGTCATTTAAATGAAGTTGTATTCCATACTTAATCGGAAGGATTGTACTTTCAAATAAAAAAAAAATTTGGAAAAATATTTAGTAGTTTTTTTTATAGCATTTTAAAAAAAAAAATTTAAATGGACCACCCTTTATACATATTATTAAAGTGTATGGGTGTTCAATAATGGAAGATATTTTTAAAATTCTTTCCTCAGCAGCTCCTACAGAAAGATGATCATTCTTCTCCTAAAATGTTGTCACAATTGAGGCTAAATTTCACCAATAACCTAAGAAACGTTTTACTGAAGTTTTTTATTCATACCGAAGCAGCCGCACAGGCAGAAGCCTAAATGCCGGACACCGCGGCTGCTATCATGCTCCCAAATAAATTTTGTTAATCCGATTTTCGAATTGCCTAAGGTTGGTAGAACTGGGAAAAGCTTCCTTTTGTAAATTTGTCCACAAGCTCGACACCCTCGGGACAAAGGAGCGGTCGTATCGGCCAGTTCTGGATGTACGAAGAATCACGCGGATCTGTGCGGCGGCATCATGGAAGAGAGTTCTGAGGAGCAAAGCCCGTTGGTGTGGATTGGGTTGATTGAGCAGGAAAGGAGGTCGTTGATATGTAAGAGGAACAGTGTCGGAGACAAGACCAATCCCTGGGGAACACCCGCGTTGACGTTATCGGATGAAGAGGAGAACCCGTCAATTACGACGGTTATCTTGCGGCCAGAGATAAAGCCAGCCACCCATCCGCAAAGATTTTCTGGAAGGGCATAGGATGGAAGTTTTCTTAAGAGGGTAGCCTGCCACAGCTGATCGAACGCTTTCGTCTTGTCAAGGGCAACGGCATGGGCCTCACCATAAGACTGGATGAGTTTATTCCACAATTACGTGACGTAAGCTAGGAGGTCCCCTGTGGATCGCTGGTGCCGGAAACCATACTGCCTGTCGCTAATCAAGCTGTCAAGTTCGAGGTAGTCAAAGGCTCGCGATTTATGCACCTCTCCATCACCTTGCTTATAACAGAAAGCAGAGCTATAGGCCTGTAGTCGTAAGGGTCGAACATAGATCCCTTTTTGGGGATGGGTTGGACATTTCCAGTTTTCTCTTCAGTACAATGGCAGGAATCAAGTCCGGACCAGAAGCTTTGTTGATGTCGAGCGACAAGAGCACTCGTCTTACGGTCTTATGTCCGAATGTGTAGGGAGCCCTTTGAATTGACGACACTTGGGCGTTGGGGGGGACGTCCATGGTGGAGTTGGCTGCAAAGATCTTGGCTAGCACTTTCGCCTTGGTCTTTGAGTCGGATGCAATCATTCCATCCTGACACATAAGTGGTGAAAGGCTACTGTATGAGAAGATCTTTTCAATCTGCTTGGCCAACGTCCAGAAAGACCGACTGCCATTACGCTGCTGCATTACCCTGTGCCTAACTTTTATATCGTGCTGGTTTTTGGCATTGCGAACCGCTTGGTTATATTTGTTTCTGGACTCGATGTCAGCTTATCTGTTCTCTACAGTGGGGTTTTGTACGAAGGTTCTGTGTGCGTGAATCTTCTGCTGGCTAGCAGTGTCACACGATTTGTTAAACCAGCCGTTGGCACTTTCACTGTATGAGGGATGTAGTCTTCCATTCCGACGTGGATAATTTCAGTTATCGAAGAACAGACAGCCGACGCATCCGCGTCAGTGAAACAGACATCTCTCCAAGGAAAGGTAGAGAGCCCCTCCCAGTCAGCATGTCCGTAATGCCAAATTTTGCGGCCTGTGCGAGTGTCTGCTGCCACAGCGGGTTCTGACCGAAACCTAACCTCCACAACACCGTGGTCTGAGTTACCCAGGGGGGACAGGACAGCAGTGCTGTAAGGGACAGGATGCGTGGTTAGAAACAGATCCAGCAGGCTGCTGGCATGTGACGAGACGCGGGGAAAAAAGTAGGGCTCGTCACCAGCTGGGACAGCCCTTGAGTAAGAGCGAACGCTTCAACTACACGACCTGCTGCATCGGTCTTGTTTGAGCCCAACCAAAGCTCATTATGGGCATTGAAATCACCGAGGTGAACTACGTCTGAAGTGGGGTGATTAATGTTCAGGAAATCGATCTTGACGGCGAGGTATTCAAGTAGGTCATCCCAGTTATGGTCCAAGGGAGAGCGATAAAGGCAGCAAATAAATTTGGCGAATGTTTTGGAGTTGAGGTGAAGCTACAGACTGTCCTTCCGGTCCGATGAGAAAGAAACATCTCTGGAGCACGAAAGACTGCTGCGGACAAAAGCCGTTGTGGCTTCGTCCTCCGTTCTTTCTCAAATTGGGGTGCACCTCGTAAGTTGGGAACCTAAGATAGTTAATCGGTGCAGACTCTGAGATTTTTGTCTCCACCAAAACAAGCATGACAGGACGATTGGATTGCAAATAGTGATGAACAGCATCAAACTTGCTGTTAATCCCGCAGATGTTCGTAAAACAAATTTTATCTTGTTGTTCCCTCGAGTCCACCGTCCACCCGGACCTTCCGAGAATGAAGTGAGCTTACGTCCGGAGTTCTTAGTACTCGAGCGATCCATCAACCTTAATTTCTTTGTTTTGGACGTTAACCAACTGCAGAGCTTAGGTGTGGAAACATGCGGACATTTATAAGAAAGGAAAAGCTAGCGGGTGGTACCACCTCGATCGACTGGTCCTTGGCTACCACCTTCATTTTACGTGTTAATGATATTAAATAGGTGGCCCGTTGGCGGACTTGTACCGCCACCCGGCAATCGGTACTGAGATAATTCTTAACGCGTGTACAATCACTAGAACGGGACGAAGTTGTATACTGGATACAACAACTTCCGGAACAAGCATTTGCCACGGCCCCGCTCAGTAGGGTTCATAATTAATCGTCTACGGATTATTTGACTTGAGTAGAGCTGCCATCACCTAAATTAGCAACGCCGGACAAAAGCTTCAAGGACCTCAGGCATTTGGGAGAAATTCAGACTTTTAACCGGTTATCTCAGTGTTTTTTTTTTAACGACGATGTCATTTTCATGTCTTACTGACTTCAACCGCTTGTTATTTATTCAACAACGTATTACAAAAATTGTCAAAATCGCCTTAAACTTACAGTATAACAAATGAAATACTAAATAAAGTCATCACTAATAAAAATATACTCATCTCTTTCCGAGGTAACCTGATAGCAAAAATAATTAGGATAATAATTTAATTTTTGGTTCTAGAAATGAAATACACTACATATCAACATAAAATATAGTATGAAACAAATTACAAGTCATCTAGCTAGGTAGGTTTGGTACCGAAAACCCTAAACTCTTTTGGCGTTAATATTTCTATACACTTCCAATTCCCAATTACCAATTATACGCACCTATTTTACATATTTCATACATCATAGATTTTTCCGCCATTTTTATGTTAATATGTGATTTATACTGCATTTAGGTTTATTGGCGCAGTTGAAGTGTTATGAGTCCTGGGGCTATTCTTGCGTTATACGAAGAAACATTCTGCTTACATAATTTAAAAATAATATAACAATATTTCAGTAATGTTATCTATAGTCGTAGAACTCAAATGGATTTTTAATATTTCCAGGTGCCAGGGAAACCGGACTCCCAATACTTGTACAGCAATTACAGACTGTGAAGACGAACGGAAAAGATTATGATGATTTTTTGGACTGAACTAAACAATGTTCCGATATCATGTACAAATGACACTTATTATATCAATATTTCGGAACGTAAGTTTTTGAGAGTAGAAAGATGTCCATTATCCTAATGAAATCACTTTCAGGCCGAATACGTTGTAGAGGAATATCCAACTAAAATGAAATACCCAAAATATATACTGAAGCAACTTCGAGGGCAAAACATAAATACAAGTAAACAAGTGATACAAAGGTTACTCACTACTCATTTGATAAGGGATTTGAAGTACTATCCTATCGCATGTTTTGTTCGTTAACTTAAACGTAGATAGATAGATATGATGAATATACTAAAAATGGGTTCCATCTTATTTGCGTGATAGAGAGTTCTTTGTGTGTATAAAGGGGTATAAGTCGAAAATTGTTACTCCGACGTCGGAAGTTTCCTCAGGGTAGCCACCTATGCCCTCTGTTCTTCGTAATCTGTATTACCGATATCGCTCAATGTTTCAGCCTTCTTTACGCAGACGATTTAAAGATGTACCGTATAGTTGAAATCTTCAGGACTGCACCAAAATACAATGCGATATCAGACTCAATGATTATTGTCAGAGAAATGATCTGCCACTCAATATTAATAAGTGTTTCTCAATTAGCTTTACCAAAAAAAGGAACGTATTACAGTATGTGTATCAGATAGATAATGTTAATACGAGTATTAATTCGGTGAGCACTATTACGGGACCTGGGTGTTACACTTGATACGAAATGGAGCTAGATAAAACCATTAACAAAACCAATAAGATGCTTGGCTTTATTAGGAGACACTCTGGATACTTTAATAACCCTGCTACCCTGGTATCACTATATTATGCGTTTGTACATAGTAAGCTCTCATTCGCGTTTATTATTTGGAACCCACACTACGAAGTCCATATAAGAAGGATTGAGTCTGTCCAACATAAGTTTCTACGGCTTTTGGCGTATAAGGCGAATATCAATATACATAATCATGTTTATATCTTGGTAATGGAACGTTTTAAAATCTTACCTCCTATTTAAGAGAAGGGTATTATCTGATTTGTGCTTTATTCACCGAATCTTAAACAATCAAATCGATTGTTTTTACCTTTTGTCTGAAATCAATATACAGGGTGTTTCAGTTTATTGTTGCATAACTTTAAGATTCGATAGAACTTTTAAAATTAATGCATAAAGTCTATATAAACAAGGGTCGAAAAATGCGTGGCTTCCGAAATACAGGGTGTTTAAATTTACTTTCTGAAATAGTTTTTTTTAAATATTTCGAACAATATTCGATGTATAATAGTGAAAATTGGTATACAAGGGTTTTTTGGTACGACAAAACGAACCATGGGCATAGTTTTACTGTAGCCGCTAGAGGGCGCTATCTACTGTACCTGTAGTGTATTAAAATAACCGAAAAATTTTTTTAGTGCAATTTTTTGCTTTTTGAATAAAAAAACTGATTCTTCGCACTTTTCAACATAAAAAAGCTCTCTTTTGAATTTTCGTTATAATTAGCCGTTTTTGAGATATTTCGATTTTTAAGGTTCGATGCATTTTTAATTATTTATGATAAAATAACGTTAAAAAGTCAGTATCTCGACAATTTTTAGAAGTAGGCTGTGCCTGCAAATATTTTTGAAATTGAAAGCAGAATGAGATTAAACGTCAATTAGTTGACAGTTAGTTTTGTTGTCTGTTGAAACCTGAAACGTTTTTTTGCAATTGTGAATGCACGAAATTTAGATTCTTTTACCTGTTTTTTTTTTTGTAAGTTTTATAAAAATGCCATTTTTATTCTCCAATCAAGAGTTAGCGGATATTCATTTTGTGTATGGCTTTTTAAATGGAAACGCAGCAGAAGAAGCCAGAGAATACGCACGAAGATTTCCAAACAGACGACATCCAACTCGCTCAGTATTTGTAAGAGTGCATCGCCAAATAATTCAAAATGGATTTGGAAATCTCCAAATGGATCAAAACATAAATGTTCGTTAGCGCAGATTGACCCGTATGATTCTACGTGAGTTTGATAGAGATCCGACCACAAGTGTTAGGGAGAGTTTCTGGTGCCTTGGGAATTTCAGCAACCCATGTTCAGCGTGTTCTTAGAAATGACCATAGATGTCCTTACCATTTGCAACCTGTGCAAGGACTACAGTCAGGGGACGGAGAACGAAGAATCACATGTTGTCAGTGGCTTCTTGATAGAACTGATAATAATACGGAGTTTTTAAGTAACGTTTTGACCGATGAGTCATGCTTCACTAGACGTGGAGTGGTAAATGTTCATAATCAACATATTTGGTCGCATGAAAATCCGCATGCAGTTCGGGAAAGAAATTTTCAGCATGAATTTAGTGTGAACGTGTGGATTGGTATCTACCGTAATCGACTATTTGGACCCTACCTTTTGCCTTCAAGGTTAAATGCTGCGACCTTCTTGGAATTTTTAAAGGCTGAACATGCAAATATGTGGGATGATGTTATGTGAGATTTAAGAAGATTGGCCAGGTTCCAGCTTGATGGTTGTCCAGCTCATTATTCGAGAATAGTTAGAAACTGGCTGGACGAAAATTATCCAGAAAGATGGATCGGCCGTGGAGGACCAGTCGCCTAGCCTCCACGATCCCCTGACCTAAATCCATTAGATTTCTTTGTGTGGGGATTTCTAAAAGAAAAAGTGTACCAGACTCCCGTAACCACAAGAGATATGCTAATAGACAGAATCAGGAATGCATGTGATGAAATAAGGCCTTATTTGAATAATGCTATACCACGTTCGATCATTCGTAGATGTGAATTGTGTATTGAACAATTGGGTTTACATTTCGAGCAACTACTTTAGATTTTGTATGTTTGTCCTAACTATCTAATAGCATTTTAGTTGTAAATAATTAATTTAATTTGTTAAAAATAATATTGCAAAATTAAACAAATTAATATTGTTTTTTTGTGTTTATTTGGAGTTACGAATTATTGCTGTGTTTAAAAACACAATCTAAACGATCATCTTAATTACTTGTAATGCCCAAATGGAAAATATTATTTAATATTATTTATTATAACCTTAAAAATCGAAATATCTCAAAAACGGCTAACTATAACGAACATTCACAAGAGAGCTTTTTTATGTTGAAAAGTGCGAAGAATCAGTTTTTTTATTTAAAAAGCAAAAAATTGCACTAAGAAAAAATTTTCGGTCATTTTAATACACTGCAGGTACAGTAGAGAGCGCCCTCTAGCGGCTACAGTAAAGCTACATGGTTCGTTTTGTCATACCAAAAAACCCTTGAATACCAATTTTCACTGTTATACATCAAATATTGTTCGAAATATTTTATAAAGTAAATTTAAACACCCTGTATTTCGGAAGCCACGCATTTTTCGACCCATGTTCATATAGACTTTATGCATTAATTTTAAAAGTTCTATCGAATCTTAAAGTTATGCAACAATAAACTGAAACACCCTGTATATGTACCGCCAAGGGTAAACCAGAGGCACTGTACGTACTTCAATATCCCGTTTTGCACAACAAATCTTGGATTAAACTCTCCGCTAATACGAATGCAAAGAAATCTCAATACCTATGGTGCATTTTCTGATATTTTTGTTTGCCAATTCTTAAACTTCAAATACCTATTAAAGAACATGATGTCGGCTACTCCCTTATAAACGACGCTACTGCTCTTTAACTTTCTTCTTTGTATCCTTATTGCTAAGTTGTTTCACATGCGTTTATATCGTTTTATAACAGTGCTTGTAACTTGGTATTCTTTGTAAGCTATGTTGTGGATGTCTTTTTTTGGAGAATTTCTCTGTTTGACATCCCAAAATTCTTAAATAAATAAATAAATAAACCTATAACACAATTGCATATGTGGATCTTAAGTAAATGAATTGTAGAACTCACACACGGTATAATACGGTTACATATTAGAAAGTTTTCAAGTTCACTGAGGAATATGTTTAAATTGTTAATCATTTTGTTAGCATAAAGGAGACATACATATGTAAATTCTCAGACTCTCAGACAACTGTTGATTTAGGTACTACTAATTTGATATCTTGTTTTAATCTAATATCGTAACTTCTTTTTATGTTTTTGTACATTTATTTTTAAATCATTATTCCAAGATTTAGAAATAAAGGCCTCTAGGAATGCTTTTAGCCATATATCTAATAGTTAGTTTTTGTTGAATAAGCACTTTTTTAAACAATTTTGGTAAATGACACTCCAAATCTCAATCTACTTTCAAATAAGGCAACATAACTGTTCAAGGCTGTGCTTTTCCCTGCGTTGTAACTAGTGATTCTTATAATAAGGGCTTTGATAGGTGAGTAAAAAACTGGTCTTAGTGATTAGTAAAATCCAATTTATGATCAATGGTCAGTCTCAAAAATTTTATGGTGTCTATTTTGTGTATCAATGCATTTAAATTTATTAAATCAATGGAGTATTTAAATGTCATAATTGATATTGACATTGAAAGTTAAGTAAATTGTCACAACATTTTTTCATTAGTTGTAATTATATCACTATCAATTTTTGTCTTAATTTCATTACCAAAATATTGTGGTATCATCCACAAAAACTATGAATTTACCACTTATGTCTAAATTTATTAAATCATTGATATAGACTAAAATAGAATCGGACCTAGTACTGATCCTTGAGGTACCTTGCGTTTATATTTAATATATCTGAGATACAATATCTTGATACTTCTACGATTTGGGATCGTCTATTTAAATATGTTTTAACCCAATAGACTGTTTAATTTATTTAATATAGCTTAGAGAGGTGAGCTGACCCTCTCAAAAAGATGAATGGGGAGAATGTATACTGAGTGACAAAAAAAAGTAAACACCTACGTATGTTTATACGATTTTAATAATTTTTGGCATATATGTTCATTGTCCTTACTAGTAAAATGATTAAATTTTCAGCTTGATTCGTCAACTGTCTGAAGAAGCTGGTTCAATAATGTGTTGAGGATCCACGATTTCTTATACACTCATTGACACGTCTGGACATCGTACTGATAAGGTGGTCGATATCCTATTGGGGTATCTCATTCCAGGCTAGTACAACTTCGTGAGTAAGAGCTGCTGAAGTATGTGAAGGGTATTGCAAATTCAAGAGCCTGCGACCTATCATGTCCCAGACATGTTCAATTGGAGATAGGTCAAGCGATCGTCGTGATTTAGGTATGAAATAAGATGAGGCTCCACTACTTCCTGAATATAGCGTCGGGCTGTCATAATGCCTCTGATAAAAATTAGTTGTGATCTGCTACCATAAGCAATAGCACCACATACCATAGCTTCCACGGTGTAGGTGTATATTAGCCGGTATCTAGAAAGCTCAGCATTAAAATCATTTCTGATGGAGAAAGGTGAAACAAAAATGCCAAGGAATAAAGTGTAATTAAAGAAATAATTATGAAACTGGAAAAAAGATCAAGATCAGCAAAAAATATTTTCGTCTCACTATTTTGCGGCTTATAGAAAGTGACAAATTTCATTTTCCTCATTATAATGCCAACCTGCGATATCTATAGCTATCGTGTGATAGCTTTCTTATTCACGAATATTTTTATGAAGTGTGAAAGACGATGTATCATATATGATGCAAATCACTTTGCACTATGAATTCAACATTCGAGTGGTATGTATGTTCTACATTTCCTTCAACACTGTTTGAATTAAATTCTGTATCATCATAGGTAATATTTGCTTTATCCATATATCCATTGCACTCGAAAGCAAGATGACGCTTCAGATACTAGGCGCACCTAGTATTTAGATATTAAAATATTGTTTTCATCGGCACTATGTGTGAATGCTAAACCAATGCACCTTGGCCGAGGTTGGCCAACATTGACGCTTAATGACAGCATGACCAAGTTGGCTCCAATGTACGAATGCGACATTATAAATAAACCGATATAGTTTGAATATTGAATTTTTTTAAATATGGAAAAAAGTTATACAAGTTGTTCCGTACGGACATAGTGAAACGGTAGGTAGTATGGACCGAGACATTTCCAAATCTGTGAATAAAAAAAATTTCAATTCAGTTCTTACGGATATTCAGGGTGATTTATCCGAGCATGTCAAATCTTTACTACAACATTCCTCAGACACCATTGAACCAATTTTGTCGAAATTTTGCACGATAAGAAAGTTACCTAGGAGTAGCGTAAAACTTTCAAAATTTCAACAAAATCGGCTCAATACTGCCTGAAATATCTAATATCAAAGATACGGCGTTTTTATATAAATCACCCTGTATGTTCCTAAAAACTGAATTTACAACTTTTTTATTTGCATATATGAAAATGTATCGGTCGATACTACCTACCACTATGTCCACTGTAACCTGTAAAAAATGAAGCAAGATTAGATGTTTCAGTGATGTTTTGTATTTAATTCCGATTACCTTCTGACCTCCCGATGCAAGGTATCCGTCATAACTGACGCATTCATCTCATTGTCCCACAATACTGTTTTGATGATGTCAGCACTTTACACCCAAGCATTCAGAATGTCAAGCCAATCTCTGCCAAGGAGCTGAAGAGAAGAATACTAGCAACAACTTCTTCTCTGATAAGAGATCTGGAAACTGTCACTGCTTGGAGATGCCACAATCTGGTACAGTGTAATGCTTGAAAAATATTGCACTGTACCTTGACTTACAAGATGGATGGTTGACTTCTGACAAGGAGCAATCCGTTTCGTCTGGCCGGAGATCAGATCAGCTAGGCTTGACTTGTCAGGAACACATTTCGTCAACATAGCTGCTGCTGGGTTATTTGTCTAGGGCTAAGAATTGATTCTCTCTACGTAACACCCTCACTCTGTACAAGACCCAGATATGACTGCTCACATGTTTTGGATGTTATAGCTCCGACTACTCTGTCTATAACAGATGTTATTAAAGAGGAGGGCTGTCCGACTAATCGATGACACTTCTCTAACGAACGGTCGCTGGGGCCTTTCACACCCTTGGGCGGTCGTCGGTGATCTGGCTCTCTTCTAAGGCCATGCCGACTTTGCTCCTTAGACCTCTTCTCGATGATACCGCTGTGTGTTGCGCCTGTCAGATGGACTCATCAAGTATCTGCCTCCCATCATAACGTTGACGAACTACCTTCATCCAGAACTGGTCAGTGCGACAGCTCCTTTATTCCTAGGATGTTGAGATTGTGAAACAATCTTCCTGAAAACGTTTTTCCTAGTTCTGCTAACAATTCAAAAATTGGATTGACATGACGTTATCAAGTTCCTTATCCGCCAGCGATAAGGTTACGCGGCTGCATCAGTGTAAGAAAATATCCTTACGGTATGAGCAGCCGTTGATTCCTTCGCAACATAAAACTACAAAGGTGCGAAACATATTATTTATCCTGCAGTATCGACAATCATGTCCCCATATTTTCTTGTGAATGCAGTCTGTAGCTCATTCATCATCCTCGTTTATTTCCCTTGTAATCAGGGCAGACAGAACCATCCTCTTTCCACCCTCATACTCCCCTTCACTTTCCTTGGGGCAGGGGCGGAATGACAGTGTTATCACGCAGAAAGGCATGAGGGTCAATGTTGTATCATTCGGTATATACGGGAGGGCAAGCAACAAATTCACATTTTTCATTATATTAAAACACAATGCTCCACTGAGAAGTAGCTTTTCTCTCCCTAGGTCAGTAATGATAAAAGCTCTAGGTAAATAACAATGTCATTATAAAATTGTATCTCGCTAACCTCATTTTGTCATTTTGACAGCTAGGCTTTATATTCCCAATTTTTGTGTTATAAGCGCCAAATAATATAATATAAGCTAGTCATATAGTTACCCTTCTTTAGTAATTCAAATAGGAAGCATGACATACACCTTACTCCTATCTGAAACAAATGAACCAGTCCGCAGGCTAAATATGCTTCTTATTGCATTTGTTTAGGTTTGTCAGTTTTTACCAGGCTACTAGATTGTTCAAAGTATATGTAAAATAAGTGTGAAAATCATGATCGTTGATTTAAGTGTAGGTTAAGTAAATGACACTAGACAATGAAAGTATTTAAATCTTATAAAATCAAAAGTAGTTATTTTAAAATGAAAAAAATTCTATACATATCTCATTTGAAGAGGCCATTATTGCTCTCTTATATTAGATCCTTAGGTATAAGCACTATCGCGTCTCTCTAAATTGTAACAGGAATCTTTCATTACAATTCATTTGCAAAATAGGATGTATATG
Source organism: Acanthoscelides obtectus (assembly GCA_963669975.1). NCBI lineage: Eukaryota > Metazoa > Arthropoda > Insecta > Coleoptera > Chrysomelidae > Acanthoscelides > Acanthoscelides obtectus. Next base: position 63,138,554 of record CAVLJG010000005.1, read on the forward strand.
GTAGAGGGAGCCAGATATCCGTCAAAGATGCGCGTACTTGTCGAAAATTGTTCGATACACCTAACACTATGTAAGTAATTCTTTATTAACGTAGTCCAACTGGTAGAATACGTTAATCAATGATATAATAGCGGATTTCGACGGTGGGGCCGTAACCATCATGTGCGGACATTGTATGTGTAAAGCAAATATTTTCTGAATAGAGACCATCTTTTAACCAAACGCCAAACGGCATCAGACTGTCTGTTAAAGAAGAGTCACCGATCAGTCGGACAGCCCTCCTCAGCATCAAACATGAATAATGCAGTTGGGGCGGTAGCATCCCAAACGTGTGAGCAATATTCGAGGCTAGGGCTTATCTGGGTCTTGTATAGTGAGGAGGTCATGTGGAGAAAAGTACTTCTTAGCCCTAAACAAATAGCTTAACTTTTTCCCAGCAACTGCCGCTAATGCTCAAAATGTAAATATATACTGTGTTACTTAATGGCAGGCCGTAATTACAAGTATACATTCCTGTAGAAAGTAGAAAAACGTATATAAAGACGGGTCCTCAAAAGTCTGGTTTCCAAGACATACGATAAGAAAGCTTGAGAAAAAGATATCTTTTGACAGAGGAAAAATAATAGCTAACTGTCACGTAAAATCAAAGATTAGAACTTGACATCTCCCCCTAGCAACATTCAAAGTTAATTTCATTTTCGAAAACGTAAGATACCAAAAGATACCAAGAAACAAAAATTGTACCATGAGCGGCTCTCTCTCTCTCTCTATATATATATATATATACCTAAATATTATTAAAAAGTTAATGGCGTACATTTTTTATTAATATTATTCGTGCGACTGCCTCTTGCGGCACCACTGGAATTCATGATTATCTTCTTGTTGGTGCTGTCTTATTGCAATAAACAACGCTGCCAAAATTCAACAAAATCGGCGCGAGAATCTTTGAGATATTAATAAATAACCAGCATTTTTTATATCGTGTCACATTTAAAAATACAAGTTTGAAGTAATTTTCGGTATAAACCACCAGTCTTGACCAGTTCAATAACAATATAGCAAATTGCGCATTCCAAATTTTATTTTAATCCATTCACAAACAAAAAAGCTGTAAGCGGGGTCTGCCTCCCTGTATCAGCCAATATATGAGAGCCGACATATCGTGAAAAGTTATTGAGGTCCAATTTTGAGATTAAGTCTAGTGCTATTTCAGTACTGTTTCTTTGCCAAGGATGTCTTAAAACAGAAAGCTTGAGTTCTCGACATAATCTCCAGTCTCGTTAGAACAAAGCCCAAGATCTAGCAAGACAAAATTTCCGCTCTATTTCCACTACATCGCATTAAAATAGCGTATCACTCATATAAAATCCCAGTTAGTTTACCGGAACGGAGTAATTTTAAACCCAGTAGGCATTTAGCAATGGCAATATCAAACTTGAGAACGTATTATTTTGGTCCTCGTGTCTAATTTTATCGTCATACGCTTGCACGTGCCGTTGGGGTGCGAGAGAATATTTGTTAGGGAAGGTCCACAGTCTGCCAGATTCGCTTCAATATTCGAGGGTACAGAGGAGGGATAAGCTTTTCCCTCTAAAAATTATGAGAAATATCAGATGCTTCCTTTTCAGTGCAGTTTTCACTTGGCTGTCAGAATTGAAAGTTTGTTAATTCAATATTGCGAACGCCCTCAATATTTGATTCAAATTACGGATGCGCAAAAATAATCGGTTAATAACATATTTTTTTCAATTCGGCTAACGTGTTTTAACAGATTCTTATGGAACGTACGGTCAACCGGTTATCGGTTCAAAAAGTTTGATAACTGAAGCAAAGGTTATGTTTGTATGTCATCTACTAAAGCCGATGGCTACTTTCGGTTAACAGTATAACCAGTTAAATTTTGTATTAGTTCACTCATGCAGGTTGAAGTAATTGAAAAAATAGCAGGTTAACTTATAACCGGTTTTTTATCAATGACCGCCCATCTCTAACAAACCTTTCGTGACTTTCAGGACGCCCTTTATTAGCGTCCTGGAATATGTTCAGGTTACTTTTTTGGCATTTTACGAATATTTGTATACACCTAAAAGTGACTGGTCAGACCGTTAAATATCCAACAAATGTGGTCCCTAACACTGCTGAATGTCGGACTTTGCATGTCTCTTAAAATAATTTATAAGCTGTTGAATGATTAGTAAAAAACTGAATGTACGTGTCTGAGACACGTCAAGAATGAACTATTAAAAATTAATACGTTTAGCGACCCCTTAATGCTCGAATTCAGACTCCAACCATCAACCATATGCCATTGATCAAAAGACAATGTTTACCGAATAGTAATAACACTATTTAAAATCATGCGGCCATAAAAGATAACACCTTTCAATCACTGTATTCAACTTACCATTTTTCATTTATAACGTATTCAAATTAACAGCCTTTTTCAGAACTCGATTTAGCGGTACATAAAACACCTGTTTGATGGAAACAGTTTGATTTAATCACTAAGCTTTCAATACAGGGTTAATTAAAACAGGAAGTACATGTTCTTTCGCGGTGCTGGTTATACGCACAGTTATAAGGTTTACTTATCAATAAATTAACGTATCATGATATCATGGATCAATTGTCATGTCCAAACGTTATTGGCATCGTAAGTGAGGTCGTGTTCGTGAAATAATGACTGCGTGATATTATTAATTTTGTTATGTGGGGCTATTGTAGTATAGGTGCCGGACGGACTAAGTACTAACTCTAAGCGGATCTATGGAGATGTTTTTATTTGTTTTAAGTAAAAATTTGCGAATGAAGTCATGGCCTTCTGCAGATGTACATATATTTTTAAAAGTGAATGCTAAAATTTGGTACTTTTATTTCAAACCAATTGAATGAAACTTGCTTTTGTTTTTTACAAGCTTTTATTTAACTTGAGCTATATGTATGTAAGTATAGTGTGGGATAAATCTTGAAATTGACTGAGTTGAAATTTCATATGCAGGTGCGGTTCTCAATACACAATGAATTAAATGCGGCCATTTTCCATCCGATAAACTTCATATTGAAATTCTAATTCTGCTATCTTGTAGAGGAGAAAAAGTGATAATGTTATTGTGCAATTTATTTTCGAATATCACTACAAATAAAGCCCAGAAAAAATTAAAACGGTTTTGGGAAAAATCGGTTTTTTTCCGTCTCTCTCCGGAAGTACTTTGAATTTCGAAACTTTCTAAGCGGCATTTTGTTAGTTACCCAAATAGGCAACTTTGCGCCCATTTAAGCGACTTCGTATCTCTTACCGTTTCCGAGATACCAATGGTGAGCGTCGAATTTGAAACCCCGGTATACGACCAAAAATAAATCCACCGAATACGGCGCAACTATAACCACAGCCTAAATAACAATGGGAAATTTCTGTTCGATTCATTGCCCCTTGCCAGCCGACAATCCAAATAGGGGTCGCGGTTTGTTGATTTTCCTGCAGGGAACGAGGAGAGAGGTCTGGAATGCATCCCAGCCTAACACAATCTGCGTTACGTTACATTATGGGGAGGAGGGAGACGGTAACAATGCCTGAAATACTCCAAACCCCATGACAAAATGGTTCTCTTTTTCCGATTTACTGTTTATTGATGAGACATTCGATATGGGTTTCATTAGGGATGTTTTTGGTGGCATTTTTAAACAATACAGCTGGAACATAAGCGTATGTTTTACGTTAATGACACACTTACAAGCAAAGACTGGAGGTATTTTTATCAAGATCTTAGTTATGTTCCGAAAAAAGTACTGTAGCCTATCTATTTACCCATAGTTCGTAGTTGTTTCATTTCATCGATTTTATCAGTTTTATCACGAACAAAAAACATACTTTTATGGAGCATCTAAACGAGCAATATTTGTGGGGCCTGCCATAATATATCTCGGATATATTAGCTATGCCTGGACTATATCTTGGCAATATTGCCTGACATGTGTAGACGCTTACCTGTTCAGAATGCCTCATCAGAAGGTCAACAAAACCAAGCAAAAATGTCTGAAGAAATTGTAGTCATCTCGGCAGCTAACATACAATAAATACATTAAGTAGGATTCTAATAATTTGGCAATTTACATCAAAATAAAGTCGAAAATGTCAAAAAGTACATACAGGGTGGCGCATCGAACGAAACAGGCACATTTAGAAGTTACATAGTTTTCGATTGATTTGACCAAACTTTGTTGCTAAAATAACTTGTAACGCTTTATTACATAGATTAACCATGGTATATTCCACAGCAGAAAGAGTTGAAATTATCGAAATATTTTATATCAGAAATATGCGGAGTATTGTTTGTATTGAATTAATCCAAAAAGCCACAGCTCCCTTACACCTAGTACCCGTCAATCCAGAAGGTTGGTGAGAAAACAAAAGTGATGCTTTGTTCTTAGCAGTTGTAAAGTTATTGGTCAAAATTTCACTATAATACCAAGTAGATAAAGACTGTCGGACGGAAAATAGCAACTAATACCAATAACACTTTGTCAAACTTCCAATATATAATTTTCAGATTAAAAGCTGATCGTATACTCGAACATAACTTCGATATTCGGGAAGAAAATAATATCGCAAAAAATTAATAGCCTAATCTATTTTTGTAATTACTGTATTATTGATTGTCGATATACGAGTAGTTATTTTCGTCATGTGTGAATGTTCCTACAGGTTCAAATTACTAGAAATACGCATAAGAACTATTTTTTTCATATGTAGCAAATATTACAAACACTGTGGTCTTATAAACATATCAACTAACAGTTTATCTTCGCATATTTACGACTTAGCAGGATTACAGGTTGTTTAGGTAATAAACGGAGAAAATTGTACTAGTAATTTTTCAGGATTATGGTCAAAATTATGAGTTTTCAGATAAATAATATTCTGGTTCATGAATAAATTTAGATTCCTAGTCACCAAATGACTAAGTGGCATTGATTGGTGGTCAAGAAAACATTAAAGTTAGGGACTGATACTACATCCAGTTTATATACCTAAATTTTGTAATATTTTACTGATGAAATATTCAATTGTTGTCAGTCAAAACATAGCGATTAAAGGTAGCTAGCTCATGGTAAAGCGGATTTAAGATGACGCACACGTCACACTGTGCGCCGCGTCCCGGCGTGGGATCCCCAACGCGCTTCCATCCCGAACATAGAAAATCTGTTTTTGCTTTGGATCCTGGGGCCCAAGATTCACCACTGGTGATATGGTTTGACACAAAACTCTAATGCATACACCAATGGACTGACTGGATGGCACATTTCTGTTAATTTTTTGTGTGTTTTATGTTGCTTCAGAGCTACCTGATATGCGGCTGTAATGTGGTTAGTGCATTGGTTAGCGGTACGTGTAGATATACGAGCCCCTTCCCACTTCAGTTGGCCCAACTATTGAAATCTTAGTTTTTTTCTTATCAAACATAAATAATAAAAATGTAGCAGGGTGTTATAGGTTTAAAATATTAACAATGAATATTTTGATAATATATAGTAGAAAACACCAACTTTATCACTCCCTAATCAAATTTGCAGCATAAAAATAACACAGGTTGCAATTACAGCATATCAACCTATTTTCATTTCAATGCAAAATAAGTCTATAACGCATAGGTGGCTGTGAAAAATAAATTGTTTTTATGAATCACAGCTGTCAGAATACGTTTAAAATAGTTTTGGGTAGTTAAGGTTTTCAAAATGGGTAGAGGAAAGGTTATTAATGAGAAAATTCGGTTACTGATAATTAATTTTTTTAATTCTGGGAAATCAAACTCAGAAATTGCAACTTTGTTAGATAGAAGATATAACATAACTGGTTCAGTTAATATTAAGCCACGATATGTGAAAAAAAGTACTATCACAAATGCCGACCGAAGAGCATTAAGAAGAATAATCGTGAAAAACAGGCGTGCCAATTACTTACAATGGAAGGAGAATTTCGAGGTCCACAACTCATAGAGAGGCCCACAAACTGGGATTTAGCACTTGCAAGATAAGTTTTCTTATAAAAAATAGTGAAGTACAAACAATAAATTTGCACAACTTGTTTATAGGCCAAAGAAAAGCCACTATTAACTCCACTGCAAAAGAAAATTCGGCTTAGATGTGGTAAAGAACAATGACAATGGACACCTCAATACTGGTGTGCAATACAATGGAGTGATGAGGCCCGATTCGGAATTTCTGTTGGTGACAGTCGCAGTAGAGTTATTCGCAAAAAAATGAAGCATTCCATGTTGATTGTCAGAAGAGAAAAGTGAAATTTCCAGCATCCATTATGGTCTGGGGCAGTATGTCATCAAAAGGAGTAGGAAAACTTCATTTTATTGATGGAAATGTGGATACAAAAAAATATTTGGCAATTTTAGAAGAATCGCTTTTACCAGTGATGGAAGAATGTTTGACATCCGGCCAAGATTTTGTGTCTCAGCAAGATGGTGCAGTGTGCCATACCTCAAAAAAGGCTATAAAGTGGATGGAAGAAAGTAATGTACCACTTTCGAAAAGGGTTTCTAGCAGTCCAGATCTGTCACCTATTGAAACTTTGTGGCACAAGATGAAAAAGGTTCTACGACAACATCCTGCTCGTACAATCACCGAACTGAGACAAAAGCTTCAAGAAATATGGGATTGTTTTACACCAAATTTTTGCCAAAACTTGGTAAACACTATGCCCCAAAGAATTTCAGCCGTAATAAAAAATAAAGGTGATGTTACCCAATGGTAATCTTTCAATTGTTGCTTTGTTAACTTCGCGCATTTATTCGCACATTGTTTATTTGTTCAGATGTTCTATTAGTTATAGGTCTAAGTGATTTCAAATATGTATTTTTTACGACTAGAGTGTATGTAAAATGTTTTTGAGAAAATAAATTGTTTTAGAAGTACATAGTTTCGTCATGTTTAGTTTATAAGCGCATATTTTGGTGCAAATCTTGAAGTGGGCCAACTGAAGTGGGAAGGGGCTCGTATATAAAGGTTAAATATATACTGCATATCACTTGTAACTATTATACCCATAAGGCACAGCAAATGAACACTTTTAATCTAGTAGATGATTAATTCCTTTGGTTTAAAAACTTGACTGTGTTGTGATTTGTAGGGAAGGACTGAGGGGTTTTTAGTGAGTGTGCTGCTTCTGGAGAGTCCCATGCGTCGGCCACAAAAGACTGACAGTGCAATACTGCCAAGCTTTTAGGCCTGAGAGTAGCTATAAAAGCTTTCCCCTATCCAACAGAAAAAAATAATCTATTATACAATTGCCAAGTTTTTTGTGGAAATGTTGTGTCCTCTTACCGGCTAATTACCTCTCTAATAACAAATAGCGTGTATTTCATAGCACTGATACTAATTCAACTGAACTATGATCAATGAATCCAGCCTTTAAGTAGTATGTACCAGCAAACGCAGTGAGATATAACTACTCTTTGGTGAAACCAAATGGTCAGGGACATGCAGCACACATGGAAATTTGACAGCTGAACACGCTCGGGTTGTTTTGTTATGAATCATCACGGTTGAGTCGGCTGGTTCTGGTTACTGTCTCCCGCTGTGCCGGTCAAAAGCATGTCAAATATTTTGAACAACTTAGATATCAAGAGATTATGGTACTAACCAGAACTTTGGTGAACCTCCGTTCAAGTTCCAATGGGTCCGGCATAGGATGCTTCGCTTTGGGTTTGATAGTACTCTGTCTGATACTGGCCTGCCTGCTGTGCAATTTGGGGGAGAGGCAGCTCTCGGCCTCCTGGACCGAGGAGCTTTCCTTCGATACTGTTAGTCCCATTTTGATTTCGCTAAACGTCCCGCGCAACACGCATTTTTCGATCGCGGCTAATTTCGGCAAAGTTCACATGAAAAGCAACAGGTTTTTGTTCCGAGTAGAAGCGCGAACACTACACCGTACAAACGACAAGCAAAACTGACTGGAAAAAGGTGAATTTTAATTCAAGTTCCAGACAAGAAGCGCGTGCGCCAGCGACTGTTTTTGTGACTGCGCTGACATCTATTGGTGGTTAAAATAATGTTGAAAGACTAGTAGAAATGTGATACATGTTTGAATACAATACTTTGCGAAGAGAGTTTCCGTGAAATGGTAAATATGACAAGTATTAACGTCAACGTCGTCAACTGTCAAAATTCGCTTGTTAACCTCATCAACTTTCCCTCAAAAACATTTTCCATTTATTTCTCATTCTCATTAGTAGATGAAAAGTTAAACTATACAACACTACACGATGAATCACTCAAAAAATGAGAACTCTTCATCTCCTGGGTTTGTTTACTTCAACAACAGTAATTATCAAAGCCCTAACGACACGGGGGACTTCTTGTCCTTTAATAATACACCACCACAAAAGTCGCCAAACAATAAATTTTCGCCCAGTGGCTACAGCAGCCCCAACTCCAAACACCATTGTAGTCCTAACACCTTCCAACGGACACCGAACTTTCATAAGAGTCCAAGGAAATTCAATCTAAAGAACACGTTTCGATATACTGGAGGAAGGCATTCAGGAAGCAGGTAAATGTATAAATGGATCACAGCTAATATGGTTTAACTTAGAATTTTTAAAAAAGAATAGATGATTTAGTTTAAGTAAATGAGACTACCAAATGTGTACTAAATGTTGAGGCGCCCAAAGAACCCTCAGTCTAGGGATCTAGTTACTTATAAACTAAAAAAATAGACTGATACACATCTCAAACTTATCAACATAATACCCTCTACATTGGAGAAGTCAAAAGAAAGAGTTTCCAGAATGTGGTATTGTCCACCTAAGCAAAATGAAATTTTCAATAGCTGAAATGGATTGCTTACATCCATTTTTTAAAGATGATGCAGTTTATCATCTTTTTTTCTGCTTAATTGATATTGTAGATTAAAACAAAACTTATTTAAATCCTCTGTACATTTTCCTGAGGAATTAAGTTAATATAATTTATTTAATTGAGGCATCAAGTTGTAAAACCTACCTTATCTATTTTTCAAAATAAATTGAGATAGTAAATAATATTAATGGTAGACTTTGAATCTTCATAAATACAGCCACAAAATGTTACAAAAGCTGCTCCTTCCTATTTAAAATTGAGTGTAAAAATGTATAACTGTCAAAATCTGTCTTATCGGTTGATACACTATGGGGAAGAGTGGCGAGATCAGAAAGACCTAATGTACTACCAAGAATTACTATTTGGACTTAAGGCAGCCCCAGAAAACTTTCAAGAAGATAATGATGAAGCTGCAATTGCAGAAGTAGAAGAAACTGATTTAAGAATTTAGATTTTTTCTGTCATATGTTCAGAGTTTTATTTTTGTTTAATACCTACATAAGCTTTATTATTCTTTTAATAACATTATGTTACCAGAGAAAACTATTTTTGTCATTAAAGCATTGGTTAATGTTTAATTTTATTAAAAAAACGCAAATATACAAGTTTGGAAGCAAAACCAACAATATTCGCACCTTGCTGTAGCAAAACCTGCAATATGCATCCTACTGCAATAAAACTTGCCTTATCCAATTTGTTTTGTTTGTTTTTTCCTTAAAAAATGGTAAAAATTCAATTATTTCTGGACAAAATAGATGCAAAATTACAACTCCACACAATGGGCTTATATTTTTTTGAATACTGCTTGTAACTTTGGGTAAAACGGTTTTAGTCGCTTATCTCGAAATCAAGTTTATGGGATAAGGCGGGTTTTGCAACTTGACGCCTCAATTGTTATCCTAGATACTGATAGAATGTCACCATACTTATCATGTTAAACTACCACTTCAGAGAATAAAGGTTATTTTACTCAAGTCTAATTTCCACAGCTTTGGCACAAAATTTAATTTTCAATCCAAGGAAATTATTAGCAATTCTTATAATCATAAAAAAATTAAAAATACCAAAAATATACATATATATATATATATATATATATAAAAATGAAAATGTGGTGGGTTATGATTAAAAAATGAATGAAAAAAGGCAGAATACTAGATTTATAAAAAAAATAAGAATATAGTAATGTTGCTGGTTATACTATAGTGATTATTATAAATGATTTTACAGGTCATTCAACAAATCGAGCAGTAGTGAATTTGATTCTAGCTTTAGCAATACTCCACCTCATTCTAACTACAAAGTTTCATCAAGAGGAAATCATTCACAGGGAACACATAGACACAATCAAGTAAGCATAGTTCCATTTTATAAACTTCTACATTTGTAGTTTTAAGTAGTGTCCTTATGAAAAGCACACCACATATGCTCAATTCCAACCACCACCACATGTATTATTCCCAGAATCAGCAGGATCTAGCCATCATAGTGATGAATTGGCTGTTAATTTAGATACCTTTACAGCTTCTACAGTAACTATTTGTTTTGCAGTAGTTGGCACCATTTAAAATATTATAGTGAAGTATCCATAGGAGCATCAAAAGATTATTAATCTCACTTCTGTTAAAATTATCTACATTTGGATTCTTCAATTTTTTAGCCTCACCAACCAGTAATAGTAAATGGGCATGATGTGAGCATGTTCATAGACCACAGTTGCTTTGAAAACCCATGGGAAGAGCTGGAACGTCAATTAGAAGAGGCAGAAAGCTCCATTGTTGCAGCTCCATTGGATGAGGATCAAAATACAGAAGCCAAAGAAGAGTCTTCAACATCAGACAATGGATCAAGTAGTAGTGAGGAGGAAGAACAAAAAAATGGATAGCAGTCAAAGATAGGTTAAAAAGTGATGAAGTTCAACACCTAACATAGTTTGTTTTTACTTTAAATGAGTGATTCATTTATGTATAATATTTTAATTTTTATGACAACAGATATGTTTGTTTTTAGAGTATGAAATAAAGGGTATCTGAAACTTGAAGGATAATCCAGCAACTGGAAATATGATACACAACTGTTCTGCAAAATTTTGTTATGTTAGATTGTTGCTATTTCCACAAATATCAATCCTTTTGAGGCAGTTGTGTTTCGAAATATTCACAAATGATTGTTTCATCGCAATCAGTGTTGTTTAATTCTAATGTTATAGCAAAATCCACAAAATTATTCTAATGCAACATTTCAATGAAAACACTAAAACCCTGACTCGCTGCAGTAGCTAAGAATGGGCTATGATCACCACCAAATACTTTAAAAAGTTACCATTCTCTTAATGGTACTATTGTCCAACATTTTGTTAGCTCTTTTCTTTTTTATAGCAATTTTAGATTCGTCAACTGATTTGAACATTTAAAAACTGATTTTAATGTGAACAAGATGTAATGGCATTTTACCATGCAACTGTACTATAGAATCCATTTCTGTCTGATACATATTGTCTTTTAGGCAATTCTAATAAAAAACTCCAATGGATTCTGATCCGGCGATCTTGGTGATAGTAATTTTAGATTCGTCAACTGCCTGGAATATTAAAAAACTGATTTTAAAGCGAACAAAATGTAATGGCTTTTTGGGACGTAAAATGGCACTGATCACTTAGTATAACAATTCCAACACCTAGAGATACAGACTTAACCAGAAATCAACATTATCCATGCAAGTAGAATGGACGCCTTGGTCCTATCCATTGGAACTAAGTTCTCCAGACCTAAATCCATTGGATTTCATTGGAGTTGCCTTAAAGATAATTTCTATTAAACAGGGGTGACTTCTGTAACACAGTTATGTACGAAAATCAGATGGACCTCTCGGAAAATCTCGCAAAGGGGGTATTCTCTCAAACTAAAAAGATAATTTAGTAAAACGTGCAGAGCATGCATAAGGGGCAATGGTGGTCAATTTGAACACTTACTCTAAATAATTGAATAAAAACTAGCCATTACAATATCAAAAATGTCCCTCATTCCTTATTTATACCATACGAACATTTTTTAATATTCAAGAAACAAGACGATCCTCCATAAAATTGCTGTAAAAAAATAGCCAACAAATTGTTAAAAAAACATTTCAATTCTGAAAATCACATTTTAAAGTATCTGGCACGATGATCCTACTTATTCTGTATTACTGCAGTATGTCAATGTAAGACATTCAAATTGGTTTTCGTTGAAATGGTGCATTAGAATAGTTTTACCTGATGGTTTTGCTAAAACGTAACCTCTTCAGACCCAAAGCAATTCTACTTCTAAACGATTATTGATTTTTTAGTCAGGTTATTGTTTAGACATACAAAAGCCAAGCGCCAATGTATTTTTCAAAAATTTTATTCCCATTTTGAAAAAATCAGGTATCACAAAGGATACTTTGGGTCTCTAGGCATACAAAAAAAAAATGTCCAAGCAAATGAAAAAAATGTCAGCTATTTGTGAAAAGTTGAAAAACAGTTTCTTTCGACGCTACAACATAAATACACTCCACAAGATTTACATTTTGCAAAAGTTAGTTTATCGCACGTAGGCAAACGGCATTTGGATCGAGATTTCTGTTTGTCTTTCATAAATTCTACCAAATGTGTATTTCCCTGAATCCTGCATCTCTTGTCGGGAATGGGTTGGACGCTTTGTCGTTTGTTCCCTGGTTGAACTTCTTCTTCAGATTCTATATCTTCCTGGTCTTGATTTTCTAATACCAGTGTTTTGGCAACAGATAGTTTGAAATCAAAATAATCCATAATATCCTTTCTACGTAAGCCGTCAGCTTTGGCATTTTCACAGCATTCCAGCCAGCCTGCTGCTACTGAGAAATCGATAAAATGAAAAATAGTTCGCACAGTCCATTTGTTTGTCCGATTTCTCATTGCATATTTTCCAATTACGCGATCTAGAAGGGTCTACTCCACCCATATAAGCATTGTAGTTTTTAACAACTGCTGGCTGTTTGACATCAACACGCTTTTTCTCAACCTTAGACCACCTACTACAAGTTCCTTCTGGGTCCACGCCAATGCAGGATGAAGCAAAGTTTACAGGTTTGTTATCGAACCACTTCATGAGTATTATTTTGCCGTCGTCCCGCACAAGGTGATCATAGCTTCCTCTCTCTTTCTTTTTCAGTTCGTTGTCAGGTAGAAGACTAGCACTTTTAGGAATTCTATTAGCCATTATCGTTCCGGCTAAAGTAATGCCACGTGAGGAAAGAAAATCTATCAGGGGGATCGAAGTGAAATATCTGTCTGTGAATACTGAAACTCCTACAGGAAGAGTATCTGCCAATTTAAGGACCATTCTCCCCCCAACGTCCAATTTTTCTGGGGCTGCTAATAACGCCGATTCCACCAATGAGCCCTTACCTTCATAGATGTGAAAATCAGGCGGGACTCCAGTCGGAGTTGCCATTACGAAGTCTTTGAGGCCTACTGGGTTAGGCTTACCACGCACAAATTGTCTCATGGTGACTTGGCCAGCAAAGGGTATCATCTGTTCGTCGATGGACACCTTGCTAGTTCTTTCATTCATGCGACATCCTTTTTGTACTCTGTCAAGGAGAGGTCTTACCTTCCAGAATCTATCAAGCGATTTGGCCTCTGCGGATACCCGATTGTCATCTACAACTTTTAAACGAGAGCGTAACTTGAAAAATCGATTTCTTGTAGTGTTATCCGACACTATGGGTACCCTAGTGCTGTTAGCCCAAAACATCCGCAAACGTGGAAGTGAATAAATTCCTATTAGCATGGTACAGCCAAATAATTTTCTAATCTCGCTAGCAGTAGTATCCAATGAATGTCCTGTTTCTCTTACTTCCCTCATATTTGTAAGTTCAGAAACACTTTCAAAGAAGTCATCACTGATTTATTTTTGAAAATATTCAGAAGGTCTTCCAACTTGGTCGCTGTAATTTATAGAATCCATGTGGTTCGGCGGAACAAAGACTTTATTGCGAATCCACTTTTTGGAATGTGATGGAATTAAACTCGCTAGGGGCAGGTCATCTTCAGAATCGAAACCATCATCGGGCTCTGGATTGTCTTGGTCATCAAAAGCTTGCTCGTCCAACAAATCCTCCTCAAGGTTATCACCATCAAGGTCATCTTCACTAAGAAGTTCTTCATCTATATCAGAGTTATTTAGATCTATAGCATCAGCCAATTCTTGAAGCTCTTTTCAGTCAAAGGGCCTGAAACAATACAATTTCTATAAAGTAATCTTTATCTATCTTTTTCTTGTTTTTTTTTTAATTGTATTGCTAGAGACCCAAAGTATCACCTGCGATACTTCTTCTATATCGTCTAGTCGGCACCTTTAGCGAGAACGTTCAGCGCAATAAAATAGCATACTTACATTAAGGAACATTATAACAACTATTTAAAACGAAATATATTCAGGAATGAATTGTACTTACGTCTATTTTCATTAAAAGTCATCCCCACGTGTTTCACACAACCACATCAACATGTAAACAAACGCCCACTGTCGACGCACTGAGCAAAACGAGCGCGAAATAAATTCTACGCATGCGTTGACTGTGTATCGCATGTGATACTCTTAGGACCGAACAAATTCATGCGGTCTAAGCGCGATATAAAAAATAATTTTCACGACTATCATATATGATACCCTGGGTCTGAGGAGGTTAAGAAAAACAACACTGATTTCGATGAAACAATTACTTGTGAATATTTTGAAACAAACCCGAGTCAAAAAAAATTGATATTTGTTGAATTGGCAACAATTTAACTAGACAAGTGTGGATTTTTGCTAAAAAATGATTGCTTTATATCTCGAAAACCATGATACTTTTGACTAAAAAAATGTTTGCCAAACAGTAACTCATGATGTGACTTGTTTCCAGGGTTATCCTTCAATGTCCGCACACCCTGTATATAGCAGTTGTCTGATTTGGCGACCTTTGCCATATATTTCAGTTAGATTGGCTACAGATGCTGGCGACGTCACCATGGCCTCCCGGTGAGGGAGAGCTCTTATGTACGGCTAGGAAAAAGACATTACATTCTATTTTTTATTTAATACACTGGCGGGATTGCCTTCATCCCCAAGTGCCTTTTTTTGTGTTGTATGAACATAATTCATGGTCATGAAATTTGTAGAAGCTAGATCACACTTGTATGGCCCTGCAGTCGTTCGTTTGTAGTTAATGACGAAGGATTGGCATTTTACTATACATTTTTCTTTTAAGTGTTATAAACTTGGTGTAGGTTGAACGGTCATATTACTCATACATAAATACTCACAAGGACACTTCAAAAAGACTGGATCACACCTGCATGGCACATCAGTGCTTTTTCTCTTAAGTTTTGATGGTCTACTTTAACAATTTTTACAGCTGTTTATAATAATAATAATTCCGGCTTTATTATGGCAAGCATAAGCAGCCATAGAACTATGCGACAAAGCAGTCTGAAAATCAGCAGTGTAAATAATTACGAAAAGTAGATGCCTCAGAATTATATGCTGGGGATTTCCTGAAACAATTTGTTCACTCATAATATCAGGGCATCTAATATTCTAAAAAAAAAAAAACGAAAAAACACGTTGCTAAGTATTACTCGCGTAGGTGAAAAAATCATCGTCTTCGACTCGGATTTTTGTTGCAACCAGCAACAGAAGCATGAGTTCTTTTTAAAAAAATATTACTTTGCATTGTTTTTTCGATTTTTTTCACAGGAAAAAATTAGATGCCCGAATGGTATTTGACTATTGCATGAGTAACAGATTATTTCTGGTGTCCTAGGTAACCATAATTACTTGTTATCAATGGTATTTTAATTTTTGGTGACAATAGCCGTCAAGTTTTGCCGCGAGTCAACTCGAAAAAACTGCTGACAATTTTTCCATCTAGATACCATTTGTAATTTAACACATCGACTGTCCAATGAGCCACATATGGCTCATGGACCACATTCTCCATGCGTCCATGAGCCTTATGTGGTACATAAATTCATACAACTTTTATAAGTTGGACGTGGTAGTAGGCACACATTTTTTGTATGTGGATGTAAGAATATTTCTTACTCGACACTTTAAAAAAAATATTAAAATCAAATAAAAAATAAAGATTTTACAAAACTTTTTTTTTCGGTTTAATAGGTAAAAACGTACATTACTAACATATATCTAATGGTTTTCTCCAAAGCAGGGCACGCAAAATGCTTGATTGCAGGATTTGCAGATAGTGTTGACCCTCTTAGCTTTTTCTGCAGATTCTGATGCCGAATAGTTTCCGCGCAGTTTCCCCATAGCATCCGTGGCAACGCTTTCTGTAGAGTTTGTTATTATCTCTAGGCAGTTCATCCAGTATGTGAATAGTTTTTTTGGTCTTGCCTCCAGATCCGCCATCGTTATTAGATTTTCTTTTTAACATCTCGCTTATTATCTCATTTGCAAAAGAGATAGTTGTTCTTTTTTTGGACGTTGTGCATTATATTTAATCAGAGTGTTTACAACGAGTGTTCCACAAATAATCTCTATGGCGAGTTTTTTATACCATGTCAATGACTTTCTCAGACAAGTGTAGTAGCTGGCAAACTGATCAGATATTTCAACCCCTTGTTTTCCATTATGGTAGTCCAAAATGGCAGAAGGTTTAATCTTATCTTCGCCATTTCTTTTTTTTCCACAAGTTCATGAACAGTTGAGAGAAAAGGAAAGTCACGCTGATCTTTCCATTTTGAAACAGTAATATAGCCATTTTGTCTTAAGATTATTTCGCGCTTGCGTAATTTGTGTATAATTACTTCTTCTGGCAGACGACGCCTATTTTTGCGTAATGTTCCCAATAGGTGGATGTTTTGATCATACAGATATTTTGCAAGTTGCAGGCTAGTGTAGTAGTTATCAGTAATTGCCATTCTGCCTTCATTTAAAAGAGGTCTCACTAATTCCACTACAGTGCTTCCTGGTAAATCAAGCCCATCAATGGCGGTTGATACACCGTCATATATTTTTAGATGCCAGGTATACAAATTTAGAGTACATACCTTGTACAACTTGATTCCATAAGAGCAGCGAGCTTTGGAAGGATAAAATTGTCTGAATTTTAGACGTCCGCGAAAAGGCACCATTGTTTTGTCTACCACCACAGTATCACCAGAACAATAAACAGTTTTTATGTTGTTTTGAATGATGCTCAATATTGGATTTATTTTATCCAGCCTACTGGTGGACGGAAGAGTAGAGTAGAGTTGGTGAATGTGGAATACTTTTCATTTGAAGCCTATAATTCTATACTAATTTGAGGCATTCAAATAAATCAAGTAGTTCTGATATCTGTGAGGTTCTGTCAAATAGCTGAAATAATTTAGATCGCATATATTTACTCCATGCATTTGTAAAAATGAAAATATTCGAAGCATGTAATATGTAGCCATCGAAAATTAGTATGGTAATGTGGAATACTAGGGTTTGGTAATGTGGAATATGGCTTGGTAATGTGGAATAAGGCATGGTAATGTGGAATAATAATATTTTTGTTGGTTTGTACAAACATTGAACAATATTTCACAACCAAAAGTGCTACATAGTTTTTGTCTATAAAACATAGTACAGCGTTTTTAAAAATGGTGAACAATAATAAATAAATGTATATTCTATAAAACAACGAAGGAACCAAACGATGTCAAAATTTGCATATCTATATATTTTGGTTTACTTGCACAAATCGCATATATAAATATCTTTCTTCTCCACTCCTCCACATTCTGCATGCGCCCAATTGTTACAGATCTCACATCTAACCCAGACTTCCCCGCGTACATCTTCTGAAAATTTTCCTTCGCAAAATATGCAGCTTGCATCACCACTGGTATTTTGAATGGAGATATCATTTTCGTCATCTGAAGAGTCGTGAACCGAGGGAGTGCAACTTGATTCCGAACTACTTATTGAGAGTTTTTTTTGTCTTTTGGATGGATGACCTTTAGAGCTAGTTGCTTGCCTAGATGAAGTAGTGCATGGATTAGCCAGATTTCTCTTCACTTCTTTTTTCTTGTTATTTGAGATGCTTATAGAAGCTTCAAGTTCATCTTTGTTCGGTGTAGATGTAATGATTTTCGCTTTCCCTGATTTTCTTCCCCTATTGGATTGTTTCTTTTTTAGATTTGGTATTTTCATTATATCTTCAGGGAGTACCAGGGTTTCTGATCCAGGAGATGTCTCTTCATTCTGGATTTGTTCTCTCAACACGGGTTCATCTTCTGTTTCTTTATGTTCACTATTATCTTCTGCTGCCAAATAGTCGTCTTCTGTGAAAACGTTGCGTCTTACTGGATAAAGGCCCGTAACAGCAAATCCCTTGACCGCGCGTTCTCCAGTTTGCACTTTCAGGTATGCCCTGCCAAATAGCTCAGATATGTCAAAATGAGTTACAGCTCTTTGATTTGCTCTTAAAAATATCCTGATTTCTTCACTGTAATACGTTTTCAATGCTGACATCACAGTTTTATCTAGAGGTTGTAACTTGTGGGTAGTTTTTGGAGGTAAACATAAAATAGTTACATGCTTTTCTCTAGCTTTTAAAATCACATCCAAATTTCTGGTGTGACTGTAATGCCCATCTAGAATCAGCAATACAGGATTATTTTCGCTTGGCTGTGTAAAATCAATAAATTGATTGAACCAATCTGTAAAAAGATTTGATTGAATCCACCCGGATGGATGAAAGCGAAATATTGTCCCCGGTGGTGCTCCTTTTTTTAGTTGTTCACTGCCCTTCTTTCTTGGAAAAATGATCATTGGTGGCACAAAGTTGCCAGCTGTGTTCATAGACAAGACAACTGTTATTAAAGATCCACGTTCAGCTGAAGTTAGCGCTCCGACTTGACGCTTGCCCTTTACAGATATGACATGGGGACACTTTGACTGTACTATGCAAAGGCCACTCTCGTCAACATTATAAATCCTATTGGCCTGGAATTTTTTCTCGTCCATCAAGTTCTCCAGGATGTCAAAAAATTCAGCAACCTTATGCTTGCAGAATCCAGTTGCTCGAGCTATGGAGGTGCCGGTCGGTTTCCTAACACTAAGTACATGTTCGTGCCTTTTTAAAAACCTTTTGAGCCAATCTTTTCCTGCTGATTCACTGAGCAGTGAAAATGGGTTAGGAATATTGTTCAGTTTTGCCAACTGAAAGGCTATTGAACGCACATCCCTTCTTGTAAGACCAAAATATTTCTTATCCATCATTATAAGATATTCAACCAGCTTTTGCTCTAATTCTTGCGATAATATTGGTTTTCTTCCTAGTTTGTTTTCTTAGATTTTGATCATCTTTAAGAATTTGACAATATCTGAAGAGGGTAGCCCGTGGAACGCTAAAAGTCTTTGCAGCGAGAAGGTAGCCCATTCTTTTACTCTGTACTGCCTTAACTGCTTCTAACATATTATTTTCTGACCAGTTGTGTTGTTTTATTCCTTTAGAAGGCATTTTCTGAAATGAAACAACACATATGGTCAAAAACATAAACAAATTCAATATTCTTAAGCAATAGGTCCGATAATGTGGAACACTCGTATGGTTGATATTGTGAAATATTCCACAATACCATCCCACCTTAACTTAATCTCAAGTTTACAGCTAGCATGTATAAACATAAATTTGATAATGAATTCACACATAACTTGATAATGCATGTATCTGAGCCTTAATAACAAATAGTAATAATTAGAACAAAGTTGTACTTTACCTAGAAATACACAAAAATTGCAGCCAGTTCAATGTTTCGATAATCACGTTTACCGGTTTTACCAACTTTTTTGAGGTTATGCGCGTTAATCGATAAAATAGCTTGTATCAGATAGTTACGCTACTAATACAAGAGTAAATAATGCCATCGAAGTGCAGATGCCGCTACTAGTTTTGAAGATATTTGTCTATTCCACTCTACCTACCTATTTCACATTCACCAACTTTATTCTATTGTCCTGAAAATGCCAGCATTTGAGGAGTAGTGTAAATCGAGTGTAGCTGATTGGCATTTCCTGAAATATTTCGTGGTAATAAATTGGTTTTTTTTTTCCAGTAGCTCTCTATGGTTCGAAAATTTATAACTCCCATTAGTATGATGACTCCTGAAAAGAAAAACAAAGAACAAAATAAACGTAAAATTAGGCTATATAAAACAAATATGTTCGTAAAGGATCACAATCTTTGTAACCAAATTTTAATGAAACTGTAAAAAAGAAGCTTTTTGTTTATCGGTGTAGGGGCTATTGTAAGGCAGTCAAACATATTGTAAGGCAGTCAAACATATTGTAAGGCGGTCAAACATACACACAGACTGTATGAACCAGAGACCGCTAATTCAGGTCAAAAAACCCCAAAATATTACATTGTTGATGTAAACCCAAATACATAGTATTCACTCACCAATAAACAATTCCATTTCATCTTCATGCCATCTGGAAAAGCGGGTAGATGTTCGTGGTTTCTTATTTGCTATTATTTCACGTGCGCGCACATTGGTTTGCTGGTCCATTAGTTGTATTATTTCATCTGTCAGAAATAACCTATATATATATATATATATATATATATATATCTCGTACATCTTTGCCTTCAATTGGAATTAATGTTCCTTGGGTTCCTGTGAACTGAAATTTTCTAAACTGCAAAACACAGTCCGACCAAAATAAGCTCAAATCTTCATTCTGATGACTGAATCCAGCAAACCCAATATGATCACTGTCTGAATCAATCTCCTAATCACTCTCAGGCTGCTTACTCGAACTTTTACTGCCGCTGGAAAAGTCTAGATCGGCAATGCTATCATCGGAATCGAAATCTACTGATCCATCACTTATTTCTGATAAGTGGTTTGCATAATACTCTAGCTCCTTATCGGTAAGTTTTTTCTATTTTCAGACATTGTTAGTTCACTAAGAAAACTACTAGGTTCACCAAGTAAATAAATAATTTAAGGTTAAGTTAAAATCTTCTTTTTTTTGTTTTTTGGTCTAATGTGCACGAGCCAAGACAAGGGAAATATCTCCCAATTTTGACTTTTTTAAAATGATCTGCAAAAAATTCAAAGATATGCCATAGAGGCCATAAGATTGGAGCTTAGCACAAAGCAATCCGTGATCAATTATATCAGAAGCTTTGGAAATCGTCTGATTATAGTAGTGATGTTGCGTTACTGTGACAAGCGCGAAAGCCAGATTGCAATTTTGTCTAGCAGGTTAGAAAAAAAAAGGAAATAAGCTGGTTGGAGGCAAATTAGATATATTTGATGGCAATGAAGTTTGTAGGTACAGGTGCAGTTATTGATTTCTTCCATTGTTTAAGGAAGTAACCCGATTCTAGACAACAATTAATTATGTGAGTAATGTAAGTTAGTATTGATATTGATCATAATGATAGAAACTTCGTCAGTACTAACAGCACATCGGATTTGGTTGATTTCAACGATTTAGCAACATCGCTAACTTCTGCAATAGAAAACTGGAAAAACTACATTGATTTAGAATAATATAGAATGAAAAAATATTGGGTTCTAAACAATAGCGACAGTGTAAATTGTCGGAAGGACACAGGCATCCGCTTAAATATATCGTAGTTATGTTTTCGATACGAGTTACAATTTCGCTCGAAATCACGAAAAAAAATCGTAACGTCATGAACTAGTGATTTAACGTTTATTATGAGAAAATGCAACTTCTGCATTAGTTGCAATTAACAAAATAAGTACTTATACATATAACATTAATAATTGTCACATTAAAAACGAAAAAAAATGTTAAAATGGAGTGTTAGTTAAATCTTTTGCAATTGTCCCTAAAATACGACAGTTATAAATAAATTATAATAAACATTTGTGCTGTATTTATTTTAATATCGATTTTTTGTAGCTTTTTGAAAAATACCACACATATACATTAGTCTTGGAGCAGCCTCTAAAAACACGTTTGCCGTAATATATACCCTCAGTTTGAAAGCGGGGCATTGTTGTACAACTATAAGAGAAAGAGAAAATCAGGTTGGACGCCATATAAAAAAATGGTCGTAAATCGGTTATTCCATATATCTTCGGAACCAGTCTCCCTTTTTAATAACAAACCTATTTTATGATTACACATTTTTTTAATAATCCAGTAGTATTCCGATATCGCAAGGTCTTCAATGTTTATCAGTTTGTGTAGTTATTCAAATAATACTACTTTAAAACTAGTCTAGTTTTAGTGGAGTAAAAACCAATTTCTAACAGTAAAAATTATTGAATTCAGAAATGCTATTGATTAACGAACGTATTCCACCTGAAGACAACCAACATAATCCTATATTTGTCCGAAAAATCATCCGACATGAAATGAGGTATCTTTATGTATAAGAATTTGTCACAGCTCTCTGCAATAATTAGAAATCTACTTCAAAACGGTCAGTGTCTCGCATAGATGGCGCTGTAGCCAACTATATATGACCATATAGCTTCATGCCAACAGCGCCATCTATGATACACTAACCTTTTCAAACTTATTTAATTATTGCAGGGAGGAGAATTGTTAGATTAAACGAACTTACCTTAAGTGAAGTTCTATCTTAATTATATGCGGGCCTCGTGAAGTAAATAAAACACTTGTAGTTTCCCCGACTGGGTCGAATTCCACACGTTATCCAAGCTAAAAAAGAGCGACAATGTTGCAACCCTGCTCCCGCGTCGCCGGTACAGTCATTCTTCTTCAAAGCCCCACGTTGTTGCACTTTCTAGGGTTTAATGGGTTTTGGGTGGGCGTTATTTACTTCACGAGGCCCGCATATAATTAAGATAGAACTTCACTTAAGGTAAGTTCGTTTAATCTAACAATTATATGCGGGCCTCGCTTGTAAATAAAACACTTGTAGTTGTTTAAAGCGAGTGCAACAACTAAGCTGATCTTAAACCTTTATTAGAACATATTTCCATAGCTTAATGCTAGGTGGGCAACACTGCCTCAGCGAATATCTCGGTTGAAGTTAAAGGCCTCTGGTAGAACCCTGCAAAAACCTTTGATTTTTCCCTCCAACCTGCTGCTTTGCGGATTGTATCATAGTTAAAACCCCTTCGCGCTGCGGCTGAGGTAGAGGCATGTCTGGTAGTATGTGAGCTATACTTATCTGTATCAATCCCACTTGCCCTCAGCATTGCTTTGATCCATCTACTTATGGTCTGCGTGGAGGCGCTACGAAACGGTGGCTTAGTTGTAATAAATAATTTCTCTGTGGTGCCCCTAATGGGTTTTGTTTTTTCCAAATATATCTGTAAAGCTGTTGCAGGACAAATATCTTTTTCGGAATGGAAAAACGGTAGGATTAGTGTAGGTTGTGGCACGTTTCTACCAGAGGACTTGAGCCTCTTAGGTATTTTTATCTCTATCTTATCATCTACGGTAACAATGTTTTGTACTTCGATATTATGGAGAGTCTGGACCCTCTGTCCAGTGCAGATAGCCAAGAGTACAGCTAATTTCCGTGTCAGCTGCTCAAGAGTGATACCGTCATTAGGCAGTTTACGAGCAAGGTTGAGAACCAATTCCGGATCCCATGTGTCCTCATACTTCGGAGGGTTGGGACGTATATTGTACGCACCTCTGAAAAATTTTTTCACTCGAGGATCTTGTGTAAGTTCTCCTCCAATGATATGGCCTATCGCAGCTCGATAAGAATTCAGAGTACCGTATGAGACTCCTTTTCCAAATACGCTTGCAAAGAAATCCATTAACGCGCTTAGAGTAGGTTTGAATAAGTCAATGTTCTTTGCCTGGCAAAACTCCCACCAGGTCCTGATGCCAGAGTTGTATTGCTTTAAGGTTGAGTCCGTTACTGCGGCTAGGCAAATTTCTAACGATCCATCTGGGACGTTGCCCTGTTTAAGGCCTTGTAGGATAAGCGCCCTGCCACCAGGGAAATGTTGTGCCAAAGCGGGTGTGACCTATTATTCAGGGAGAGAAGATTGTCAGATGGTTTAAAAATTAATGGTTCTTCTGTGAGCATCGAGGAGAATATTGGATACCACGGTTGAGCCTTCCAAACTGGTACAACCAATATTCCCTCTGCTTTATCTCGAATAATTTTCCGTAGCGTGCGAAGGACCAATGAAAAAGGCGGGAAGGCATAAAAGTATAGGCCATGCCAATTTACAGTGAATGCGTCGACGGAAACACAGTGTGGGTCGCCTTGCCACGATACATATTTATCACATTTCGCATTATCCTGTGACGCAAACAGGTCTATGTCGGGTATCCCATACCGTAAAGTTATTTTTTCGAAAACCGTATGGCTGAGTGACCACTCCGTTTCTGTCTGGCGTATTCGCGATGCGGAATCCGCTTCCTTATTTTCCGCTGAAGGGATATAGGTTGCGTAAAGGAACATATTTCTGTCCTCACACCACTTCCAAATCTCTTGGGCCAGTGCACTCAATTTTGGGTATTGTACACTGCCCATTTTATTTATGTATGCCAGTGCTGTGGTATTGTCCAGACGCAATAGTATGTTGCAATTGGTCATTTTTCCCGCAAAGGATTTTATAGCATGGAAAGAGGCTAACAACTCAAGATAATTAATATGGTGTTCTCGTTCTGTACTGTTCCAGAACCCAGATCTACTCTCATTATTGGCAGATGCACCCCAGCCTGTAAGGGATGAATCTGAGAAAATTTCAATGTCATAGTTGTCCACGCGAATGGTATTTTTCGCGAACGGCAATTTCTGTAACCACCATTGAAAGTCTGGTAACAGCGAAGCATCAATTTCCATGTTGGCGTCATAGTTATTGGCTGCTTTCCTGAGAGCCAAATATTTGGCCCGTTCAAAGTTTTTCGTGTATGCCCACGAATATTTGATCGCGGGGCAGCTTGCGACGATATTGCCCAGAAATTTAGCAAACTCCCTAATTTTACAAAATTTGCGTTTTGTAAATGCGTTTACAAGCTTCTGCATTTTAACCCTTTTTTCTGGTGTCAGGCTTACCGACATGTCTAGCGAGTCATAATGCATGCCCAAATAGTCGATGTGCCTTAAAGGAACTAACTTGCTTTTGTGATAGTTAATAATAAAGCCAAGATGCTCTAGAATTTTTGTTTTTTCTTGTATGTTTCTCAGGCATTCGGAGTAAGTTTTTCCTATCATAAGGAAATCATCGAGATAAAGCACAGACAAATGGTCCTTGCCTCTGAGGTATGCCAATATGGGCTTCATTAGTTTGGTAAATATTAGAGGAGCACAATTTAAGCCAAATGGCATTGCATTATATTCATAAAGCTTACGGTTAAATCTAAATCTGAGAAATTTCCTATATGAATGATGTATTGGTACCAAGAGGTATGCATCTTTGAGATCTAATTTGGCCATGTAACAATTTTGTGACATTATTTTCGCAACCGTTTTGTGGTCCTCTAACTTGAAATGTTTAACTTGAATGAAGTTGTTCAAACGTTTCAGGTTTAAAATTACCCTATCTGAACCATCGTGCTTTTTTCGGAGAAATATATTTGAGATGTATTGCCTATTTGACGGTTTGGCCGTGCTGATTGCCCCTATGCGGCTCAATTCTTTAAGCGCTATTTTAATGGTGGCTTCTTCCTTGAAAGACCATTTAGGCTCTTTAGGAAGGCATCGTTGGACTGGCTTCTGCGATAGGGGTAATTTTACCCCTTTAATCCATGACAAGATCATTCTGTCATTCGTGAACTTTTGCCACTCGTGATAAAAAGAAGCTAATCTTCCAGCTATGCTAACCTTATCTACTGTCTTGGGTTCCTGGTTTTGAGTTTGTAGCTGTTCTGACTCCCCTGGTTCAGTCGACGTGGTGGCTCTCGACGTGGTTTGTAGCGGTTCGTGGAGTAACTGGGGCGCTGGTGTTGATGTCCGCCTCGACGTGCCCCCTGCTGATACCGAGGCAGACTCTGGTAGTTTAACGGCTTGGCAGCATTCTGTAGTGGCTTAGCCTTAACGGCCTTCAGCTCTCTGCCCGATTTCTCCAGGTCTTTGGAAGATTTTAGTCTGGCTTCTAAGTCTGTCCCAAAGAGCAGCCCATCAACTGTGGCTTCCGATAGGATCTGTTTTACGTCAGAGTTCAGGTTAAGGGCTACTAGTTCGCGACGAGCGATGCTTTCTGTGCGATGCAGGTCAGTCAATAGTTTGCTGGCATCATTCAGCAATTGGATGTACGTTCTGTTGCCCCCTCCCTCTTCTTTGAGGATGAGGGTCAGAGCGCTGCCTATACAGGACAGGCTAGCGCCTATTTGGCGCTGTAAAGCAGAGAGTCTCTCATCTCTCTTCTGCACAGAGCTGGAGATTGCAGCTTTGACCTCCAAGTTAAGTGTTGGAGCTTTTACCTGAGTACAATTTTCAGGGGGGAGGTATTTTTCTAATAATCTGTTCTTCTCTTCCTCTTCCAAACCCATCTGTATGTTATGAGCCCAGCGAACTGCCAGATCGTTGTGGATAGCCGGTCCTACATCTGGCTGCTTTATTGTATTTTTCCCCAAGATGTTGAGGATATCTTCCTCTAGTTGTTCCCCTTGAGGCGGCGTATTCTCCTTACTGTGTTCTTCGATGTTTACTATAAATCGAAAATCAGAGAGTCAGTCAATCATTTTTGACATGTTCTGAGTTCGTGCAACGTTACACGTGGCTCGCACAGTTGAGCTGCATAAATTCCAAATGTCAATGCCAATGTAGATGTAGTAGTGAGCTGTCACAAGTTCGTGATGTACCAAACTGTTTCAGGTATCATAGCGAGCTGTCATAAGCCCAGGATGTGCAATGCTGTCGTGAATATCGGAGCGCGGTGTATAATCTGTAATAGGGATCGCTGTCATAGGCATTGTAATGAGCTGTCATAAGTTCATATTGTGCAATGTTATCATAAGCATTGTGGCGAGCGGTCACGAGCGTGTGCGAGGTAGGGCGATAGCGAGATGCATAATCTCATAAATTCAATATTATCTAGGTATTGCAGCAAGCTCGTGATGGAGAATATTGTCCTCAGCATTGTAGGGAGCTGTCGTGAGCTCATAATCCGTAATGCTATCATAGCATTGTGGCGCGCTGTCTGTGATAACCAATACTGTCATAAGTATTTTATCAGAGTTTCATATGCTTGTGATCTACCATACTGTCATAAGTATCGTAGTGAGCTGTCATAAGCTCTTGATTATAACTATTATAACAATCTGGTATCAGTTGTAGATTGGCCTCCTAACATATGTTCGTGACTCAAGTATTCAATTATTGTTCAGAATAGGTTCATTGAAGCACTTTGGTATAAGCTATGTAAGAATGTGACTCCGTGCCAATGCCCTTTTGAGTTGATTTTGCTTACCTGGAATGTTTTCGAAGATCTCCGAAAGTTCGGAAGAGCTGGCAATGCTGCATGCGTCTGTGCCTGGGACGGGTGGTTGCCGCGGCGGCGACAGCGTCAACGCTGATCGAATGGAAGATGGCGGCCGGGAAGATCCTCGTGAACGAGATCGCTCAATTTCACTCAATCGCCGCTCCATCGCAGCTAATTGCCTTTTCAGACGTTTCTCCCGACTTCTATCACCACTATTGCTCCTGCTACGGCGGCGTTTCTTATGCTTGGGCATTTTTCTGGTCACTAAACTACTTTGTTTACGCGTACGTGCGAGTTTATTCGACACACAAACGAAGAATGACTGTACCGGCGACGCGGGAGCAGGGTTGCAACATTGTCGCTCTTTTTTAGCTTGGATAACGTGTGGAATTCGACCCAGTCGGGGAAACTACAAGTGTTTTATTTACAAGCGAGGCCCGCATATAATCGTAGCTGTGGCAATTTTCATAGATCATGCTACCAAACGACCACGTTTTGGATTGCGTGACCTTATTTTTATATACTCCTATATGTGTCTAACAATGCCCCGTATTCTAACTGGGGAAAAACAATGGCACAAGTGACCTTAGTGGCTGCTCCTACGAGACATTGTAAGTTATTGAGTGATCAGTGGTCATGCGTTCAGCGCATCATGGTTTATATTGTATATATATATAATAATCCGGGTTCAAATTTCCGGTAGGAAAATTTCGCATGTGAAGCACCAAATGTCAGTGAGCCGATACACAAACATTAATTCATGCATGGGGAGCGTTTAGCGCAAAAATTTGTTCAGTAATACATGCCTCTTATATTGAATTTATGTGTCTGACGTTAGAGCAGCAAACAAAATATTTTGACAAAAACCTCAAAAAGCTATATGATAGACACAATCGTTGGTTTGGATCCTGATCATAATAAATATATTTCACCATTTCTAACTGTTCTTGTAGTTTTAACAAAATGGAAAAAATAATATAATTGTACATAAAATATTGTCATGTGTTCATAGATATACATAAAAATATATACATTATTTAAATAATTTATTTAACTTTTATGTTTACACTTAGTGCATGAAATTTTGTTCATCTCTAAAAACCATAAAAACTCTCACGCTAGATTCACAAAATCAGAATATCGTTTGTAGTGTGCATTTAATCAATACATGGCAAATAAAGAATCAAGAATAATGGTTTTATTTCCATCTGCAACCATGGAAACTTCTATATTGGTTACATATAGAAAAAATGTTAAAAAATTCAACATTTTGAGCTATTGTAACATGTGAAACTTATTTCATGATTTTCATGCTAATAGAAGTCCATATTGTCTGACCGCTAATTAAAACCACATCTGTGGAAATTATTTTACTGACGTTTATTTTGGGTTGATTCACAAATGCAAAATAAGTCGTCACCTAAATCGATAATCGAAGGGAGTCGATTCAAAACTGTAGATCACCTTTTGCGTAACATTTTGGACCTTGTTTTGGAGCTTCTCGCGAAAATATAAAAAAACACTGATAGGCAATATCTTTCCGACGGAGCCGCCTTCTTCGCCTCAAATTTCGACTACATTAAAAAAGGAAACTTATATTTTTGAAAAAGTGGGTACAGTGGGGAAAACAAACGTTTACTAAATTAATTTGCCAATGTTTTGGCTACCCGCCCAGTCAGTCGTTTTTGAATATAAAGTTTTAAAGCAAAGTCAATTTATTGTTTTATTTTTGGGTACTATACTTCAAACAAGATGACTCCAGGAAAACAAATTTGTGGTGTGCTGGTGTGGTTTCATGCATTGGCTAGGAAAATACGAAGATGAAACGTTTTCATCCATATATCCAGGGAAAAGTAACAAACACATTGTAACTCGTGTTAATACTTATTCTTTTTAAGACCTCCGATCTGTGGAGTGTGGTGTCTTCTGGAAATAGTGAATGATTTTCTAACATTAACAGCATACAGTCTGAAAACTTAATTATTCAAGAAGTGGAACGGTATAAAGTTATTGATATTTCGGGGATATGAAGGAAATTAATAAATATTTTAATTATATGGGTGTTAAAATAAGAGATTTTTGTCTTATTATATTCACTCAGCAACTAAAAGTGTTTTTATAGAATAAAAAGTTGTATAAACATTGACATATTATAAATAAAAAATAAAGATTTCCTATAGTAAATTTACGGTATTGCCTAAAGTATTGAACAAACAATGTGTTTTATGAGTATATACAAGAGCCTTTAGACTTAAATTATTACTTGGTTGTTTCCTTAAAACTACACATCTTAAAATTCTTATTTATGACAGTAAAAATATAGTGGATATATATATAATCTCGAAGCCTCAGCTGTTATGTTCCCATATTTCATTAGACGCCTCGATTTGCTCTGCAGCATAACAGAAGATACCAAGTTACCATCAGACGAAATATAGGAATGCAACAAGAAAATCCAATAATGAAACAGAAAACACATTTGACATAATATTTGTGCTCAACCAATAGACAGTTAGGAAGCACACGCAATTAGAATTACGTAAAAGATACATTTTAGGTAAGCACCCCTTTCTCTTACTGTACTTACAAAATGGATAAATATATTTTATAACCTAAACTTAGTTAATCTTTCACCAAACAAAACGCTAAGGGGTGACGCTTCACTTTTCAATTTAAAACTTTCTATACTTCGTTTGCATATGTTTTTCTTTTCAATTTATTTGGTCATAGCCTAAAGTAATTTGCTCTTTTTCCATCCATGAGTTTCAAGATACAAATGTACAAAGATGCATATATCGTTAACCGTTTTTGCACTGCATCTATCACGATTTTAACCACAATAACTGACCCAATAGCTATAACGCCCACTCACACATTTATCTTAAATGCATGGCAGCAGGATAATTTGTTCTGTTGGATGCTTAGAGCGTATGTATATTTTCAACATCAATTTACTTGTGCGTATTTTCATCAAGTTCCAAATTTTTCAAATATTCTCATACCGCCTATAAATACGTGCCATAGCCGCGGTCTGCCCAGCACGCAACGCACCCCTAGACGTTCACTGCGCGATCTCCATTTGCTTGACCTCCGTTGCCAGCTACTGCCAAAAGATGTCTGAAAAATAATAACACGTTGGTTTGTACGGTAGCTTATAGATAAATAATTATATAGAACACCAATACTATTGATCACTGCGAATAAAAAAATTGCATAGAACAAATTCGAGTTAATAGCCGTACGCAAGAGGAACATCTTTATGGAATTATATATTGTTACCAGATAAAAATATGAATCAAATTCAAGCGAATAACCAAATGAAAATAGTATTTATCATTTTGGATTGGCATTTATACTGTATTTCACGAGTATCCATCACGGTAGAATGACAGCTGGTTATCTAGTAATATTTCAGATTTCCCCATATCAGCAAAGGACATGTAATTCTGAAAGATCCGTCAATGCCATGTAGACAAAGCCATATCTTGTTTTTTTTGTAAGCTAAAGATTCATTTTGTACTTGCTAAAAGCTCTTTTATTTAGAAAAGTTGATTTGCATAAAAAAACTCGACAACATAATGTTTGCTAGATTTACACCCGATTCATTATAGCCAACGTCACAGACTAACACAACAATGTCACTGGCTGATCAGCTGTTCACCACAGTAGACGTCAAAGCGTGATGGCTACTCGTGAAATAGGGTATACCGATTCGTTCAAGCGAGTGTGGTTATCAGTTTGGTTATAAGGTCCGTGACGTCATCAATCAGCTGTTATATGTCATAGTTATCACTGTAAAATTGTGGTATTTACTCAACTCCAGAGTAGTTTTATATTTCTGGTTATTATTTGAAATGTGACAAGTTAGAATTTTGGCGGGTATTTGATATTTTTGTTGTATTTCAGCTTCAATTTTGGGAAATTTGATACAGGCTGACTTCAGTTTTAGCATAAAGTAGAGCACCTTATCAGTTATACTCATTACTGTTGTTGGAAACACTTTAAATCTAGTTCCTATATGCTTAACAAAGTAGCCATATACCAGAAGAAGATTAACATACGGCCATATAAACTCACTGGATAGTGTCCACCTGTTTTGCGAATACCTTTTTTTTCTTCGTTTTTTTCTAAGTTCTGCTAAATCAATAAACGTTTTCTTTGACATGAGGAAAAGTTATCCTAGCTACAAAGCCATGGTTCTACCATTAAAATTTTGGGAGTCATATTTTTTATTTTCATGACAATCTTGTTTCAAAATAAAAGAGACTTTCTCAAGTGATTTAACACCTGAACAATATCTTCTGAAAAAAAAACATTTTTCCCATTAATATTATGAAAGTTTTCTTTTTTAAATTTTCCATACCACTGTTGTAGACAAAAAGCACCAACTAGTAGTAATAATAAAAATAATAATCAAAATTATATACAAACTCGTGTGTCATCTTAAACCACATTATAACCGCGGAAATAATACAGAAATTTTGGTTATTCGCTATGGAGTTGAAAAAAATGGTCAAGTATTTATATGAGAGAAATAGTAAGGGAGCATGTTAGTGCGGGCGCCAATGAACCTGCTCGACACCAAGTACAACGAGTCTATGAACGCTTGATTTGCGTTCTCGCTCTAAAATACATGTTTCTCTTTCTATCTCGCTCGAACGGGACATCGATGATTCGCTGCTGCTTCTGTATAGCGACGTATTGGCGTAATTAGAAAGTCGTATTTCGTTACGAATTCCAGAATTCTGGGTTGGAATCTCCCAACTCTACCTTTCTCATGTTTTTCCCTACCACGCCAACTGGAGAGGCATTATTGTAATCGCTAATTATTTTGATAATGAGATAGTAAGTTTTTTTGATGTTATACATGTACATCAACTATGTCACACATTCTGTCGGCCAGCTGTCTCTCGGTCTGTCTATCCGCTAATCATTGACACCGTTATAGGTATCTAGGAAAGTACCAGTAGTATTTTGATGAAATTTCGAGAGGGCGTCTCGTCACGTAGGTGTTGGACAGCGTCTGTGCGATTAGTCATTAGTCTATAGACAATTCATAGGGCACACCTGTGCGCTAGGACACGTGGTTTCCAGTTGATAACTATTGAGTAGTGCGTCACAAGTCACCACAAGCATCTAGATATGTGAACAACAGCTCTTAATAAGGTCCTGAATTTTACCAGATTTACACCCGATACATTATTGCCAACGTTACAAACTAATACAAAGATGTATCTTGCTGATCAGCTGTTCACCTCAGTAGACGTCGAAACGTAATGGACACTCGTATATATATATATGCTTCTAGCCCCAGTAATTCTACTCGTCTTAACAAATGGCAGGACATATTTCAAACATAGATTTCCCCACATATCAAAATAGTTCAGCCCTGCGCCCAGCGTAACGTACAGCACAATCTGACTGAACGAAGTCGAAAACTACCCACAGGATTTTTATACGGTTTTCATCGGACAGTCGACTCATGAAAAAAGTTAGATTGTATATAATTCATTAGTTTTGTGACAAAATTGTGATCCAAGGTATCCAAAAATTGCCTTCTAAAAGTCATTAGCTCTTAACGAACAGGACTACATTTTTGAAATTTGCTTCTGGACCAAGGTATTTTATTTCCCAAGGATCCAAAATACTAAACGCCACATTCAAATACATTACATCTGAGTCCCTATTGGACCCATATGACATGAAACATCAGCGTTGACTATGCCCACATAGGGACACATGGCCTGAACCGAAAATAGAGTGCGCACCAATATGATGCACATGGTCGTGAACTTGTATTGTACATTGTAAGGAGTGGGGAGGGTATATATCAGTTTTTTTTATTCTAAGTACCTATTAGACATACTTTACACATTATAGATGCCACGCCTACATCAAGGTTAGACCAATGTCAACAGATGGTCAATAGGGCAGGAGAAAAATTTCCAGACTTCAATGTTGACAAATGGGTATGGGAACTGTTTAAGTGACTATTTTTTTTTGTCATACCTATTTATAGCTAACTTATCTCTCAGAGACGCTATCTTGTGCCTTTATGAACTGATGACAGAGTCGCTTGAGATGTAAAGAGTCAACCTACTTGACGCCATTTTTTTAGGTTAAAGGTATTCGTTAATTCCATTGTACAGATAATGATCCTAAAATGTATAAAAGGAACATTCAAAAACAATGAAAATATGATAATAATGATATATACCTAGTGCTAGACCCACTTGCATAACTATCCTGACTGCTTCTAGCACTTGCGTGAGACATTGGAGTACCAGGCAAACGTTGAGGTGTACTTTCCAATGAACCTCCCTCGTAGAGGGTACCTGCAGCTGGAGCAGGCTCATCAGGGGTGTAATAGCAGTCTGAGTCTTCACTGCGCTCACCACCTACACAACAAATTTCCATGAAGTATGGTACTGAGGAAATAGGTGTAACAAAAATAGGTGCTGTTCAAAATATGTGATAAGCGTATATGAATGTATGCAAAATGTTTTAAACAGGAATAAATTCCTTTGACATTTTTGGAAATGCAAACCTTCTTAAAAACGAGCGCGTTGCTCGATTCTAAAGTATTACTAATTCTAGGACTTCCATATACCCAACATGAAATAACCTGTCGGAGCTCATAAATGTTTCACCTGCGCAATAATTATTTATTCAAATCCAATAGTTTTTCTTATCAAATACAGCGTGTTCAGAAAAACGCAATCAATTTTTCTAGGGCGTAAACTAGAACTAGAAAGTTTATAAAAAATATCCACATACCAGGATAGAGGGTGTTGAAATTATAATTTTTAAATCTTAGGAGTGGATTAATATATTTGAATTGATTTAAAATTTTGTACATATAGTACTGACATCATAAGAAATACATACAAAGATAGATGTTCGTGACTCAGATTATACTAGTGGAGTAGAAATTGGGAAATTTTGACCCTTGAAAAAAGAAAATGAAAATTATTTTCTTCACCACTTCATAAAGTATACTATTCCACACGAATTGCTCCTGTTGAAAAAATTTTGTTAGTATACTCTTTGCGGAGAAAAACTGCCTTGAATATTTGAGCTAAAATCAGTATAAAAAACTTCAACCCATTATACTTTAAGAATACGCTGAGGTTAATGAAGTTTTACAGTGAAAAGTGTATGTACTCGTAGTATCCCTACCTCACCATATTATCATTATTCCAACAATGATTATATTTTGTCCCTATTCAGTCTCATCAGTGGCGACACCCTGTATCTTGGTAATGGAACTCATATAGCATGCCTCAGAATTCATTTTTATCAAGGATATTGAGAAAAAGAGATCACGTAAAGTCAGAAAAATGTCAGGAATTTTGTTTTGCATTGAAGGTGGACACTGATGATGTTCAGTGAGAGAGTACATATGATTATAAAACTGTTATCCTGAGCTATTTGAATCATTTTTCTTACCGTAAGGTTTAGATTTTTCTTTAACTTGTATATTATGTTCCTCTTGGTCTGTATCTGCATCATCAATAGGGTCTACTACATCTACCATATTTAAAGCCAAATTGGTTCCTCTACCAGACGTATCAATCTTTTGAAGTAGTGGCGATAACTTTTCAGCTTCACTATCTTCATCAGCATTCTAGAATATTAGAAAATATAAGGTACAAACTTCAGCTTAAACAGATTAACAAACCTCATCTTTCTCCAATTTCTCATTGACCAATTTGACGCTGTCTCGGGAGCGATGTTTGATTCGAGTTTCTTTTTCCAAAAGTGGATACTTCGTCTCTTTGTTCTCTTCGTCACGCCGTGGTGCAGTTGAAAGACCGTACTCGGGACTGGAAGGCTCACTTCCTCTATCACATTGCCTGTCAAACATTTTTGATACACAGCGATTAGAGAGATAAAACTCAAGCATCATAGGTAATGAATAGCAATATTGACAAGGTACTGCCATTCAGCGACGAGAGAACGTCTGACTCAACCCCCTCATCCTGGTTTACCATAATACCGAGTCAGAGTATTGCCAATTACCCAGATGCTTGACATGTATAGCACTACGAGGGATGTCTTTTAAGTTTTGCATATGGAAATAAAACAACACGGTAGGTAGTTTTAAATGACTTATTGTTTTTCTAAGTATTGCTCTGGTGACTGGAACCTTTGACCACGCAGTCTGTTTTTAATTTTCGGGAAAGTATAGAAATCGTTAGGACTTAGATCGGGACTATATGGAGGATGGTCCAATAATTCCACGTTTTCTTCCGTTAAATACTGCCTTATTTTTTGGGCTGTGTGCGAGCTTGCATTGTCTTGGTGGAGGATGATTCTTCTTTCGGGGTTGATTTTTCGAAGCTCGGTGATGACTTTTGGCAAACAAATGGTGGTATACCAATATGCAGTAACAGTTCTTTGCTCATTAAGAGGAATTGTTGCAATATGGCCCGCTTTTGACACAAATGTCGCGACCATCTTTTTCGAAACACTTCGTGAACGGATGACTTTTGTTGGCTTTTCTTCACCTTTCAACACCCAAACGGCCGACTGTCGTTCATTTTCTGGTTCATAACAGTAAATCCACGATTCATCACCACTAACAATGTACACATTTTTGAGTTTCCGGAATTGAAACGGTCAAGCGTTTTTTGACACCAATTAACCCTGGCTGCTTTCTGCTCTTCAGTCAACAGGTGGGGTATCCAACGAGAAACTAATTTTCTTACTCCTAATTCTTCATGTAAATTTTTTTGAATTGACGTCTGAGATCTTCAAGGACGCCTCAATCTCGCGATATGTCACATGTCTATTTTCAATGATGAGTTTGCCCACAGCATCGACGTTTTCCTGGGTGACTGCCGTTTTTGGTGCACCCACCCTGGGATCGTCGCTAAGACTCACCCGTCCACGTTTGAATTCTCCATACCAACGCGAAATTGTCGACTTCGTTGCTGAAAACAGACAGTAACTCGGCAAGGCATTCTTGTTGCGATAATTGTCTCTGAAAGTTGTAATAAATTATGGCGCGAAAATGTTCTCGGTTGAGTTCCATTTTTCTAATGACTTGGTGACACTTAAAAATTCACTGTAGTGAGAACACTGCACGTATTGTTGTGAAACTTTGAATTTAGGTTTACTAAAAAGTGAGGTTAAGATTCAGTACTTTACTACTTAAAAGACATCCCTCGTAATCGCCTTACTGTTACGCTAGAGAAAATTAAAGACATGCAGTGCAATTCAAAAACAATGTCAATATTTCTAGAGCAAAAAAACATCCAAAAATAACACAAAAGGTTCCTATACAAATTGATGACAAACCATAAATATTGTTCACATGGCTCTGTGAGGAGATGAGACTACTCTGCTAATGTGTTACATACAATTTTTAATATCATTGGATTCAAATATACAAACAATTCTTTCGCCAAAAGCAATGCCGTAACAAAAATTACTCAAGAGATCCAAGTTATGTAATATCCAATACCTTGTATAAAAATGCATTAGATGTTCAGTCATTTTTGTACATACTTTCTGTCCTAAAAATACTGCCATTGTTTTTTAATCATCCTGTATACACTGTGCATTCAAAAAGTTCCGGGGCTATTTTTTTCAAAAACATACAGATAACGCGATCTATAGTCAGAATCACAAAAGATGACCTTTACGTCATACCATAAATTGTACTGAAATAATCAATGGACGTACGTCGACGATAAAATCACGATGTCAGTAATGATAACAAATTTATATTATGACTTTGCGAAGTTAGGTTATTTCACTGATATTTTTATTTTCATTTTATTCCATGGTTTTGAGTAATAATAATCTTAGTGTGGAGTTTTGGAAAAAAACAGTTATGATTAGAATACCTTAAGACAGAAACACCAAACACCAAAGTATTATTCGGAAACAAGCGAACCTACTTTAACATAACCTAACTATTCATCTTTCAAATATGATCGATCATGCAACATGAAAACATCGTATATCTTTATCGGATACATGCATATTAGGAATACAGTTTGTTTAGACAATAAAGTTCTGTTTGACTCTGTCTAGCATATCTGAAACTTCATTAAAAATATTCACAAATCGCTGTCGTTTGTCTTTACTAAAATGATGACGTAATCGTCATCTTTCGTGATTTCGACTATATCGGACAACGGCTGAAGTCCGTAGAATGATGCCTTGTCAACCGACTGTAGTAGTTTCATTAAGTTGACGCGAACGCGAGGCGTGCAAACCAGTGATAGAAGTTAGAACCATGTTAAGATTTGTTGTCACGATTTTTAAATTGGAACAAATCAGAATCGTTTTAAATGATGCAAACTGCATATGGTGAAGAGTGTTTGGGCCGATCGTAGGTATTCAAGTGGTTTTCAAGATTTAAAAGTGGACGTGAGCTGTTAGATGATCCGCGAGCAGGTCGACCATTAACCAGCACAGAAATGTGGGACGCCATCAGTGTATGGTCTTTGCTACACGACAATGCGCCATCACATTCCTGCCTCAACGTTAAGCAGTTCTTGACGAAAAAAGAGGTAACTGTGCTCGAACACACACCCTACTCACCTGATCTCTTTCCCACGGGCTTCATGCTGTTTCCTAAACTGAAAGCGGCATTAAAAGGTGAACGTTTTGATGATATCGAAACGATTCAGCAGAATATGACGGCAGTCTTGAAGAGAATTCCTACGGAGGACTTTGTTGACCAGGCATTCCATAGCTTGTATGAACGTTCTAAGAAATGTATAGAGATAGGGGGGATGTATGTAGAAAACTAAATTAATAAATTATATTTTTCCATCGTTTACTATTTTTTTTAATGTAGTCTCGGAACTTTTTGATTACACGGTGTAGTTTGAAAACACGCGGTCAAAAGAGATAGGTCTTTTGGGCAACTTCCCGCCAAAAAAATTATCTGACAATGCCCTTGAGAGACAACATACAGTTTGTACAAAAGTCTGGAACGCATCGAATATCTGACGAATGACTTATCTATTTTTGTTTTGACAATTGATAGGTTTATGTTCGAAACCACGACGGATCCGTTGATGATATCCGCGATGTTGCCAAGTCTACCGTTTTTCAGAAACTGATAGCAAATTTTGTTTTTCTTATGGAATGATATACATTTTATTCGATATTTGTATTCTGCGATAAATTCTGAATACTTTTTATTAAACATACTTTGTCGTAGACCTCATAGTTTTCGAAATAACAAAAGGTATTTGTTTCAATTAAGAACTCAGCAATAATCGGAATGGAAGATAATTTCCTGTAATTTCTGACATTGAAAAGTCCATTGAGTTTTGATAGTAGAGTTAATAAAAATATGATTTATTTAACTTAAACCAAGAGTTTGGAAATTCTAATATTGATTAAAATAGTGTATTTGATATTCCAAGGAAACGAGAAAAATTGAAAACCAAGAAAACGATAAAACCTAGTTGTTAATTTAAACTTCAAAACAAGATAAAAATCATATTAAATGTTTAAATTGCCGTCCATAAACTTCATGGCAATACGGTAGAATTGCGGAAAGAACATTTTGAACATTTTGAACACATCGGCTTTCCTCGATTCTTCTGCATTCACTTTCTATTCGTTGTTTTAGTTCCTCCAAATTTTGTATAAATTCTTTAAGTACCCAACAAAAAATGATCGCGGGGTGTGAGGTCAGGAGACCGAGGTGGCCATTCAATCGTACCTCTTCTACCTATCCATCTTCCAAAAATTTTCTATTGTTGAAACAGTATTAATATGTTTTATTGTTTGTGGTAATAAAAGTTACTTACAAGGATTGGGAAATATTTTCGCCAAAACTGGGACAACGTGATTGCTCAAAAGATAAATAAAGATATTAATATGTTTTATTGTTTGTGATAATAAAATTTACTTACAAAGATTGGGAAATATTTCCGCCAAAACTGGGACAACGTGATTCCTCAAAAGTTGGAAATATCTTTTAGCGTTTAAATTTTCTTCCATGAAAAACGGACCGATTTTCTTTTTACCTATGACACAGACCCAAATATTAATCTTTTGTGGATATTGTGAGATGAGGATTTTCCCTGGCCCAGTAGAGGACGTTATGGCTATTAAGAGTTCCGTTCAAAGAAAAACTTGACTCATCCGAAAACATTATTTCGAACAAAAAATGTTCATTTATATTACACATGTCCATGGTCTCCCAGAATTGTAGCGTCCTGTCAAAATCATCATCTGATAGCTCTTGTACCAAGGTGACTCTGTAAGTATGGATCTTTTCGTCTTTAAATTGCGTTGCACAGGCATGAGAGATGTATTGTTATCTTCACCAAGTATTCTAGAAGAGAGGTGGGGGTTTTCCGCTAGGCTCACTAAAATATTCAAAGCCTTATTTTCGTCAGTGGCTGTGTTGGGACGGCCAGATCGTGGAACATCCTTTACATGTTATGTTACTACAAATTTCCTCAAGACTTTTCCAACAATAGACCTTGTTATTGGGTTCCGGTTCGGATATTTGTTATTAAAAATATCGCAAACTTCTTGTTGTTCCAGTTAAATTAATCATTGTCAATAACTCTACTAACAAAACTCAATGGACGTTTGAATATCAGAAATGACAGGAAATTACTCGATACCGGTCGTTGCTTATGTGAAAAAAATACTTTCCATTGTTTCAATATCAATGTTTGACTGCGAATATTTAGAAAACTATGAGGTCTACGTCAAAGTATGTTTAATAAAAAGTATTCAGAATTTCTCGCAGAATATAAATATCGGATAAAATGTATAGCATTCTGTACGAAACACAAAAGTTGCTATCAGTTTCTGGAAAATTGAAAACCAAGAAAACGATAAAACCTAGTTGTTAATTTAAACTTCAAAACAAGATAAAAATCATATTAAATGTTTAAATTGCCGTCCATAAACTTCATTGCAATACGGTAGAATTGCGGAAAGAACATTTTGAACACATCGGCTTTCCTCGATTCTTCTGCATTCATTTTCTATTCGTTGTTTTAGTTCCTCCAAATTTTGTATAAATTTTTTAAGAACCCCACAAAAAATGATCGCGGGGTGTGAGGTCAGGAGACCGAGGTGGCCATTCAATCGTACCTCTTCTACCTATCCATCTTCCAAAAATTTTCTATTGTTGAAACAGTATTAATATGTTTTATTGTTTGTGGTAATAAAAGTTACTTACAAGGATTGGGAAATATTTTCGCCAAAACTGGGACAACGCGATTGCTCAAAAGATAAATAAAGATATTAATATGTTTTATTGTTTGTGATAATAAAATTTACTTACAAAGATTGGGAAATATTTCCGCTAAAACTGGGACAACGTGATTCCTCAAAAGTTGGAAATATCTTTTAGCGTTTAAATTTTCTTCCATGAAAAACGGACCGATTTTCTTTTTACCTATGACACAGACCCAAATATTAATCTTTTGTGGATATTGTGAGATGAGGATTTTCCCTGGCCCAGTAGAGGACGTTATGGCTATTAAGAGTTCCGTTCAAAGAAAAACTTGACTCATCCGAAAACATTATTTTGAACAAAAAATGTTCATTTATATTACACATGTCCATGGTCTCCCAGAATTGTAGCGTCCTGTCAAAATCATCATCCTTGTACCAAGGTGACTCTGTAAGTATGGATTTTTTCGTCTTTAAATTGCGTTGCACAGGCATGAGAGATGTATTGTTATCTTCACCAAGTATTCTAGAAGAAAGGTGGGGGTTTTCCGCTAGGCTTAATAAAATATTCAAAGCCTTATTTTCGTCAGTGGCTGTGTTGGGACGGCCAGATCGTGGAACATCCTTTACATGTTATGTTACTTCAAATTTCCTCAAGACTTTTCCAACAATAGACCTTGTTATTGGATTCCGGTTGGGATATTTGTTATTAAAAATATCGCAAACTTCTTGTTGTTCCAGTTAAATTAATCATTGTCAATAACTCTACTAACAAAACTCAATGGACGTTTGAATATCAGAAATGACAGGAAATTACTCGATACCGGTCGTTGCTTAGGTGAAAAAAATACTTTCCATTGTTTCAATATCAATGTTTGACTGCGAATATTTCGAAAACTATGAGGTCTACGTCAAAGTATGTTTAATAAAAAGTATTCAGAATTTCTCGCAGAATATAAATATCGGATAAAATGTATAGCATTCTGTACGAAACACAAAAGTTGCTATCAGTTTCTGGAAAACCACATTTGGCAATTTCGAACCTGAACCTACCAATTTAAAAAAAAATAGATGAGTCATTCGTCAGATATTCGATGCGTTCCAAACTTTTGTTACACACTGTATATGGTCAGCATGATTTAGCTGCTTACCTATTTAATATTTGGGCTGCTTGTACAGCATGCTCATTTTCAGGTGTTTCGACAAGATCAGGCATGGCAGACGGTGGCTGCCGAGGGATACAAGGTCCATTCAAAGCTTCTATCAGAGATACTGCTTCATATCCTGGTGGGATGTTATCGCAACTTCCCTAATAAATAATTACAAGTTTTCAACCTTTATCTGATTTTATTTTGATCATTCTACTATCATTACCTGGCAAAGACATATTTGCAACCTATACACGAGCATTCATTATTGCCATTCCTGATGTGACGAAACGCAGAGCGTTCTATAAGAGTACCTTTTTCAGACAAGAATGTTCGTGAATAAGGTGCAATTGAGTTACTTTCCCTCAATATTTACGTCCACATTTAAATTCCTCAAAGTATTACAGTAAAAAGAGAATGAGACAAAATTTGTCAACAGTGCTCATTCAACAAATATCTTACTTTGATATTCCTAGATACTGTGTTTAATATTTTTGTATCTGGATTTGATAACCATTCTGTTACAGTGGATAGTCTTGGTCATAATTCTGTTTGCATTTGAGTAGCTTTAGCTTCCCTTTCTAAGCCATCTAAGCTGAGACTATCAATTTGTTGTGGAAATTCGTCATGAACTGATCAACAACAAGTTTGCATTGTTCATCTCCGTTGTACTTAAGCAAAAAAAGTGTTGAGTGCTGAGTTCAATGTTTCAGCCGTCTCTGCTACATACAGTTTGGTACCGTCTTCTATTTTGGGATGAGCTTCAAAGATTTTCCCATGAGCAATCATGGCACTGAATATTCTTTGTTCTGTAAAGGAGGAAAGGCGATCCGACATAGGCCTCATTGCGTATGTCCTCCCCAGGGGTCACTCAGGCCTGGATGGTCAGTCATCCCGAACTATAGAAACAGGTGTTGATGCAATCCAGCAGAGTGTCCTCTATATAAGGATGTGTCATTCAGTCACATGTTATACAGATGCTTTGTAAGCTGACAGTGTCCAGTTGCAATGTCAGTTGTGGTCTCGACATAGACATAGTTTTTTGCAACCTCCTCACTAGGATATCTGAGAAATTCCTTAGCGAATGAACAGCCCGATGTATCATCCCACATGTTCTTGAATATTTTGTGCATATGCTCTTTCAGCATAGGTATCATGGCTCCGATAGATAGAATACAGAGTAGCACTGGGCACGCAATTATAGTTTTGGCAGTCCTTTTTGCTATATTATTACACTTGTAAATGAATGACCATTCATACACGTAACAGTTATGTTATTACTAGTAGAGACACTTACAAGTGGCAACTGATAGTCTAATGCTGTTCTCGTTGTAAGCTTGCAGCACTTGAGAGTCAGTATTGCTTATCTGCTGTCTGTGCAGATCTTAATACTTTTGCCTGTCTGCACATTCATGATTATCCCAAACATAGCAGACAGCCCAAAGCTGTATGTAGCAGATCTAGAACCTGAAAGGTTGAACTCAGCACTCGATAGACTTTTACAAAAGTATTATAGTGATGAACAATGCAAACTTATTGCCGATGAGTTCATGAGGAATTTCCACAATGAAATTTATAGTCTGAGCTCAGATATCTTAGAAAGGCAGCTAGAGCTGCCATATAAAGTTAATCAACATTCCTTGTGGGCATGTTTTATACATATTTTATTCAAATGAAATCATCAGAACCATGACCTAGACTATTAACTGATACTAGGGTTTTGGTTTGAATTTTATATCTTAAAAACTCGTTAAAAATCTCAATAAACCCTATTGTGTGTTTGTTCGCTCATGGAGATTAATATCAGTTATATTTATGTAAAAATTTTAACCTTCCTAAAACACTGTACTTTTTTTATGAGGAGGAAAACTTACGTCTGGTGCACTTATTGGTGCTAAGTTGGAATTAGCACTTTTTTGAAGGGCGCGAATCTGAAGAAGGGCCCTGAACGGCGCCCTACAAATTGGACAATTGTTAGCTTGATATCGCAAGGAGTCGGCACATGAATTGCACAGGCACAGATGACGACATGGCAGAATAAGTGTATCTCTTACATCACACATACATATGACACATTCAGAGCCATTGTCTTCTGTTTCATCGTCACCTCCAGCCTAAAAGCAAAAAGTTTCCATCCGATCATGATGTCATAAGTTTTTTCACAGAAATAGATGAGCATAACATGAATTCACTTATTGGTGCTCTCTAGTCTTTTTTCTCACCTTTTCATTATTTTTATTCTCAATTCCATAAATTTCTTGCAACAAATAGCATAAGCCATCCACAAATAATTTCTGCTTCAACGCTTTTAGTAGGTAAGTTCCATCTGTAATTTTTTCTACTGTAGCTATAGTTGTATGAGACTGCCTCACATCCTGTAATAAACAGAACATTACTAGATAATACAATTATTAGAAAAAAGACTACAGTTGATGAGTATGCACGAACTTTGGGTTCTTAAAAAATAGCCAAAAGATTGTCCATGAGGGTTTTGTTGCGTCCTTTATTTAGTATAAGCATCTTTTGTAGATATATGATATAGGCTCTTGTTCATGGAAACCCAATTATCAGTAGATCCACTAGAAAATTACAAGCACAATGAGCTTTTTGAAGCCAAGTTTTTACTCTATTTCAACATACTGTATTCAATTGACTTCATTATATCACATAAAATATGAGTACAGATATATTGCACGAATATCCATCACGCTTTGACGTCTACTGAGGTGAACAGATGATCAACAAGTG
This sequence comes from Acanthoscelides obtectus, assembly GCA_963669975.1. NCBI lineage: Eukaryota > Metazoa > Arthropoda > Insecta > Coleoptera > Chrysomelidae > Acanthoscelides > Acanthoscelides obtectus. The sequence goes on from CAVLJG010000005.1 coordinate 63,182,882, forward strand.
ACATTTTGTGTTAGTTTTCAACGTTGGCAATAATGAATCAGGTGTAAATCTAGTAAAACTTTTTTGTAACGTTTTTTGTATGGAAATGACCGTTTTTAAATAAAGGTGGTTTTAGCAAGTACACAATGAATCTGTAGCGTACAAAAAAAACAAAACAAGTTATGGCTCTGTCTACCTGGCATTGATGGACCTATTAGAATTATGTGTCCTTTACCCATATGGGGAATTTTGAAATATTACTAGATAATCAGCTGTCATTCTACGATAATGGATACTCGTGAGAAAGTCTGTATACCCTATTTCACGAGTATCCATCACGCAGGTAATGCGGGCCCCACACGATGCTTCCAACGTTGTATACAACATTCGACACCCCACAACTGGCAAGTGTGTTTCCTACACAATGGGATGAACTTTCTAGTTTCGGACGTTCGACGCTTAGTGGCGCCAACGTCTATTATCGGTGTCAGCGCCGGGCTTGAACCTTTACAACTGAAGGAAAAATTATACATACAAAATGAACGATGAAACAATTTCTTCGAGCGCCGAAAAATAATTTCAGATCTGTCTTCAACGGCTAAAACTTATGTCGTAATTAACCTAGGGTCAAAATTTCATCAAAATCCTGATAGTACTTTCAGAGTTATCATTTATTTAATCGTTAATCGTAACATAGCTATGGTTTCATCAAAAAATAATTTTACAAATTAAGAACAATTTTAGCAACAATCTCACCATCTTAGTGAGTAATGATACTCCTTTTAATTACTTATTGTTGCTACTTTTCAATTTTTTTCCAGTTCCAGATGATGATGGCATAGACTGTGGAAAGCTTGAGTTAAAAGAGTGTACTCTTGCAAAAAAATTTGCCTTCATCCCAAAGAATTTCATATATATATATATATATATATATATATATATATATATATATATATATATATATATATATATATATAACTTGAGACGTGGTCATTGTCGTCTAGACCAGTTAGGTGAAAAATTAAAGCTTCCGCCTTTTGTTGGGTACTTCGACAAGATTTAAGCAAAGAGGACTCTTTATACTTTTTTTAATTCTCTCTAGCTTTCAATGGACTTTGCCATCATCATCAGGAGCTGCAATTACAATGATAACAGTAGCAACAAAGGTGTAAAATGAATTTAAATTGACTCAACTTACAGTAGTATGTGAGGATGTTGCTAATTGTTGTTTACGTATAGGATGAGGGAAACGTCCAGTAACATGGTGAGAGCTGGATAGATTGTACAATAGTCAAACTTATATAAAATATGACAAGAACAAGTTAAAAACAGATTAAAAAATTATTTAAAAAATTTTAGCATTACATCGTGAAGCCACCTGATGATTGCACAAATTAGTGGTCATGGAATGATGAATTGATGAGTGACATGAAACCCTTTGACAGAAGGCCGAAGGATGTCAATGTCAGTATTGAAAGATGGAACGAATTGTGGGCGTGTGCCAAAACGTTGCCAAATCACTTCAGATGATGAGATTTTCAGAATTTTATGTTAGAATTTGTTAAACCGACCAGAGGCAGTTGAATAAACTATATTATTATTAATGGGAATTTAAATTAACAATTATTAATAAATCGTGAGGAGAGAATTATTATATTTTGAGTGGAATGAAATTTACTGGTGGAATCGGCCAAAACACAGATTCTAATTATGGTTGTGAAGAGTTGAAATTTGGGGAGATATGTAAGTTCTCCAATTTTTCGCAGTTTAGCAAATATGAGTAAATGACACTCAGTTGTTTAACATCTGTCTTTTTGTTGATACAGTTGTTATTCATGAAAATGTGGGACATTTCCAGGAATAAACGTTTGGAAAGGTGTTTTTCTTTATCAAGAACTTTGATACTTGTGTAATTCATAGAATGCCCTGTTGTGTTAACATGAGATGCTAGAGCGCATCTTTCAGGATGAAGTCTAGCATCACTTTTGTGTGATGTAATCCTTCCTTTAAGAGATCTGGAGGTCTGACCTATGTATATTTGGTTGCAGTTGTTGCAATTGATGGAGTAGACTGTGTTGGTTAAGCCAAGCAGCGGGACTTTGTCTTTCATTTTTGAAAAAATGCAGTTTATAGTGAGGACGGATTTGCAAGCAATTCGAAAGTTCAAAGGACTGCACAATCTGATCAGCTTAGGGGTCAGTTCCTTGATGTAGGGCAGGACAGCAAAACCAGGTCTGGAGTCCGGGGTTGGTGCTTGTACTGTTAGGATTGATGTTATTATTGGGAATTACATCAGTTCCGTTATTAGGGGTTGTGCGACTATTACCTGCATCACCAGAGTTCGGCAAAATATTGGAAGGTGAACTAAAAATGATCTTGTTAATCAGACACTTCGGATAACCATTATTGATGAACAGTTTTGATAGTTTACGTAAATTTGAGGTGTGGAAGGTATTATCTGAGATGCTGATTACCCTTGTTTTCATCTGTTTTACCAAATTGATTTTAATCCCTAGCTTATGGTATGACCTAAAATTGAGAAACCGACCTGAGGCCATAGGTTTCTGGTACCAGTCTGCCAATAAACTGTTGTTGTTGGTGCGAATGAGTCTTGTGTCTAGAAAGGGGACAGACAGGTTCTCATCTTCTTTTTCAATGGTAAATTGGATGTAGGGGTCATAGCTGTTGAATTCTCTGACAATACCATCCAGACCTATGGAAGGGAGGCATAAAATAATGTCATCTACGTATTTTTTTTATGAAGAAGAGGTTATAGGGTAGTGTCGGAATAACAGTATCAAGCAGATCATCCATGACATATTCCGCCAAAATTGGTGACAGAACAGATCCCATAGGACAACCATGTGTTTGAGAATATATTTTGTTGTTGAAAGAGAAATAATTGTTATGAAAAAGGAATGTTATAATGTTGGTGAAAGATTCTAGAGATATGTTGCAGTGTTGACTTATCTCATTCCAGTGTTTATTAATAGTTCTTGTACATGCATCCAGATAGATGTTGCTGAATAGCGACACCACATCAAGACTGGCGATAATATGATCGGCTGGTATTGTCAATTTGTTGAACTGACGAGAGACTTCAAATGAGTCTTTGATGTAGTAATCATTATCTGCATGTGCTGATTTTAGTGTTGTCGATATTAATGAAGACAAAGCCTGGGTGGCTGAACCTATTGATGCAACTATAGGTCTTACTGAGAGTACAGGTTTGTGAATTTTCGGAAATGCATAAAATTTGGGAGGGACAGAGTTATAAGTAGTCAAAGTTCTTTTTTGTTCTTGGGTTATTTGTCCAGTGCTGAGGAGTTCCTTAACAATGTCATTACTTTTCTTTTCCACTTTAAGTGTGGGATCTTTATTAATTTCATGATATGATGGGTCATCATTGATGAGATTGTTGCAAAGATCTAAATAGTGTTGTTTAAGCATTATCACTGTAACATTGCCTTTGTCAGATCTTGTAACCATAAGTTCAGGATGTTGTTTTAGAAATGTTCTAGTTATGTTTAAAAGGTTGTGATAAAAGGAATGTTTTTTATTAAGATTGTTATTATGATAGTAGTTAGTGATGAGGTTAGTGGAACGAGTTGTGAAAATGTTTCTTTCAGTGTCATCACTTATGGAGGATGCTATTGTGTCTACATCCGCTAGGATTGATCTGATTGGAATGTCATTGTTAACAATCGGCTCTACACTGAACTTAGGCCCTAAGGAAAGAAATTTTAATATGTCATGAGGGATGTCAACGTTACTGAGATTTTTTATCCAATTTTGTTGAGTGTTGAGGAAGGTTTTTTTGGTGTCATTCAACAATCTGTCAAACTTACGAGTGTTGGAGTTTTTTATGTTATGAAAGATTTTATTGTAATGTCTGAGTTGTCTATATTTGAAATTATCAAAAATTAAGGGAGAAGTGGAAGAAATTATGTCACTTTGGAGTGAATTGAGTATGGAATGAAGTTTTTTTCAACTGTCTGTGGCAGGAAGATATCTCAAGCGTGAGTATTTTGTCACCTAACCTGTGCAGACGATTTTTCATCCCATCTTCTATTGAATGGCTTTCTAGTAAGTGTGTGATTGATGTTAAACGGTGGGTGATGTGATGTGGTGTAATGGTCTATATATATATATATATATATAGGTGAAAAATTAAAGCTTCCGCTTTTTGTTGGGTATTTCGACAAAATTTAAGCAAAGAGGACTCTTTATACTTTTTTTAATTCTCTCTAGCTTTCAATGGACTTTGCCATCATCATCAGGAGCTGCAATTACTATGATAACAGTAGCAACAAAAGTGTAAAATGAATTTAAATTGAATCAACTTACAGTAGTATGTGAGGATGTTGCTAATTGTTGTTTTCGTATAGGATGAGGGAAACGTCCAGTAATATGGTGAGAGCTGGATACATGGTTCAATGGTTAAAATTATATAAAATATGACAAGACAAGTTAAAGACAGATTAAGAATTATTTAGAAAACATTAGAGTATTACGTCGTGAAGCCACTTGATGATTGCACAAAATGGTGGTCATGGAATAATGAGTGAGATGAACCTTTGACAGAAGGCCGAAGGTCGTCAATGTCTGTGTTAAAAGATGGAACGAATTGTGGGCGTGTGCCAAAACGTTGCCAAATCACTTCAGATGATGTGATTTTCAGAATGTTATGTAAGAAATTGTTAAACCGACCAGAGGCAGTTGAATAAACTATATTTTAATTGATGGGAATTTTAAATTAATAATTATTAATAAATCGTGAGAAGAGAATTATTAGATTTTGAGTGGAATGAAATTTGTTGGTGGAATCGGCCAAAACACAGATTATATTTATGGTTGTGAAAAGTCGAAATTTGGGGAGATATGTAATTTCTCTAATTTTTCGCAATTTAGCAAATATGAGTAAATGACACTCAGTTGTTTAATATCCTTCTTTTTGTTGATACAGTTGTTATTCATGAAAATGTGGGACATTTCCAGGAATAAATATACAATTAATTGTTAATTGGGAAATTGGCAAATTTTTAGGCTTAAGTTGACTCTTTTGACGATAAAATCAAGCTTTCGGCATTCTCTATGGAGCCTTCATCAGGATTCTGAAAACACAATTGTGCTGCTAGTAAAGAAAACAGGACAGATTTAAATTGTCAAACAACCTACTCGTCGTTGAGGTTGCAGCCACAAGGTGTTTCAAAACGAACGTAGAGAAGATAGAACTTGTAATCAGTATAAAAACAAAAGGACGGGGACAGTAAACGCGAGTCATAGAAAACGGCTAGTCGTATACTTTACTTGATCACCCCAATATTGCTGTAAACTGTTCCTGGCTTTGGCCTTATCACATTGCACCTGTTTGTTATCTTGATTGCATACTCTGCTTTGTTAATAGGGTGACTAGATTCAGTTAGGGGTGTATCGCATTTGTTAACATAACATAATACTTGAGATACCCTGCCCATGAATAAAGTGGATATATCTACGTTAATAAATGGGTCCTAAGTCTTGCTTTTAATCAAAAAGCTTGTAATCCCTAGAATAAGAGATATACAAAGGGAGGTAGTAGAATTAAGATAGGAGTAACTATCTCTAGTCTAACCCTTCGAGCATCAAGCATAAAATGCCTGAATTATTTTCTTCACTGAAGGTGCCCAGAGTGCTGTTCCAGACTATAGTGTTGTCTTCAATGGTGGCAGTTAGAGACACTGAGGAAAAAGCTTCACAAGGTTATTAGCCATGTGGTAGCCTTGCAGAGAAAAGCTATAAAAATGTGCATATCATCAACATAGTGCTAACTAGAACAAATGCTGAAGAGTGTTAGCATGCCAAAACAAATAGACCCTTTATCCAAAAGTGTCCATTGTTTCTGACATACTGATTCATTAATATTACAAACTTGATGAGAATGTTTTTACCTCTGGTCCTTCATCTGCAACACAGTGTATTGCAATAGGAATTAGTTCTCTATCTACATCATAAAGTAGATCGTCTTCAGGGAATTTAGCTGGGTTGAATACATGTGTAGGTTGACAAAACTGCTGGTTAGATCCTTTTGGATAATGGAATGTTTCAGAGACCAATGATGGATCTCTAGGTATATACCTAAAAAACATACACTATTGTTTCAAAGACAACAGTATAATTGCATTATAAACTTACATGACACCATTAGCAGTATAATCTTCAGTGCAGAAGTAGTAAATTGTTATAGCACACCTAATATCACAATCAAATGTGAACTCTATATTAAAACAGGAGTTTGTACCTAATTCAACATCTCTATAGTCAGCTTTATCAAGGTTCACTTTTGTGTAATCGCCTGTGGCTCTGACAAACCTCAATGACTCTTTTCTTATATTGACTAGGCTTTTTAATGTTTTTGTTGGCTCATTTGGCTGAGGTGGAGGATATGGAAACTGAAAATATATAACTTACAAGATATTTTACCAAAACGCAAGCTATTAGTATGACATACTGGTGATTCAAATGACTATATTAAACTGTATTTAAAGGCAATTTGTAAAATACACTCAAGTGAAAAGTATTGCAAAATAAAATGCAATAGATTCCTCCTGTAGAAGGGTGTCCTTTATATGATACTGTTAGATATATTTCTTGAACAAAATTGATCTGTTCAAATGACGAGTCTAGATGTTAAATTCCAGAAACTACAAGCGGCTAGGTTGAGCATGTTGGAAAGCATTAAAATATAATGCGAATTTCGATATAGGAATGATGGTGGATTTACTTACAGGTGTAGGCCGACTACCAAGGAAATTGAGGTCAGAATTTTCTCCAAACAGATATGACTCGGGTTGTGGTGTATCAAACCGTTCTCCTCCCATTATGAAATGACTTCCAAAGTAATTCCCTTAAAAATAATCAAGAATAAAGGTAGAAATTTTTAGTAAACCAAACTATGCATACCTGATCTTGGAGGATACTTATATGCATGATTGGACACAATGTCCACTTCCTCAACACCATCATGCTGTCTTGTAGTCAATAGTGCACCCATTTTTACCAAGATTTTTTATGACAAAATTTTCAATATTTTACACTAGAAAATACGAATTACATAGATAAACAAAAGCTCTACAATCAACCCCACTTCTTATTACATTTTGACAAACGGGGAAACAAACATCTGATTCTGACATTTCAACATCTGATGCTGGTTGCCTATTTTCTGGAAGAAGAAAACCCAGAAAACGTGAAGGTGGTAAAAAGTGAGGTTATAAGTTTTAAGAATAAACTACAGTACTAATAAACGTTTCTAAATGAACATTTGTGAGAATAATCATGATTGCAAGAAGTAGGCAGTTGCTCAAGATTATCAGCACCACAGACCATATCAGAAAGCTTCAATCAAATAATGTTCAGGTCTTCAGCGGGAAGTACAATGTGGAATTTTCTTTTTGTAGACAATTTTCCCATTCCGATGAAGGTAGTTTAAAATTTTCCCTAAATACACCAACTCTGTAATTGAAATTTTGCTTTTTAGGTGGTCGTGATGAGAGTGAGGTAGACATAAAAGCAATAACTAATGGAGATCCAGAACTTGAACACAAACTAAAAGTTATTTTATTAGAAGCAGAAGTTATGAGACAAGAAGGAAAATCTGTGCCTGATAATACATACATTTCGGAATCACATTGGAAAGAACTACTTTCTTTACCATCACGAAGTGCTAGGAGAAGAATGTATGAATACTTATTTAAACTATCCAAGAAAAAAGAAAACAGAATTGTAAGTTTTCAGTGATGTTACAAAATGTGTCCATTCTCAAAACATTTATATTTTTTAGGCAAAGAAGTTGGAAAAGAAACAGCAATTTGAAGAATTTAAACAGCAGAGGACAAATGAAGTTAAGGATGTACCTATTGAAGAGTTTGCTCATACATATGACTTAAAACATAATAACATGTTTTTAAGGATCTATGAGAGTACTATAAATAATTTGTATAATAGCAAACTTATACAAGCTATTACTTATGGACAAAAAGTAGTTGTAGACTGTGGATATGATGATAATATGACTAAGAGGGAAAACTTGAATTGTGCTAAGCAGTTGATGTATATGTTTGCTCAAAATAGGGTGCATAAAGGTAATGGTCTCAAAGCTTTGTTTAAAATATTTTTCATGTTTCCATTGTTATCATTCATCTACAATATATTTCGATTAAGCAATCAAAGGTTATTGAGTACAACCTGCCCTGGTTATTGAAACATTGGATGCTGTTATTCATTTCATGTAGATATTTTTTTAAACTATAGAAGTGAAATACAGGGTGGCCCAAGAATATAGAGCAGAATATATTTTTACTGGAAAAAATCTTGCCAAATAACTATCAATAGATTACTATAGTCGAAATCATGAAAGATGACAATTACATCATCATTTTAGTCTGTAGTAAAGACAAACGACAGAGATTTGTGAATGTATTTAATGAAGTTTCTGATATGTTAGACAGTGACAAACAAAATTTTATTGTCTAAACTCTAAACAAACTGTATTGCTAATTTGCATGTATCTGACAAAGATAGATGATGTTTTCATGTTGCATGATCGATCATATTTGAAAGATGGATAGTTAGCATTAAAGCAGGTTATATTGTTATATATATTGTTTTGGAATAATACTTTGGTCTTTGGTGTTCCTGTCTTAAGGTATTCTACTCATAACTGTTTTTTTTCAAAACAAAAACTCCCCACTAAAAGTATTATTAAGGTATCACTCAAAACCATGAAATAAAATGAAAATAAAAATAATCAGTGAAATAACCTGACTTCGCAAAATCATAATATAAATTTGTTGTCATTATGTTTCTGACTCGTGAATTTATCATCGACGTACGTCCATTGATTACTTCAGTACAATTTATGGTATGAGGTAATAGTCATCTTTTGTGATTTTGACTATATGGTGTATTATTATTTAGTATTATAAAGAGTATTTCATCATTCAGGGGTACCGGAGTTTAATTTTTCCAAATAATAGGCACTATAAAAAAAATACTCATAAATTACTATACTGTATTCATTACTATATTTGGATACTTCACACCATATGCCTGTGATGATCAGTTGTTGAGCAATGAGCTGTATTTTCTAAGAAGCATTCAACAATGAAAATGTATCATTTACAAAAGACAAGCTTAGAATATTTTTCTACAGTGTACATGGATCAAATAAGGCAGAGTTTGAAAAAATATGTCTGTTATATTCTGCATAAATCATATTTATTTGAGGTTATGGGAAGTGCCAGGGTGTTCCATCAGAGAGTTGTGCTCCAAATCCAAACAGTTTGTTGTTAAGGTGTACTGCTGAACAAAAGCTTACCAAATGCAAACATGCAGGAATCACAACAGTGTAACACCATGTATAATGTTTAAATAATGTTAAAGTGTGCATCAATATTTATGGTGTATAGTATAATGATTTATTAATGTTCTTTCTTTAAAAAGCTTTTGCACAGTAACAATAATGCTGTATTCCTGAGAAAGGTTTATGATGGAGCTTGACAAAGAAAAGTAAAATCAAAAGCTAGAAACAGATGGCAGTGGTTAGGCTGGGGATCATATCTAAGATTATGAATAGACAAACATGTCACGCCAATATAGTGTTTTTCAGGAGTAACCATTATGGTAGAATGACAGCTGATTACCTAGTAATATTTCAAAATTCATCATATCGGCAAAGGACACATAATTCTGACGTATCCGTCAATACCAGGTGGACAGTCATATTTTGTTTCGGTTGTTTGTACGCTACTGATTCATTTTGAACTTGCTAAAAGCTCTATTATTTAGAAAAGATCAACTGCATCTAAAAAACAAAATGCTACAAACTAGTTTTACTAGATTTACACCCGATTCATTACTGCCGTTGCAGGCTAACAAAGCGTGACGGATACTCGTGACATAGGGTATAGACATCAAAACGTGCAAAGTAGGTTACCTTTGTATAGTCTCAGTCCGTTTTCCACCACCTGTCTATCATGAATTAAATTAAATCAAGGTATTGTGCGTACGTATGTCATAGTTAACACCAGTGGGCTTTAAAGGGTGATGTCTGTTCCAAAAAATTCCTCCACAGAATAAAAGGCATGCTGTTCAAAATACAGGGCGTTCATTTGAAAACTTCCCACCACGGATTTATCGAAAACCACTGATTAAAAGAAAAACCGCCGAGACACTTCAAAAGATTTGTCAAGGGCGACAATTTTTTAACCAAAAACTACTCTGCTCCCCAGAGTCATCTCCTTAAACATTTTAAATGACAAGAGGTATCGAGCAATAGCTTGTTTGAAAGGTCTTTCGATGTTTAAATTACTGACGGACATTTTCATACCATGTTGTGGGATATCATGGCAGCTTTTGATGATGCGTTGACGAAGTTCATCCTAACTTTTAGGTTGGGGAGTAAACACAATAGATTTCAAATGGCCCCATAGAAGGCCTATAGGCCCTCTTCGCCCTATCCATTTATCTGGAAACTCGTCGTCTAGTCATTGCCGAACTGGAAGAACATAGGGAGTTGGAAATATTATTTCAGCCTTATGTTCGATTTGGTTTTCAATGGTTTCAGTGATAAGTGGATTGATGGTTTTTTCCAACATATCCAAATAACTGTCTCCATTCAAATTTCCATTAATAAACAATGGCCCAATCACTTTGTTTCCTAAAATGCCTGCCCATACATTAATTTTTTGGTGGTACTGGGTATGCCCTTCTACAAAAGTATGAGGATTTTAATTGCTCCAAAACCTGCAGTTATGCTTCTTGACATCCATTTAGATTAAATGTGCATTCATCACTGAAGCAGATATTCTTTACATGTAGTAATTTGTTGACAAAACTCAACTCACCTATCGAAATCGTCTTCTGTTAACTCTTGCAATATTTTCATTTTGAATTGATGAAATTTATGGAGTTTGGTAACTGTGTGTACAGGGCCTAATAAAATACCAGTCGCAGCAACAATTTTACGTAATGAAGTATTAGGATTTATTCCAAAAGGACCCAAAACTTCAAATTGAGCGGCTTCATCCAAAACTCTCCGATAATCACGTTTTTTATTTGCAACAGATCCAGTTTGAGTAAATTTAGTAACAAGGTCCAAAACACCTATGCGAAGTTATCTTCCCCGGATGTCTGGCATTAAACGTGACGGCAGTTTGCCGAGCACATTGATTTGGGCACCATAAATTAGAATCATTTCCACTCTTTCAGCTAGTATGTAGACCATTTTGGAAGTAAAATCTGAATCAATAAATTAATTTTCACTATCCCAAGATTCTCAAAAGGTAACTGACAGCAAATTAAATTCCTTCTTTCCTTTAGCAACAAATAACTAAACGGGTATAACAATAATTTATCTGCGGGAAAAAGTCGCGTCGTTTGTTATTTGGTTGTTGCCACGTCTAATCTTCCGAATTGCTGTTTATGTTGGTAGTTTCCGTTTTAAATTATAAACAGATTGTAGATTTGGCAAACCTTAACGGGCAACATTTTGAACACATTGAAATAAAAAGTGATATTTTCGTGTGTTTTTGTTTTCTACTTGAACAAACTAAGATAAATAAGGATTTTCCTAATCATCTCGAAAACAAATCGACTGATTTAAAAAAATCAAACGTCAAAATAAAGGACTTCGAAAGACCTTTCAAACAAGCTATTACTCGATACCCCTTGTCATTTAAAATTTTTAAGGGAATGACCCTGGGGAGCAGAGTGAAGTAGTTTTTGGTTAAAAAGTTGTCGCCCTTGACAAATCTTTTGTCTCGGCGTTTTTTCTTTTAATCAGTGGTTTTCGATAAATCCGTGGTGGGAAGTTTTCGAAGGAAGACCATGTATATCTTAGTGTTCTCTTAAAATCTACCTAATTCAAAATTTTAACACTGTTGGGAAGTTTATTATAGATATTGAGATGTGAGCTGTTTTTTGTGAGATTGTTAGACCAAGTCTGGGAAGCCTCAGCATGTGTGGTGTTGTGATTATGAATATCAGCACCAGAAGTGCATTTACTACTATTACAGTATGTATACAACAAATATAAGTTTGGAAGTGTCATAATCTTTATGGCTTTGGAAAATCGGTCAATAGTATACCCTATAACCAGCTCCAGTAATTATTCTGTGTGCTTGCTTGTTAGGCAAAATACATGAAGAGCCGAACTGGTGCCGCCGCCCCACAGGGTAAATCCATTAGAGACTTTTTTCAACTGTCTCAATACAAACAATGTCCAGTTCAATGCGCTGTCTATATATATCACCCTAGTAGCTTTTTGCTGCTGTCCGATCTTACATCTATTCTGTTGCTAGAAATGGTTAATGTGTGTTTTAGTATCATTTAGTTTTAAATTATTTGTATTGTAACAGTTTTTGCTATGCAGAACAACTGTAACCTAAGACAGTTATGGAAATTTGGTTTTATAGTAAAACTTATAGGAGCATCTCTGCTAAAATATTTCCAGAATGGTGGTACTTCCAATTATAACGGAGGTTGTTACCAACTGGCTTATTCTAAACAGAAAATCATGTATATTATTCACTTTTTGGATTGTACATGAGATTCCAACTACATTCCATGTATAAAATCCCACCATGTCTGTCAAACCTTTTTTAGATATCCCAAATTTTGCGTAACAATGATAAATGCAGGTCAATGAATATGACAATTGTTTCTAATACTTTTGCCTTTACCATAAAGGACGGGTTTTTTACAGTAGACTGTATACCTTTAGTGTATTCGATTCCGGATTTGGATAACAAATAGTACAGGGTGGCCAAAACAGGGATGAGAATTAGATTTTAAAAAACCCAAAAAAATATTTCCTGTTTACTAATAGAAAACATTTTTTATAGAACTTAACCGTACCAAGCAATGAAAATGAGGATAATTGTGTATTGAGAAATCATTTTTTGCACGAAGCTTTTTCATAGAAGTAACCTTGTACCCGTTATAACTTCATTAAAACCCATGTGCTACATTTTGTGTTTTAGAGACATATTTTCTGTGATGTACAAATACATGTCATATATAATCCAAAAACATGACTACCTTAGTTTTGAAAATTTTTGCGATTACAATACTTGTCAGTTGGTGTGGGAAGTAACAACTAAGTATATAAGAGTGACCAGTGGAAGTATCCATCCAATATTTCTTGCAAGAGAATTACCACCCTACTTATTTCGGATTTGATACATTTAGCTGATATACTTTTCAACTTCCAGAACCATTTGATCTGCATTTCTGTAATGTAAATCGTGAAAGTGTTCTCATACAGCAACTGTACAAGTACATACCAACTATGTATGAAAAATGGTTCCCTTTGAATATCCATGAATGTAGTTATTTGGATTTGTATTCTAAGGATCAGCTGGTATATCTAACCCCACACTGTAGAGAAGAAATGCATGAATTTGATCCAGATGCTATTTATATCATTGGTGCCATAGTGGATAAGGTAAAATCATAATCTACGTAGTATCACTTCATTATTGAATTAAGGTACCCATACATATGCCCACACGTTAGCTCCACACCATATGCTGTTCGCATAAACCAGATTAGTTTATGGCATTTGATGACCAATGAGGCAGATATAAAAGTCGCTTTTTGGTCATAGAGCGTACTGTTAGTTCCGAGCTCTTTCTCCACCTTAGGAAGTGTTCATTCTGAATCCATTCTTCCATTATTGCCTTAGTACTGTTTGTAGCTAATTCGCCAGCAGTCTCAGGGCCCAAGAAATTTTCACGGTACTTGGCTTTTCCAGAACAATTTGTTCTCATTACCATAAACATCCCCATGTGCCTTCCTACAAGGGTGTACAACGAGTCTCAACGTTAATACTTATTTATCACTTTCTAAACACTAGTCTATCCTATACTGTGGTCTTATTCTAACTTTGAGTTTCGACCCTTGTAATTCAATGTGATGCCGAGTTGCCGTCATACGACATATGCTCAGCTATGATCATTTCGACACTCGTATAATTTCTACAGGAAAAACCAAATTTGTCTGGCGGGTTGAGTTCAATTTACGAGAAAGAAGCGCGAGAAGTGTGTATAAACACATGTTAGAAAGAGATAGAAGCCGGCTGAAGATCTTTTACTATTTTACTAACCTAAATTGGAGCACGTCCTGTTGAGGATCCTTTTATTTTTACAGGCCAATTACTAACTATTTTATACTTTTTTTATTATTTAATTAATCCTATTATAAACAAAATTTGAGATAAAATAATTTTTCTTAATTAGTCTATGAACTTGTATAAGTATATACTTTGAAAGTATAAAAAAGAAATAAAATTTTCTATTGACTTATTCCCCATAAACTTTTTCACTAACTTTTTAATAAAAAATAAGGACGCTAAAAATTAAAAAAAATAACACCTAGCAATGGTGACGCAGAAGGTCGTGCGTTTCTAATTCGTTACACCAGAAGATGTTCGCATAGGCTACTACAATCGGTTAGGTTACTGTCAAACCCAATAAAAACAACACATCTTGAGTTGTTACATTTTGTGACAGCGCTGCGGTCGGAAAATGTAACAAATAACGTTACGCAATACAAATTATCATGGAGACGGAAACCTTGCCTTGGAATATGCAAGATGCGCTGTTATCAAACGATCCAATTATGCAATGTTACAGAATTTGTGGCGATCCTGACCTTTCATTTCGACCTAAAAAGGAGTGCCGTTAGGACCCATCGGGAATCAATCCTAGAAAGATTCGACACAATTCAAATATGTGTACGCTCAAAATAAAACCATTATTTGGGCATAAATAGTAAACCTCGCATATTTTCAATATGCATCTTAATTCAAGGAACTGGTGTAACATATTGGCAATGCGGCAGGCTGCCATGTCAACATTGCTAGGCAACGCAGTGTATACACACTTCTCTCTCGTACACATTGAACTTGAGCAGTCAGACAAGTTTGGTTCTCAGTGTATATAGAAATCATTTAGAATGAGGTGTTAAAATTATGGCGAATTATTTGTATGGCGGCAAGGCGACGTCGAGATTGTTATCAATGATTGAAATTCAGTTAGAACGAGATACATAGATTATTAAACTAAATATGATGCTTTCTTCCGTCCATCCAGACGGCCAATCATGGACAGCTATTTCGTGCTTCTTGGCTACTCATCAGCATGGTCTAGGCTTGGTCTTTCATACCGACGATAGTGCAAAGCGCCATCTGTCACACCACAATCGACCACTGCGGAGAGCGCATATCTGCTATTAGTTGGAACTGCTTAAGATCTCAGTTCACGTTTAATAGCCTAGCCACCACATGACCTCTAGATGGCTGACGATTCTGGATGTAAAATACCTGATATTGAGCAAACTACACTTGATGCTTTCGTCCGTCCGATCAAAAGACGGCCAATCATATATTAATGCCGCATGGACATCTGTCTAAAGTACAGTGGCATATTCCCCAAGAGGGAATGAGTCTTGTTTTGGTCCCAAAAACATCGGAAACAGAACTCTCTTTAGTTCAGAAGTAACCTGTAAGATTCATTTGACCTTCTTAGTGATCTACTGGCCCCTCCACTTCCACTCTGTCTCTAACAATGTATTATTCTGTATTTCAGATAAATAACGAGCCATTATCTTTAGCGAAAGCCAAAAGGGAAGGTCTAAAAATGGCAAAATTGCCACTGGATAAATACTTACAGTGGGGAGGAGGATCGGGGAAGAGCCTCACCCTAAATCAAATGGTTTCCATACTCCTTGACATCAATCTCACTGGGGATTGGAATCATGCATTACAACACGTACCAAGGAGAAAAATAGTTGATTACAGTATTGCACAAAATATTAGGAAGACATCTGATAAGTTGAAATATGACAGACCAAGGACGAAGTGGATACCATCATCAAACGTTTCATTCAATAATTTATCTTACCAAAGAAAAAGCATTACTAAAACAATTGAAGGTGAAGAAAAGGACAGGATTAACATCAAACAATTTCTAAAAGATTCTGGTTAATTGTTGTACTATTTTTATTAGATTTTTTTGTTTACATTAAATAAAATAATAACTTAGTTCCTTCTTCTTCTAACCCTAGATATCCTCCATGCATTCGGTTCTTCATATTTGTTATATAGAGGTTCAAGCCGTTGATTTTTCTTGAATTTGCTGAGTTTGGTCGGATCAGAGAACTTGAAAAATGCTGGTGCAAATTCCACTAACCATTTGGGATCTATTGTAGTCACTTCCCTCATATATTCCTTGGTTGTTTGAACCAATTCATGATAGATCACCCTAAAACGAAATACAAAAATATAATTTCTGACAGTCAATTTGAGTAATATAAAATGATTTCTGTGCTTATAGAATAACAGTAATTTTTAAATATGGATTAGGAAACACGAAAATTTGAAAAGACACACGTTTCAGAAGAGACGTTCGTCGATTTTATGTAAAAAACAGTAGCTTACCATTCTGGTTGTCTATTGAACAAAGCACTAGAAGGATGTATATATACAACTTGACTATCGACTAAGGTTCGATAACCCTCTTGAGGATCCTTCTTTGCTGCATTTCTGAAGAAACCTGAGCAAATTGCTTTTTGCACTTTTACTGTGTTTCGTTCAGCTGACACAACATCCAATTTATGCCTACAAAGAGACACAATTAATAAAACGCAGACACACATGGAATATATTTCCATTTAATTTATAAAGTATGTTCGGTATTATTACAATATAGCTCCCTTAAAATAGACAATCTGTAATAGTTATAGTTTTTTCTGTGACTTCACAATCCAACGAAAAAGCTGTTTTATCTGAAAGCTTTAAAAAATGTACTTAATTACGTCATAATATTGCCATTATACTCGTACACCATTTAAAGATTCCCTCAACGTTTTGCGAATATTTCATGAATAAAATAACTACTTGCCTGTCCATAATCCCAAGTAGCTGTTTCCTGACATCTTGCGCTCTCTTCAAAGTCCTAATTTGAACAAAATTTTCATAACACCATGCGTTGCTGAATTTGTTATTCTTCCAACTATTATACACAGCCAAAAGCGTCAAATGATCGCCCTCTGGTTGATTGAACTTTGCCTTTTTCTGATCAGCTAAAGCTTGTTTGTCTTTCGGCCTATAAAATACATTTTGTACTGACAGCATGCTGACAATCGTCAGGATTTCGTCTGAGCATTGGAGAGCAACTGACATTATCAGCATTTTTGACAAGTTGGGCTCCAAAGGAAACTCGGCCATCTAGAAAACAAAAAAACGTTAAGTGTGATGTCCAAAAATTAACACTTGCACGAAATTTTGATGTTTGATTATTTAGGAGTTGTGAAAATCATCAATAATAAGTCCGTCACAGGTTGACATGTGTTTAAAGGATGATAAAGGGGTAACAAATTTTGTTTCACACAGTTGGGACTTTGGATTTTACAATACTTCACGAGTAATCAAAATGAAACAAATCGGAAATTATATATCTATGTGTAAATTACACGGCCACTCAATTGCATTTGATGTGTGTGTATTGCACAAAATCCGCAAGGTTACCATTATAGGCACGTCTAGAACACTCTGCCATGATTTGGCGTACGTCTGCCGTAGATGCCCACAATCACACAGGTTTGCAGGGAATCTGCACATAGGACTCAATTTTATGGCCGAATCAAACCACATGTATGTTTATATTTGTTTATTGTACGACGTTTCGACCACCACTGTAGCCTTTTTCAAGTACAATTGACAATTCAGTGACAATTTATCTGTCACCTGGAGACAGGTATAATGGAAACGGGTTCTAACTCTGATACACATAAGTAAAACAGTTTTTCGCTAAACTAATGAAAATAAGTATGTTAAGGCATATATATTTTGAATCAAAACAAAGGGACTATCATTTTCTCTAAAAAAAAAATAGGGTGGTCCATTCAAAAAATACAACTTTATCTATAGCACTTTTCTGAAACACAAAAAAAACTATTGAATGAAAAAATTCGTATGGGCCCTATAACTTTTATAAAAAAAATTCTGGTAGGTCATATAAAAAAGTTAAAGGGGTCAATACATGTGCTTTTATTGGTCGTTTTTCTCTGGATTTTGGTAGCACTGTAAGTTACTCATACGCAATTACGTTTCATATCCCTTCTTTCTCAAAATTTGAACGGTTGGTTTTCCGCGCCAAATCTGTCGTTCAATCAACAACCACCCTGTTGCTTTTATAAAAATTTCTCCACCTAATAGTATGTAAATAACATATGGTAAGTTAATTAATGGTTTTCCTTATTTTTTTTTTGTTGGACTGCTCGTCCTTTTTTTATATACTCCAACCACCACGAAGGCTTAAGGCCTAAACACCCCGTGGGGCTATAGGGGAAAGGGGGAACGCCACACGGACTCTGGCGAGGGAACACGTGTGCATGCAACATGCACACATTCTGGGCCCGCCTCCGAGATCCGCCGGGTGGTACCTCTCCGTTCGACAGTCAGAGACCAAGTACCACCTACGAACAATCACAACATCCATAGCCAAGAGAAAAAATTCTCTTGGGACGGGATGCGAACCCGCACAGCGCACGGCGGCTGATCCGGAGACCGAAGAGTCTACTACTGCGGCCACCGCTACTGCCTTTTCGTTGAGAATGCAACGGTTTTAATTGATATAATTATATACAGTAAATAGAGAATCAGCTATGACAAATTCCCGTAGACGCTATGATGTCTCATTCTATCTGGGATAATCTTTTGGACGCGGAAATATGACATTAGGTTGGCTAACTTGATGTAGAATATGTTAATCAATGTTGAAAACAAATTTGACCATGTAGGTTTCATGTGACCCACTTTAGGGGTGAAGGGGAGAGGATCAAAAAGTGTTATTCTCCCGGCAGCGTATAAGATGAGAAAAATCGCCCAGTGAGGCCGTAAACATAACGTGGTATTTTCCAGCAGCCGAGCTATAGACATCAGTGTGAGCTGCTCAGTAGACAAATTACTAGCAAATCTTCTTACCCTTCTGCCCAACCTAGTGAGTAACCCTTCGTCGTCGAGCGCACTCAACGAATGCAACTGTTCCAGAGCCATGATCAGCGACTCCACCGGAGGTGCGTCCATGAAATCGAAATGGAGGAGGTCATTAATGCCCATAGTTTTAAGCTGCAGCACGGTCGTCGCGAGGTTGGTACGCTGGATCTCGGGCACTGGTGTCGGCAGCATTTCATCACGGTATGCTCGTTCGGTATACAAACGGTAGCACTTTCCAGGACCGGTACGACCGGCTCTGCCCGCTCGTTGTTTCGCTTGAGCCTGAAATAAGAAATACTTAGGAGACATTTGTTCAAAAAACAACTTTGAAAGCAAATATACTCAGGGACATTAGAAGTGTTACATCCAGTAAAAATAATTTCTTAAACTTGTTTTTTCGCAACATAATGATTATATTTAAAGCATGCTGTGGCAACAATGTCAACGTTTTATCTTTGTTTTTGTTTACCTTTGTAAAAATGTTATCTGTTAGTTTTAGTGAAGAAAG
The DNA here is from genome assembly GCA_963669975.1 of Acanthoscelides obtectus. Taxonomy (NCBI): domain Eukaryota; kingdom Metazoa; phylum Arthropoda; class Insecta; order Coleoptera; family Chrysomelidae; genus Acanthoscelides; species Acanthoscelides obtectus. Next base: position 63,202,408 of record CAVLJG010000005.1, read on the forward strand.
TAGTTTCTAAGAGCTAAGTAGTACATATATTTTTAGTTATTGCCCTTTCATTTACTAGTGTGAAGCATAACAAAATGCCTCGAGTTCGAAAACTTCCAAATTATCACCATGGTTAGCGACTTTGACAGTGGTAGAATTATTGCCTATCGAGATATTAGTTTGTCCTATCGCAAAATTGGCTGCCGTGTGTTAATTGTACTGCAATGACGGTAGTTCGTGTAAAGATAGAAGAAGGTAGAGGAACACGAAGAAGGCCAACTGGTCCACAGAGCGCTTCAGACAACTAGCCGTACGAGATCGTTTTGGTACTACGCGTCAGATCGCTGACCAATGGTTTGAAGAAGTAGGTAGATATGTTACTATGCGTACACTATCGCCGCATTCGAGCCTTTGGACTTTATCATCTTCAGCGACGAATCACGATTCTGTCTAGGTACGCACGGTGGTCGAAGAAGCGTAAGACGACGCCGTGGAGAACGGCGTGATATTGGATTTGTTATTGAGAGCCATGTACACAGGACTTGCAGTAATGGTTTGGGGTATTGCCTATGGTACAAACCATTCTACTAGCTCGTCCAGCTAGCCCATATTGCTCGTCGTACTACAGACTTTCTTCAAGAAGCATTCGTTAATGTTTTGCCGTGGCCACCCCGTTCACCGGATTTAAATCTCATTGAGCATGTGTGATATGATGGGGAGGAGACTATCAACTTAGCACCATCCACCACAGACTCTGCCACAGCTAATCCACGAAGTTCGAGTTGCTTGGAATGAGATGCCACAACCAGACATCAATCAGCTCATTTTGTCGATATCGAACTAATTTTTTTCACTACTAACCTGGGAAATCTCCATCATTTACCTCACTCCTATAAGGAGAAGTTACTTTTCTCCCATTAAGCAAATACTGACAAGGAAAAAACCTATGTAAACAATTAATGAGTGCATTCATGGAGAACTTATTAAGCTTGTTGGCCACATAATGGACAGCTTGTTCATTTGAAACCCATCTTTGGTCAGGTTAGCCGTGGAAACAATTCTAATCACTTAATTGACGTTTTGCAATGTTAGTTGTGTCTGTAAACGTCACACTGATTAGTTCCTGTCATTTGTATTTGACTGCGACGGTGACCTAAAAATGGCGTTTGTTGTTAACAATCCGTCCAAATATGATCAGCGTGCGGTCATTGCAAATTCATACGTAAATGCAAGCGTAACTGTCAATGAATGGTGTCGAAAATTTAAGAGTGGAACAGATAAGACGACTGATACGCCGCGTCCAGGTGCATTGAGTACTGCATCAACAGACAGGAATGTGGCATGTGTGGAAGGCATGCTTAGAGAAAATCGTCGAATTTCAATCAGAGCAATTTCAGAAAATAAGGCGTGAGTATAGGATCTGTCCATAGAACCGTACACAAATTGGGTTACAGCAAAGGTTGTGCGCAATGGGTTCCTCGCCTTTTGTCAGAGGACCAAACTGTCATCGATGCAATGGAAAGAAGTTTAAAGTTCAACCTTCTGCAGGCATGTTAACATTTTTTTTTCGACCATGTCGGATCCTTATTCATAGAGTTTAAATCTAGAGTCCATATCAACGCAAACCTGTATAATGAAAATTTGAACAATCTCGATCAAGCAATAAGATGAAAACGTCCAGCGAAGCTCTCGCGTGGTGTCATTCTTCTGCACGACAACGCCCATTCTGCTGCAAGACACTGCTCAGCCTCATGTTGCCATGGTAGTGAAAGAATATCCACAACGAGAGAAATGAGGGATATTATAGCATCCACCCTTTAGTCCAGTCGTGCGTGAACGCTCGTTATAGGCAGACCTCTTTTTGTGTAAACTAAAAAAAGTGGTCCCCAATCTACGTGTTGTGTCTATCTCATGAAGATTAGAGTTATTTTCTATTATATTTCTGTTAGAATATACAAAGTCATATTGGTGAGTCTTTACAGGATATGGGTGAAACGACGGGCGGCTCTGGAGAGCCGCCCCCTCCGGTAAGTGATATGGTTACCAATAAAGAGGGCAAAATTAATATTTCTAGATTCGATTTCAAGAATACTTATACAACCACAGATACAGGCCCATTTTTCGTATATATCGAACATAAAACAAAAAACATTGGAAGACTGTTCCCCTTAAGGGTTGGGCACTACCTCCAAGTGCCAGAATCCAGGAGAGACATTACAGATATAAAAGCAATAGAGAAGACAAAGGTCAAAGTGATATTCAAAACATTTTCAATCGCAAACTCGCTTATCAACCATCAATGTATAACCAATAATTACCTAGGAGAATACATTCCAATCTTTTTCAACCACAAAAAATGTGTGGTAAAAATGGTTGACACGTACTTCACGGAAGAATTTTTGAAGGAAAATATTGTGTCTAATCTTAAAATTACCGAAGTGAAACGTATGCAAAGGAAAATAACTAATTCAGATGGTACTGTAAAATACGTAGATAGGCAGATGATAATTGTCACCTTTCTGGGGAACAATCTCCCACAAAACATTCGAATCAACATGTGTGTTTTTGAAGTGGAACCTTCCCACTTCAGTTAGCCCAACTATTGAAATCTTAGTTTTTTTCTTTATCAAACACAAATAATAAAAATGTAGCAGGGTGTTATAGGTTTAAAATATTAACAATGAATATTTTGATAATAAATAATATATAGTAGAAAACACCAACTGTATCACTCCCTAATCAAATAAAAATAACACATGTTGCAATTACAGCAAATCAAACCTGACGGAGGCGCTAGATGACTCTAATTTATTTGTAATAAACGACGGAAGTCCCACTAGGGTCGGTTCTCCAATGTTTGCTCCATTAGCCGTGGATTTAACCATAAGTTTCCATGGATCTAGTACATAAAGTCAGTTGGACAGTGGAACGTGACTCAATGGGTTCGGATCACTTTCCCATCCTTATAGATGTTCAAACCAAGAAAGGTGTCTTTCTATCAGTCCAACTACTAGATGGAATGATGAACACTGACAAATTCATGGCACTTTTTCATGCTGTCAATACGGGAGCAGATACAGCTATGCCCATAAAAAAACCATTCCAACCAAAAACTATGAAACCCATTTGGTGGGATGATGAATCCTGTCGAGCCGTTGACTCGCGCCAACAAGCGCTTAGTGAAAATAAATTAATATCAAATTTTGACAACTATTTAAAATACAAGAACATAGAAGCAAAATCTAAATTACTAATCAACAAAAAGAAACGCAATAGTTGGAAAATGTTTATTAATACCCTCAATAAGAGCACCCCGGTGTCTGAAATTTGGAAACACATAAAAGCAATAAGAAACTCTTCAATAGAATTCAAAAAAACTGTTCTTACGAATGAAACAATTGACAAACTGCTCGATTTCTTTGCTCCGGCATCAACATCTTCAAGTGTTTTTTATTGAACCAGACCTACATTTGCCAATAAAAATAGTAGTTTTAAGCAACCTTTTTCTATGGAAGAGCTGGAAAATGCACTTAAAAATACAAATAGCTCTGCTCTTGGATTGGACAGTTTTACTTATAATATAATTAATGCTTGGCCACAATCGGCGAAAATTCTTCTTTTAGAAATATATAACAATAAAGAAGGATTTTGTGAGAACATGAGAGAGATAGTCATATGTCTCATCCTAAAATCCAATAAAAATCCGGATATGATTGATTCATACAGGAAAATCTCTCTTATGTCTTGTCTCACAAAAACATTTGAAAGGATGATTAAGACTCGCCTAGAATGGTTCCTCGAATACTATTCATTGCTACCTAGAACACAATATGGCTTCAGAAAAGGCCACAATACCATGGAGGCCTTAGTTCACCTCACATCCGAAATCTGTCAGCGTCTCCCAGAAAAAATACACCTCCTGTCTATTCCTGGATATAAAAGGTGCCTACAATGACGTCAAATTAGATATCCTAATTCTGCATCAAATACACATTTAAAGACTTTAGATAGGATCCAATTCAAGGCATTGCGTATCAGTGTCGGGGTAATAAGGTCATCTCCATGTCCCGCCCTACTTGCCGAATGTAATGAACCTCCTTTGAATGTCAGACGTATATACTTGGCGCATAAGTTATTAATTAAATACAGATCATCTAATACACTCCTTACTGGAAAAATATCAGTGCCCAGTGTTAATGACCTTTGTCATCCATGCTGGCGACAGAAAAAATCTCCATTATTTGTAACAGCCTTCACTGATACCAGCAAATTCCAACAATATTTCATTTATTCAAGAAAGCTTCAAATTTTTAAACATCCTCTTGAAGTCATTACTTCTAAATTCGAAGTAACCTTCCCAAACTATACGGAACACACCTCTCTAAATAACTTCATACTATCTAGTGTACTAAGAAGCAATGAACCTGCTATTCATATATATACAGACGGATCTAAAAGTTCAAATGGCATTGGCTATGCATACTTTATCTTTAGTCCATTTCATAATATCAGTCGCCGGTTTTGTATCCCGGAAATCTGTTCAATCTTTACAGCGGAATCTATAGCTATAGATTCTACACTGGACTGGATGAAGACTAATATAAAAGAGCTTACCAGTGTAGCCATAATTTCAGATTCTCAGTCGGTGCTTAAGAGCTTAGAAGGGTCAGCTATTAAATGTTTCAATAGTGAAATCATAATGGAAATAAGGGCTACCTTGTGCGAGTTGGCAAAGAAAGGCATAAAAGTTAATTTTGTCTGTTCGAAAGCACACTCAGGAATACGCGGTAATGAGATAGCTGACCAGGGGGCGGAAGAAGCTTGTTTTGTAGAAACCACTGAGTACAAAAAATATGTTTCAATAAATGATATAAATAATAATTTCAAAAATAATATGCTAGCCTCATGGAAACAGCGATGGAGCATATATTGTAGTAATTCTAGAAACCCGTATGCAATAATCAATCCTTTTTTATCAGTCATGTCATCACACGTTTTCGATTATCAAGTTGGATTCGGAGACCACATTTACAGAATGGGAATCATTGATAATAGCTGGTGCGACTGTGACAACATCAAAGTAGCAGATTTAAACCATATTTTCTTTGAATGCACAGGAAATGAGAATCATGTTTCTGATTCAATACAGAGATTAATTTTGGAGGATCAGATATCACTTCCAATCCAATTGTCATCATTGCTAAGTTTAAACAGAAAGTCCATCCTGGACAAAATAGTTGAGTTCGCAAAATTAGCTAAGGTAGTGATATAAAGCACCACGTAATACAAATTTAGAAAATCTGTGGCTAATGGTATTTTGTTCAAAGCCAACCTCCCCCCCCCCCCCTACATAGTTACACCCTTTAGTCCCGATTTATCGCCTTGCGACACATGTTTGGGCCTCTGAAAAAAGGCATTAAAAGGTAAGCATTTTCAGTCGGACGAAGAAGTACTAAATGCTGTAAAAGAATTCTTCAAGCAGCAGCCACAAGAATTCTTTAATCAGGGTATACATCGCTTGATGAAACAATGGTATATGTGCCTTCATTCTAATTATTTGTAGAAATATTTGCCAATAATTTTTTTTTCTGGACCAAATATGGGTTTCAATTGAACAAGTCTCGTATTAAGCAGGTTATCCACTTTTGAATAGCACCAATATTATTTTAACTACCAGTGAATGCCAAGTCTATTTTTCGTTTGATACCCATACCATATCATAGGAGTTACTATGCAAATAATGAATCGCCGAGTAATATGTATAACTCCACACACCTGGACAATTTTAGTTCTATAAATTCTGGAATTTACAGTACAAGAAACAGAGAAGAGTCTGAGGTTCCGTCACATAGGTTGTCGAGAACGGAGGAGATACCCAAATACCCTATTATTTTAATTCATTTTCATGTTAATACGCCTACTGTTTTCACGATGCAAAATGAGAAAACTTCCAAATTGTTGAGCCAATGACCGATTTCCGTTCACTCGTATTAGGGTATACTTTGTGCAAAACCGATTCATCCCAAAAGAAATGCTATATAACTAAATTGTATGCAATCATGTCTAGTTTAATTTAGCACATAGCTATTGACATCGTAAAATTAATAAAAAAAAATTGTCAAAAGAAAAATGAGTTTTCCCGAATGGCGAATCCAGTGAGAAATATACGAAATACCACAATAAAAGTTCGGATGAACTTCCAAAATCAGCTCAGGTTTTTCGAGCACCTGGACTCCCAACTGATGCTTGATTAATCGTTGTTTCCAAGATTGAGCAGATTAAAATTTTATATTACATGCATACATGGGCATTTGTAAGTGTCACTTTTATACATCTCAAGATTTTTTTCCAAAATTCGCTAGGTTTTCGTTAATTGATTATTTGTCATCCAAGAGAGTGACGTCATATAATCATTGTTTACCTGTGATATAGGTGTGACAACTAGAGAATCCATGCCTGTTTTTGAATTGTACACCTTTTGTTTCACAAATCCAGGGTCCACAACATAGTAAATACCATCGATGGTCAATGAAGTTTCTGCAATATTCGTAGCAATAACTACTTTCCTGCTGCCAGGCGGTGCAGGTTCAAAAATCCTCGTCTGCATCTCAGATGGCAATGCAGAGTACACTGGGAGAATTATGAGCTCAGGAACATCAGGACCTATAAAAATATGTCGAAATCAATCAAATCAATGAAAACTAGAGAAAGAAATTCGGGAACTAGTACTTGTCAGTCTGTCTCAAATGAGAAACCATCACATTATAATTTGCTGAAGTGATTAAGTTGGTCATGAGTTGGAAGTTACATTGATTCCTTGAAGCTATATTATCGATCACAGTAAGCGAGTACAATGTTTAAAAGGTACAAGCGCCGCTTATCTATTTTGCTAAATATACTTATAAGTTGAGAGTTCCACTTATAGGATAGACACAACTACACACAGTCTTCGTGTACATACCTAAGGTTTTCATTCGCTCGTACAAGATCTCACAAGCTGTATCGATTTCTTCTTGACCGGTTAAGAATAACAGTATATCACCTGGCGGTTCACGCAGGTGTATTTGCATCACAGTTATCAAGCTGGCATCCAAATAATCAGTTTCTGGCTCCTTGGTATAAAGAACCTCCACAGGAAATGTTCTTCCAGGTATTGTAAAAATTGGGGCCTAAAAATTACTGATTATCAGACATATCTTAAAACTATATGCATCTTTGATATTCGAGGATTGAAGAGATTTGTAAAAGATATCGTGTTTCATAATTACAAAAGCAATGTATCAAATAATGTGCATCACCAGAGGCTTTAACTGCACAAAACGACTTTCCTAGCATCCTTAAAATATTAGAATAAAATAAAGAAAATAATTGCTACACTTTTAATGCTTGTTTGTGTACCTTCTTCCAAAAGACCCCACATAAAAAGGTTTCTGGGGAATGGATTTCGGCTTATTTTTTCAAAAATGCAGTATGTCATAGATGTCAACATGGAGAACAGAAGTGCCCAAGGGCCCAAACTTTTCCCACAATTTCCGAAATGTAACGCCTCTGAGTTGGGCAGTATAAGCCATATTGTGAGTTGGTACACAAAATGTAATAATAGGTAATAGCTGTTTGATCCTTATTTACGTCAATACACCAGTGAGTCGCAGTGGAAGATCGTGATTGACCTGTTCACAAAAGAATTATATATTTGCTTTTTCATCATCTGATCCCTACTGATCAGTTCTGCAACATTGTAATTATGTCCAAGTACAGGGTGGCCAAAACTTGCATGAATGGAGTATTGCTCAAAGACACACTTTTTCAAAAACTGTTTAGTATTATCCTTCTCATTGTTTGTGGGAATACATTTGAAAGGGTACCCAGGGATTTCGACTACTGACCTAGATCACAATTGTAGCTTTTTTCTATTACATATTACCTACCAACTTAAGTTAGAGATAGAATTAATATAAAAATTTCCAGGAGACGTCTTAAAGATTTTTTGGTTTCTCACCCGTATTATACCATTGACATTTTTTTCAAAACAAATTACGAACTTATTTCTAACAATCGGCTCGTTTCACTATGTCTGTTTCTTTTGTGCATCTTGTACAGTCAGATGGAAAATACAGTTGAATCTTGAACATAAAAAAGAATGGCAATCAATGTATCGACATCTACTATACAATAGGCAGAGTACTGAATTAAGAGTCAGAGATTATCCTATAGTCTTCAGTTGCTACCTATCTTATTCATTCCTTGAACTGTTCAAGGCAATGTTTATGTGCCGAATTTAGGGGAATGTGTTTTAAAGTGCACATTTTCTTCACTCTGCCTGTCAAAGTGGTCGAGATACAAGTTGATATACTGTCGTGTTTTTAGAAAGATATAAATAATAATTTATTGACATCAAATTTGTGAACAAATGCATATGCCCCAAAAGGAAAATATCCCTGTATGTGGATATCATGTTAACACAACATACATATAACATAGCAGTTATAATAAACTGAGAGGACTATACAAAAATCTATATAATATAAATGTAATACATACATTGATTTTGGACGTAGACTAACAATGAAGAAAATATATGTGTTACGTTTTTTATAAATAACATCATGTTTATATCAGTTTCAAAAGCCACTCGTATACATCTATTTTTAATAATGATATTTGGTTTTTTTTCTAATATATTTTGGTATATTATGATATAATTTTGGACATGAGTATATAGAAGATTCAACATTCTTTTTTTTTGGTGTTGCAATATTTATTTGTTTATTTTTATTTCTAGTATCGTATTCATAATTTTCATAAATGGTCGAATGTTTATTTTTATGGATTTCTAGTATAACATTATACCAAAATAATGTCTTTATATCTAAAAGTTTTGATTATATAAACAGCGATTTATTATGAATTGTTTTTATGAATAATTGTTGTATTACTTGTACAGAATTTAGATAGTTATTATTCGTGGATCCCCAGATTCCATAAGTTAAGTGGCATTCAACTCATGTTTGATATAAGATTTTTAATTGAGTTTGTTTGTAATATCTGAATTTATATAATAGAAATCTAATTTTATTTTTAATGTATTGGATATGTTCATCCCAACGAAGATGACAGTCTAAAACAATTCTGAGATATTTATGATTTAGTTTACGTGATATACATATATTCATTATGGAGATTTGTTTTCTTTATATATATTATATGAAAAAACTCACAAAGGAAAAGTATTTAGGTCAATCTAAAAAGTGGAACAGGAACACCTTCTATAATCCTAAGCATTTTTTAAATGTACTACTATGGAGACAGTGCAGGATAATCCTGGAAAAAAATTATGTCTCAAAGCAATACTCCGTCCATGTATATTCCACCCTGTACATGTGATAAAATCGCGATGTTTTGAACCGGCTAGCAGAGATGCTAAGAACACGGATAAATATCAAGAAACTATTGCATATCATGTACTGCACCCACAATACACTCCAATAGGGTATGCACTACCCAACTTGCAAGGTCTGTCTCTTTGAAACCACTTGTGAAAAATTTTAGGGCCCATGGACGCTTTTATTCCACGTTCTGAGATGTACAACATACTAAATGTTTCAAAAAATTAACCGAAAGCCTTTTCTCATGAGGTTTTTACAGATTTCTTTGTGAAGTTGGCAACCGAATTATAAAATATATAAAAACTTTTGTGCAGCATACAGTTAAAGAAATCAGTAACTAATAGATGCCTCTTATTTCGATATATCATTTCTTATCCTGGTAAAATTATGTAAATAATCAAGTATATCTTGTCTATGTCCCGATTTTGCGTCTCCGTCCCGATTGTATCTTTTTAAAAATTTTACCAGGACTTGTCTAATGAATTTTATATACATATATTTTTTTATGTTTTTTTTTAGTCTTAAGTTATTTATACCTGAGCTCATGCCCAAGCACAAGTTTCTGCGAAACTTTTTTGGGTCCATTCGTTTATTGTATAATATTGTCTTCCATCTACTACTGCTATACTTTTTCTTTTGCAATAAACTTTATTATTATTATTATTATTAAGTATTGTTTTATTTTCAATTGGAATAGAAAATATTCCAGTAGTATAAAATAAAATGGGAAATGTTCTCTGAAAAAGCTGAAAACTTACCTTGAAAAAATACTGTGAAAATTTCACTGCATCCAGTGTTGCTGAAGTTACAATTAACTTCAATTCTGCTCTTTTTATGACTGCTTGCTTCAATAAACCAAAAAGCACATCGGTATGGATTGTCCTTTCGTGAGCTTCGTCCAGCATTATAACAGAATATTGCTTCAAATCCAAATCCATCAGACATTCCCTGTAATGGTGAGTATAAATCAAACATCTAAAAATATGACCAAAATCCATTGTAAGGAAAATAAAATAAAAATCTCCGTTATAATACTTCCTCGCCAATTGACGTGGGGAGTAAAAAATAGCACTCTAGTGTAAAGAAAAAAAAAAGAATTCATTATTATATCCTTACCTTAACAACATACCGTCCGTCATGTACTTGATAATCGTTTCAGGACTAGTGCAATCTTCAAAACGAATAGTATATCCGACCTCTTGTCCCAGTCTGCATCCAAACTCTTCGGCCACTCTCTTCGCTACCGACATGGCGGCCACACGTCTTGGCTGCGTGCAGCCTATTTTTCCTCTCGCTGTGAATCCGGCTTCAGCTAAATACTGAGTGATCTGCGTGGTTTTGCCTGATCCCGTTTCGCCGATGATTATCAAGATTTGGTTATCCGTCACGGCTTTGATCAGTTCTTCTTTCAATTTGTAGATGGGCAGCGACTGGCGTTGCTCGATTATGCTGAGGTTGGTCTTTTTGCCGAAAGATGACTTTTTGCCTCCTGGAAGTTAAAATACGCTATAAATTAATGGAGATTCTTAAAATGTAATATAATATTATTGATTCCACCAGTTCGGAGATCCATTTCAATTAGCTCACTGAACCTCAACAAATAGTGAGAATATGTTGATCAATCGTAGGAGCCAGTTTTGAACTGAAAAAAATATTCAGAATTGCACAACCGTTATTCATCACTTCGGAATTCTCGTTTACTACTGAATATATATACAGGGTGTCCGCAAAGTTGGGGTTTTCCTTTACACGACGTGTAGATCTTGAAAACATAAGCAATTTTTCTTAGTACCATATACACCAATGTCTTAAGGGAACCGAGATAAAGGGCTCTGCAACATCAAAAATATCTGAATACCGTCCTGTAGCCGCGCCATCACGGAGTGGTACAATGTCACTGGCTCAACGACAGAACTGGGTCGGGGGTCAGGGTCAGTGTGTCAGGTCAGTATGCAACCTTCAACCGATGGTTACGGTCACACCTGTAGAGGTAATCGCGTAGATGATAATCCCTCAACAAGCACTAGAGACGTGGCTAGAGAAGTGCAAGTATCAAAAACTAAAGTGTGGCAAACGCTGCGTGAAGACGGGCTATATCCGTTTCACGTCCAACGTGTACAAGCCCTTCAACCTGACGATTTTCCAGCAAGTGTGCGGTTTTGTGAGTGGTTGTTGCATCAACATGACAATAATCCGGACTTTTTGAAGTGCATATTGGTGACAGACGAATCTACATTCACGCGTAATGGGGTGAATAACTTTCGCAACACTCATGTTTGGTCAGTAGAAAATCCACGCTGTCCGTCGGGCACATTGTCAACAAACATTTTCGGTGAATGTTTGGGCTGGCATGGTGCGTCTGCTCGGTAGTGCATCAGCTGATTTCATTTTCTGTTGGAGCGGTATAATTTCGGGCAGAGACGTACTTAGCCCTTCTCGTCAACTGGAGAGTGAGTACTTTTTCCTTTATTTTTTTTTTACTTGGTCGCCCTCGTTTCACTACACATTACCTTTGTTATTTCAAGGGTAGTTATTTCTGAAAAGGAAAACCCCAACTTTGCGGACACCCTGTATATATACAGGGTGACTTCGAAGTTGAGTCATTTATTTTAACAGTGAGTAGATCTGATCAAAAGAAATGTTTTTTTCCTTTAACATTTTTGTGGTAAAATTAAAGTAACAAAGTTATAGCCCTTTAGAAGTTTGAGTACCGCCCTGTCTCAATAATAATATTATGTGCTCGTGTTTGGCGACAACGGATATAATCCGCATCGGTTCATCGCATCGGAAACAAAAAAAGCGAAAGAATTTGAAACGCTTATCACGATGTTTTTAGTTGGATTCAGTCGGTAACGCGTGAGCGAATAGTGGTGTTTGTTGCGTGGCTCAAACGAAATGAAAAATGGCACATGTTTATGCGGATCGGTTTCCCAATCGAGTGCAACCAACCCCTCGTGCCTTTGTTAATGTAGTACAACGGGCTCGTGAATCAGGTGACTTAAGACCTCACAGGGGAGGGAATGCCGGTGCTCCAAGACCTCACGATCAAATACAGGTCCGCACTGAAATACTTGTCGGGAGGATACTTTATAAAACAAGGTAACATTTTTTTTTTATTTTTACACACATATTTTGGTTTATCTTCCTTCTACAATCATTATCTGAAAATTAATGACTCAACTTCAAAGTCACCCTGTGTATATATATATATATATATATATACGAGGAAGGAAAGTGGATTCGATCAGAAAATAGGATAGGTAACCCAAGCAATACGCATTTCTGCTGGTTGGATTCATCAGGCCCGAAATGAATGCACATATGCAACTACAAAAGTAGATACACATGCCCATACATCCGGATACAGGTGTAACCTGAGGAAACTAAGATGGACAGGGAAAAAATCACACACGAAGTCCACAACAAGAGCCAACCTACACATTGTAGTATAAAATGGCTAGATCTCGAATTTTCAAGGCGACATCTAACCACAACCACGCGGCCGGTTATAGCCACTTGCCGTGGTACTTCAAGCCTAAAGGACCTACAAAGAGAAAATGATCATGCGGAGAACGGTATATATCAAAAAATAGGAAAATTCGAGGTCTTCTAGCCATTTCATACTACAATGCGTAGGTTGGCTCTTGTTGTGGACTTCGTGTATGATTTTTTCCCCCTCGATCTTAGTTTCCTCAGGTTACACCCCATATCAGGATGTGAGGGCATGTGTATCTACTTTTGTAGTTGCATATGTGTATTCATTTCGGGCCTGATAAAGCCAACCAGCAGAAATACGTATCGCTCGGGTTACCTATCCTATTTTCTGCTCGAATCCACTTTCCTTCTTTTTGCGGATTTTTCCCATTATTTTCCTATTTTTTGTTATATACCTTTCTGCGCATGATCATTTTCTCTCTCTCTATATATATATGCACTGAATTAGTTAATAAAGAATGGTAAAAAATGCTAGGCTATTAACCAGCCTGGTTTTAATATTTTCAAGGATATAGTACTGCAACAATATAGTTAAAACCGACAATATTGAATGAGAAAGCCACAAAATATTAGTCTTACTCAGTTTTTCGGACATCTTTTATTTACAGCAGATTTTTTTTATACTCCAGCTACCACGAAGGCCTAAGGCCTAAGCGCCCGTGGGGCTATGGGGGATACATGGGAAAGGGGGGGACGCCACACGGACTCTGGCAAGGGACCACGTGTGCATTCAACATGCACACATTCTGGCTCCGCCTACGAGAACCGCCGGGTGGTACCTCCGCGTTCGACAGTCAGAGACCATCTACCACCTACGGACAATCACAACATCCATAGCCAAGAGAAAAATTTCTCCTGGGACGGGACTCGAACCCGCACAGCGCACGGCGACTGATCAGGAGACCGAAGAGTCTACTACTGCGGCCACCGCTGCTGCCTTTTTGATGAGAGTCTCATAAAGCATCATAAAAAAATACTTCAGTCATATGGGATTCTTCGTCGAAATGTCGAGCGTTGCACTGAATACGAGTACGTACCTAGGTTAAGATGTAAGCCATTATTAGCGCCGATGTATATAATATAAGCAGTAATGGCCTTCTCAATTTTTCCCACTGCATTCGATCTGAATATTTTCAATGTATAGACATGCTGACGAGTAGCCAAGAAGCACGCAACAGCTGTCCATTGTTGGCTGTCTGTTGGTCGGACGGACGAAAGCATCATGTTTCGTTTGTCATTTAACCCTAACATATCGACGATCAACAATTATGACATTCCATACAAATTTTACAAATATTGTGAAACATCTAGTACATTGGTGTTAAACTAGCAAACTCAAATGAATGCTTTCAGCTTCAGAGGAGAGTAAGGTGCCTCCGTTTGGTGGGCGTGTTTTAATTCTGCTAGCAATAAAAGCTGTTTTCCAATATCTTCTCAATTATTAAGGTACATAAAAAGAATATCTACATGACGAGCTATACCTAACACTAGTTACTTCCGACTTGTCTTCAAATATTTCGGAATGTGAACTTAAACCAAAGAGAAGTTATACCAAGAGAAGACAGTTAGACAAAGCAAATAAATGAGTGGTGTTCTTATTTGGTCGGAGATAAAAGCGATGTTGCCAGATAGATGACCCTTTTTGGATGAATTCATTGACCATCACTTGTAGTCAAAGCATGTTTTGTTCAAATTTGGGTATTTGTTCATGATTGGGATGTTTATCATTCGTTTCCAACCTACGAATTACAATTTTGATTTAATAAATCACACTTTTCGTGAGAGATCTTACTCTCAATACCTGTAAGTTATTACATAGCTATTAAACTTTCACGGCCTAGCCGGAATATTACATGATTTAGTTTAGGACAAACGAGGAGCATCAGCTTGGCATTAAAAAGGTAACTAATCTCAAATTGCTTATTTGACCAATCATTAGTCTATTTGTGATGGTTGCCAGTCCTACAGATAGCCTGGCCTTAATATGATATATTCACTTATTTCATATGACTTTTGGATGTACCTACTAAAACCGTGAAAAGAACTGAACTCCATTCAGCTCAGTATAAATGTAGATTTTTCTAAAAATTTTACGACAGTTTGGCAACACCGCCTAGAAAAATGGAGACCCATCAATGAGCGAATTGCCAAACCAAGGACGGTCCGTTGATAGATTGCTGTTTTTTCGTAAAGCAGTAATAGTTCAAGAGCCTAATGCATGGTTTTAGATACATCGCGTACTGATATATAACATCTGAAACTTATACTGTGATTTTAATGATGATAATCTCCTATATTTGTCTGGCCAATCAAACCACATATATTTGAAATTCCTCCTTACTGTAGTGTACATTTCGGTCGCACTGGTGAAAACAAAAAACTGTCAATTTTGTACTGAATGGGACCGAAACGTATACTACGATAAAAAATAATTTTAAAAACATGTGGTTTGATTGGCCAGACAAAGATGGGAAATTAATATGTTGAAAACTAGTAAACTCTTACATAATGTGTCATATCAGTACGTGATGATGTAACCAAAAATTTGCGATTGGCTTCCCTACTATAATGGATAACCAATGGGGCCGACCGGCGAATTAAAAGAAATTCAACAAGCGTCTTCTCTTGATATAGCTACCCTTTGCTTATTATCATTATTTACCTATGACTTCTCTGTGAAGCATTGCAGTTACTAATGGTGATTTCTCCGGTGAGTAGTGAAAACATATTTTGCAATGATAAGACGAGTGTGCATCAAATTTTCTCCACTACTTTGGCATCATATTACCACAAACAATGTTTTGCTGGTTCTTGAAGAGGATAATCTAAGGCGCTGTCATGACCAAAAGCAAGCCGACGGCAACTCGGCTTCAAAACTCATATTTACCATTATAAAAGTGGAATATAAATAGACCATTTTTATTGTAAATAGCTTTAACTGAACGAAAAGCATATAAGTAACCTACTTCTCAAATATAATCTAGCTAGATCAATCAATTAACATATGTGGTGCTTTCTTATTGACCAAAACTTCCAATACCTAAAGCCTCTAGAATATAATGAAAAAATATTCTTGAGACTGATGGCCACACTACTGCTAATACTTCTCCAAGTGAATCACTTCAAAGAACACAGGAACGCGATGAAGAGGTTTTATCGGATCATCAATGATTTTTTGAGAAAAGTGACTGCGATCTTACCAATGACATGTTTCTTCCACTCAGGCAAGTCCTGCCCTTGTAGTCCGACTCCTCTCGCCGTTGCTCCACTGGCTCTCGCTTCATCTTCAGGCAGGGGGTCTATCCAACTTTTGTTTTTCGCTGGCTGGGCGTCGACTTCCTGTTCCCGTTGCAGCATTTTCTGTTCCCTTCTTTCCTTTGCTAGTGCAGATTGCATCATGGCAGCTTGTGCCAGGGAGCCGTCTGGGTTCTTCACTATACGCACTGGGCTGAGATCGTTCAGAGCCCGGCCGTGACCTTGCAAGAACGGTGGTTCGTCTTCAACCTACACAATACATTTAATCACATTTGTAAAAATATTTTGACACAAAGTTACTACCATGCCAAGGACAAGACGCTTTCTGGGTTTTGAACTTTGGCCAGAAATGGTGGAATTATCACCGTAAAATAAAAATTTCATAACGTCGATAAACTATGTTTTTTTTGTTTATTGAGTATTGATAATTTTTAGGCACAGTCGAACATTTTTTCGAGATTTCGAAAAGTTTAAAAAATATCAAGCTTTATGTTTCGACATTTTCCAACTTTCTGGTTTCTTCGGAAATTCTCCATTTCTCATGTTTCACTAATAGCACTCAAAATTTTCATGTGCCTAAAATTTTAAAAGGAACCTCAATCTGGCGACGTTCTGGAATTCATCCTTTTTTGCTTATAGCTTTGCCGTCACAGGACCGATTTTCAAAAACTGCAAAGAAGAGCCAATGATTCACTGGAGAGATTACAGATGCCAGACAGAGGGAACGACGGAAATGAGTTAATGGCAATGTTTGCATCATAGGTAGCCAAGTACTTATAGGATGAACAGCCACGTCCAAAAAAAAGTACAGAATAGCATTTATGCACAGAACCAAAGAATATTTATACCAAGAGAAGACAGTCGACGGCTAATAAATTAGAGAGGTGAGATGTAATGTCCACAAAACAGCTGATGGCATCACCAAAAGCATTTTTTGTTCAAATTTACCTTTGTTTAGACATTAATTCTTGGTGGAGATATTATTCTCAAAACCTGTAAGTAACCACATAGCTATTTAACTTTTAGTACCCAAAGCGGAATATTACATTATTAAGTTTAGTAACAAAGGAAGAATGTCAGCTTGAAATAAAAAAATTTTCCTAACCTCAATTTGCTTGTTTGACCAATCGTTGGTGTATTTGGCATATTTGCCAGTAATCTAGACAGCCTGACTTTGAGACGATATGTTTACTTATTTCGTATGATTTTTTGACGTAACTACCCACAATCGCGATTAAAAAACTGAATTCTATTCAACTCGGTATAAACGTAACGTTACATGCTGAGTGAAACACGCGGATCTTTGGCAGAATGTCGTGATATAACTACTCTTTGCCAGAACTTTGGTACTCTGTGGCTATCTAAGCCCTTAGCTACCTAAGGTCTAGCCATGACCAATTATTTTCCATGATCTTACATCAAAATAGATTATCTAATGCCACTCGCGCATGTAACCAAAAATACTGAAATATAAGCATTTAATGGTTCATCAAAATTAATAATCTCCAAAGGTTGTAGATCTGAGATTTCTAAAAATCTCAACTGTTTCTCGAAAAATTAAACTTTAGGTTAAGTAAAGTAGTCATTGAGGCTATACTTCGCTTCGTCTGTACAACAAGCATACTAAAAATTCGTTTTCATATGTTTTTGAGTTCTAGCTGCAGTGGTTAGAATTGAAAGATCTTTGTTTTTTCGGAGTTTTTTAAAGTAAGCTGCTATTGCAGCTGAAACGAGAGGTTATATTGTGTGATTGCAATGTTTATTATAAATTGCATAATATAGGCGCCGTGTTTTTGCTCTATGTACGTGCAACCCGCTGTTATCATCAAAGCTTCTGTGGCCACAAATCATCTGAATAAAAAACTTGCCAATTCAATTTCAATATCAGCTTCTCCTCCATCATCATCCTTCGGCAGCAAACCAGTCTCTTCATCGAAATCGGGCAGCTCGCTCTTATCGATACAACCGGAAGAGATCATCTGCTTGATCTCCCACCTCTCTGGACTAGAGATCCTCATCACTCGTTTCCTGGAGTCCTCTTCGTTCTCGTCGACATTAACCGGGAGCCGTAGTATCGATGTGCTGCTCACCATAGGGTGATCAGGGTTACGGTCCTTGTCTTCTCGTTCGATAGGGGTGTGAGATAAGGGGTTGAGATCTTTACCGGTCATCTGACAGACGTCTTTCATTGATAGAGACACTTTTTGGCCGGTTACAGATAATACTTTTACCTAAAATGGGGAATTTTAAAAGTAAATAATTTTTTTAAAAACCTCAAGTGGATTACAGTTTAAGATTTAAATACTTTTTTAAAAGGCTGAGTACCGGTACTTGATCAGAATCGAATACCGAGTACCCGGTGGGGTGATTTCCTCTGGGAATTCGAAAGGTCCTCTGTTCTGAAAATTGGTTTACTTTTCCAAGAAATTAACGCAACAAGACAATTTTTTGTGAGTAAAATGTGCAGGTATAATACGAGTCTTGCAACGTCTAAACATATGTTTTTCACTGTGAAATTTAGAAGCAAAAATATTGAATTGAAATTGAAACCATATTTTGGCCTTACATTTTGAAACATTTGTATTTACAAAAGAAGTAAATCTGTAAGGAAAGGAATATACTCGACATCTTTGACGCACATTTTTTATGACGACATGCATCGCGAAGACCCAAGCTGCTCAATTTAAAAAAAAAATGCGTAATAGAATCGCTGCCATGTCATCGTAATCACGAACACTGCAATTAAATCCTTCATGTTTATGAGTTGGCTTTGGGAGTAGTGTACATAAGAATGAAATTAAAACTGTTGGATATCGTGGCCAGGCCAATTCAGATTTGGGATACTCATTTTGAATTTTGCTACGTTTGTGCCATTATTTTATTTTGTTTTGTGGTTTTTGTTGCATTTTGTATGTTCATATAAAATAGAAACAGCACATATAAAATGTAAAATGCTAATCTAAAAAATACATGGAACAGATTGCGCAACATTATCTCAACTGCTGCCCCCAAAATAATGCAATAGTAACTTTGGTAATGAACATTTTTATCCAACACTTCAATACAACAATGAATCAATTAATTCCAATGTTTCGGTTTTTATATCCTCGACAAAAAGTAAGGAGTATACTTGAAATTTTTTCTCACATTAAAGGTCATAGCCGCGTTCATTGGCAAGGAAGTTGAAATATACAACTTGAAATAGTCCGCAACTTGCATTTCAGGAATTAAAAATACCTGAGTCCCGTTAAAAATGCATTTGATCTTCAAATGACCTTGACGGTCCTAGCGCGTACCCATAGGGGTGGGTCATGGCGGAGTGACTCTAGTTTGACCACTAATATTTATGACTTTCGAATCTCTTTGATAAATTTCATGAAATAAAGCGTTGGCTACAAACGAGTAAAAAAATACCAGATTTGGTGGAAAATCGTCGCAACCTGGCAGCTCTGATCAAAATGTAAGCGCATCGATGATGGCGTGGGAATAAGAGGGTTACGTAAGTCTAGTTGCCTATAGGATCAGCTTGACGCAAATATAAATAAAATAGTGATTCTGCATTATTTGGATAGGCAGCACTGCATGTGCTTTAGTGCATTATTGGAAATTGAACCTCATATATGTTCTGTGATTAAGGTTGTTAGATGAAAATTCAGACATTCGGACAGGAATATAAGAAAATACCTTTTCGGGCACGCCTTTAATGCAGTGCGCAAATCTGATAAAAATACTTTTTGTCGGACAAAATCCGAGAAACGCGGTTTCGTTTGACTGAAAGGAGATGGTCGTAGTAAGCATCATAGTTATCCAACCTTAAAAGTGTTCAAATCTTGCTCTCTTCAAATATCAGCTCATAAACATAAATACTACTATATATCTTTGACACTTTTTATTTGTAGCTTAGCATGATGGTATCGTCTTAGTTTAGTCATGTACAGGGTGTTTCCCAAACATTGGGCACGAATTCTTGGGACTATTCTGAAACTATTGTATTTGATATACCTCTTGATCCCAGAGAAACACGTTCCTGAAGGAGACGTCGTTGAAAATAGGTTTTTCTTAAATAATCTTCACATCGCGTAACTCAAAAAATGGCGCCAAAAAGATATGCGTGTCATTAAATAGGTAATCCAAAGATCTGCCGTTTTATTGCGCTTTTAAATATTCGTCACTTCGTTTGTTATATTTAGTTTTAATGTAGCTTTGCAATTTAGAATGATTGTATTCTTCAGAGAATAAAGCATATTTATCTATGTCTCTCTGCATATGGAACCAATGATTTTCTGCTTGTCATGTATAAACAGAATAGAAAGAAAGAGTATTTTGCGGCAAAAAGTCAAGCTACAAAGTAGTGTATGTTTATGCTAAAGCAACTGCTTGGCCTCTACTGGACACCTATCCAGTGTTGACTCAAAATATTTTTATAAATTGTTGATTGAAAATGTTTCCATCAATGTATGAGTATATATAAGTCTTAAACATTTATGCTTGTCACTGTCAGCATGACAACTTTACTTTTCATGGGCATGCCATTACAAGTTAACCTTTTGTAGCTCTTTGATATAAGACATATAGCAATGCCTATATACAACTACAATGTATGTGCTGAATTTAAAAGAGTGTTTTTAGAAAGTAAAGATACTTTTTTTATACTCCGGCTACCACGAAGGCCTAAGGCCTAAACACCCATGCGGTACCATGGGGCTATAGGGGGATACAAACAGGCAAAAAAGGGGGGGGGACGCCACACGGACTCTAGCGAGGGAACACGTGTGCGTGCAGCATGCACACATTCTGGCTCTGTCATAGGAGATCCACCGGGTAGTACCTCCGCGTTCGACCATCAGAGACCATCTACCACCTACAGACAATCTCAACATCCATAGCCAAGCGCATGGCGACTGATCAGGCCACTAACACTGCAGCCACCGCTAATGGTCCTCAATCACCCAATTTATGTGTATATGCAAGAGTAAGTAACAGCTGCGTTAAGGATCAGTTTGTGCAGTGTACATTTTCTCTTAGGGAAGCTAAGCATATGCTACAGTTTACTCATTTTGTTCACTTATTTCATATGGCATTGTGATATAACCACCAAAAAGTGTGAAAAGACCTACAGTTTAATATATTAAATTACACATATTGCATACCTTTATCTTGCTGCCTTTGTTGACCACTTCAGATACATTTGTCACTCTGCCTTCAGATCTCAGTTGTGAAATGTGTACTAAACCTTCCCATCTTCTTCTCAAGCCTTCCAGTTGCACAAAACATCCAAATGGAACTGTATTTGTAACTTTTCCTGAATAAATCTACAATTACAAAAAAACAGTTGTAGTATAAAAATACAAGAATGGCTGATGAGATTCAGCAGCCCGCATTATAAGAAGGATTCCGATTGTTCTGACAGCAGTATATGAAAATATATCACAAATGTCAATCATATTGCTAGCTATTCAGCTACTCTACTGCAGATAGATAATGCAGTGAAAATATTGTCTGTTAAGGACTACCATTGACCTGACACACCTAGTTATTTATAATACTTTAAATAAGAGCAAGAGTCCCAAAAATTACTATGAAAAACATTAATATCACGAATAGTAAAAGTTTATAGCACTTCAGAAAAAAAATCACATCTGCAGAAGGTCAGTTAAGCAGCAAAATAGCAAAATATCTTTATTCAATTTCAATAATATTTATACTTTGTTTTATACCTTTCCAGGTATAGGATCATCATCATATTCAGACTGTTCCTTTTTAAATTTCTTTTCCATGCTTCTATCTCTCTTTCTATCTGGTGTTCTTTCTCTCCTACTTCTTGATCTACTCCTATGCTTCTTATCTCTAGAATCACTCATATATTTTTTATCCCTAGATCTACTCATTCCTCTTCTATCCTTTGACCTTCTACGTTCTCTAGACCTACTTCTTTTTGATTCCTTGTGTCTTCTATGCTTATCCTTCTCTTTTGACCTTGACCTGTGCCTTCTATCTGTATCTCTGTTCCTTCTAGAATCATGATCTCTCTCAGGTGACCTAGACTTTTTCCGTTTCCTTTCTGGACTGTGACTAGCCTCTTTATGCTCTTTTTTAGATGGAGCATCTGCTTCAAATTGTGCCATCAAATCAGCCACAACATCATTATCATTATTATCAGGTTTTTCTTCTTTTTCATCCTCTGATTCTTCATTAACCAGTGGTTTTTGAGTTTCATTAGGTATTGCTAAGCCAGGGAACTTATATGCTAAAGCATCTTTGTCTGCTTCAGTAAACTCATCTTCTTCTAAACTTCTGCTTTTCTTCCTTGGTTGCATATGTTGAATAATGCGCAACAAGTTTGAGATAAATGAGTCTGAAAATTCTGCCCCATTCTCAAGGAGAGCCTTCTTAAATGATTCCAATGTATTGTTTTCTTCAGATAGATGTATGATAAATTCAGCTAAAAAGTAAGTTTCTGAGTAAACCATATACGTTTTATAATCAGAATACTTACCCAAGTCTTTATCATTCATACCCAAATGGTTTTCCAATTCAGTACATACTTTTGATACCAAAGACAGGTATTCTAACTTCTCTAGTTCGTTCATTTTTGAATGATTCTTTCAGTACATATACGTTCTACAGACGTACTCCACATAGGACTTTATTTTTCATACAAAGCTTTGTTATTTAGTTATATGTTGCTGAAAATAATTTGTTTTGCTACTTTTTAGGTTATCAACTATATCTATATATGTCACTAACTAACTGACAACTGACAACTAGCAATCAAAACGTCAAAAAATATTAGGCTGCATATCCACCTAACTCAGCAACAGTCTCGCCTGCTATCCCGACTTCCCGACCCACCTACTGGAGTGTGTTTATTTTATACTAGAAAAAGCGTCACTTATTCGACTGAACGCCGAACAGAGAAGCAGATTTCAGGATAGCAATAATTTTTTCGGTAGGGCTGAAACATAAAGATTAGAGATAGGAGGTTAAACTGATGGTCTCTGGGGGTGTAGCCAAAAATAAGGATGAAATTGGTCCGCTACGCAGCAAATGAATTTCAAATGCTGGGGATTATAGATAACTAGGTGTGTCAGGTCAATGGTAGTCCTTAACAGACAATATTTTCACTGCATTATCTACCTGCAGTAGAGTAGCTGAGTAGCCAGCAACATGTGGAAATATTTTTTTTTCTCTCTCGTATGTACACTGAACAGAAAATTCATTTCACGTTCTGCATATCTGTGTGTGTGTGTTGCTGTGATCAAGTCTGTAAACAACTGCAACTTCGACCGTTCGGACGAGCTGCAAGCCGAAATATTGGATAAGATTAATAAATCGCAAATTAATAAACCTACAAAGCATGACAAAACGTGAGTGAAGTACACATAAATATTCCGACAGGCTACGCCCACCAGATTTTCGAGAGCCTTATGACTTTCCTTATTTCCATTTTGCGCAGTAGCACGACCATAGACTACTAAACACAGCTGTGTTAGTAGTCGATGAGTACCACAAACCTTCGTTATTGAAATAAAAAAGCACCGTTAGCTATGGAGAATAGGGAGGGTTTATTCCGTAAGCTTATTCTTTCCTTATTCGGCGCTGTTGCCGAATTTGTAAAGCTGCATAAGCTTAAATGAAATAATTTCAAGTTATAAAAAGATACGAGTTTTAGGTCACAGATAAAAATAAATGGAAGAAATATTAGACAGTGTGCTGAATACATTGATTTGTGGCAAGGTGCAAGGTAGCGTTTTATTGTAGTCCTGTTGGTTTTGTTGTCACTTATCCTTCTGAGGTTCCAGTGGCGGATTTAGGGGGGCTATCCCCCCTAGACGTCTGACATATGCTTTTGTAATCTAATACCATTAATCAAATTCAAGCGGATAACCAAATGGAAGTGGTATTTACCATTTTGGGTTGGTATTTACCAATCCGTTCAAGCGAGTGTAGTTATCAGTTTGGTTATAAGATCCGTGACGACACGAATCAGGTGTTATATGTCATAGTTATCACCGCAAAATTGTGGTATTTACCCAACTCAAGAGTAGTTTTATATTTATGGTTATTATTTGAAATGTGACAAGTTAGAATTTTGCCGGGTATTGGATATTGTTATTGTACTTCATTTTTGGGAAACTTGATACAGGCTGACTTCAGTGTTAGCATAAAGTGGAGCACCTCATTAGTTATACTCATTACTGTTGTTGGGAACACTTTCAATCTAGTATCTATGTTTAACAAAGTATCCTGTGTAGCCATATACCACAAGAATATTAAAATATGGCCATATAAACTCACTAGATGATATCCACCTGTATACGGTTTTGCTAATTTCTTTTTTCATCATTTCTGCTGAATCAATAAATGTTTTCTTTGACATGCGGAAAATTTTAGAGAATTGAAAGTTATCATAGCTACAAAGCCATGGTTCCATCATTAAAAAAAAATCTGAAAACAACATTTCTCCCATGAATATTATGGAAGGTTTCTTATTTAAACTTTCCATATACAGTTGTAGACGAAAAAGCACCGATTATTAAGTGATAATAAAAATAATCAGAAATTATAATCGCGCTTTTCTAAAATAAACAACTTGCAACAAAACCGCGGTTAAAACCAACGCGTTCAAGCGATTCGTGTAACTGACGTCATCAACCCGTGTGTCATCTTGAACCATGTTATAACCGCGGCACATAACACAGAAATTTTGGTTATTCGCTAGGATTTGATTATTGTGTTACTTTCTGAAACATCATGGTGACAGAGGCTTACTAACTATAAGTTATAGGAACTGAGCACGTGAGCAGTGCGATTTTTTGGTATACTTTGATCTTCCAAACACCCTGTTTTATGTCACTTACATTTTCAGCACAATTCTTACGATTTATAGGTATATCCGAGTATTGTGACTTGTAACAAATCTAAGTCTGAGTAATATATTAGCTATACAGATTGTAACTAAAAAGTGATTTATGTTTGTTGCTCAATAGTAATTTGAAAAGTGTGTAAAGCTTGACTGATTTTGTTCGGGATTGGTGTTGCAGCGAAGCACTTATGTTAGATGAACGCCATAAATTTCAAATAGACATTTATGAGATTTGTTTAGCGGTGCGCCTGTGGCCTGTCCAGAAACTGCGTCGATCGATGCTCAAAGTCAATACCACACAACGTCCCATAACTCTTCCCGCGTATGTGTTTATTTATGTTGCTATATTGAATTCGTTTAGATCACAGAGCTTCTGCACTACACGTGAATATGTACAGCCCTGTATTCCTGTACTTGAGTCGTACAAACATACATTATCAAAATAATTACGATCTAACAGATATAGTTTTTTCCAAAGATTCCCAACATTTTTACATGCTATCAACATTGATTCGAAAACTGAGAAAACAACAAATATGCCGTAAATGTAAGTTTGACAACGAAAGTCTGAAGAATAACTGTAACATCTATATTGAATTTCAAATAATAATTGACTATACCTACTGATATTTTTATCACCTGCTGATATATAATAGAAGTGTCAGTATTTGCTCCATTTACTTGATTTGTTTAATAAGCATTATTATTTGTCTCGTCTAGCGTTCATACGATAATGTGAATTTTTCGGTCTCATGTTCGTTTTCGCAATTAAAGACATTGTTTTGTGTGGAATGGACTGGGACCTGGGACATGTCTTGGGGACCCTCAAAATGTTTTACTTATTTATTTTTTTACGGTTACCAGAGCAATGAAGTTTTTTATGTTTGAATCTTTAATATTATTACAGTAGTTAATTATAAATGCCACGTACTTATTTTGCTCTCATATAATAAAATATTGTTTTTGTGAGGATTTGTGAGCATATTCCATGTTTTTTTTCAAACTGGCATTGACCAGATAGAACACAATGGAATTAAGGAGCAATAATATGATAAATTCTAGAAGTTCCACTAAGGTTGAAAAATAACCAACCCCAAATATCGTTTGCGCTCTCCCCCTAGATGAAATCCTAAATCCGCCCTTGTGAGGTTCTATAATTCTAAACCTGTTCATAGCTTGTCCGGTTTGGGCACCAACATTACTGTAACATTTCTATGAAAAAACTTTACAGGGATTGAAATTTTGGGCAAAATCGCAAGAAATATGGTAGCTGTCATAACTGTCAATAGCCTGTACTGTCAAATTACCTCGGTTCACTTTAGTGTTTAGTGGTTATAAAAGATCTCTTTTCGTCGACATTAGGTGTTTGCTGTTGCTATCAAAAATAACCTAACGGAAGGCTCAACTATTTCTTATTTTTATTGAATTAAAAACTCTTTAATGTATGGGGCGGTGAATCTAAATGTGGTTAAGGGAAATGTCAAACATCAAGAAAAGCTATTTTTTATTTATGGTGGCTTAAAACAAACATGGATGTGGAAAATGATTTGGAACATATGTGATTATTATCAAATACTCCGTTCAAGCGAGTGTGGTTATAAGATCCATGACGTCATGAATCAGCTGTTATATGTCACAGTTATCACCGCAAAATTGTGGTATTTACCCAACTCAGCATTAGTTTTAAATTTCTGGTTATTATTTGAAATGTGACAAGTTAGAATTTTGCCGGGTATTGGATATTGTTATTGTATTTCAGCTTCATTTTTGGGAAACTTGATACAGGCTGACTTCAGTGTTAGCATAAAGTGGAGCACCTTATTAGTTATACTCATTACTGTTGTTGGGAACAGTTTCAATCTAGTTCCTATGTTTAACAAAGTATCCTGTGTAGCCATATACCACAAGAATATTAAAATATGGCAATTTAACTCACTGGATGATGTCCACCTGTATACGGTTTTGCTAATATCTTTTTTCATCATTTCTGCTAAATCAATAAATGTTTTCTTTGACATGCGGAAAACTTTAGAGAATTGAAAGTCATCATAGCTACAAAACCATGGTTCCATAATTAAAAAAAAATCTGAAAAAAAAACATTTCTCCCATGAATATTATAAAAGGTTTCTTATTTAAACTTTCCATACACCGTTGTAGACAAAAAAGCACCGATTATTAAGTGATAATAAACATAATTTGAGATTATACAGGGTGACTTTGAAGTTGAGTCATTAATTTTCAGATAATGATTGTAGAAGGAAGATAAACCAAAATATGTGTGTAAAAATAAAAAAAAAAAATTTACCTTGTTTTATAAAGTATCCTCCCGACAAGTATTTCAGTGCGGACCTGTATTTGATCGTGAGGTCTTGGAGCACCGGCATGCCGTCCATATGTGAGGTCTTAAGTCAAATGATTCACGAACCCGTTGTACTACATTAACAAAGGCACGAGGGGTTGGTTGCACTCGATCGGGAAACCGATCCGCATAAACATGTGCCATTTTTTATTTCGTTTGAGCCACGCAACAGACACCACTATCCACTACCGACTGACACTGACTGTATACAACTGAATGAAATAATTGTAAAAACATCGTTCCAAATTCTTTCGCTTTTTTGTTTCCGATGCGATGAACCGATAAGGCGGATTATATCCGTTGTTGCCAAACACGAGCACATGATATTATTATTGAGACAGGGCGGTACTCAAACTTCCAAAGTGCTATTACTTTGTTACTTTAATTTTACCAGAAAAATGGTAGAGGAAAAAACATTTCTTTTGATCAGATCTACTCACTGTTAAAATAAATGACTCAACTTCGAAGTCACCCTGTATACGCACTTTTCTAAAATAAACAACTTGCAACGAAACCGCGGTTAAAACCAACGCGTTCAAGCGATTCTTGTAACTGACGTCATCAACCCGTGTGTCATCTTGAACCATATTATAACCGCATCACATAACACAGACATTTTGGTTATGCGCTTGGATTTGATTACTAACTCGTCTTGTAAACCACAAGCGAGATATTCGTGTTAGTGGATATGAATCTTTAGAGTAGAGCACATGATGACGCAGTAATGACGTCACTGGTGATTGGCATAATGTTTTGACGAGTGGCTTGAGCTGTTTTTGAGGTTAAAAAAGCAGTTCAAAAATATTTTTGTTATAAATGAAATGTTGGAAGCTGGATTGAGATGGATCTGGAGGGAAAAAACAACGATGTAGACAAGAAAGTTCTGAATGTGGAAGATCTGAACATAGAGATTCTTCCAGTTATTTACGAAATCATAAGAAGGTGAGGTTATCTATGATTGACATTGACCAAAAATAAACATCATTACATAAATACTTTTTTTAGTATTGAACGTGATAATCATCACGATAATACAGCTAAAACAAGAGATTCAGCGGATTGTTCTCAAAAGGTTATAGAGCTGCAGAAGAGGCTTGACCAGGCAAGACAAGAGGTACCTAAGTTTCAAAATTCCAAGATAAACTCTTGCTATATTCTTCTACTTCACAGATACATATGCTTCCTGGCATTGACTTCAGTAAAGAACAACAGCTCCAACATTTAGAGGCCCTGAAGACCCAACTGAGAAAAAAACAAGAGCTATTACAAAAGTATCATTTTATGTACCCCTTTGATACTCAAAAACCATAAAGCATGGTTTTGCGCTTTTTAATAAGGATCATTGCAAACAATGAACATCTTGTGCAGAGGCTTAGTGAATCCTACCCAATGCGCAAAGCTGCCCAAATTGTTGTAAGGGCATTCTTCACAGGCAAAAATTTTATTGAAGAACGGAAGCTACATGAAAAGCTGACTCCTGAACAATTCAGAGCTTTGATGAAGGAAATAGCTGATAATTTTCAACGTCAGATCAAACAAGCACAAGAAAATTTGAAACGCAAAGTAAAATAAAAGTTGATAATATGAGCTCTGTAATATTTATTGGATCTCCACATAAAAGTAAAAGGCAAGAAGTATGCCTAAAACAATTATTTTTAGTCTCTCCTTATGAGATATTGATTAGAATAATTAGGTCTTTTGTTCCTCCATATAATAACAAATACCAAAAAGTGCATGTAGATCTGTTAGGCCCATTATTAGGTTTTGTCATCTTGACAGCATTTGTAACTTATGGAAATTCATTGAAATTACTTAGAGTGAATATAACACCAGTAGAATTTTTATGTATATATTCATTCTTCATGCCAATTATCTGTTATTTACTAACACGCTTAGCTCAGTCTAGCATAACCTTATATGAAACTGTATCATTAATAGGATATGCCTATTATGGGCATGTTGTCACACTAGTATTCTCATTTATATGCTTTCAAGAGGAAAACAATTTTTTCTTCTTTGTATGTCTTATTATATTTGGTGGATTAAGTACATTGAGATTAACAATGGTTATTTTGGGAACTATACCAATTCCAGCAGCTAGGCTGTTGGTATGCACGACAATCTCCATATTCAATATTTTATGTTTGGTGTTCCTACACTTTGCCTTCATGCATAAAACATTTGTCTATAGCAACTCAGATTTATAGAAAACGTAGGTAAGGTTGGGTGGTGCTTTATTTATATAGGTATAGATTATTTGCCAAAGAAGATCCAGTATTGTATCCATAGCCTTGCTTTCCTATATACTGTACTTTTTTAAAATTATCTACTACACTTATGCCCAATCTTACCATTTCTCACACGATTCAAGTTATATGTATACAGAAAAAAAGCAATTATATACAGTTATAAAGATTTTATTGAAACAAACTAGTTTTTACAACCGCAACAAAAGCCTGAAAAAAATGTAATACTGACACCTTTGATAAAACAATGTAACACCTGTGGTTTTCATGCTGATCATCCTCCATTTTTACTAAATATAAATAGTAGCTCAACCATATGCGGTTTCATTTAGCAGCCAGAAAAACATGAGGATTACTTTGATAAAATGAATGAACAATATGATTTGTACTCTTTAATTATAAAACCTTACTGGCATTCAATAGATATAAATTCAGTTGTGCTTTCAAAAGAGAACTCAGGTGGTTACTATTGAGAAATCTGTTCAAGGTTTCTAGATCCAAATGAACACTTGATAAAACAAAATCAACATTTCAGTATGTACCGAAACCATTTTTATATACTGAAGTTTTATTTTTAATGTATGAAAATCTCTGGTACTCAATATAAATGTGTTTATGAAACAGTTTAGACCTTTTTTACAATATACTTACTTTGGTGTGATGATCAAGCTACATACCCTCAAAACTAAATGTTTTTTGTTTCAGAACACAAAGATTTCTCCTGTACAATCTCTACAGTTTTACTTAAAAGTCAGTAGCTCAGAAGAATAAATTATATTGTACTCAATAGAAACACCAATCTTTTTTCCCTGACTGCCTGGACATGATTTTTATTTGTGCAAAATTAAATATAAAATTCAAAGTTTAAAATTTATCTACAATACGTAAATTAACAAATTATGGTTATATTAAAGTAGGATACCTCTGACCCAATTGCTTCAACCTAAATACACTTGAGGCTTTTAACAGTCACAAAAATACCACTTACATAAACGTTAACGTTCGCCTTGTTTGACATTCAGGTCAGCGAATTATATGAGGTAAATGTCAAATGAGATCAACATTAACATTTATGAATGCACTGTAAGTTAACAGGTCTTTATTGCATGGTGGAATCTAGACTTTACAAATTTGTCTAATACCCCTTTTACATTGACTTCAAATCGACGGATCTCACATGAATTGAGTTCATGACCAAACCTCAAAAATGTAAAACAGGAATTTGACGTTAAATAAATCCATAAAGTACTTAGTAGATTTCTTCACGAACTTGTTCTAATTTTTGCCAAGTTGGACGTCAAATTTCATGGTGCCAACCTTGTTTTTCTTTCCATTATACTGAACAACTTTTCAATTCAAGTATAAAGCTTTGATAGAACTGTTTACGAGATTCGTCTCAAAATGAAAACCACAAAAGACATAAAATAAAAGCTCAAAATGTTTCTACCAAGAATTTGTTATGAGGTTGGCAGCACTGAGTACTGACAATACATTATGTAAACTGCAAAACATGATCAGGATGACCTTGAAGAAATCTATCTGAATAAATTCTTGAGGAAATTGACACCAAGACCAAGAAGTATGGCAATGCCATGTTTTTGTTATTTGTGATGACCGAGCTTCCTGCAGGAAAATTAATATAATCACGAAACAGACAATCAACATTGTTTAGATGCAATCTTTACCTACTCTGGACGACAATGTCTATTTTGTGTTATATAATCCACTCAATATGAATGGGCGAGATCTGCATTCGTTAAGATGAATTATTTGTGAAGAAATCTACTGAACTTTAGCTGTGTTCCTGTTTGAAACAGAGAAAGGAGTTATATTGGTTACATCTGGTAATGGATTGACCATGGTGCCCTGGCTATTACTTTTCCTTTTTCCGCCCCTTCGTCCTCGTCCCCTCTTTGTTCCTTGCTTTTGTGTCATGTTTTCCGCTTTCTCGGTAGTTGAGTCGTTCATTTCAGAGATATTTTGCAAGTTTTCAGGATTCTATAAATAGAATATTGTTGTATAACGCATAAACAGACATTTGAAAAAATACAAACGCAAATAATGATCAAAGTTCAAAAAGGCTTGCAGTTGTATAACGGATAAAAACGAATGTTCACATGCGTGCGTTTTCCTTCTCAAGTTCCCTGGTTTTTGTTAATCAATCGGCGGATAATGCGCATATTTAAAAAAGCATAATAGGATTCCGTACCAAGACCTCGCAGCATATCGTTCGACAGACAAGGTTGTGGAATTAATGAATCGTGAAATTAAAGGCATTCCGGCCACGATAAGGAGCCAGTGCATAGGCCGCTTAAACGGGCCCTTATGCACCTCTACATTCCTTAGATCTCAAGGCCTTGAGTCCGAGTTGCTTCTTGACGTCCTGGGGGTCCAAAGTAATGGACTCCAGTGTAGTCTGCCTGTAGTAGCTCAGAGCTTCACAGCGACACAGAACGTGCGCCGAGGTCTCTTCCTCTACCCCGCAGGGTGGTGCCTTAAAGTGTTATGGCCAGACAACAGTCCCACCAGCAACATTAGGTTGGCTCTATCCAGAGAACAGCAGAAAAGTCCATTCTTAGCACTGGGCCCTACAATGAGTTTCCGTGCCTGACAGAGATGTCTGGAGTTAGGTACTTCTCCATTTCTGAGAGTGTTGTCTTGCTATCCACGTCTCCATTTTTCTCCTAACTCTTTGCGCGGGCATTACTAAAGGTGGCTCAGTACCAACGAGCTTGCTGGCTGATCCTGTCTTCGCCAGAGCGTCCGCCGCTTCATTGCCCCTTATACCAGCGTGCCCCGGTACCCACATTAACGATACCGGCTGCCTCGCTGCGGGACAATCCAGATCCTCCCTGCATTGCAATACAAGGCTCGAAGAAATCTTACAAGCACTTAGTGCCTTCATTGCATCCTGGCTGTCGGATAATATTGTTATTCTTCTCCTAGGCCCACCCTCCACCGAGTGGCAGAGATAGCCTAGTTCTAGAGGCGCCAGAACCCTCTTCGGTTACCGAGTCGTCCGCGTACCAGACCTGCCCGCTCACTCCGGAGAGTCTCTTGCTACCGGCGTCCCACTCCTCCCTCGTTGGATACTCCACATTAAACTTGCGGTTGAAGCGATATTTAGGGGTAGTTAAGTTCATCCCTCTCTAGAAGGACGGCGTCCTCCCTTTGCAGTTCGCCTAAGATGGCAGTATGCCCCTTGACAGGATAATTCTCAGATATTTTACTGATTCAGATGGGACTAATCCTGCCTTAAAGAAGGTCGGCAAGACAAGCCCATCGAGCCTTCTTCTCCTAGTGAATAGGATCAGCTCGGTCTTTCCAGCATTGACAGAAAGATCGACTTCTCTACATCACGATTCCACAGAGCGCAGTGCGCCCTGCATAATTTCAACGACTGTTCTACAAAAACGAATCCTAACTACTATGCTTAAATCATCAGAAATAGGCTTGCACGTAGACACCTGCACTGCTGAGCCTAACGAGGAGTTCGTCCACCACGAGGCACCACAGTAGGGGTAACAGAACTCGGCTCTAAGGGCAGCCTCTAGCTACGCTGACACTGCAGCTTACGTCATTCAGCATTGCTGTTGCTAGTGGAACTTCAATTAAGAGCTTATTTTATTCAACAACTTACATTTTCATTCTTGACTGCCTGGTTCCTTTGTGACTGACCTGAACCATATCTCTGCTGCTTATTTTGTTTTGCCCTGCTATTTTGATGAATTGGTGTGCTTTGCGCTATAACTCGTACAATATTCCCGACAGCTTTCGTTCGACCCTGAAAAAAGTGAGGCGAATGTCATACGATCAGTATTTACTGTGTTACGATAATTACTACTGAACGTGTGACATTCGTCTGAAACAAAACCTCTGTGATTATAAGGTTCTTCTGACGTCATGCAGTTGCTATTCTATGCCACCTAATGCAGTGACAAAATGAACAGCAATTCTTATGTAGCTGAGCATCATTTTAGAATTTCTATATTAGGGGAAACCATATCTGAAACTAATAATCTTTTTGTCACGCTGATAAATATTTCTTTGTTTTGTTGGCCACCAAATGAAATCGCAGATAGGACCGAATAGTACAATAAAAGGTTGGAGGTGGTGTAACGTCTTTAAATTTTATTTGAAAAGCATCGTCCACAGATCATTGGTACACTACAGATAATACTCTCTTAACTACCTTCTAGTACCAGCTGTTGCAACGCCTCCTAAAGAAAGTGACAACTAAGCCACCATAAGTGATACTTTATTTACAGAAAACAATACTTGCACTCTCTATTGTCAGTCCGATGTAATATATACCACATTTTCATACACTTATTGCTTATGAATTTTCCACAGAAGTCAGAAATTTCTAAAATCGGAACTCATTTTGAGAATCCAAAAATCGACAAAAAAAACTTCTCAAAATTCAAAAATATAGTGATAGCGGGATAACACATAAAAAGTACTAGTTCAAATTTCATCCGCTGCTATATATACAAATTATACACATTTGCAATCGATTTTATGTACTTAAATATTGATATTTGAACTGTGGAGATCCACCGCTATCTTCTAAAATCAGACCGTATCACTATCGCTTGCAACCGCAGGCGTTGGTGATAGCCACACCGGGCCCCTTCTGTCATTGAATTACTTATATCTTTATATCTCATAAGCACACACAATGGAAAGACCTATTAATGTTGTGAAAGTGTGATCGTCTCCCCGTTCCACACAATTCTTCCATGCACGAATTAGCGCTATATCTACTTAATTTCTTACATAAGTCACTTTTACACATGCTAGGCAGCTACAAAATCGCGAATTTCTGTTTTTTATTAAAATAACAGTTGCACTAGTTTGTTTTACACTTCTGACCTTTTGTAATTAACAACTATGCATTTTTAGTTCATTTAGTGAAAGCCACTTTCTTCAGATGGCGCCCAACGTAGGGTACAAAGTCATGTATACTACTCACACACCCCTGGCATCTGTCCTAGTAGTCATAAGTCCGAATATCCAGTTTACCTTATCTAGGTATCATTAATTTTGGGTTTACTTTCTTTCTCTATAATTTTCATTTTATTTTCTCTTTATTGGGAAATGTTATTTTTTAGCGACTAAATTTTCAATCGGGCGAGGGAAACCCCTCGAAAACCCCAACCGCTGCAATCAAAATGTCCTTAAGATACAAGTTAAGTCTTGCCTTCAGATATTTCATTCTTTACCATATCACTTCAGATATTCCACTCTAAAAATATATCTACACGAGTGGCTACAGAATACAAATATGAACCTGTTGTAATTTATGAAAATTTTGACATAAATATCTATCTTTTCCATATTACTAATCTACAGGGTGACTTTGAAGTTGAGTCATTAATTTTCAGATAATGATTGTAGAAGGAAGATAAACCAAAATATGTGTGTAAAAATAAAAAAAAAAATTACATTGTTTTATAAAGTATCCTCCCGACAAGTATTTCAGTGGGGACCTGTATTTGATCGTGAGGTCTTGGAGCACCGGCATGCCGTCCATATGTGAGGTCTTAAGTCACCTGATTCACGAACCCGTTGTACTACATTAACAAAGGCAGGAGGGGTTGGTTGCACTCGATTGGGAAACCGATCCGCATAAACATGTGCCATTTTTTATTTCGTTTGAGCCACGCAACAGTTACACCACTATTCACTACCGACTGACACTGACTGTATACAACTGAATGAAATAATTGTATAAACATCGTTCCAAATTCTTTCGCTTTTTTGTTTCCGATGCGATGAACCGATAAGGCGGATTATATCCGTTGTCGCCAAACACGAGCACATAATATTATTATTGAGACAGGGCGGTACTCAAACTTCCAAAGGGCTATAACTTTGTTACTTTAATTTTACCAGAAAAATGGTAAAGGAAAAAAACATTTCTTTTGATCAGATCTACTCACTGTTAAAATAAATGACTCAACTTCGAAGTCACCCTGTATAATATAAAATTACTACATTATAAAATATGTTGTATCATGTGTTGGAATGATATCCACGCATAAGGATATCGATATATCCGCAGTTTATAATTTATGTGAATCAATATTATTATTATTCAATCAAGCGGTAGGCAGCAGCGGTGGCTGCAGTAGTAGAGTCTTCGGTTTCATGATCAGGTGCGGGTTCGAATCCCGTTCCAACAGAAATTTTTCTCTTGGCTATGGATGTTGTGATTCTCCGTAGGTGGACTGTCGAACGCAGAGGAACCACCCGGCGGATCTCGTAGGCTCACCCAGAATGTGTGCATGTTGCATGCACACGTGTTCCCTCGTCAGAGTCCGTGTGGCGTTCCCCCTTCCCCCTATAGCCCCCCGGTACCCCATGGGTGCTTAGGCCTTAGGCCTTCGTGGTAGTTGGAATATATAAAAAAAGCAAAATTAGTTATAGTAACATATTGATGACAACTGAACTGGTAAGATCTGTCTGTAATTATGTGGGGTCACAACATACCCATATCAGTCGCAAGCCACTCTGTTTTCTGTAATCTGTATCATGATGTAATTAGAGTTTTTTGAATACGTTACTACAACTTTAACTTTGTATTTGTATACTATTAAGTATCTTAAGTGATATGTTAAGGAATGACATTTCTTAAAGCATGTTAAATCTTGAAGACCCTGGTGGCTGAGGAATTTTAGGGACTTCCTTGGCCAAAGAGCAAATGCAGTCACAAACAAAACATTCCCGTAACAAATGGCAATGAAAATGAAAATAATAGAGAAACAAAGAAAGAAAAATTCAAGTGCATCAAAAACAATACATAGAGACAGGGTAGATTGGGCGTCAGACTCAAGGACTTATACTATTAGTTTTGTATGCATACTAGGACTTATAAATATCCAATAAATGTCAATGTTAGTCTGACGATGCTTTTCAGATAAAAGCACAGATTATTAGTCAAGGGCGAATTTAGAGGTGCGCCCCCTCCCCTAGATAAGAGTGTCCCATTTTAATCCCTCCTATTTATTTCGAAAACTGCACATTCTAGAAAAAGAAGCTTCAAACAAAAGGAAGGTTTTCTGAAATGCTAGAAGTAGAGGGCGCTAGTTCGGTTGGGGTCATGTCTAAGCTTACAAACAAAGATGTCAATTGCTGATCAGCTGTTCACAACAATAGACGTCAAAACGTGTTCAAGTTGTGAGTAATATGTTACCTTTCTATCAAATCTGTTTTTATTCTGCCTACTTTTGTTAGATTGACCCCCAACCTCGTAAGCACTGCCTAGCGGAATAAAAATTGGTCATTATTTCTAAATTTTACACAGAAGTTTTTTGCCGATTACATTTTATCCATGCGCGATGGTGATCATTGGAGGGTCGTCCGGCTGATAGATGACTTTTCTTTGGGCAGTTCAAAAATCGGATTAACACATTTTCTTTAAGCTCGTCATAGCAGCCACGGTGCCGTGAAATTTAGGCTTTTGCCTGCGTGGCTGCTTCGGATTATATAAAAAACCATGTTTTACGAGTATTAGCTCTTAATTTTAAGAATCTGGAAAGCGAAAAAACTTCTGCTCAAAATGCAAGAGGATATTGTTACTGGGATAACTCGCAAAAAGCGTTTGCTATAATCATTTAATTCGATGGAATTAAACTTTACATGTTTGCATGTTACATGTTCTTGCATTCATAATTTCTCAGTATTATCTCTACATATTATTTGAAATGT
This sequence comes from Acanthoscelides obtectus, assembly GCA_963669975.1. Classification (NCBI taxonomy): domain Eukaryota; kingdom Metazoa; phylum Arthropoda; class Insecta; order Coleoptera; family Chrysomelidae; genus Acanthoscelides; species Acanthoscelides obtectus. Next base: position 63,239,708 of record CAVLJG010000005.1, read on the forward strand.
AGAGATCCTACGCTCTCTTCCACTATCAGATCTTATTACAATCGCTTTCAACCGCAGGCGTTCGAGGCGGTCCCCCTGAATAAAAGAGAAAGTGGCTTCTCCAGTGTTTTGTTGTGAAACTTTCACAACAAATTACTATCGACCGCATGTTAGATTGAAAGTTTACTAAGGTTTCAGCCATGGAGATAGTAAAAGTGTAGTGTATGATACAATTACCTCTCTGAAAACCATCCTTTGACCGGCAGTCATATACTCTGGGTGCTTTATAAACCTGAAGTGGATTAGAGCCTTGTCTCCTGTTCTTAAACATTCCTTTGACATACTGACTATGCTTGCCGTTTGTCTGATGCTTCCGCAATGAACTAAAACGAGGGCAGTTGTTAAGAAAGAATATACTCAACATTTATTACCAAGTAGAAGGTATATAACATACACAAATTTCATTTTCCAAATTATCTTCTAATTTTTTTCCTAAGAAAACATGTGACCTTCAACAGATAAAGCTGAGGTGAACATGTTATTGGTTTTATTTATCTTCTGTGCCCCATAGTATCAGATTAAGAAAATATAAGGCAATGCTCCCGATTATCTATATTTTCAATGTGATTATAGTTTCTTACCCATAGCCTGATATCTCGAACTAATAGTAGTAGGATGATGTAGAACCAAAATTTCTCCTTCAAACTCCCAACAGGCTTGAGGATTCAAGGCCGGCGAAACCATCACCATGCCTTTTCGTATCTGAGAGCGTTTAATCTGTAAAAACAGACATTAATATTCTACATCAACAGCAGTACAGTGTTTCCTACATATATCAGTGGCGTATATACTGAGGGGAAGGGGGAGTCTGCCCGAACGGTAAAAAAGTACTGATCTGAGCAAAATTGCCAGTTTCTAAACGAACTATTACTTCGTTGTGGCCAGCGACTTCAGACTGTAGTGAGGATCAAAGTGCTCTTGACATAATTCAATTTTTTGACAGCTCTGTCAAATTCGTAAATTTAGTGTTTATGAAATCGGGAGTTTTTGCAGATAATTCTGGTGTTAGACGATTTCAAGAAATGGTACTTCTTAACTTCTTACATAATTTGCAAAGAGCGGCACAAACCTAATGAAGGTAGATGTTTTCACTGGTAATATTATGTTGATATATACAACTATGTTACTTTGGTAGCCATTGGTAGACAAATGAGTCAAAGGTATGCACTAAAGAGAGGGCGTCGTGCTACAAGCAGTCGAAGAAGACCAGAGTATTTCAGTACATCAAATAGAAGCAAGCACGGGAGTGCCGAGAGGTACAGCCCACCGAATTTTGCGGAAGGACGAGCTCCACATGTAAGCCGTACATCGAGTACAATCTCTATAACCCTTGGATTATCTTCCAGAAGTTGAGTTTTTGTCATACAATGTTACAGAGACACCGGAAGTTCCGAGATTTTTATAGGTCATTTTATGGACGTATGAAGATGGAAACGATCTACATAACTTATACGAGTGGCATGTAGAAAATCCAGATTTGATGAGACACGATACATCACTATCATTTTAAAGTACACATGTTGGGGATTCTAAATGGGAGAATCATTGTACTCTTTGAGCTGTCAGATTTCTGGAATGGCGAAATTTCTTTAATTTTTTTACAAAATCATTTACAAAATTTATTGAAAGATGTGCCACTAAGCATTTACAGAGACATGTGGTACCAGCAAGACGGCTGACCGGCACGGGTATTATGTAAAAAACCTATAAAACGTCAAAAAAAAATCATCTTGCACAAGATTAGTTAGTTTTTAGGTATATTCCACGTTTGCTAACTACAGTATATTCAGATAAGAGATAGACCGGATGTAAACAAAAGGTTCGGGTGATTTTCACGCTAACGCCGCCGTCTCGACGTAAAACAGGAGCCCTCATTGGTCAATTCGCAATTAAATGCCTATGCCGAGCGGCAGAGCAGTCGTATCAAGGCAGAGTCACATTCAGGTTCAGACGTGTTACGTATGTCGTGTGCATCATTGCAATTTGATATTTCTTTGGACGTTTTCGTTTGTTATCTTATTAAGTTGTTGAGTTTGTCGTTGTTATTGTTATACCTTGTTATTGATTGTTATTGTTATCAACTGCTTGCGCAAAATGCCCAGTAGTACAGATACTGCCGATGAAGTTGTAAACTCCTGTAGTCCACCTAGGAAACGCTCTAAAAAAAGACACCTGAGTGCAGAAATGAAAGAGGTCATTTTGAATATATATAAGATCGAGCGCGAGGAGAACGAGGCATCAACCATCAAAGAAATTGTTGTGAAGGTTTCTCACAAAGTTGGGGTGTGTCGCGCATCAGTGTTTAATGTGTTAAGACAATACAAAAAAAATCACACCTTTTCTGAGCCAATGACCAGTAAACATCGCAAAAGTATTGTTAAATAATATGATAAGCATGCGATTAGGAGGAAAGTGCATGAATTCTTCTTTAGGAATGAAATACCTACTATAGATAAAGTACTGCAGGAGGTAAATGGAGATACAACGTTGCCAAATTTCAAACGATCAACTTTCCATGCGTTACTGAAGCATTTAAATTTCAAATGGAAAAAACGGGGTCGTAATAGTTTACTACTGGATAGAGAAGAAATTGTGCTATGGAGGAGGGATTATTTAACAAAAATTGGGAAATACAGAAATCAAAACAGGAAGATTTATTACCTTGATGAAACGTGGGTAAACGCAGGACACACTACAAGTAAAGTATGGGTTGATGATTCTGTAACTTCATCCAGGAGGGCCTTTCTAGATGGACTGTCCACCGGATTAAAAAATCCATCAGGTAAATACGAGTAATAGACAACAATCGGATGTTTTTCAAACCTTGGGAACAAGGTTCTAAACATTAATTCCAGGGGGCAGATAAAACATATTACAAGTAACAAAACTTTTATAACTTTCGATAAAGTGCGTGATGTTTTATTGTCATTTTCATTTGTTAGAACTTTTTTAAGCCATGTTTTTATGTGTTTTCGATATTTCAATAATTTTTAATATGATCTTAAAATATGTCGAATATTATAAACTTAAAAACAGTTACTAAGTTTTATATTGTATACCGTTCCTAATATTTCTAATCATTTTAATTCATACTTTAAGCTTTATAAAGTTATAATTTGTTAATATTAATATTTGCGCGTATTTCAGGTTCCTGATCATTCATTTTTTAAAGGTTTATAACTTTAAATTAAATTGTGAAGCGCTGAGTAATCATACGACGTTCAATATTCTTTCTTTCAATATGACTAAATAATCCCAATTATAGCAATCTGATACTCATGTCTCAATGTTTTTTCGCTGAATGTGATGAAAACATTTGAAAAAGGTTCGCTTATTGAAATTAATCTACACCAGTTAATACTTCGATTTCCAGGTAAAGGGAAAAGGCTCATTATCTGCCATATTGGATTTGCTGTTGACGGTCTGTGGTGCTTTGAGTCTAAGAAAACTGGAGATTACCACGAGGAAATGAATGGCGAATCGTTTGAACAGTGGTTTTCAAAAATTTTACCGAAATTAGAGGAAAACGCAGTAATTGTGTTGGATAATGCGCCTTCTCGAAGAATGGAGAAGGTCCCAACAACGGCTTCAAGGACAGTTGATGTTCAAAATTGGCTCCGCTCGAAAAATATCAACTTTGAAGAAGCAATGCTGAAAGTACAATTATTAAGAATTGTCAAGGATCACAAGGCGGTATATCAAAAATACGCCATTGACGAAATGGCAGCAAGTCAAAATAAAACTGTGCTCCGTTTACCTCCATACCATTGCGAGCTCAATCCCATTGAGCTCATATGGGCAGAGGTTAAAAATTATATAGCTAAGCATAATACAACTTTTAAATTTTGTGACCTCAAAGGACTTTTCAAAGAAGCACTAGAATTAATAACAGCGCAAAAATGGGAAAACTGTATTAAGCACGTGAAAGACAAAGTTGAAAAGAGAATGTGGGAACTGGACAATATTTTAGAGGAACAAGTCGAGCCATTCATTATTGACGTTGGTGCTTCAGGCAGTAGCGATGATGAAAGCTCATCAAGCTCATCTTTCCAATAAAAGATGTCGTTCATCAAATTCGGTAAGTTATAAGTAATTATAAAGCTACTGTATTTTTTAATTAATTATTGACATTTTTGAACCCATTTTGGCAAAACCTATTCAAGAATCTACTTTCTGACAATGTTCAACCATGCACATTTTTTTACGTTTTGAACGTTTTAATTTGGTTACATATTTACCTAGAAATCAAAAAATATACTAATCAATATTCTAAAAGCAATTTTAAGAGATATACGATTATTTTTAATTTAGGCTAATTTAAACGCCATTTTGAGATTATATTCGACTGTATTTCACCAAACATCAGGCGGCATCCGAAGCTGGAAATCGAAGCGAAAATTTTGAAACCCTTATGTATATTTACATCATTATATATTTCTTACCCCACCCCCACATGATCCTATATCCATCACCAATCGTATACACATCGAATTGTGCTAATTTACTACAAAGTTACGCAAAGCAGCATCTACTATCTAAAATATGTACTGCGTGACTCTTAATACGTCCCTGCCGAATGTTACAGCGTTCGATGATCACGTGGTCTTGTTTATGTCCGGTCTATCTCTTATCTGAATATACTGTAGGATCGTTGTGAGCGTCCATCTACGGAAGAATGACTAAACTACACGCATTGTTGGTTGTACATGTTTTGTGAATCCGAGTAGTCTGTAGTTTTCATCTCTGAGAAGAATGTTGGTTGAATAGCAAGATCGCATCTGGATGATTATGGGTATTGGTCTGCATGTGTATAATATGTCATATTTGCTATGTGAGAAAATCATTACTGAATATGCTGCCAATGAAGTATATCTATTAGCTGTGCCCGACGGGTTATTTATATGTTGTCCTTTTTGAAGATAGGTTATGTTCAAAGTTATAAATTACGATTTTTTACGTTTTTTTTTGTTTTCAAAAATATTTAGAATTACGGGAAATCACCACCGCGCCCGTGTAATTACTGTTAGCATGTATATGACTTGTAATTCGACAGTGTACAGTGAATATAATTATTTCTTATCTCTCGCATTTTTGGAATTCAGCAAATTTGCATATGCAATTCACACAATTCCTAGCTTTGAATCTCAAGTAAGTGTATTTGAGCCAAGAATCCAATGGAATTATCATCAACACATATTATTAGCATAGAAATCCTCACTATGCACCTATGCATTGCCGTTTACTTCTAGCTATAGTATACAACTTACAGCTTAGACCTCCAGTAATGCCATCTCTGAAGCAGATACAACTTGAAAACTAGTTCATAAGTGCATATCATCTAGTGCTAAATTAACAGCTTGTAGAAAAACCTACATAATGACACAAAAAACAATACAATGTCAAAAAAAAATCGACATGTCACTTTTCAAGATACGCAATACCCGTGCGGCGCACTATGCCCCTTCAGTTAGAGAATATCTTGATGCGGAATAGTCGAGCAGAGGGCGGTCTGGTACAATTTCTTGATTCACTTAATTTTTTTCAGGAAGCGGTGGAATAAAAAGCCAATCAAAAATTTAGCCGAGCTACGGGGCAGAATAACGGAAGCATCAGAATTTGTTAATAACGGAAGAATCGCCCGTCTGATAACCCGATAATTTTTAAGATGTCAAGCTTACATTGCTGCAGAAGGAAGGCAGTTTGAATATTTATTGTGAATTTAATAATACATTCGCGACTTAATAAAAGTGGCGTTACTATATGTCTTGCTGTCACTACGTAAAACGACACCGTCCGTCACTCCGTCTAAAAACAAACAAAAATTAAATTCGTAGTAATGAGAACTGACACTGTCACAGGGTGTAGATTTGGATTTTATAATTTGGAAAGTACACAACTTTGATTTTTTTGTTTCTCTGATAACTATTATGACTTGGCCTATACACCTATTTCCGGCATAATGTCTACTTCAGGGACACCCTTTAGAAACAAGCTCAAATGGGTCCATCGATTAGCCTATGCATCTGCTTGCCGCAAATCATAGAAGAAAAATAATGATGTGAGGAAGAAATACCCCAGCCATTAGGTTATGCAAAATACAGTGTTACTATATCCCTTCCAAGATGTGATAAGAGGACCTAAATTTCACATGTGTGTTCCCAATCACCAAATTTTCTTTGCCCATACTAAAGATGCATGCTCATTGAGGGGAAGGGGAGCAAAACTCTTCAGTTGGGCTGTTACACGTAAGCAAATAACAGCCCGCATACTGAAGCGACGAGGAGGGAAGGAACGTGTATATTCGCATCGCTTCCCCCCAGTGAGAAGCTACATATCAAAAACACGTGGCAAGCACAGTGATAAGACTTCTAGCAATTCGATATACTAGAACAATTTCACAGGGTATATATTTTTTCGAATTTTTTCTATTCTATAATTTGAAAAGTAAATGATTTAGACTTTTTTATACTTGTATTTCTCGGATAAATATCACGACACTCTGTAGAGGTGTCAATCGATCTCTAATTTTTACAAAACATTTCTTATGGTTTGGCAGACAGAAACTAGACTAGAACGTCATTGTAATCTTAAATGTTATATTATTTTCAAGTATTGCTATTATTTTAGACCTCCTTCTACCAGGAGTTTATTTTGTTTACCTTCTTGAGTGCAAAACTTGCGGTCTGCCCCGCCCTGACTTCTTTCACGGCCATCCTCTTCCTGTGAATACTCTTCACAGCGATTTGTTGGAAGTGTCCAAGTGGGTCAGGCCCTAACATCAGAGTATCATTGAGCCTGATCACTCCTTTGAGTGTTGTGCCTGAAACTACTGTTCCTACTCCCTACAATTCAAACAAAATTAAGTTCTGTTTAAACCACGTGGGAGTAGAATTTTTACCGGGACAGAATAGGTGTCATCGATCTGGAATTCAGCGGGTTCGTTCTCATGGTACTCCACTCTGGTAGTTAGAAGATTCAAGAATATTTTCAGCAGACCCAGATTCTCGCCTGTTACGTTCGAGACTTGGAATATTGGACATAATCTGAAAAGGTAAAAACCTCGTAATCTAGTGCAAGGGAAGGGTTTGAGAAATACATAGCACAAATAAATTAATAAATATATATATATATATATATATATATATATATATACTGTAGATTATGTTAAGACGAGGAAAATCCAAGTTAAGGGAATGGAAAACGCCAAATTGCTGTTACTGGGAATAAATGCAGAGTGTACATTTTCTAAGCACTCCAAATAAATAATAACTCATTTCTAGACTACAGATTCGTCGATTTGCTTGTATGGGCGGTGATGGTACAACAAATATGAACATTGATGAGCTATTGAAAGTCATTGGCATTGTCACTCGTTCTAAGGAGCAGTAGACTATTAAGTGTCAACTTTGAAGCACCTGTATTCAGAAAACCACGTATTAATTTTTTGAGAAATTTGTTCTACGTGTTGGGGAACATGCAAAATTTGCGAATCCCTAAAGCCATAAAGAGTCCGAACAACCCGTTGAACAGGTTTTAACAATATCACGACTCGAGAGCGCTTAATATCGGTTAGAGCCAATGAAAAAAGAGAATTGAGACTTAGTAGAAAGAGCCAGTCAAGGATATGTTTTGAATTTTTAGTGTTATTTCTCAAACATACGAGTGTTTTCAAAGAGTGGCACAAGCCTAATAATGAAGGTAGATTTTTCCACCTGCAAGTATTATTATTGTGTTGATACAACGCTGTCACTTTGGCAGGCATTAGTAGACAAATTAGTCAAAAGTGAGCATCAAAATTACGGAAATTCGTCGACAAACAATGCAATGAAAATATATAAGCTTGGCTCCTTTTAACTTATTCGAATTCGTTGACCTCTACCGATATATCAGATATTTCATTGATATATTTAGAACGTAGTGAAAGTTAATAGAGTTGCATATTTTTCAATGCAAAAATAATTTTTTGCTTTAACAGTGGCGTGCGTACGGGTATTGACTTCGATATTTAAAAAAAAAAATGGCACGCCAATGGTTTTTTGCCAATTAAAAATTATTTTTGAATTACCCGTTCAATTTAAAACAAATGATCTCTCTTGAATTGTTTTCCTTCGATGCGCCACTTTTGAGTAAAAACATAAAAACCGTTCTATTGTCCGAGAAAATTTATGTAATAATTGAAGAATGCAATTTAGCAATAAATATCTAGTTGCTCTGGAATATGTCACTGGCTTTTGACATCTGACAAGGCTCTGTTATTCAAATCTGTTCGCTGTGACATCTTTTTCATTATTTAGTTTTTACAATCTTGTTAATAATGGTGAATTATTCAAATGCAGAAATGGCGGAAATGCATTACGTATATGGCCTTGCCGACGGTAATGGTGAGCAAGCCAGACGGATTTAACACCAGAGATATCCCGAACGTGCTTTTCCAGATAGTCGAACCTTTTCTAATATTCATCGTCGTATTGTTGAAACTGGTTCTGTCCGAAAAAGAACATCTGAAGGTAGACCTATAAGTGTGAGAACACCTGAAATTGAGGAAGCAGTGCTGCACGAAGTCGAAGAACATCCTGAAACGAGTACGAGGAAGATCACTAGACACTTATTTGCCATAAAATTGTTTGGAGAATTTTAGTGGATTTTTTGTTATATCCTTATCATATTTTAAGAGTACAGGCATTACTTCCCATTGATTTTCCAAGGCGTGTGACCTTTTGTCAGTGGTATCTTCAAAAAATTACACAAAATCCGCAATTTGATTCAATGATTCTGTTCATGGACGAAGCTAATTTTTCTCGAAATGCCATTCAGAATTTCCACAATAATCATTTGTGGGCAGAAGAGAATCCCTATGCCGTAACCGAAACCCATTTCCAACACCAATTTTCGGTTAATGTATGGGCAGGAATTACTCTTCTTGCCGGCCGGGACGACTTGACGGACAGACTGATCTCAATTTTCTTCAAAAACAGTTGCTTTTGCTGCTTGATGATGTTCAGTTAGTAATAAGAAACAATATGTGGTACATGCATGATGGTGCACCAGCGCATTTCAGTGGCCACCAAGGTCCCCAGACCTCAACAGTTTAGATTTCTTTTTGTGGGGCTATCTTAAGACACTAGTGTACACAAGTCCCATTAACACTGTGGATGAATTAAGAGAAAGAATAGTTGCAGCTTCTGTTAGAATAAAAAACACTCCAGGGATATTTCAACGAGTGCGCAATTCCTGGAAAGGAGGGCGGAAGCATGCATACTAAGTGAAGAGGGCCATTTTCAACAATTTTTGTAATCATTTCGTTGGTTTTAATGTTATGTTTATGTGGTCAGTTGTTATTGTTCATTACCCCCAATGTGTTTAATTTTTCCAATTAAATAAATAATAATTTTGCAAGTTAGACAATAGAACGGTTTTTATTTTTTTACTCAAAAATGGCGCATCGAAGGAAAACAATTCAAGAGAGATCATTTATTTTAAATTGAACGGAGAATTCAAAAATAATTTTTATTTGGCAAAAAACCATTGGCGTACCATTTTTTTCTTAAAAAATATCGCAGTCAATACCCGTACGCACGCCACTGTTAAGCTAAAAATTATTTTTGCATTGAAAAATATGCAACTCTATTAACTTTCACTACGTTCTAAATATCAGTGAAATATCTGAAGCGGTTCTCAAAATATTAATTAATTTCCATTTTTTTCCTAAAACTTCAACACCGTTTTACACACAAGAGAATTACTCCGAAAATTATGGTCATAATTATGCCAAAAATGTTTGCTGTCGTATTACACGTAAAAGAATTCTTGTGAAAATTTTCATGGTAAAAATATAAGTAAAACCCGTTCTATAGAATATGCGCGAGAATCGGCGGAGAGGGTTATTTCCGTGCATGTCAATATCAAATGTCAACGTCAACAACATAACCTCACTTAACATTTGTGGGTGTGGTCCTGTTCGAGTCGTACGAAGAAGCGTGTATTGTTATTGTTTATTCATAATGTCGTGGAATCGGAAAGAAGTTACACTGCTGTTGGAGGAGTACCAAAAATGGCCAAACCTGTACAAGGTGAAGTCACTCAATTACAAAAACAGAAATTTGCGGCGTCAGGCGCTGGATGCGATAGTCCAAGCATTGAGAAATTTTATAATATTAACCAAGATCTTGATTTCAAAAATAAATTTAAATCAACGACGTCTGTTGTCTTTCAGATTATATTGGACGTCATACCCGTTAAGGTTATGTCCATTCGAAAATATTACTCTAATGCGCAGGCGTATCATATGAATTACTCTGAAATTTTGTTTGCTTGTGTCATACAGGTTGTAGAGAAAATCTTCAATTTTTTTCCATGCAAATTTTCGGCATAATTATGTCCATAATTTTCGGAGTAATTCTCTTGTGTGTAAAACGGCTCTAAGGAAACATTTTTAGACCATAGTTTATAAAGCAAACTAACATTGATTTTTCATGTAGATTCACACCCTTAAATATTCGCATATCATTAAGGAACACCCTGTATAGGCGTTAGCGGTTTATTGGCTGCTAGCTTCTATCCAAACACAATTGGAAGAACGACGTATCTGACACCTTATACTCATTTTCTCATATCCTTGCGTTTCAAAGGATAAATGGCGAAGTAGCGTATAGCGAACGTGTATAGAGCTTTACAATTAAATAAAAAGCCAAACTGAGAGGTAAACCTATTATACGTTTTAGGTTGGAAAAAAGTGGTAATCATCACCGAATTATCAAAAAAACCACTGCATCAGCACGGACCCTCTGACATTTTTTCGATCTTGAATTTGGTCATAGACTGTGTAAACTGTTCTGGCTGGCACAAATATGTAACTTAGGAGTTAGATCAATGTTTCCAAACTAACCTTCATAGTACCACTTCACGTCATCAACACCTACTGTTTAACCAAAAGGGGGCCTTACATCTGCTATTTTAAGCACTACATGAAAGGTGCAAAGCTAGTGATTCTATACTCATTTGAGATTTAGAACCTTTTGCTACAAATCCCGACTATTGTTCTGAAGAATTCAGAAACGCTAAAACTGCTGCGAAAGTAAATTTGAACTTGTAATAGTGCCTACATCTCGAGAACTGCGTTTAATTTACAAAGCAATGATTATTTACTAAATAATAATTTTGGATTCAATGAGACTTTTTCGATACCCAGCTGTGCAAGTTCTAGCCACATTTTTCGTACCTCCTGCTTCAGTGGGACATGTATATTAACCAATCAATCAATATATTATTCCCAGGACTATCACAAGTGGTACAGTATATATGATTGTCATATAAACACAGAACAGTTCAAATTATATGCAATAATAACAAAATGTAGTTGATGAGGCATGCCAACATAGGACAAAATATGAAACATATTAAAAAACAACTAAAAAACAAATGAAAAAAAAAGGTGGCAAAGAGGAAACATTGGTATCTGCAAAGTCAGAAGTCTTCATATTCTAGATATTCCTTGACCGAGTAAAATGTATGATCCGTAAACAGCTACTTTACTTCACATTTGCACTGGTTTATTCGGCGCTCTAAGAGCGATATTTCCATAATGGGGCGGCAAACAGTATTGCTAACCATTTTTGTACTCAAAATTCTCACAAGCAAAATTTACGCGCACGCGAACAGGTTTGGTTGACGTTTTAGATTAGCTGCCATCTTACAAAATGACGTCACGTAATCTGCTTGGCGCGTTTTGGGTCTAATTTGAATTTTATTTTTTATTTATAAATCACTTTTTATTAGCATTTAAAGTTGGAATAAAGAGGAAGCACGAACATTATAATACATATGACGCCCAAAAAGTAATTTAAAATAAGTTTTTTGTAATATTTTCAACTCCCTGATTACACATGGTAACTGTAAACTTGACAATTATACTTGTACAAATTGGTATAGATAATTAGCAGTACAAGTGGGCTTAAATAGTAACATCTCATAATTGCTTTGGGTGCCTTCACTTTGATTCCCATTATAAAAAAATATAATAAAAAAACGCAGAATCTATAAACTACTGGACCTGATCTGGCACGAACACATCTCGTCAATAGCGGCAGCTGCTGGGACAAAGCTAGGCTATTCGTTTAGGGCTAAGAAGTACTTCTCTCCTCATGACCTTCTCACTCTATACAAGGCCCAGATAATGAGTATTGCTCACATTGCTGCCGCCCCGACTAGATTATTTATGCTCGACGATGTCCAGAGGAGGGCTGTCCGACTGATCGATGACTCTTCTCTAACAGACGGTCTCGGGACCCTTTCGCACCGGCGGGCCGTCGGCGATCTAGCTCTCTTCTACCGCTACACCAACGGGTTTTGCTCCTCAGAGCACTCATCCATGATGACGCCGCGCGATGTGCCCTCCAGGCAGACCCGCCTGACTTTGACGTCCCATCCTAACCGTGTCAAACTTCGTACATCCAGAACTGGCCGATACGACCGCTCATTTGTCTCGAGGGTGTCAAGATAGTGGAACAATCTACAAGAGGATGCTTTTCCCAGTTCTACTAATCTTAGGGAGTTCAAAAATCGGATTGACAAAATTTCTTTTGAATCATCATAGCAGCCGCAGTGTCTCGGCTTCTGCCTGTACAGCTGCTTCGGTATATAAAAAAGAATACTACAAATATAAACAGTGATAATCTGTTCAAAACACAAAAATAGATTTGCAAAAATCTGCCGTGACCATACACCCCTAATACATTTGCACTTTCGCACAGAAGTGACAGGATCGAAATTCAAACATTTCTATAGGTAAAAATTTTCAAACACCTTCTGGTATGCAAGACAGGATACTTACTTGATCTATTTCGGTTGCATGAAATTTGATAATGTACGAAAATGCTGAAAATAAGGAAAACTAGTGCTGTTTGGGTATATTTCACCAAAGTAACTGATCAAAAGACTAACGAAATCGATTTTGCGACCGCGCCCTATGCAAAAAATTTTTGATAGGAAAAATGAGCACATCAAATATGAAGTATCACCTTTATACATATCACAGGGACGCAAGCATATCAAAATGCAATTAATAAACGATTCAGCGGTAAACTGAATACTGAAAATGATTATTCATGTAACAATAGAAACTTGCTTCAATACACGTTTAATGTGTTTTCCTATGCATTGTGATGTGGTTTTTCAATACAATAGCTTTAAACGTTATCGACTTTATAATTTATGTTCATATGTATCTCGGCAAAATAGCCCGATACTGCCGATATACATATATATCGGTATCGGTAGCACCCTAGTACTTATGCAACGTCCCTTACCTTTCAGAAACAAAGTTGGTGGCACTTAAAACAACATCGTCTTGCGTTTTCACCATTACGGGAACTTTCCTGCATCCAGGTGATTTTAGAATGCGAACCAGCATTTTTAGATTATCTTGAAGGACATTTGCAGGACACATATCGATCTTTGTAACCACTACAAAGACTGGTACTGAAAGTGCTAGTGCAAGTCCCAGATGTTCTTTTGTCATACCTATAATACCAGCATTTGCACCCACCTAAATGTTATTAGAAAGAGATATTTTTGTAATTATTTACTATTTAGGCGGCAAAGAATACGTCACAAATTATAAGGTAATAGGGGGAACAATGGCTGTTGACTGAATTTGAGTATGTTATGCTATATGTATATTATGCCCTACTAAAAGTCCCTATGAGCATAAAGTTCGACAATCGACAGTTTTTAAGCTATCAAAGGAATATAGGTATCTGCCCCTGTATATGTTCCAGCAAAACTGATGACAAGTCGGTCATAAGCAATGCAAAAAAGTGAAATCGTAAATTCGACAGGTACCTGCAAATATACATTAATATGTTATATTAAGGTATATACAGACGCTTCTTAGGTGAATTGGATTCTAACTTTGTGGAACACGGGAAAGATATTTGAATTGTCTATATAGATGTGAATGGGTGAGCGATTGCTATTAATATGAACAAGAATTATATAGTAGTATTAAGATACGTTCCAATGTGTAAATAAGTTGAAATTAAAACTCATTTCGTTATATGATGCCCTTAGCTATAATATCAGCAGCCTGATCTTTGTATGAACTTCTATATTTAGACAACTGCCCACTGTCAATCTTTGCGTCAAAGAAAACCTTTAATCAAGACGCCCTAATGTAAAACATATTGAAAATTCAGCCTTTTCCACTGTACTAACCTTCTCATATGATTTGCCTACATTTATTGAGAAACTGAGCTTGTCATCAACGACAATGATTAAACATTGATTATCCTACCTGCCCATAAATTTCTAAATGTGAATCAAACGTTTTTTCCAAATTTTGAAATATATGAATGAAGTGTGAGCTTTATTAAATGTTCCTAATATCTATAAATATGAAAATAATTTAAATATGGCATTACACCCTGATATTATGAGAACTGGTTGGATGAACAAATGTTGATGTACAACTAAGCATAAACTATTTTTTCAACAGGCTGAGGAATTATTAATTGGTGACTCACCATAAGCATACCAAAATCAGGCGCATGTCCAGTCATTCCAAAAACTGTCGTCTTTAGATATCTCTCATGTCCAGCAAGATCTATGAACGTGATGACTTTTGAGCTTTTCTCGCATATTTTAACCCAGTCTAGAGACCCGTGTTCGGGCTTATTCACAACATTCCCTGGAAATTGATTTTTTTTGTAAATTGTAATATAAAAAAACTATTTTCTTCTACCTTCTTCGTCAAATCCCAAGATGTCGTTCCCTACAGAGCTTGTCCTTCCTGATTCCATTTCATGCTTGTGCCTGAAAAGTCTTTGTCTAGCATGCCCTCTGCCATTGTCAAGTTCTCCATGAGTCAAAACACCTAACAGGGTAGATTTTCCTGCATCTACATTACCTACTACAGCCACTCGGATTTCTAGGAAGTCTGTAAATAATGAATCAACTATAGGTCACTGTTTGCTTTGGTGCCAATTTCAAGGAAGTGTTGATAAATGATTCGTGAAATCAAAGATTCGCAATTTTTTGTTCTGGATATTTGCAACAATAAATAAACGCTTGAGCTTGATAACTCGTCTCTGAAGTAGAGCTGATCCAAGCCTTTTCTTTTAATGAATCGATTCCATTGTTTTATTACGATTTCCGCAATTCCAAAACATACCATCGGTGTTAATGGGCACTACAAAGGAACTGCAGTAGTAATTGTTTATCGATTTCGATAGACTCGATTGCTGAACTCGCATACGATGCTTTCGATACCAGAATACCAGCACAGTCTGCAAGGTTGATTTCTAACAAAATGTTTGAAAGACACGCTTTTATTCAGATTCGGAAATTGCTTTTGATTTTAGATACCCCAAATAAAGAACTAGCTACTATCTGTAGTGTCTGTGGGTTGTGGGTACATTCAGCCATTGATCGGTTACAGGAATTGTGGTATGAAACAGATTGAAGGAGTCTAGAGGGGCATTGAATGATACCCCTGCGCAAGGGCTATGTCGATCTGGGCCTTCTGATATACAATTTCCGATATCCGGAATTTTTATATAAGTTGGACTTCCGTGGGTTCTGACTTGAGCATGAAATATTTTGTGACTTGTCGTTCGATTTTGCGGGTAACACTCAACCCAATGACGGATGAGTTATTTACAAATCTCCTTACCACTTATTGCGTTAGAAGGCGGTCTTGCTGCCTGTAAAGTTTTACAGTGTTTCTTCTATATCACTAAACCTTTTTTCACCTGTTCTTTAACTTGTAACGCAATGGTCGATCTCGATTTCAGAAGTCGGAACCATCGGAATCGATTCCTTCGAGATGATCGGAATCGACCTTCAATTCGCTCTGCGCTATCGTTATCGTTTGGAACGACTTGTTCAGAGCTGGACTACCTCTGTTCTGGAGTAGGCGGTAATATACGCTAACTATTACAAATGAAACGTTTTACTGGAGGGTCGCATACGACCTTGAACAAACCTGAGAGGGATAAATTTAATATATATGTAAAATGCGGGGGTTTTCCTCCAAAATATACTCGGTTTACAAAAACAATACTTTTGTTTCCTGTCACTTAAGAAGGATTTATGGGATGTGCAACTACCCCCACATATAATTTTGAAAAGAACATGATGCAATATAGACTGTGCCATAATAATAGCTGATGCATTTGTTTGTGCCTCTAGTATGGTGAGAATGCGACATTCTGTATTCAAATTAGTCAAACCTATTTTGCAGTCAGAACAAACAAAAAAATGTTATTTTAGTGGTGTAGGAATCAACAACTTCAGTATTCTATACCAGCATATCTTCTAAATATCTCTCTTATATATCTCTTATATTTATATCATTGTGTCATGAGTCGAGCCGTGCCATGAATATGTCGACGATTTGTGCTGGTATGTAGCTAATGGATATGTGAATTATAGCTAAGTAAGACACAGTAGTACCATTTGTAGAGACAGTGACAGACGAACGAACATCCAATAAGATTCTCAGATAGTCTGATATTGTAATAGTCTGTTGTTTCAGAAACTTACCACAAGCATCAAGAACTCGGCGAATTAGATACTGTGCGACCATACCACGATTCTCGTTGCGTTCTCTTAATTTAACACAACTGCATTCTAAAGTGTTTGCCAGTGACTGTAGTGTAGCCACAGCTGCTTCCATTTCGTCATCCAGAAGACCATTTTCTCCCCCATCATCAGCTAATCCAATCTTCAAATTGTAAGAGAATTATTAACATGGATTCATCTACTGCTAGAGACATGTGATTGATTTATTAGAATCAAGTTCTCCTGATACCTGACATCTCAAAATGCAGAATACATAAGAGTTGTCAACTATTAACCTTAATTCAAAATCCAAAATTTTTTTTGAGTGCAAGGCTACAAGTACAGTGTTGCCTAAAGTACCAAAATTCCCCTGAATGTAGAAGAAGTTCCATTCTGTAGCCTGAATTCACTTCTTGGAACATTGGTAAAACACCCAGGGAGTGATAAACCTGAGATGAATAAAACTATGAAACCACTGTGTACACAGATAACAGTGAGTATTAGGAAAATATTTAATTTTGTAATTTGATATATCTTGGGAATCATACATTTTTCAATTGGTTTTTTATTTACTCTGAGTACCATATAGTTTTTATGGATTAACTTCCTTTTCAGAATAAGAAATTTGGTACAGAATTTGAATGATTATTTTCCTTGATGACCTACTAAAGCAATTCGCCTAGGCAAGGTATACAAAAACATTATTTTAGCCCATCAAAATTTTAGTGGATATCAAAAACTATCAACTACAGTGAAATTCTCATGGATTACTTATTTATCAAGTTACCTGTCATTATTTTTTTGAAAGAAAATGGAGAAAAGTTGGAAAACCCTTGCACTGGGTATGCAAGAACTATATTATTTTGAACTTCTTTGCTCCCTTATGTACATTTTGTATAAAAGTATACCTTAATGATGATCTGTGCCATGTAAAATTTAACCTTATAGGCCATCAGAATTTTTGAAGGTTATAAGTGACTGTTTCAGAAAATAGTAAGATCACTTTTGTTTTCTATTCATTCCTAATTTAGATCTCAACAAATGAGGATGGAATTAAATCAACTATGAACCTCTACCGATTCTAAATTTTTACTGCTACTATCACTTCTCAATAAGTTTTATTCAACTGTAAATTTTTCAACAGTTCAGTTCAAATCTTAATGATTCACTCACTGATGTAAGTATTAAGGATTTATTTTTTCTATCACACTTTTCATGTAGCATCTATAACAGAACTAGATGAAATAAATATGCAGCTTTAATGCATATTACTTTATTATTATTATTTTTCATAACCTAGGAAGATATAGTTGGTATAAAATTCATGTAATGAAAGAATATATGAATATATATAAATATTAGCAGCAATATATCATTTTCTGCTGTAAGATATCTATGCTACATTAGAGATACCACAACCTACAGGTAATTTGATACTATCGAAATGATATCAATAGGATATTTTAAATAAATTTAATCTAACATAATGGTTTATCAATATGATTTAATTTGTTCTTTAGGGAACAAACTTAATAAACTCAGTCATTCCTTTTGACATCACAATGCATGCAATGAACTGTAGCAGATGAAAAGATATGAAAAAGTTAACATTATGTTAAACTAATTGTACTATATACTTCAGGGAGAAAATGTTTGAAACCTTACCTCCAAAATGACTTCACCTCTTCCCTCACCCAGCTGTTGCTTCATTCTATTGAGTAGAACCTCATACTGCTGCTCTGATGGAGCAACCAGGACTCCTCTTCCCAATATTTTATCATATGCTGACAGCTTGTCTCCTCTATCTACAAAGGCACTCAGGGATTCACGCTGGTCACCAACTTCCTTTGGACTGTCAGACATTCTTCAATATGTGTGCACCATCACTAGTTGGAGAATAACTGAACAGGTTAAAGGAGTTCCCTACATTCTATATAATAATAATTTGAATTTGTTGTATGATATCATTGACCTCCTTTGGTCTATCAGATCTATTCCAATGTTGCACCATTTCTTGTCAGGCATTTAATGATCAGATCGAGATATATATCTACCTTATCTTACAAGAAAATGTTTAATATATGAGCAAATGTTAGATACAAATGATACATGTATGAGCACAACACAATTGCATCATGCAGATGAATATCCTTAAAACTGGATGTAGGTTCCATTTTTAATTGAGTGAAACAAAAATACGTGGAAGTCACGTACAATAAATATACATTCGATAACAAAGCTATTATTCACATATGGTATTAATATCTCACTTAGGGGGGCTTTAAAAATATGATCATGCAATTATGTTTAGTAAAAGCATTGTACCATGAATATACTATAAATAGATGGGGTGCTATTAATCAGTTTGCAAGTACACACTTATAACTTGCTATTGTTTGTTTGAAAACTAAATAAAAATATAAACATTTACCTGATTCATTTAAAACCTAAATTTTTGGGAATAACAAAATCACTGACAAGATTTCAATTGACATCCCGGCTACACTGTTGCCAAATCACAAAATTTTAGCTGGCAGTATTTTCACTTGCTTTTATGCTTTTACTCACACGCATAGCATGACGCTTAGCCAGAGAGCACGAATGTTCTGTGCGTAAATGGTGCTGTACTGCTGTTTGCTGTGTGCCCGTTGACACAGTGTGCTATGCGTGACTATGCGCTATATAGGCTCTTGGCTACCTACGAGGTGTAAACATTGCCATTATTTGCCAGACAGAGGAATATATTCTTGCCCAAGCTTAAGTCTGTCTGGCAGAATTATTATGTAATTTGTTACTTCTATAATTTGAACAATAGTTGATGCCAAAAGCACCATCAATCGCATCTGCCGTAGCGTAGTTTTTGGCGGTTACGTCACGATGACATTCGAAATAAGTAAGCAGATTGACTAATTATTGTACCATGTGCGTAACTTAACTTCTCTAAGGGAAATGGCACACTGTTCAAGCCGATTTTTAACGCATCTGCTGCTCGATTTCGCGGGCACACATGAGTTAGGTGAAAGAGGACCATTGTTTTCACTCATTTCCTGAAAATAGTTCTAATATAGACTGTCGACATTGTAATGATATCTTCAGGTAGAACTATGTTTTATATTGAAGATCAACATAGTTAAATACAAATCACACACCTACGACAAGCAACTTGCTATACTGACACATGTGGAAGACTCATACGAAAATTTTCATGGCAGTGAGACAAAACTAAAAAAACGTATTATATGAGTTTACACAAGCAAACGTCCGCGCATGTACTCCGATTGCATATATGTGTGGATGAATGAAAGTAATTCCTGTACTTTTACTGTGACCTACCACAAACCGTGAAAAGGCCTATATGTATTATTTAAATATCTAAACATGTTTACCTCCATTTACTTCTGGTGATTTTGTGCTTGTGTCTGGTCATATAATAATTGCAAACGGATAATGTATGTATTTTTTCACGATAATGATAAAGGTTTTTTATGAACAAAATGCAATAGAAACACTATATACCTACATATGCTTTTATTTTATGTCTAATAGACGTACGCATAGCTCAGTGTGGTGTAAGCATATGGTAAACATGACGTGAACATAACGATTGTGCATCTTACAAAATACGGATGAAATGTCAGCTGAATCATTTTTGGATTATTTGTAAAATAAAAACCGCAATTAAGATTGTCCGCAAGCAGATAATTTTTAAAGTAGCAGCTATTGTTATCAATCATAAGCTCGGCAACCTGGTATACTTTGTGTAGTGACGTGAACACACGTGACATTTGACGTAGGGTTGGATGATTGCCAAAGTTGACGTTTATAATGTTATATCACTACAAAAATACGTTCCCTTTAATTCCACAGATGTTTGAAGATTGTTCTTGATTAGGGTGCAAAATGAATGACCAAAGTAAAAAAATGAATAACCCTTTATTCAACGCAGCTGTCACAGGTAGTACTTACGAGGATTTCTCACAACATGCAGTCCTGCTGCCAGCAGAAGAAAAACCACCTGCACCTACTTTGAATATATCACCTGGTGAGTTGTTTTGCCAAATATACATTAATTTTAAAAGTATGTGGACTTGGAAACGTGTCAAGCTTCCTATATAAACTGATACATCCCCACGATATTGAAAGTAGCACATCTTTATTTACATGAATTATAAACCATATTGTACATAACTATTCAAAAAATAACTTATTTTTTAGCATTAAAATGATCATTTTGAATGGACTCAATTAATTGTCAAATATTTCTGCTAGAAGTACCGCCTCGATACCTTGGCAAGTCGAGACTTTCTCTTTTTTTCCTATATTTCTTCACGATCAACACTATAATAATTATAATGACGATCAATAAGATTAGTCCTATTACTAGGGCAGATATTTGAGCAGGACTCCAAGCAGCACCTGAAATAGAATGTTTGTCAATATGCTGTTTATAGGTTTATGGATACATTTGTTAATCACTGTACATATTGGAGTATTTAAACAATTTTCTTAAAAAAAATGTTTTGCTGTAGAAGCAATAAAAAGCGCTTGGTAGAGTATGATTTGCTGAAAATCAGTATAATTTGCTAAGCCATGACTTACACAATCTGTCCTCAATGACAGTAAAGCTTTAAAGCTGCTGAATGATATTTAACAGATAAGGTTAGACACCTGCTGCTTTATGCAGCTGCCATTCCTGGTGGCTTTACAGAAAAGTACTACAAATAGTCGAAGCTTATTCCACTGAAACTGGATTAGATCCACACAGTGCTTGGATTAAGCTGCTAAATATATATATATATATATATATATATATATATATATATATATTACAAAAAATAGGAAAATGATGGGCAAAATCCACAAAAAGAAGGAAAGTGGATTTGAGCAGAAAATAGAATAGAAAATAGTGGTTGTGGTTAGATGTCGTCTTGAAAATTTAAGGTCTTCTAACAATTTCATACTACAATGTGTAGGTTGGCTCTTGTTATGGACTTCATGTGTGATTTTTTTCCCTCTCCATCTTCGTTTCCTCAGGTTACACCCATATCCGGATCTATGGGCATATGTATGTACTATTGTAGTTGCATATATGTGCATTCATGTCAGGGTTAATGGAGCTAACCAGCGTATCGCTCGAGTTACCTATGCTATTTTCTGCTCGAATCCACTTTCCTTCTTTTTGCAGATTTTTCCCATTATTTTTCTTTTTTTTTGTTATAGTAGCAACTTTGTCATCAAGTTCTCATATTAAAAAAAATGAAACCTCAAAAATCATATTTATATATATATACGTGAGTAGTAGTCATTGCCAAAGCCAACGACCAGTTGGGCACAAAATACAATTAATTGTTAATTGGGAAATTGGCAAATTTTTATTCTTAAGTTGACAATTGTGATGCTAGCAAAGAAAACAGGACAGATTTAAATTGTCAGACAATTTACTCGTCGTTGAGGTTGCAGCCACAAGGTGTTTCAAAACGAACGTAGAGAAGATAGAACTTGTAATCAGTATATAAACAAAAGGACAGGGACCTTGGGCTTGTTGAAAACGACAGATACCTTCGTTACATGTTAAAAATATCAATCCACCCGAACAAATTAAAAAGTATTACACGTGAGAAGACATTTTAGTGAAACAATCGGAATGCAGTCTCTAACCTCCTACTTCCGCTGCACGTGGAGAGGGGGACGGCACGGAAAGATAAAGCGTCGACAGATGACAAGTTATTGACGCGACGGACCGTGGAACTGTAAACCTCCTTGTCCAAATTTGGGTATGAAGTATACTAGGGACGCTCGGTAAACCTCCACCCAAAATTACTAAAATGCTGAATTAATTTGTTTTGGAAAAAAGTGTATAGTTCATATGAGTGTAAGAATGTATGATATTGATACAACCTTGAAAAGATGGGTTATGTGAGTTTATATTAAGAAATGTGAGTGAGAAAATGTATTCTAATTTTGTGGAGATGTTGGTTCAATTTGGATATGTAGCTGTTCTAACTTTTTGCAATTCACCAGGTTGGAATAAATGACACTGAGCTGCTTAACATCAGCCTTTTTATTCATGCAATGATCTGTCATGAAAATGTGGGACATTTCTAAAAGAGAGTCTTTTTTCTTTATTAAGAACCTCAATACTGCCATAATACATAGAGTGACCTGTGTTGTTAATATGAAATGCCAAAGCACATCTCTCTGGATGTAATCTGGCGTCACTTTTGTGTGAAGTTATCCTGCCTTTCAGCGACCTAGAAGTTTGGCCTATATAAACTAAATTACAGTTGTTGCAATTAATGCGATAGACAGTGTTGGTTGAATCAAGCAACTGAACCTTATTCTTCATTTTGGACAACAAACTGTTTACTGTGAGCACTGATTTACAAGTAAAACGACAATTAAAGGAATTATACAGCCTGATCAATTTTGGTGTTAGTTCTTTGACGTATGGCAGGACAACATAATTAACTCTGGAAATAGGAGCAACTACTGTAGTGCTGTTATTCTCATTGGTTGAAAAATTCATGGGTATCTGGTTGGACTGAACAGTGTTGTCATTTTCACTATTGTTATTCGTCATTGGCAAAATATTCGGAGGAGAGCTGAACAAGATTCTGTTAACCATATACTTAGGATAGCCATTGTTGATAAATAAGACGGAAAGCTTCCTTAAATTGGAAAGATGGAAAGTACTGTCAGAGATTTTTATAACCCTGTTCTTCATTTGTTTCACCAGGTTTATTTTTATTTTAAGTTCGTGGTACTTCCTGCCTGTTGAATTGCGAAAAGCTAGAACGGCTACATATCCAAATTGAACCAACATCATGTAACGAAGGTATCTGTCGTTTTCAACAAGCCCAATGTCCCCGTCCTTTTGTTTTTATACTGATTACAAGTTCTATCTTCTCTACGTTCGTTTTGAAACACCTTGTGGCTGCAACCTCAACGACGAGTAAGTTGTCTGATAATTTAAATCTGTCCTGTTTTCTTTGCTAGCATCACAATTGTGTTTTCAGAATCCTGATGAAGGCTCCATAGAGAATCCCGAAAGCTTGATTTTAATATATATATATATATATATATATATATATATATATTTATGATCATATTCTCTTTGTAGATCCTTTGGGCTTGAAGTACCACAGCAAGTGGCTATAACCGGCCGCGTGGTGGTGGTTAGACGTCTCCTTGAAAATTCGAGGTCGTATAGCTATTTTATACTACAATGTGTAGGTTGGCTCTTGTTGTGGACTTCGTGTGTTGTTTTTTCCCCTCCAACTTCGTTTCCTCAGGTTACACCCGTATCCGGATGTGTGGGCATATGTATCTACTTTTGTAGTTTCATATGCGCATTCATTTCGGGACTGATGAAGCCAACCAGCAGAAATACGTATCGCTCGGGTTACCTATCCTATTTTCTGCTCGAATCCACTTTCCTCCTTTTTGCGGATTTTGCCGATTATTTTCTTACTTGTTGTTATATACCTTTCTCCGCATGATCATAATCTCTTTATATATATATATATTTTTTTCCTCTGAAGTAGGTACCCTTTCTGTGATGTTTACAAACATGTGTTACTTGGCAGAAATAATTTCTAATTCTACATAGTCTTAGCATGAATGGTGTAATATTGCACTGCATTTAAGATATTATGTGGAATTATCAAATAATGTAATAATATTACGTTGTTCCAAAGAAACTAAAGCTACTCGTAAAGTACTATGAGTTACTTACGGTATGCATTAGCATATAAAACTTTTCGGTTATTTGTCCTATCAGTGGCAGATAATTGTATATCTGCATTGCAACAAGAATCACTGTATACTCCTCTAACATTTTCTTTTGTCCCAGATACAAATCCATTTGGAAAATACAATCCAGGCGGGTTAGAGGTCACATCTAATAAACCTACAATAAATGTGTTGTTTCAGAATATTTGAGCAATTCATAGGTGACTGATTATGATTTGAAGATGTTGATTTTCATTCGGTACACGTTTTGTATACCCTCGGATATTAATAACAATTTCTACTATATGTAAATTAAGGTCCAAATCTAAAATCTCTTACATTTTCTCATAAAGTATTGTTTGTTAGCTGAGAGGCACTTGACACAAATGATAGAGACTTTTTACAAGGGGATTTAGTAATCAGTTATTACAAGGCCTAACTGGTGATGCAAAACCAGACATTTTTATGAATATGCTGTACTAACATCTTATTTTATTCATATTGAACCTGCAGAGTTCTGGGAATGTCTCTATACTCTATTTTATCAGAGACATCATAAATAAAACTTGTCATTGCCTTCTCAATCCATTATAAAAATAACTATTATCACTGGAGGTGGTAACTGATAAATCTACCTATGTCAATAATATTACTTTGTTCTTGAAATCCTTTTCAGTAATCATTAAAACAATAAAATGGGTAATTCGTTAGGAATACTTTTTTCTAATCTCTCTTAAGCGTGTTGTGGTTCCGATTTTTTCACTTTCAGTGTTCCCTATCAACTTAAAGATTGTCGACTAACTAGGAACACTTTATTTGGGATATAAAGGGTGTCCCAAAATTAACGCAAGATTTGAATTAAATAGAAAATGAAATTTTTAGTCTTTTAATTGTTATATTTTTATTGACTCATAAAGTACATAGGATAGGGTTATGTATGGAATAACACATCGGACAAATGGCCTCCAGGGCTTTGCATGCACATGCGCACTCTTTTGTCGAAATTTTCCATGACCCTTCTGCATAAATGTGGCTGAATTTCGTTGATGCAGCGTTGAATCTCCTCCTTTAATGCACGGGTGGTTGTGGGCTTGTTGACATAGACTTGTGATTTCAAATAACCCCATAAAAAGAAGTCTAATGGTGTTAAATCACACGATCTAGGAGGCCAATTTTGATCACCGAAACGAGAGAGTACACGACCGGGAAATGTCTCATGCAGTAATTGAATTGTTTCACGGGCTGTATGACATGTGGCACCGTCTTGTTGAAACCACATATTGGGTACATCAATATCATTCAATTTTGGCAGAAAGAACTGTGTAATCATGTCGCGATATCGAGCACCAGTAACAGTCACTGCTTGACCAGCATCATTTTCAAAAAAATATGGCCCAATTATGCCTCCAGCCCAAAATCCACACCAGACAGTCACGCGTTGTGGGTGCATTTCTTTTTCGACAATCACACGTGGGTTCTCCGAACCCCAAATGCGGCAATTTTGGCGATTGACAAAGCCATCAAGATGAAAATGTGCTTCATCGCTTAGGATGATTTTGCTTGAAAAATCAGGGTCCATTTGTTGATGTTCAATAATCCATTCAACAAACTCTCTTCTCTCTGCATGGTCATTAAGCTTCAATTGTTGTGTTAATTGAAGTTTGTAAGCATGAAGACACAGATCTTTGGTGAGTATACGCTGTAGAGAGGTTCTTGACATTTGCAATTCTTGTCCACGACGTCGAATTGAGGTTCCTGGATTGTCCGCAACACTCTCACGCACTGCTTCGATATTCACATTTGAACTGCTTGTTTTTGGACGACCAGTGTGTTTGGCGTCTCCAACGGATCCAGTCTCCATGAATTTTTCAATTAATCTCTTCACAGTTGACGAAGTTAAAACACTATTCCGGCCATATTTTGTATGAAATTTTCGAACTGCAGCCGCCAAGCTTTCACTATTTTTGAAATATTCTTTAATAATGAAGACACGTTGTTCTATCGTGTAACACTCCATTTTTCATAACCCTATACTGTTAGCTGTCAAATTGCTTTTTTTCAGGGTTGCCAACACTTCACTGCACAAATGGTGGCAAATTAAAATCTTGCGTTAATTTTGGGACACCCTTTAGCTAAGGAACTATTTACAGTGTTCAGGCATGTGATTGCATTATGTATTTATTGGCAACATCATTTTTATGGTGGTTTCGTGCAAACTTGACTTAAGCATGCCTTGGACGTAATTTAAAGCAGAACCAAGTGTACTCATGCAACACATAATAGTCACATCTTATTGGTTCCGTTTTAGATACGTCAAAGACACGTTTAAAATAAGTTTGGATGAATCCACAGTTAGATCAAGTTAATTGTGAGTTACGATTTTTTCTCAGGATTTATGTTTTTCAACTATGTCGTTACGTTCAGAGGACATACGAGTTCAGATCTAAACAGGATTTATCAATCCATTTTTCCAGGGACATATAGGCGGAAGGGGGGGTGGGAGTAAAAGGCAGCTGGCTCTCAGGAATCTGCCGAGCTGGCAATGTCAACAATTGGCAGGTGCTATGATAAGTTAGATCATGATATAGTAAATTGTGATAACACCTCCTATTGCAGTAAGTACTCTAATTTACAAATGATTCAGCAAATTTTGTAAAACTAACTAGAAACGTTGGCAAACAAAGCACAAACCAACATATTTCTGAACACTAAAAAGTTAAGACCTGGCGCGTGTGTCTTGTCTAGTTGGCGAAAGTTGAGTAAAAATAACAACTCTGACTTCTGGATTACAAAATGACCTGACAATAATCGAAAAGTTGACAAATAGGTCATAGATTCCTTGGTGGGTTTGGCAAAGGTTACCAAAATGTCGAAAAAAATTTGATAAAATTTTTGTGTTATACCCCACTCCCCTTCTCCCTGCACTCTGGAAAAAGGTCTCGCCACGTCTCTGCATTTTTCTATTTCTCTTTACCTGATCCAATGTCTCTAGCTTCCACCTCAATAGTCCAAGTTCCTTGACTGCAGTCAGAGAAAATAACCCTAGAACAGTCACTTAGAAAATTATAATCCATGTATGGTTCAGTGTAGTCATTAATAGCTTTTCCTACATCAACTATAACTTTCTTTTCAATGACCTCTGATCCAGTTCTGGCATACATTGTTAGTTCATCTTCGTATGTCCCAGGTCTTATGCTCATGGTTAAGGTTGATGTTGCTGTTTGTAGTGGTGTGAGGTTCAGTCTCCTAGAAATGAGTAACGTTATCAATGCGAATTTTGTACTTAAGGTTTCATTCATTGCATTGCAATCTGACTTTGTGGATAAAATTGATGAACATTATGGAAGTAAATGAAGACTTATCATGTTATTTTATGAGAATACTTTGTTTTAGCATAGTATAAAGTCTAAGGAATATAATCTAGATGCTCGCTAATATACCTATTCAATAAGGCTTTTCTGTTTGAGAGATGCTTTCAATATGAAATACTTGAAAGTTTTCTTCTGTCTATGACGATTCCAAAATAAAACTAACATATGCAAATCAATGCAGCCCATACATGGGCAAGCCAACCTCTCGCCTTTTTTTCCCACAGAAGTGATTTTCCGTTGTCAGTATTATCAGAACCTCTAACTCAACGATTGTGTGGTGATCAGTGTACATTTTTTGCACTGTTATGTGGTTCAATGAAATATAAGACAATATTTGAACTATCAGTCAATATATTTTGTCCTACCATGGTTTTAGTGACTGCAGAATGTATCTTTGATCTTGACAACTCAGTGTAACACCCAAATCAGTGTTCTTGTTGTTCGTGATCTTGAACACTATGACAGCTGTCCTTCCTCCCTCTGGTATAATCAGCTCAGAGCCCTGAACTATGTTGATTAATAGTGTTGGCATTTGAAATACTTCCGTATTGACTTGACTGTATCCGTTGTTGAGTGCTGCATGAGAAGACATGTTACCTGAAACATCTACATTAGCAAACCTTGCTGAATGAAAGTCACCTTTCAAAATTTTGCATCTTAAGAAAGGCATATTTTTTTTGTATTTGGCTTCAAAATGATCTCAGTAGTACTTCCAATCATTAGTGACATAGTGATTATCTTAAGCGATCGAGGAAAAATATTGAATAGGATCAGGTGCCTTTAACCAGGCGTCATTTGCGTTTACAGGCGATAAATAAAAGCAGCTTCGTTAATCAGATAGTCAATTTTGTGCATGTCTACATGTTTTATATAGAATTTGTGAATATGTCTAGATTGAATCAATTGGCATTCTACCAGGCATTACCAGATACGTTTAGAGGTACCATAAACATGTAAAACATATGAGGTGAAGTTTTGTGTTATTTTATTCATTGAGTTCAGTCCCCGTCGGGCTAAGATGGTTGGACTCAAAATAAGCACCAATGAGAGGATTCTTCAAAATAATAATTTCACGAGAATATTAAAAAAATGGCGTCAAGTTTTTTGACTCTGCATTTCCCTCGCAACGCTATCCTTCATAAAAAATATTTTCGGCATAAGTTAGCCCGTTCCCAACACTGGGGGGATTAAAAGGGTTAATTCATGCTAAAGCAATTATACCAATCTTAACAAAAACGAATAGGAATAGCCTTAAAGCTTTAGTGGTAGTGAACACTGGTCATTACAACATGCGCAGATTGTGCATTGAGTGAGACGAAACAGTTAATCATGTTTTATGCAGATGCCCTGCAATTGCCTGAGTCAGGTACAATAAATACGCTTGTAGTACTCCAAGTAGGAGACCTGAACGATATTTGTCCGAATAAGCTTATCGATTTCCTCAGGTCGGAATTTACTGGGAGACATAAAAATAGGTGGTAGAACAATGACTCACAGTGGAGGATCGTGATTGACCCCTCACAAAAAACCTAACCCAACCCCTTTCAGAAAAAAATCAGCTACAAACATTGTAACAAATGAATTAAATAGATCACGTCAATCAACTAGGCTTTTACAAATTCATCCCCAGTTTCTAGCCATTTGGCAAGCAATGACAACTTTGCTAGAAGAATGGCTATGAGTAAGCCCGATGCCTGATACGGCCGAAACACAGTCGCTCTGACAGTCGCGAGTCACAAGCGCAACGTCAGCGACTATACCTGATTTTCGATGCGTGTGTCTAAAATCTTTCTACTCGTAAGTCCTATGGGCAAATATACGGGGAAATCGTGTAAAATCAATCCCTGACCCCCCATCATTTTTTAAGAGCCTCTGAAACGTCAAAATTAGAAGTGTAACCGGTTTTTATTTTTCAAAAACTACAAAGCTGTATTCACCTAGGCATAGTGGTAGCTTGTGTGGGAATTTCATAAAAACCTGAGCGCTACATGTAAGTTAAAGACAGACCACGGATTAGGGGACAGACTGACAGACCGGTAGGCAGACAGACAGACCGACGGATATGAGATGTAGATGTCATATAACGTCCAAAAAACGTAACATCTCATTTTAGATTTTTTTGCGATTACACTTCATCGCTAATAGCGTAAGTAAAAATGTTTACAAACTTAACGTTTGTGTTTGTGTTTTGAAATTTTGCTATACTTGACCACTTATATATTTTGTTAAATTTAATTTTAATTAATAATTATACTCGTAGTTTCTATAAATAAAATCGATTATGGGCGTACTAGCATTATCTAATGGTAGGCACTCGGAACTTAATGGTTTAGTGTATGCTTCATTTTTCAGTTTCTTATCTTTTTCAACTCACTAACATTATCCAATGGTAGGCACTCGGAACTTAATGGTTTAATGTAAGCTTCATTTTTCAATTTCTTATATTTTTCAAATCGAGCACGATACGTAAATAAATTAACGATAAATTAATATTTTATATGCTAATTCATACCTTTCATATTTGCAATGCTGGGTGGAGCATCCTCTTTCTTAGTAAATACGGTAGCATTCCAAAACTCCACATCCATTATGATATTCTCACTTTCCTTCACCGAGGCGTTGCTTAAATTGGTATTACTTCCTTCAAATATTATCTTACCATCATGTTTTGATTTGTGAAAATCTTCTACCGAAGCACTGATGTTCGTTGACGAAGCTTCTAAAATATTACAGTGTTCTTTTATGTGTTTTGATATATTTCTGCATCAAATGAAAATTGAAATTAAAAATCCATCATCGTTATAATTCCGTGGATGAACAATATGGACAGGACGGCAGCGGTGGCCGCAGTGGTAGACGCTTCGTCTCCTAATCAGTCGCCGTGCGCTGCGAGGGTTCGAATCCCGCCCCAAGAGAAATCTTTCTCTTGGCTATGGATCTTGTGATTGTCCGTAGGTAGTAGACGGTCTCTGACTGTCGTACGAGGAGGTACCACCCGGCGCATCTCGATAGGTGGGGCCAGAATGTGTGCATGTTCCATGCATACGTGTTCCCTCTCCAGATTACGTGTGGCGTCTCCCCCTTGCCCTCTGTATCCCCCTATAGCCCCTCGGTACCCATGGGTGTGTTCATTGGTGGGTCAGTTTTTTCTCAATTTATTGTACTAAGATGGGGGAAATGTCGCTCAATTCATTTTGCTCCTCATCAGATCGAAGAAATATTTTTTCGTAATCACAACTCTCCAGATGTAGGTGAAGTGAGACAGCAAGAGAATTCTAAAATTATAAAGTTCTGAAGTTTTGTCATATGTATTCTACTTTCACCAAAAAGTTGTAAGTATCATTTGTAACATGTGAAATCACACTATATACAGGGTGTTTGGTACAGGAACCGACATCTTTTTGTGTAATTGGCTATTTAATAATGTTTATCAAAAACCTCAATATTCTACGTGCTACGGTTACTGAGATATGTTTTTCGTTTTTCCAATTTTTTGTTTGTCAATATAACAAAATAAACACGGTTGAATTCTGTAGTGCATGCTCAATCAGAGATAATAGATAGTCCATATATTATAAACCCCATCAAAAAATAATTTAAGACCTTCCACTGTAATAAAATTGTGTGGAGTGAATAAACAATTCGATTACAAAAAACTGGAAGCTTTATTTAGAAACGTTACGTAGTTTATTATTGCTTTTCCAATGATATGCTACACATCAGAATTCATTTGCTATGCGGTCAAAACAGTTGGATAGATTTAGGGTCAATAAAGTTTTTCACGTTTTTATTTATTTTGAGTTAATTACAAACTCTTTTAAAAACTACTGCCTCCACTTTTTATACATGACTATATCTCTTTCTTAGAAACAGTTGTTATCCGCAGTCGCGTTTCTTCTTTCAACTGTAAGAATGTGACTCTGAATATTGCCATTGTTTATTTAATCACCTTTTTTACAAAAATCCTCAAAAATATTGACGCTGGACTTGTACAGGGTGGCCCATTTTGGGAAAATCTATTTATGACATGTTATACATGATATTTGAGGGCACTTTTCTAAAATATTGGCATTTATACAGGGTGTCTCAATTTCGACCTACATATCAAAGTTGTGATTTTTAAAATGGAATGCCTCAAATTTTATTGCATATGTGGATAAACCAATTCAAAAGAAGAAGATTGATATAACATATTATGAGCTACTGAGATGTAAAGTGTTTTGTACAGAAAAACCGTCTACTTCGGCAACCCCTTAATCCGCCATTTTGAAATTTGGAGTGCTGAATCTTGTATAAAAAAACTTACACATCTCAGCTTTTGTCTTGTTTGTTACTTTTTCGAATTTTCATTTTTGCTCATACAGGGTGGTCAAAAACGCGAATTGAACTTTTTCTCAAAAATTTCAAAGCATCACCCTGTATATTTGTGCAATTTTGGATACAATCTTCTATAAGGTTTTTTTGGTATAAGGTTTGATTCAGATGAAATCTCTAGATTTTGGGTTATTAAGCTTTTAATAGAACAACAGTCCAAAATTAAGGAAAAAAATCACATCATCCATGGAAACAAAAGACAAACAGTGGGCTAGTTCCATATTGCCACTAAGAGTACAGATTTGAGGAAAAAATTGATAACAATCAGAACAGTATAAATCAGCTTCAAGCGTAATAGAGGAAAACAACTATAACAACAACTTACACAAACAACTATCACTACTCAAGACCAGATCAACAAAAACTGCTTGAAAATATTTCCACCATGTTGAATACACATCCGCAGTCTTTGGATAAGGATAAATGACCATTGCACATCCCTCAGCATGTGTTGAGTTATGTTCAGAAAAGCATCCTTAATCCTTTCCTTCTTATTTTCCGGGGTAGATGGTGGATATCTATAAACCTCTTGCCTAACGTAGCCCCATAGAAAGAAGTCCATCGGTATCATATCTTGGGATCTAGGAGGTGAAGATATAGGCCCATCACGACCGATCCAACGATTGTTACTCCAGGTGTCCAAATAGTTACGCACACGCACACGCCGTCATGTTGGAAGTACATATGCATCCGATTTTGCAGGTTGACATCCTCCAAAACCAAAGGAAAATGCTCGATCAAAAAATTCAGGTATTCTGTACCTGTTAATCTGTTGTCGAAGAAGAAAGGCCCGATAACTTGTCTGCCAATAACTCCTCCCCAAATATTCAAGCTCCATTTATTTTG
This sequence comes from Acanthoscelides obtectus, assembly GCA_963669975.1. Lineage (NCBI taxonomy): Eukaryota > Metazoa > Arthropoda > Insecta > Coleoptera > Chrysomelidae > Acanthoscelides > Acanthoscelides obtectus. The sequence goes on from CAVLJG010000005.1 coordinate 63,272,626, forward strand.
GAGATCTATTTGCCTAACCCAGTAAGGTTTTCCGTCGCATGATAGTGCATGTTATGCCTGTTGACAACATATATGCTGTTAAAAGTTGCCTCATCGCTAAAAAGAACCTTATCCAGGAAACTAGTGTTTTCATTCACTTGAGGACGAACGCCTTGATGCAAGCATAGGCGATATGGATGGTACCTATGCTTGTGAATAATCCGTTGGATAGAAGTTCTGCACATATCAGTTTCTGCTCCAATTTGCCGTGCACTTAAATGGGGATTTTCCTTCAACTTTAATAGAACCTCCAACTGATTCGCCTCATTGGTGACACTTGGATTATTTATACATTTTTTACTATATTCCACTGCTCCACTTGATTCAAAACGTTCTCGTAGTGTGGAAAATGATGACGGCTTTGGATGTCGCACATTAGGGTACCGATGCTTATAAATGCGAGATGCTAGGAAACTTATTTCTTTGGGCTTCGCCCAAAACGAACACCATATTCACCATTTCTTCTTTAGAACATTTTTAAACACGTTTTCATTATAATGCTCAGAAAGCTAATTTTGATAGTTTGTAACTAATCAACAATTTATTTGTTTCCAAGGATGATGCGATTTTTACGGAATTAAGCCGTTAAGACGTGCTAATAACTGAAAAAATAGCCGTAAAAACCCTTGTGTCTAGTATCAAAAAAGCTTATAAAATATTGAATTCCAACTTGCACAAATATACAGGGTGATGGATTTGAAATTTCTGAGAAAAAGAACAATTTGCGTTTTTGACCACCCTATATGAGCAAAAATTAAAATTCGAAAAAGTAACAAATAAGATTAAAGCTGAGGTGTGTAAGTTTTTTCGATATAAAATTCAGCACTCCAAATTTCAAAATGGCGGATTGAGGGGTTGTCGAAGTGGACGGTTTTTCTGGACAAAACACCTTACATCTCAGTAGCTAATTAGGTACCGAAACCCCATAGTATGTTATATCAATTTTCTTCTTTTGAATTGGTTTATCCAAATATGCAATAAAATTTAAGGCATTCCATTTGAACAATCATAACTTTGATATGTAGGTCGAAATTGGGACTCCCTGTATATTGGGCAATATTTTAGAAATGTGCCCTCAAATGTCATGTGTAACATCCCATAAATAGATTTTCCCAAAATATATTTGTTTATGAGTAATATTCCGTCCACACATGGATGGGCCACCCTGTATGTATTACTGGTTGCCAACGGACTAGCAATACTTCTCGTATTTCACCTTCAGATGCTAATTAATGTTGGGTTTCGCGGTGTGTTACATCATCGTATTGGATATTGAACCTTAACTCCTTTCTACATAACATTTATCCAATATCCGACAAGATCACTCTTAAAGGTGATCAGATCGGAGTCCATTTTAAATATAACTCTCTCGTAAATTATCTTCTAACGCTGCCTAATTACTTATGACGAATTTTCATAGAGTATTATGATATACTTTCCTTTTTATTTTGAATTGCCTACATAACATCTATACCTAATTTGAACAAAACATCAATTACGTAAATTTGACTCTTTTCGCTTAGCATTTCTCTACCAAATGAATACTATGCAACAAGGTTAGAATTTTTTTAGTTGTTCGCTGGAGCTGACGTCTGTTACTTCATCGTTCAAAGTCTGAAGCTATCAATCTACAATATCAGTCGTTGCAAGATTCCGAGCATATTTGATTGCCGGCTACTAGTTCGAGTCTCGCTTTTGGCGCGCATTGTGATTTGATTATTCGTAGAGTCATATTTAATAATCGGTGAGTGAGACTTCAATACAATGTAACTATGTCATTTTTCAGTTCTATTTCCAATAATCAACGCAAGGTTTTCGTTAAGGTCAAGCATGTTACTACCTATCACTGTATCCTTCCTTTTTGTTTGTGATTGAAATGAATTAAATTGAAATATTCTCATTATCTAAGAAATTAATGCACCATCAAAACATTACAAATATAAAAAAAATTTCAAACAAAACTGTGATACTATGGAAATATTTCTTTTGTTATCGACTGAAACGTTTGGTTAATATGTTAGATGTATATTGATTTCACTCGAACATTTTTCTTGATGTAGGTAAATCATTGCGAGGCCTGTCGTGTTGCTCGAGTTGCGGGTAATTATGGCATGGCCAGTTCGAAGGCCTAATTTAAATCCCATAGGACATTTCTGCGATGTTCTTAGAAAATTTCAGGAAAAATATACCTTAAACTGATTAAAGGACATTGGACGAACACTATAACTAAAATAAATTACACCAGGGGCCTGATTCTAACTGAACTTCGACCGTTGAAATTAATTTCGATGGAGCCTTTCCGTCATACATTTGATCCGCTATGATAATTATGACGCTGCCATGATAACTTGAATATAGAAAATTCCTAGAATCTGGTGTTGCTTTTGGACCTGTTCACTTTGGTAATTTTTCATGCAACTCCGTAAGTGAATTAGTTTACATACGAAAGCATTGCATTTACAAAAAGTCGTTCAATACAATGTTTCTGGCAAAAAATAAGTCAACCTTTCAATGCATTTTCGGTAATTTTGTTGGTAAAAAGATATATTAGCCATATTATTTTTTAAAATTCATTACTTACATTGAATTTACGAAATAACAAGTGGTTCTGGAACAAAATATTACTTAGACTTTACTTTTTGATGACTTGAAGAGATATTTTTGAATTGAAATGTTTCATTTCAATCAATCTCGTAAGTTAATAAATGATAATAATCAATTTGAGAATGTATTTATTTACCAGCATTACGCTGTTTAGTCTGTTAAAAATTGGTAAATTGAAAAATATTTCATGTCGTCCAGCTTCTATAATAATGTTCAGGACTATAATCCAGTTATTTTTTATTTGTCTGATTGTTCATTCATAATAATATTTTTCCGTAAGTGTCCGAAATAGGATAAATATTAATGTTGTGATAACGCGTTATCTGCTCGTTGAGTTATGTAAACAATCGGTGACTAATTAAATTGTGACATAACCTTTGTGATGAGTGGCTTGTTTCAACCTTTTAAAATAGATTTATAAGTGTGACGAAGGACCTCTATGAAAATTTAATTTATCGAAAAAATGTAAATCATAATATTGATCTTGAATGCACAATTTCCAGAAATAAACATGTCAATAAATTCATTGTTAAATGTTCGCATTGGAAACACGTGAAACTACATACGTCATATAAATTGGGTATTGAGTAAATATGGTAGATTATAAATAAATGTTTTCATTCAGATACGTACTAGATAAAAACGGTGGACTATGGTTAGCGAAATAAAGTCTTGAATCTCATATGCTATATTTTCGTTACAATTACAAAAAAAGTTATGCGAGCACGATGTGCCACAATGGGTTATTGAACATTGACTCGTAGCCAAAAAGTTTAAAATACAAAGTGAATTTGGAAATATCTTTCAGTCAATAAGTTCCTTATAGCGGTCGCTATGTCCCGGTATTTGTTTTTCTGCCTATGCGACTGCCTCAGTCTAATAAAAAAAACAGTAGGAAAGTAAAAAAAATATTTCCTATCAAGTCACAACAAAATAATAAGTCACGTTGAAAACATTTGAATGACGTTGACATGATTGTTCAATTTGTTTTACTAAAAACATTGTGTGAATAGCAGTAGTCAAATGGAAGAATTGGGCCTTTGGACTCTAATAAGATCAGTGTAGAAGATTAGAACAAATAATCAGATACCGCTTTCCAAAAGGCTTCGCTTTATACTAAAATAATGCAAAAACTTACAAGTTACAATGAATTTGCCGTAGTTACAGGTTTTGTAATTCCGTAGCACAGCACAAATGACTACACTTGTAATTACAATGAGTAATATACTCGTATTACAACTGTAGTTGCATAATGTAGCTTGCGTATAGATGCACCTCAGGTAAAAGCTCTTTACGGCATATTTTGTATAGTTTATTTAGGACCATTTTTTACGACATCGTGGGTATATGTATCGTAATTATAACGTGTCTCTAGTAAGATAACGTCAAAAAAATATGGTTTTTGAGTGCAAAATGCAATTTCTTATGAAATAAAAGAATACAAAAATCCATTTTGGTGCTTTTCCCCTGAATAAAAAAAACGCATATTGATGACCGGTTATGAAGTTCACTAAAGCGAAGTTTCTGTTATACCAATATTCTATGTCATTAACAGTCCCTACCCAGAGATATAAATAAGTAAACCATTAACTACAATTGTAGGAAATTATATAACACAATCCTACAGACCGATGTATTATAGAATAGCCTACAATTATTGTAAAATTTCTCCCGTTAATACTTGCACTGCACAGTTTATTACAAAAACCGTTCAAAATGACTCTACGCTTCCAGCGAGAATACAAGACTACAATTTATTTTATTTCGGTTTTGATCCTTGCGTTCTAGGTAGATGTAGTGTATTAAGAAACTTCATATGTGATTACTATAGATAGATCCCTAACCACAAGAACGCCGATATCGCAATATTTGCCCTTCCCTCCTGTTAGGTTTATATACGCCACTGTACAGGGACGCATTGCATCATGGCTGATAAACCGTACAAATAAATGTTCCTTGGGCAAGAAAATTCCTTAAATCCCTCACATCGGTCGCTATTTTTCTCACCTGTCGTCAATTCATCATCCATATCATTAACAGCAAAAACATCGACATCATAATTTTCACCCTCGACGCCTGTTAGATCGATACGCCACTGACCAGCGACGCGTTTCGTCGTCGCTGACGTCACGCCGTTTAAATGGATCTCCCTCAGTTCTTGATTACTGCGTGCCGTAGGTGCCGTAGAACGTCCGCCGAATTGTGATACCTCAAGATCGTTCTGAATGTTTATCGTGAAACCTGGAAATGCGTTGTTTTGATGTGTGGACTTGGTTTTGGATTAAATGGTTGTAGGTAGGGAAGACATTTCAGTTTAAACTAGAGCCATATGTTATAGGACAATGCTATATGAAATTTCAAAGTCGGTTCACTATCTGACTCATAGCAATTCATTGTATCTACAATCGTTTGAACGAAAAATATGTTTGTTAATGATTTAATTGCATTGCAGTGTTTGTTATTCAAAATGGATAAATGACGAACCCGACATCGTAACATTAACGTTGGAGACGTCTCCAAGTCAACGTTTTCTAAATTATTGTTAGATATTACATACAGGTTGATCCGTACTTAAGTTATCATAGTGAAATGGTACGTAGTAGTGACCGAGACCTTTTCATCTGAAATTAAAAAAGTTCTAAATCCGGTTTCTACCGATATACAGGCTGATTTATCTAAGCAAGACAAATTTTTCATATCACATATATAAGGAAATAAAAAAAACTGAATCCGATCGTGGAATTTTGAGTTACCAAAACATCTTTAGTTGAATTTTAAGCTTTATTTTGTAAAATTGCGATGAAACAAAGTGGAAACCCTTGATATTTTGAGTTTTGTGTCACATAAACTGCTTTTAATAAGTTATTTGATTAAACATGTTTAACTGAAAACCAAATTAGAATCACTATTTTTAAGGTGGCGATTTTGATGAAAATCAAGAAAGTGAAAATATCGGGTCTGGCACTGGGTATTTTGCTATCCGTAGGTAACTTTCTTATCTTGTAAAATATCAACAAAATCACTTCATTAGTGCCAGGGATATTTATGTGATATTAATGATTTAGTACTTTTTTATTTTCAGATATGAAAAGATCTCGATTCCATACTACCTAGCATTTCACTATATCACTGGCGGTATCGTATAGGTGCTATCATTTGTTTAGGTTATTTCCTTTTGAGAACACTCATATGTTTACGCTATCATATTGTCCTAGATATGTTGGCCTATATACATAGAGTTACAGGAAGCACATGAAATTATACTTTGGGTCCAGTCCGAAGACATCACTTTGTTTATTCACTATGTAGTCCGCCCCTGGAGTACGATCCGCGCACCAAGTTGAAAGACGAGAATCCCCACCTCCTCGCCGCGCCCTGGCCACTCGCGTTGAATCATTCGCTTTTTGGTGCGCGATCCGTGCAGTCGCCCGGCCTGCTTCAGTTCAGAAAACGCGTGCGATTTCTCTTTTCGGTACATAGTGCTCAGTGAGTAGGTAGGTAAGTTCACAACAAGGCTATTCTTTTTGATACCACTTAGCAGTCTGTTACATAATTGATTGGCGTATTCAACCAGATTGAATACGTTAACCAATGGTTATACTTGTTTAACAGAAACCATGGAAAAATCAGGAATTTCGGAGGCCAATTCACCCAGCTCCTTGAGAGACATGATTCGGGCCATTTTACAGGAGGAGCTCGAGGCAAGGTCAGGTGGTTATCGTTCTCGCACTAATTCGAGAAGTTTATCCCGAAAGAGTCGACACAGCAGATCCATGTCTCGTACCAATTCACCTCATCATTTTAGACGCTCCCGCTCTCGCATCAGCCGTAGGCGTTCAAGGTCACGTTCTAGGAGTAGTAACAGTCGCAGTCGATCACCGAGCGTGTCGAGGCGACGTAGAGAGAGACGGGAATATTTGCGTCAAGAGAAAAACTCAGGCAGCCCATCTGATAAGGTACAGCGTCAGGTAGACTCGGCTGGCCGTTCTCCGTGCGAGGCGGAAGCTCAGATTCTGACAGGGCCGGACTTGGGAACGGTACCAACTGAGAAAAATGATATGGAGGATGTTTTGATGCTTAGTGAAGGTGAGTGTCTCCCATTATCGGAAGACATATTAAATATCCTGGGTGTAGATCCTAAAAAAGCCAATAGGTCTAACTTCCAACTACACGGTGCCTTAGCTTCTCGATGGTCCCACATTTTGGCCAACGGACTTTCCACCGAGGACACCACCATCATTAGAGAAAAACACATTGTGCCTTCTAACTGTGCCTCTTTACACCCTCCGAAGATAAACCCCGAAGTGAAAGCCATTCTCTCTTCTACTCATTTAACGAGAGATGCCACCCATTCCGGGTACCAATTGAACATTGGTACCGGACTGACCGCCATGGGGAAAGCTTTTAACGTCATTTTGGAAGAAGAAACCCAGATTCCCAAGGATACCAAGGAAAAGATTTTATCGAATTTGACAGATTCTGCGCGAATCTTGGCGGCACTCTTTCACGACATCTCTAAAACTAGAAAGTACCTGATCAGCCCAGTACTCAACAAATCAGTTAAAGAACTGACTGAAAACACCTTACCAGGGGAGTTCTTATTCGGGCCAGATTTAGGTGAGCGGGCGAAAAATTTGAAATCTTTGGAGAAGGCCGGACAGGACCTACGTTTGTCCTCTATCCCCTCACGCAGTAGCTCTCAAGTGACTCGGTCTTTCAGTAATCCTGAAAGAAGAGGGGGGGGAGGCAACTCGTCAAAGAATGTAGGCGCTTTAAACAGGTATCGCCCGTCTTACCGCAAGAGGGAGGTGAGGCAGCACAAGGGCAATTCCTCAAAACAGTTTGCTCCGAACAGACAACAGCAGTCCAGAAAACGTTGAAGGTAAAACAAGTTCTATTTGCTGGTCGGCTACAATTTTACCTCAACTCTTGGTCAAAACTAACTTCAAATCCGATAGTCTTATCCTGGATTCAAGGTTACCGGATTCCCTTTAAATGCACACCTCCATTACGTCAACCTTTGGGCACAAATAATTTTTCTTCGACAGAAACATCGCTAGTTCGAGTAGCTATACGCGACTTGCAGAAGTCCGGGGCCATAATCAAATCTGAGTCAAGGCCCGATCAACTTATCTCTCCATATTTTCTTGCAGATAAATCCAACGGGGGAAAAAGATTTATATTAAACCTGAAACAGTTAAATGAATATGTGGAATGCCCGCATTTCAAAATGGAGGACCTTCGTACGGCTATAAAATTGACTCATAAAAACGTGTACATGTGCACAATCGACTTGAGAGATGCGTATTTTTTAGTACCTGTCCACAGCGACCATCAACAATTTCTAAAATTCTACTTTGATGGCCAATTGTATCAATTCACTTGCCTACCGTTTGGGTTATGTACAGCTCCGTTATGTTTCACAAAGCTTATGAAGCCAGTCGTCTCTTTTCTCCGCAATTTAGGCATCTCTACAGTCAATTATTTAGACGATTTTCTAATCTTTGGAGTTGCCTATGAATCCTGCCTTAATAATGTTAGCACAACCATTCGGTTTTTAAGCTCATTGGGTCTTATCATCAATAACAGCAAAAGCATTCTGGTACCCACTACTCGTATAAGATTCCTCGGCTTTCTGATAGATAGTGTTAATTTAACAATTGAACTTCCTGCCGAAAAGAAAAATCACATCCTCAGGTTAGCCTCATATTATTTGAACCAATCGAGATGTAGAATTCGCGACTGGGCAAGGTTCATTGGCACCTTGGTGTCGGCTTGTCCTGGTGTGAAATACGGGTTTCTTTATTGCAAATCTCTAGAAAGGGAAAAATTCTTAGCTTTAGAGAAAAACAATGGAAATTATAACGCAAGTATGGCTATTCCTGAAAACATAAAGAGCGATATTTCATGGTGGAAAGATCACATTTCAACAGCTTTCAATGACATAAGGTATGATTTCTTTCATATCACCATCTTTACCGACGCATCGCTAACAGGATGGGGGGCTTGCTCTGGCCAGGATAGAACCCACGGTTTCTGGTCCGACTCCCAAAAACTATTGCATATAAATAATTTGGAATTATGGGCTATATTTTACGGCATCCAGTGTTATGCAAAACTTTTAAAAAATTGCAATATTCTAATTCGATGCGACAATACAACAGCCGTTTCTTACATTAACAGAATGGGGAGTGTTCGGTTTCCAGAGCTATGTTCTCTGGCTAAACAAATTTGGCAATGGTGTGAGGAAAGAAATCTCTGGCTTTTTGCATCATACATCCCATCTAAAGATAACGCTATAGCAGACGATGAGTCCAGGAGCTTGAATTTTGAAACGGAATGGTCATTATCTCAAACTGCCTTCGACCATTTAACCGACATCTTCGGAAAACCAGAGATCGATCTTTTTGCCTCTCATACCAATGCGAAATGCGAGGTATACGCTTCCTGGCATAGAGATCCAGGATCTACATATATCGATGCGTTTACAATTCGCTGGAACAGTTTTTATTTTTATGCATTCCCCCCTTTTACCTTAATTCTCCGAGTTTTACAAAAAATAATTCAGGATAAGGCTGTCGGAATTTTGGTGGTTCCTTGGTGGCCTTCACAACCTTGGTACCCACTTTTCCGTCAGTTATTGATCGACCAAGAAATTCATTTTCCCCCTTCACCTGATTTACTATCTTGTGCGGTTTCCAGGTCACATCCGCTGTCGAAAACCCTTACCCTGGTAGCAGCGAAGTTATCAGGCGAGCGTTTTTGAGTAGAGAGGTGCCGGAATCTGCTATTTCTACAATCATCGCCTCAGTCTCCAGATCCACATTGCAGCAATATAACAGCTCCTACAAATTGTGGTGGGAATTTTGCTTTAGTAATGACATTTCGATCTTTAAACCCACAATCAAAGACGTGGTGTCATTCTTGCAAGAGTTGACAAAGAAGAAAAACCTCACGTCTGGCACTTTTAATTCTCATACATCTGCTCTTTCACTAATTTGCTCAACTGATTTAGCATCCAATCCTATAATTAGACGCTTCAAAAAAGGCATTCATCGTTTACGGCCTTCTCGGCCAAAATATTCGGCCACCTGGGATCCTATACCTCTCCTAAGTTATCTAGAAAAGTTACCATCTCCACTTAGCCTCCAAAGTCTGTCACAAAAATTGACAACGTTATTAGCTCTAATAACAGGAGAAAGACTCCAGACAATTTCTCTTATTCGTCTTTCACATACCTCCCATGGTCCCAGCGAAACTACCATTAATATTTCAGACCCAATTAAAACCAGTCGAATTGGGAAACCTCAACCAACCTTGCATATACCGGTTTTTCAACAAAACCCTTTCCTGTGCGTAGCCACCATCCTGAAGGAATATATTGACAGAACAGCTAGCTTGAGAGAACCCGACAACGATTTTCTATTCGTGACATATAAAAAACCACATACCAGGGCGTCCAAAGACACTTTAAGCAGATGGGTAAAACAGACTCTTGCATCGGCGGGTGTCAACACAACACTTTTTACGCCTCATTCAGTCAGGCATGCGGCTACCTCAACGGCGTTAAGAAAAGGCGTTTCCGTAGATAGTATATGTAAAACAGTTGGTTGGACGCAACATTCCACATTTGCAAAGTTTTATAATCGTCCTTTACAAACCAACAATGAGTTTGCAAATGCCATTTTGGACATAAATGCCTGATTAGTTAGAACAGTTTAAGAGTTTGTGACGTACTTTAGGTACTCTAGTTGTTTTTTGAAAAAATATTACTATTAGGGTAAATGTTAAAAATTGACCCCTTGTTTTTTGCTTTTGTTTATGAGAATGCAGAATATATGTTTTTGCCTTTTTGTGTTTGTATACTTGTATTTTTTATATCATCAACTCGCTCGCAACTCTATCTCATCTTTAAACATCTACATAGTGAATAAACAAAGTGATGTCTTCGGACTGGACCCAAAGTATAATTGATCGATCAAACGAACTTACCTGAAGTGAAGTTCGATCGTAATTATACGAGGGTCCAGTCCGAAGACATCACCCCCACCCTATATGCAACCCTCCCAAGTTGCGAGCAAGTACCATTTCTTTAAACAAATGATTCAACGCGAGTGGCCAGGGCGCGGCGAGGAGGTGGGGATTCTCGTCTTTCAACTTGGTGCGCGGATCGTACTCCAGGGGCGGACTACATAGTGAATAAACAAAGTGATGTCTTCGGACTGGACCCTCGTATAATTACGATCGAACTTCACTTCAGGTAAGTTCGTTTGATCGATCAATTATTGAATGTTAATAACTTCAATTATGATTATTATAAAATGTATCATTTATATACTGATGATCTATAACTATTGAATACTCATGGAATCTCCTAACCAAAATATATCTCAAACACTTTCGAAAGTGTGTCTATTACACAAAATGGCTGAAATGGTTCATACACAGTTGACGTAATGTGTTAATGAGTTAGACGAACTGAAATATGTCCCACTTCAAGTAAATAAAGTATATGGAATCAGATACTTTTTTAAATGTAGCAATATGAAAAAAGGCAGAAACATGAATTGAGCACCGTGCAAAGTAATAAATAAAATAAGTAGCACTGGTTTGTTTTAGACAGAAAGTTAGGCGTGATCGCGTAATATGCGAAATAGGGATCTATACTTTTTTCCACGATACCTTTCATCATGGTTGAAAGTAACAAATAATAACTGATTATCTAGTAACATTAAAAATACCCCATACCGCCAAGTGACACACAACACTGTCATATCTGTAGAGAGTCGTATTAAGGTAGGAGGGTGTACTATGATCGTGTTTTGATATTTTTTTTACTGATTCATACTTTCTATAGTCTGGTACTAAAACTGAAGATATTAGTAGCATAATAGTGTCTGAAAATACAACTACAATGTCGACAATCTGTATTAGAAGCATTTTCAGAAAGTGGGTGAAAACCACGGTCCTCTGTTATAGAATTATTCATGTATGTGTGTGCAAGAGCGAGTAGCAGCACCAAAAACCGAAAATTAACTTATATTTTTAAAAATAAGTTAATGAGCTTCTCAATATCCAGACATTGTTTCTTTGTCAATTGTTTTTATCAATGAAATAAAATCTTTAATCAACACATTTTTCATGATTTGTTCATTGCAAACTTTTTATATCAATATTAGGTTCGGAATCAGTTACTTCCTGAATTTGTGAAATTGCTTTATAAAAAGACGCACACTGAATGATATCAAGATATGTTTATGTTTACGTTTTAAGAATATTTGAAGGTAGAAGTTTCTTACCGTCTGGTGAAACAATAGTTCCTTGAATACTTGATGGCCTGAATTCAAAATACAATCCCTTAACATCATTTCCAACTGTAAAAGTTATCTTTGATGACGCTTGAATGTTACTTCTGGATAATATTTTTGACTGGAAGTAATTTTATTATTTAGACTCACCTTGTTTTACTCTATATCAAGAGTCGCATACTTACATTACCACCATTGATAAAAGGTGATTTTGTCGAATTTGCTTTGATCATCAAAACTGCTCCACCAGAATATTTACACAGATCTTCGAATAAATGTAAATCTATAGCATTGGGCTTGCCACCCCATACTACGGCAACCTATAGAAAGCTTATATTGATGATATAAGTTTAGAATAAAACCTGTACAATTCTTATCTTATATGGCTTCATTCAGAAATAATTTTGTACTAGCAAGATAAGTATATACAAATCTTTAATAATTTTGATATCCTCCTAGATCACCTTACATGCTGAAATTCGTTCATATTTTAATTCTTTACCATATTAAATCTCGTTGCATATTCTACATTATTATTTTAAAAATTCGTTAAAGACATTTTGACATATTGGTAATATTGCTTTCATGGCAAGATTCAGTGAACCGAATAGTAATACAATGATAATCTACGACAGCTCTGTCCAACTTAATGTGGCCCAAGGGCCACTTCAAAAAAAATGCAGTTTGGAGGGCCGCATTATAAAATCTTTCTATACAACATTATTACTGAGTTAATGTAAGAATTGTGCATATTCGGTATTTGAGAGTAATTTATACATGTGATGTAGACATGACCCGTGAAGCGGGTCGCAAGAAAGGAGTTGGACGTATGTTGGACAGCCCTGATCTACGAGATAAAAACAAGACTGACCCAGTTTTTTTCCAACAAATTCGGTAAAAAATTCCAGCGTTAGATTAGATAAGGCTACGAAGTTTAGTTCTGGCGAGTATGTCAGAGATCCTACTCTATGCGCGTTGCCTGACACTTTGGTAGTAAGTTTCTGTCGCCCAGCAAATATAGACGATGTTAACGAATTTTATTTTCTTGAAAGTCGTTTACTGAATATGCTGTTGTTAAATGGTAGAAAACAGAGCATGGTTATCTTTTATTTTCTAATAGAGATGAGAAGAGATTGAAAGGTTGTTATTGATATTTTTTGTTTTTCTTATCTCACAGTAAACTGTTGTGTTACTCAAGAGTTATCAATTTATCGGTGTTCATGGTGAAATAATCAAGTAACTACGCAAAAAAGATGCATGTCGTTCGAAATAAGCCGCGTACAGACCGAAAATCCAACGCCGAGCAAGCGAATGCAAGCACATGTGACGTTGGCGTTTGTCGTTGGATATCATTTGGGTTGATATGGATAACGTGCATATTTTCACCTACAGGCCAAACGGCTGGACGGATTTTCACATATGAGTTGTCGTTGGATTCGTCTTACCGGTGCGAGTGACACTAGCTACATTGAAATTTTATAAAAAACAAAATGGTGGATTTTAATAAAAGATTTAAACCTTGTAATTCCTACTTCATAGGTTACAGATCAAACGGCTTGATAGATTTTCACATATGAGGTGTCATTGGATTCGTCTTAGTGGTGCGAGTGACACTAGCTACATTGAAATTTCATAAAAAACAAAATAAAAGATTTCAACCCTGTAATTCTTATTTCACAGGCTATAGCTTAAACGGCTTCTAGCCCACAATAGAGCGTATCGTCTCTTCACTGTAAAAACAACATTACATTACCTATATTTTAACACTTACAGTAACACTTTGTACCTTTACCTTGATTTCTGGCTGGGTGTTAATATTGTCATTAAGTTAATATAACCATATATAAATTCAGTTTATGTTCTTTAGACTAGTAACTCGATTTGTTATATTATGCTGTTTTATAGGAATAATAGAAATTAAAAAAAGCCTTAGTTGTTACTTTCGACCACATAGGCAGGTCGAAAGTAACACATTGTGGGTCGAAAGTAACAAGACATAGGGGTTGGTAATGAATACAATATTATACATGGTAAACCAACAAATTATTTATGTCAAAATTTTGTATTGATAACACAAATAAACTTCTGTATTTTAAATTACAAAAATTATATATTTTAACAAAACAAATCAAACAAAAATATTTTTAATTTAAGTAATGAGATCAATAGAGTACCTAATCTTAATCATTCTTTTATAATCAGACTTTTATAATTCAGTCATTATTATCCTACTCGGAATCGCAATTATGGAACACATAATTGTTATCATCACCCACGCATTCCACATGGGATCACATTTTACATTCGATACATTGTATCCATTGTTCATTTGGTCGACTATTGCCAAAAGTTTCTAAACAGACAAGACAGAAGCAATCTTCGTCGTCAGACCTATCTTCCTTTTCTTTTGGTACCTTCTTTGTCTTCTTTCCTTTTCCCTTTCCTTTTGCAGGTATCAATTTTCTCTTACCTTCTCCAGTACTGATTTTCTTTCGTTGTTGGTGCTCTTGTTCAATTAATTTGTTTTCGGGAGGGTCCGTGAGAATGGCAGTTTTACGTTTTTTACGACCTTCATTTGTTTCAGACCTCGGATCCGCTTGCGGTAAAGGTCTAAGATCTTTAGGTGAGAAATTAAACGGCTGGGTAGAATTTGCTTGTTGCAGCTCGCTAGGTCCTGGCACTGGTGTTTTGGATCTTTGATCAAAAATTTAGTTAGCTGATAGAAGATCAGTGCTAGCTGAGATGAGGTCCGGTATATTTTGAACAGCCGGTGATTGGTCATTATTGTTTGATTTGTTTGATAAATCATTGCTATCTGTACGGTGAACATTCTGGTCAACTGATGTTGGAAGATCACCAACTGGAGTACTTGTATCAACTTGAATGGATGACGTTGCGTCAGAACTAATCAACATATCATTTGGTGAAACTTCTCTGTTAACTTGTAACGGCCGGTCAATCACAGATGATAGCGCGTAGTCAACAGCAGTAAATATATTCCTATTAAATGGACTCGCATCCAGTTGTCTGTAGCGGTGTTTAACATTTTCTTAAATGGCCCAAATACTGCTCTATCTAAAGGCTGAAGCTTGTGGGTGCAATGGGGTGGAAACGATAGCAGTACTATTCCGTTTTCTTTACAAAAGTCTATAGCTTGAATAGATATATGTGATGCATGGTTGTCAAGCAGTAACAAACATTTTTGATCAACTGTGGGCTTGTCTTATCTTTTAAAATGTTGTAGAAACAGTAACAATTCTGCATCCGCTAGCATTGCCAGCTCCAGCACAACCAACAGGACCCTCACGTATCATATGGTCTTGGAATCGTTTCAGCGGGAATACGAAAAAAGGCGGGATGTGTTCTCCTTGAGCATTAATGGCAACAGCAACTGTTACTAGTATTCCGTGCTCTGCAGAGGTTACTGCACCTACTTGCTTAATTCCTTTTTGAGCTACAATTTTGCTAGGTTTTTGGACAATGGTTACCCCTGTCTCGTCCATATTCCAGATATCTTTTGGCTCAAATTGGTACCTATCTATTACTTCAGCAAGGTTATCAAAAAATTTACTCACATTATGCTCGTTAAAACTTGAAGCCCGTGACAGACTCGTAGCTTGAGGACATCTTAAAGACAAGCTCGGGTGTCGTTTTAAAAAACCCGTCAACCATTCCTTACCCGTCATTCAACTATCGTGCCACTTTTCAGGAAATGTTTTTCCATTTTTAATCGCTAACTCGTATGCCAGTTTACGTACTTCAGATGGAGATAATCCAAAATAAACTGCAGAGCACTCGATTAAATAGTCGCGTAGATTACTTTCCTCGTTATTAGTAAAAAGTCGGTTGACGCAACGGTAGCCCACAACTGCGTTAGTATTTCCTGCTTTTGCTTTTTTTATATATCTATATAATGTTACATGGCAAACATTATACTTTCTTGCCAGGACTCTAATTTTTGCACCATCTTTGACATGCTCTTCGGCCGCTTTTCGATACACTTCTGTGTCGGTAGTTCCTCGTTTAATAGTCCTTATGCGTTGTCGCGGCATTCTGTTGAAGTAAGCAAAATAAAAAAGTACGTAATAAGTAAGAAAAATATGTTTGATAATTAAATATGTACCCACAGGGCTATGTTACTTTTATACCCGTCCACATTTTTGCCAAAATGAGCAACATAACCTTGAAACGGAACGTACTACTCAAAAATGAATTTAAGCAATGTATACGTACAATCACTCTAATCAAGAATAGATATCCAAACATTCAGATTACTATCATTCTTTTAAGACTACGTAAATATGAAATAAGAAAACGTCTAAAAACTTACTTTTGGTATGTGAAAACCCGTATCGTCTTGTCACACAGCCTAACAGTGCGTGGCGCATGCGGCGACTGAATGAAAAATGAAATTAATTGGGGCGCTACCGGCTATCGCCTGACGGAGGCGCAGCGGTGTTCGCCCATTGGATAAATCTAGAGAGCATTTGTTACTTTCGACCCACCGTTACTTTTGTACGCGGTCTCCCCTACATGTAAGTGAGAAAATGTACGCAACTCGAAAAGTAGAAAAATGGAGTTATCTTCTTTTTGCAGTAAGGTGGTGGTATAACAATAAATGGAAATGATTTAGTCTAAGCAACATTTTTTTTCCATTTTCTTTTACGATTTTTCTGGTCTTTCAAACTTTTACTCAGTTCTTTGATCCGGAAGAACATCCTTGACCTGGAAAACAGTTTTTTAGCTTTTTCAGGGCAGTCAATGTTCCTGCTCTTCAACAGACGTTCACCTATAAAATTTTGCTTTTTTGTCACTATTCCGTCCCCATTGAATGTAGTGAATACCTTGTTCAGCGTCTCAATTTGATTCATGAAAGTTACGGAAGGTACACATCTTGATTAAGACGTCTTGTTAACAGGTATTGGACGCTGAAGCGTTGATTCAGATCCTCTAGAGCATTTTCTAGCAAACCCTAGCGCTTTTTACATTGACTTTGTCCTATCTTTTTGTGAGATGTAACCATTTTTTTGCTAAAGTTTGGGTCTTGAGGAAAACTGTGGAACTTCATGTCTTTGCAAAGATTCCGTTTAGATTGAATGTCGGAATTACATCCCTACAACAGCACATCGCATTTTTATCAATTTATCAACTACACAGGGTGTATAAGGTATGTATAACTAATACAACAAGTCACAAAACCACCAAAAAACACCAACAAATCGCACTATATAGTATTAACCACGATACACGTGAACTGCAGTAACGTTACGACAATCCTGCCGCTGGTAACCACGAGCCGATAACTCTCCGGGTGACGTCACGAAGCTCCGCCCACATGCGCAATATCCTATCTTCAGTGTATGTGTATCATGTGCTGGCTCGCGCCGTACACACCGATTGGAACACCTCCAAATCTGTAACCACATGTGCCTTGGCTTGTGTTGGAATCTCGAATCTGCGTAACCAGGCTGATTGGAAAATGGGTGTTCGTTTATTTGACCGAATTAGTGAGAACTCGTCACAACAAATTTTCGTCTGAATTCGCATCCATAGTAACCTAAGATTGATCCCTTAAAGGTTTATGGCATTCTGTCTGTTTAGTGCTAACCACAAAAGTTCCTCGATGTCTGCATAAAGAGTTAAGTTTTGTGATGTCAAATAAACCATTTTATCACCAGAAACCAAAATCCCTAGTGTATTAGATAATTATTATGTTTCTATCACATCGCGCTCTTTATTGTTTTATTTATTTATACTGAATCTCCATCCTCTGCCATCAAATATTTCTCGCATAGACTATTTCCCCACCTTTCTATTAGGGATATTAAGTCATAAGATCGCTGAGTCATCTTTATTAGTCCTATTAGTCATCGTCATGTTTTTGCTTATAATTATTTAATTGCGTGTAAACACTTTCAATTCAATTGACCACTTTACACAGAAAAATGCTGCTGAAATGGCAAAAAATCCAACTTTTTGCAAATCGATCAAGCATTAACTTTACCTTTATATTTTTCTGTATCAGTATTTCTGTATCATATAGAAGTCCCTTATCACTAATCGATCTGTCGACGAACACAATGATGTCACTTCTCGCAGGCAAAGCGTTTGCAGCATCCAGAATTGCTGTGATCACTAAAGTTGTATTGGGTTTATAAGCTCCAAAATAAGGCAGATCTTCAGGTTTGGAATGAGGGTCGTTTAGGATAATACTTTCTGAAAAATCCTCGTGTCGGGGAATTGCTATCAGTTTAGTTATTCCTAAAAAAAATAATTGAATATTACAATGTAAAATGGCCTTCAAATCATGCTTTACACATACTAATTCTAAACGTCTGCAAAGTAGTAAGAACGTACAAGAATAAAGTTTGCATCAAAGTTTGTATTGAAGTCGTGTCTTCTCGGAAAATATTTTTATTGCAGAACTTTAAACAATAAACACAAAGTTCGGAGATGTTTTGAACTGAGTTTATTTTTCTTGCTAATCACTCCACTACTATACACTACTGTAGTTTGGATTCTTAAAACAACATAAGCACATGTTCCTGAATCCCATCAAAATCGCATCACGCGGTCATTGACATGACACCAACAAACAGGTAGATCGACAGAAATGAATGACATAAATTATAATGGCAGGAAATCTATACTCAAAATCATAGTTTATGTCTTCGAGCTCTCAATAACCAAAAGTTAGAACCACACATGTCGAAGAAGTACATATTATTATAGAAGTTTTGGCTGTATTGGCAGTCTTATTCATGGTGAACGATAATCTTAAAAATAATATAAAACCGCTTACTGAACTTACTTGCAAACTTTAACCACTATCAATCTACAATTCTGCATAGGGATAGTAAGTAACGAGTTTCAGTAATTATGTAATTCAGCTAAAATTAAAATGAATAATAGTTTTCGATAATAATAATAATAATAATAATATCGTCTTTATTTACAAAGTTACAGAGATTCATTATGACGAAGTTTAGCTAAAGCTACTCTTACACTTAACCATATGAATGCGAAAAAAAATAAGATGGTATAGGAGAGAAAAAAAATAAAGTTTTTCTATTATAATGTCATAATACGAGTATATAGTATTGAAAGCAGTTCAATCAAACAAGCAACTAATTTAAATACCTACAAGCATATGTGCCCATAAACTAACTTATAACTGTATTATTAACAAAAATTAGACAAAGAAGAAACATTATAATGTAGAGCTCTGTAAGTATAGCCTAACATGCTTACGGAAACAAGACAGATTCATGGTTTTGTAATCATCAGGAATATTATTGTAGCGACTAGCAGCATTATAGGAAAATGAGCGTTGGAAAAGTGATGTGACGTAATGGGGTATTCTAATATTTAATGTATATCTAAGAGTTTTGTTATGTATTTCATTAGGAAAAATAAGTTTTTCTCTTAGGTATTTGGGTTTACCAGATGCGAGCAGCTTATGCAGGAAGAAAAAATAATGAAAATTTGTCAAACACTCGAGCTTCATCCATTCAATACTGTTGTAAGCATGGCTAACATGGTCGTATTTTCTTAAACTACACGTGAATCTGAGGCGGTTGTTTTGAATCACTTGTAAACGTCTTTTAGTGAGCTGATCCAAGCAAGGCTGATAAAGAATATTGCAATAATTAATAATTGGGAGAATAGGGGATTCAGCTAGTTTTTTTTCGTAAGCAAAGAATCTCACATAGATTAGGCTAAGCCTCGAAATGAAGAGAATTATGAAAAAACTTTTAACCTGTGTTACTGAAAGACGAAAAGTAGTACTTCATGTGCCTTGCATTGGGTGCAACTTCGAACACATTCTTCATAAAGGTTCTAGCATTTTCGAAACTCTTTTCACTGTCATCCACCAATATGGCTACGGGTTGTAGGGAGTTGTGTTGCTTCAGAAATGTTATCCATGGGCTTTCACTACCATCATCCGAAGGCACATTCGCATCTACCATTAACACACTCTTGACGAACAACAAAAACGCGATACACCACATCATTTTTTTCATTGAACGAAACTGAAAGGTATTTGTGTGATGATATGGTTTAAGTAAGCGGTATGCGACAAATATATGGGAAGGGCAGGATATTGTTCAATATGGTTGTACTTTTTACTAGTTTGCTTTGAATAATCAGCGTTATCGATAAGGCGATTTGCGTGTTTTCTTTTGAAATATCAAAGTGGGTCATAGTAGAGGTATTTCCAGAGGAAATGAAACTTTTTAAAACGGATGATGTTCAAGGTCTTGTTTGTTAGATGGAGCGTTTCCATGATGAAAACGCATGTTTATGAATTTTCTATTAAAAGTTTTCAGAGAACCTTGGGTAGTACGATATACATGCACACTATATACTTTACACATGTGTTCAGTAAATCTAGAGATTTACGCGGTTTTAGTGTTTATCATAAACTAGATTTAAATTGAGATTCCGTTATTAATTTGGGTATACTTCTGAACTAGCCTTTAGTGTTGATAGCGAATTTTATCTTGTCTATAGTTTTGTTTTCTTCAAGAGAGTCCCTCCTTTTAATTTTAGTCGCCATTTCGGAAGTCAATATTTCAAATGTCTTTCATATGACTATGAATAATGAATGGTAAAATTATCAGTCGTTACAAATCATATACTCGTACATTATACAGGGTGGCGCATCGAAAACGCATTTACTGGCAGCTCAGTTTTTTTTTTTGGAAAAACGCCCAGACTCGTCGATTTTGTTTTCGAGAGGGACACAAGTTTGGCAAAAAATCTCTTTAACACGTGCAGCCCCCTGGGCGGGGGTGACACCAACTCTAAAATCTTAATAGGAGTGATACCTTATTTTAAAGGTCTTTCAATTCCCTTTATAATGATGTAAAAGACATGAGCTTCAGTTCAGTAGTTTTGAAGATTTATTGATTTAAAGCTAAAAGTAGACTTTAATAGGTACATCAGATTAGTTTTCACTACTTTCAGAAGAAATTTGACTAAAAGAATTTACTTAATAAGTTAATGCTTTTCTTCACTACGCCCATGATTTGTTTATTATTTTGTTGTTGAAAATATTTATTGGAGTGTTTTTTGTGGCAAAAAAGTTATTTCTTGGAGAAAGATAAGGAAATATCTCGTACTTATTTTAAATAGGAGTTTAGTACATAGTTTGCGATTGATTTGACCAAACTTTGTTGCTAACATAACTTGTAACGCTTTATTACATAAATTAACCATGGTATATTCCACAGCAGAAAGAGTTGAAATTATAGAAATATTTTTCGGAAATAAATCAGTGCGCTAATAGAACAGCAGAAATATTTAATGAGCGACATGAGAACAGTAACTTGCATCGAAAATATGTTCTAGAACTTGTAGCTAAATTTCTAGAAACTGGATCAGTCGCCAATAAAAACGCAACATTGAAAATCCCATAAGGAACGAAGCAATAGAAGTGGGGGTTTTAGGGCAAGTTTATGTAGACTGTGGAAATTGGAGACTGTGTGTGGTGTTAGTCGACGTACTGTCCAACGGGTTCTAAAGACCCATAGTTTTCATCCGTATAAAATTCACCTGGTACAAGAACTTAATGAAGACGATTTTGATCGGCGATTACAGTTTTGTGAAGATATGAGTGAACGAATTATCAACGATGAACATTTTCTATTCAACACTTGCTTTTACCGACGAATGTTTCTTTTTCTTAAATGGCGTAGTAAATCGTCAACACTGCCTATATTGGTCCGATTCTAATCCCAGAATTTATCATGAGGTTCATACACAGCTGCCACAAAAATTAAATGTTTGGGCTGGTATTTTTGGCGATCATTTAGTTGGTCCTTTTTTTTTACCTGGAAATTTGACCGGTGAAATATATTTGGAATTACTGGAAGACGCCATAGATCCTGCACTCACAGCCATAATTGAAAATCAGAATGATCGGCGGTACATTGCCAATAGGTTGATGTTCCAACAGGATGGTGCCCCACCACATTACGCATTACTTGTTCGACAATATTTAGATCAGACGTTTCCAGATCGATGGATTGGTAGAGGATGTGCCATTGAATGGCCCCCAAGAATGCCAGATTTATCACCTTTGGATTTCTTTATGTGGGGTCATTTAAAAAGCAAAATCTATGCTACTCAGCCAACATCATTAGAAGACCTACGACAAAGAATTGTAAATGAGTGCCTTCAAATTACTCCTCAAATATTGCAAAATGTGCGGCAACGTTTTGAGCAAAATCTTTATTATTGCATGGAGAGTCATGGTGGCCATTTTCAACATTTACTTGCCTAACGGGTCAGTTCATTCTTCATTTTTAAATTACTTTGCTGCCAAATATATTGATCTCCACTAATGATGATGTATTAGTTATATTTAAGCTTTAAATCAATAAATCTTCAAAACTACTGAACTGAAGTACATTAATTTTATATCGTTATAAAGGGAATTGAAAGACCTTTAAAATAAGGTATCACTCGACCCTCCTTTACATTTAAGATTTTGGGGGTGGTGTCACCCCCGCTTAGGGGGCTGCACGTGCTAACGTGATTTTTTGCCAAACTTGTGTCCCCCTCGAAAACAAAATCGACGGGTCTGAGCGTTTTTAAAAAAAAACTGAGTTGTCAGTAAATGCGTCTGTTTCGTTTTCGATGCGCCACCCTGTATATGTAGAGTAAGTATAAAAATATTGTTTACGTGAAAATTGAAATAGGTATACAAATATGTGTCCTCTATTGAGATCAAGGTTTCTGGTATGTGTTTATCATTTCGTCGATTGACAAACGTGCATGTAAAATCAGAAATTCACAGTTAAATCATACTTTACGTCATTGTGAAACGACAAGGTTTAGGTTCAGTTGTGGATAAACTTGTACAATGAAAATTCCATTTCAAAGTTATGTAGCCATATTGTTCGAAAAGAGTAACAACGCCCAACCAAAAAAAAATGATATCAAATTACAAATACTTGATCCTACAAATATGCCGATAAAAATTGACGAATTATTATTTTTTGTATGAATACGTATATTTCTTTGTGCAGAAATTATGCCCTAAGGACATACTGTTCCAGCATTTTACTTCCTCTCTATTTCCAAACCGAAACAAATAAAACATCTGATCTCTAATTCACAGTCTGCGCCTAGGTTTTTTTTAAGAATGGATGAAATCATGCTGACCCAAAAATTTCTTTTTGGATATGGCTATATCATTAGATAAGAGATGCAAGAGAAGAAATTCAACGATAATCCTGCAGCTGCAAATCTGTCAGATCATGATCTAATTAATGGCAACATTTTGTTTTATTACAAGTCTTATAGTTCTTGAGATTTTCAGCATTTGATTTGTATATTGAAAAACTGGTTTGCGTTGAGTTAATCTAATGACATTTTTACAACTGTCGACTTTTGTTGGACCAGATTTATACTCGGTGACATTAGAAGTGTTACCCCAGAAATAATAATTATTTCTTCAACTTGTTTTTTGGGCAACTTAATGACTATATTTGTCAACGTTTTATCTTTGTTTTTGTTTAGCCTTGTTAAAATGTTCTCTTAGTTTTTGTGAACAAAGCAGTTTTTGAGAGTTGACTAGTACATATGTTTTTAGTTATTGCCCTTTCATTTACTAGTGTTAAGCATAACAAAATGCCTCGTGTTCGAAGACGTCCAAATTATCACCATGTTAGCGACAGATGTAGAATTATTGCCTATCGAGATGTTGGTTTATCCTATCGCGAAAATTGGCCGCTGTGTTAATTGTACTGTAATGACGGTAATGCGTGTGTGTCGTGTGTGGACAGAAGAAGAGGAACACGAAGAAGGCTAACTGGTCCACCGAGGCGTACCACTGTGTCAAGATAGGCGCTTCAGATAACTAGCCCTACAAGACCGTTTTGCTACTACGCGTGAGATCGCTGACCAATGGTTTGGAGAAGAATTACTATGCGTACTCTCTATCGCCGTATTCGAGCCTTTGGACTTTTTTCATACCGTCCACGGTTAGTGCTTCTTCTGACTGCGGACCACTGTCGTCAACGTTTGAACTTTAACAGAGAACGCCGTGGAGTACGGCGAGATATCAGATTTGTTGTTGAGAGGCATGTAGACAGGACTGTTGGAGTAATGGTTTGGAGGGCTGTTGCCTATGGTAGCCGATCACCCCTTCTCTTTGTTAAAAGCAATCTGACTGCTGCGCGTTATGTTGATCCTGTCCAACAAACCACTATACTGCCGTATCTAGAGGGCCACCCACACGTCCTTTTCCAGCAAGACAACGTACGTCTCCATATTTTCTCGTCGTACTACGGACTTTCTTCAAGAAGCTGGCGTTTAAGTTTCGCCGTGGCCACTCCGTGCACCGGATTTAAATCTCATCGAACTCTGACTCTGCCACAGCTAATCCACGAAGTGTGAGTTGCCTGGAATTATGGGCCACAACCAGACATCGTTCACATTTTGTCCATGTCTAGACGGATACAGGAGTGTATTCAGCTGCGGGGTTGCACAACACATTAATTTTGTTTCTTGTCAATAAAATTTCGTGAGAATGTTATAGTTTCATTCTTAATTGTCAAAAAAACAAGTTGGGGAAATTATGTTTTCTGGGTGTATCACTTTTAATGTCATTGAGTATATTTTAGAACATTTGATCCCTCCCAGTATTATTTTTCATAAAATAACGTTAAACTCACATAAAAGACATGCCAAAGTCTAAACGTTAATGAAAACCCATTCCTACGTTTTGTTCTTTTCTTCTAATTACAGTTATAATGGTTTTCGCAAATATCAAAAAATGACATATTATGGCTTGGAGACCAAAAGGGACAGTACTGATGTTGAAGGATAATTCATATTTAATGTATGAATGTTATAAGTACCTTCTTACTGTTATAGATGTCATAAGTTTTTTCATAAAACATAATAACCACTAGCATGCTCGAGGATGTTTCGATTTTGGAACACACATTTTTGTTACCGTGGATTTATGTCCAGTGATCTTTCTCGCAATGGAATAGAGCCGAGGCGAAAGATCCATCTTTCTGAATATTGAATGTTTGTGATTGAAGTCGTCTTGATCTGGCCACTCACAATTGAGTATTCCAACTCTAACAACCTGATTTTTTACTTAAAATGGAGAGGGACCAATTTAAAAATATTATACTAAAGTATACATTTTTAAGAAAAATCATAATCACTCTGACTTTGAGCCTGTAGTATGAACGAAAGAAGAATGACTGTGTGCCAAGTAATTCCAAAAAATTGTTTTCTTTATAATATGTTATAATAATATTCCGGCACATCACACTCAGCTAGATCGTTTTAAACCTGCATAGCAAGGTATTTTCATAGATATAGGCCGATTATTCTAATAATCATTCTCATTGAAATCATAACTATTATTCATTGTAGAAAAAGGTCAATAAATAGTTGGACATATTGCGTTTTGATCCACAACTGTGTATATAATACGTTTCGTTGTGGCCGACATTGAACATAATGATCTATGTTTCAAACATGTAATAACGAATAAAAAAGGCAGAACCCAAATGAGTTGCTTTTCATTTACTTCACAATAAAACACATAAAACCGGGATACAAAAAATAACTTTACTGCAACAATACTTAAACACAGTGCTTTCAAATCAAAAGTCTCAATTAGAGAGCGTCAACTTGCTCTTCCTCTAGGAAATCGTAGAAGTTTTGTTCCTCGTCATCACTTTGGGCTCTTACTGGTGCAATATTCAAAGCATCATTGAAGAAAGTTAACGATAATAACGGAATTCCATCTTCCCAGTCGACCCTAAATCTTGCTTGGAGCAGTTTTGTAACATCATTACGTTTCTCTTCTGTGCTTGAATTCACAAGTGGGACGTCAGATGGCTCTTGTACGGTTTTAGGATTATTAGCAAATTATTAAATTTTTGCTGCAAAACCAAACAACAAAACAAACACGTTAACAGGTGTTCTCAACTCGAACGACTTATAACGGCTTTTCAAAAAGTATGTAATTTGCACGATGTCATTCAAATGAGCTTCTGGTGACTAGAAGAGATAGATCCAAAACCGTAACAAACCGACTTTTCACCTCAAGTGGACATAATGCGTTTTGATAAGTTGCTCCTCATTTGTAAATGAATATCTGGTCTCTATTATATCGCTATCACTGGACCTCATCACTTTAGAGACTTTGTATACTAAGCTGGGCTGACAACGGTAAAAAATTGGGTTCCAAAATTGAACCAGCCTTGAACATGCTAGTTGTTCTTTTCTTAGTGTAAAACACGTTTTATGAAAAAATGTAGGCGTAATAGTAAGTAGTGCTCGTTATATCAATAAATTCAATATAAATATATAAATTATCATTCAACATCAGTCCTAACCTTTTTTTTTGTCGACAAGCCATAAAATGCCACTTTTTGTTATTAGTGAAAACTGGCCCTCCTCCGTTATAATTAAAAAAACAATAACAGCAGAGTTATTATAAAAATAATACCATTAAAAAATGGTCAATTACCAACCAAGTTTTCCGAATACATCCATAGTATCAAAGTCAGACGAGAGAACCAGTTTTCGTTGAAGGTTAGACATTGGTATGATTTTTATGTAAGTTTTTCTCCATTTTAATTCTTTTAAAACCCTTATACGAGTATAAAGTGAAAATCTCTTTTTCAGAACAACTGTTGAACGAGATCATTCCAAACAACAATTCTGCTCTTGAACCTGAACAAGAGCATACACGAGAATACCATTCGCAGGCTCAGGAGACACCATTTCTACCAGATATTTCCTCTCTTCAGCCTCATTTGACACATCCTCAGCAGCAACAATCGTCTTCAAACTTTTCTTCAGTGCTTTCTTCATTCGGCAGCATCTTGAACTTAGGTGGTGGTAGTAACAATAACCAAGCTAAAGAAGAGTTTGTTGCACCTCCCCCAGCTGGCCTAGATAATTTGATCGGGCAGGAGAACGCTCATCCTGAACCGGTGCCGTTGTTCCCTACCAATGCTCCTGTTGTCAGTCAGCAGAGTATCCCACCTACAACAGGTACATATTCGTCAATTTGATTATCTGATCATCTGCGTAATTTCAATTGTTGCCTTAGAAAACACACCCTACTGAGCGAGACCGGGGCAAATGCTTGTTCCGGAAGTTGTTGTATCCAGTATACAACTTCTTCCCGTCCAAGTGATTATACACGCGTTAAGGAATACCTCAGTACCGATTGCCGGGTGGCGGTACAAGTCCGCCAACGGGCTTCTTTAGGTCTACTTAACGTCATTAACACGCACAAAGAAGGTGGTAGACAAGGACCAGTCGACCGAGGCGGTACCACTAGCTTTTCCCAGGTGTCTTATAAATGTCCGCATGTTTCCACACCTAAGCTACGCAGTCGGTTATCTTCCCCAACAAAGAAAATAATGATATGGATCCTTCGAGTACTAAGAATTCCGGACGTAAACTCTCTCCGCTCTCATGTCTGGGTGGAGGGTGAACTCTAGGAAACAAGATCGAAGATAAAATTTGTTTCACGAAAATCTGCGGGATTAACAGCAACATTGATGCTGTTCATCACTACTTGCAGTCCAATCATCCCGCCATGCTTTTCTTGGCGGAGACAAAAATCTCAGAGTCTGCACCGATTAACCATCTTAGCTTCCCAAATTACGCGGTGTACTCCAATCTGAGAAAGAACGGGGGGAGTTGTGGCTTTTGTCCGCAGCAGTCTTTACTGCTCCAGAGATGTTTCTTTGGAATCAGATCGGAAGGGCATTCTGTGGCTTCGCCTCAACTCCCAAACATCCTCCAAATTTGTTTGCTGCCCTCGGACCATAACTGGGATGACCTACTTGACTACCTCGTCGTCAAGATCGATTTCTTGAACATCAATCACCCCACTTCAGAGGTAGTTATCCTCGGTTATTTAAATGCCCATAATGAGCTTTGGTTGGGCTCAAACAAGACCGATGCAGTAGGTCGTGCAGTTGAAGAGTCCGCTCCTACTCAAGGGCTGACCCAGCTGGTGACGAGCCCTACTTTTTTCACTTGCGTCTCGTCATATGCCAGTAGCCTGCTGGATTTCTTTCTGACCACGCATACGGTCCCTTACACCACTGCTGTACATCCTCCTGGGTAACTCTGACCACGGTGTTGTGAGGTTAGGTTTCGGTGAGAACCTGCTGTGGCATCAGAAACTCGCCCAAGCCGCAAAATTTGGCATTACGGGCATGCCGATTGAGAGGGGCTCAGAGACTTCTTCTCTATCTTTCCTTGGAGAGATGTCTGTTTCGTTGACGCGGATGCGTCGGCTGTCTGTTCTTCGATAACCAAAATTATCCACGTCGGAATGGAGGAATATATCCCTCATACAGTAAAAGTGCCTAAACCAGCGTCCAACGGCTGGTTCCACAAATCGTGTGACACTGCTCGCCAGCAGAAGATGAAGTCACACAGAACTTTCTTACAAAACCCCACTGGAGAGAATAGACAAGCCGACGTCGAGTCCAGAAACAAATATAACGAAGGGGTTCCCAATGCCAAAAACCAGCATGACATAAAAGAGAGGCACAGGATAATGTCGCAGCGCATTGGCAGTCGGTCTTTCTGGATGCTGGCTAAGCAGATTGAAAAGAACTTCTCACTCACTAGCATTCCACCACTTACTATACGTGTCAGGATGGAACGATTCTAATCGACTCAAAGGCCAAGGCGGAAGTGCTAGCCAAGATCTTTGCTGCCAACTCCACCATGGACGTCCCCCCCCCCCCAACGCCCAAGTGTCGTCGATTCAAAGGGTTCCCTACACTGTGCGCGAAGTAACATTCAGGCATAAGACCGTAAGATGGGCGCTCTTGTCGCTCGACATCGACAAAGCTTCTGGTCCAGACTTGATTCCTGTCATTGTACTGAAGAGGTGTTGAGCGGAGCTTGTTCCAGTTCTTTGGCATCTCTTCCAGATGTCTTATGAATCCGGCACCTTCCCAGAAAACTGGAAATTTGCTCATGTCCAACCTATCCCAAAAAGAGGATCTAAGACCGACCCTTACAACTACAGGCCTATAGCTCTGCTTTCTGTTATAAGTAAGGTGATGGAGAGATGCATAAATCGTGAGCTTCTGGACTATCTCGAACATCACGGCTTGATTATCGACAGGCAGTATGGTTTCCGGCATCAGCGATCCACAGGGGACCTCCTACCTTACGGCATGCAATTGTGTCCAGTCTTATGGTGAGGCTCATGTCGTTGCTCTTGATATCACGAAAGCGTTCGATCAGCTGTGGCACGCGGCCCTCTTATGCAAACTTCCATCTTATGGCCTCCCAGAAAATCTTTGCAGATGGGTGGCTGGCTATATTTCTCTGACGAGAGACCTGGAGGTTATCACTGCTTGGGGACCCAACAATCTTGTACAGTTTAATGCCACATCACCGAGGACTTGATCTGGCACGAACACATCTCGTCAGTAGCGGCAGCTGCTGAAAAAAGCGAGGTTATTTGTTTAGTGCTAAGGAGTACTTTTCTCCGTATGACCGTATGAGCCTAGAGTATTGCTCACACGTTTACGGTGCTACCGCCCCGACTACATTATTTATGGTCGATGATGTCCAGAGGAATCGATGACTCTTCTCTCAGCAGACAATCTCGGGATACTTTCGCATCTAGCTCTCTTCTACAGCTACACCAACGGGCTTCGCTTCCATGATGCCGCCGCGCTATGTGCCTGCCTGATGGACATGCCTGACTTTGGCATCCCATCTTAGCAATGTCGAACTTCGTACATCCAGAACTGGCCGATACGACCGCTCCTTTGTCCCGGGGGTGTCGAGATTGTGGAACAATCTACAAGAGGAAGCTTTTCCCAGTTCTACTAACCTTAGACAGTTAAAAAATCTTATTAACAGAGTTTCTTTGGGATCCTCATAGCAGCCGCGGTGTGTCGGCATTTAGGCTTCTGCCTGCGCGGCTACTTCGGTATACAAAAAAACAATGTATAGACCAACGAAAATCGACAGTCAAATGAATGAGATTTCGAATTCCAAAAAATTGTACTGTAAATTGGCTGAAACGTTTCTCTGGTTCTATTTGGCGGCCAGTGAAATATGGTCATCCATCAGCAAGACAAGAACAGTTTCACATTTTACACTGACTGTATCATAGTTTCATAATATACATGGTCATATTACTCTTGCTAAACACGATCGACTGAAAAGCTGTTTAAAATTATTTGAGAATGACCCCTCAGAATGTTGTAAGATTGTTGAGGTGGAAACACATTAATGTCACGTCTGGTGAATTCTCAGCTATAACGAAAATTCATAAGCTATCACTTAAACTCATGCTATGTGCAGCCTCACTCACGTAAAGAGAAATATTAATAAATAAGGTATTGTCACATCTTGCAGCAATGTTTCTGTCAATTCATCAATTTACATTTTGATAGATGAGTTTGCGTGATGACTCGTGAATTCACTTGTTTTAAAGTTTGTATGTTTCGTGTCACTAGGCTCAAAGTTGTTACACGGGTAGTTCACGAGCAAGAGGGTTCAAAGCTGACCTTTCATGCTCTATTACAACAGTAGTACTTTGTGTTAACTTACTTTTCTGCCAGCCTCCATAAGTGGAATATGGAAGTATATAACTGTAGCTCAAAGGTAAACAGTCGTAAGTCGAAATTGAAGCAGTTTTGAGCTTATGTTACTATTAAAATGCACTAGTTTAGCTTTATATTATAACAATCATGAGCAACATAATGTTGGTAGTCACTATTTCAATTTTGAAAATCTAATATTTGCATTTAAACTTTGCTGAAATGTTTACTTCTTTTGCTCATTACTCAAAACTTCTGTTTTCCTCTCAGTTACAGATAAATATATGTGGTATTTAAAGAAATTGTTTTACTTCTTCATATAATCAGTATAACTGGTTCAATAAAAATCATCAATAGATGCGTAATAAGGTTGTACGTGCTTGAAGTTTGTGTTATTTTTCCATATTATTACAATTGGAAATAACTGTATAGAACGTTATTGAAAAAAAATTAACAGAATTGATCTAGTTTTGTTTTTGAAATAATGGGCTCGAAAGTCAATAAAAACCTAGTTTCCAGTATATGATATGAAAGCAAATGTGCAATCCAATTTTGCTGCAGCAACTGATTTGAGGTCCTTAGGACTATTATTTCCAAACATTTTAAAATCAAAATTATTAAATAATACGTAATTTTCTCGGTCTGCTTGGTATCTACATGTATGCACATACATACATGTAGAGATATAACGGGCCGAGACAAATACTCTTCGCGATGGGATGCATAGCGAACGACTGAGAGGCTTTAGTGAGTGTGTCGTTTTTATAGAATCTCAGCCTTTTCGCAGTAAATGCTGATAGAAAGAATCTATCGAACGAACTTTTCTACCTGTATGGATATAAAACCGTTCCCCTCTGTGAAAAAAGGTAATTTTGGTTTAGTACCTTTACATTGGTTCAACAAGGTTGTTATGGCTTGAAGGGTATTTTGTGGATTTTGGATGCATGTACATTCAGGAACAAAAAAGGTATAATTCGAAAAGTGTCACATTACTCAATTTTTTTTTTCGAAATTAATACTTTCTTAATCTATACCTGTTGGAATAGTCATAAAAATGATCTTCTCTGAGGTTATTACGTTTAACTTCTTGTGATCATTTCAGGTCCAAAGAATGCATTTCGTCGACTAGGCTTGAAGAGACCAGTGTATGCTCCGATCCCCGGCTTAACCAGTGGGTTAATAACAACGCCACCGCAACAACCTCCAACAAATCCGCATAACGTATTCAGTCCTGCAGAGCCCTCAACTCAAACATTCCCCGTTGCAAGTCAATCGCTCAGCTATCCATCGTCTCATTCACCAGCCAATTCAGTCTCATCAATCAGCACAGGCAAGGAACTATCTGCTACCAATTTCTGCAAGCCTATCACACCTCCAACCTCGAATATATCTATTCCTGCATCCCCGCTTCCTGAGTTGAACTCTAATCCATTTTTATCTCAACCTCCAAATAATACTGTACCTCCAACTCAGCAAGCTAGCTTTGCTTCTGAGACATCTATTACTCAATCTCAAACTAGTTTTATCCCGCCCTATACTCAAACGTTGTCTGGACCTCACACCTCCAGTCATTTTCAACACCACCATTTTTTTGTACCTGAAACCTCGAAGCATGTCAGCGGTCTAGTGATGGACGCAATACCGCCAAGTGAGCTGCTGCAGGCAGCCAACATGAACGATATGGATCAGTATGGGACGGGAGTGAACGGCTCCTTAGGAAACACCGCAACAGATAATAGTGTGAGTATTTTTTGAAAATTCTTCGCCATACCGAAATTGTAAAATCATTTCAATAATATCTATAATCTCTGCCTATACCAAAAAACCCTTTTCTTGTTCTTTTTCCATTTTCCTTCCCCTTCTTTTACTCTTTTTCCTTTCTTCTTACATTTAGATTTTATGGATCTGAGTAAAACTTCATAGAATTGAAATGCCTGTAATGAATATTACTTAAACATTATTTTTCATATATTTCAGAATTCAAATCACCAAACGTACAGACCAGTTTACCACCATTGGTTCTTTCAAAAGGAATCTGAGGGCAAGAAAATATGGCATTGTTTTTCTATGGTAGATTCGCTTGCCTTGGAAAACTCGTATACGTCAAGTAAGGTTTTTAAAATTCCATGAACTCTCTTGCAAAATTGTAGAAGAAGCATGAAAGTTTAATGATATTACATTGTGCTATTGCTCTTATCAATAATTTAAGTCATATCTGACTTTCTCA
The DNA here is from genome assembly GCA_963669975.1 of Acanthoscelides obtectus. NCBI lineage: Eukaryota > Metazoa > Arthropoda > Insecta > Coleoptera > Chrysomelidae > Acanthoscelides > Acanthoscelides obtectus. The sequence goes on from CAVLJG010000005.1 coordinate 63,305,385, forward strand.
TTTTTAGATGACCTAGATCCCGAAAAAGTCATTGCTACTGATGGTGGACGATATGATGTGAATATTTTGCGCCGTCAACGGATACCTGTATACTGGAAAGGGAATCCAAACGAAGTTAGAAGATGTTCGTGGTTCCATAAGGATAGTCCAAATGGAAGGTAAAACAAATCAGCAATATCTATTAGGCCCAGATCCTAGGTATCTTAAAATTTTGGGTGCTTGTCTAGTAGTCATATAAATACGTAGGTTCTTCTACAAACCATTACTGATTGTTGAAAAATGAATAGGTTCATGTACTTATTCACGATGGTCGATTCATGGTTTCGGTGTCAAAGGGGAAATTAAATTTTTCAAGGGTGTTTGCTTTGCCAGGGTTTCCCCTATGTACCTTAATTTTTTTCAAATGTTGATTATTAAAATATGTGACATATTAATAAGCAATAAAACCTTATTTCCTACTCAAGCCACGTTAAGTACAGAACAGTGTTTCGGGCATTTTCCATTATTATTATAAACCAACTGTTGTGATTAGTCGGAATTGCAATCTTCTAAACCTCAAAGTACTTTAAAACTGGTTTATTTTTTATTGTCTCCTGAAAAATTCAGATTGTCTGGCTTACGAGGCTTTTGAAGTTACTGATTCGATTGTTATAGGGGATATAGTTTTAATTTGATGATATGTTTCTAGGTTAGTGCCTTATGAAGAAAATGTAGCTACTAGATTAGAAGAAGAGTACAAGCAAGCATTCCTTTCGAAGAGTTGGCATAAACGTGTAGAATTAGCAAATGGAGAGGTGGTAGTATTCCATGGACCTGACGTGTTGGTCCTGTTCCCTCGTTCTTCTTCACCAGATGCCTGGGGTAATACATCGGTGAGTGAAACTATTCTAATAACATAACGACCTGGGAGTTATCACGATCCCTTTGTTCCCATTAAAAAGCAAGATCATGGAGTAAAATTTTTGTAATATATAATCACACTTGGGTGGTGTTACTGAAAAAATATTTTTACCGTCGATGTAGACGAATCAAAATAATTGCGTGGCGAGGAACCACAGGAATGGTTTTACTGGTCAAAAACCGGTTTATTGACATTGCAGTGTGACAAGGAGCGTTATCGTGATGCAACACCCAATTGTTCTTGATCTGATGAACGGTGATGTGGTCAAATTTTTTTCTCCGATTATTCTGTCAACCGACTATCTGAACGTATAAGATCCCGGATTCTGTCGATGTTTTCATCGGCTCCTGAAGATGAAGGCCTTCCGCTGCGAGGTTCATCTTCACTCTACTCCCTTCCTTCTAGAAATGCCTTAAACCACTGAAAAACCTGGGCTCTTGACAAAACACTATCCCCGTAGGTCTGCACTGTGCCCAAGTCTGAAGCATGCAATAAGCAGTACAGTTTGCTTACATTTTGTATCATTTAATCGGTTTCGGTTCCAATATCGCCATGGGTATTCATTTATTGAACCTGGGTGTTTAAACAATTTTTGCGCTAATTCAACCTGATGTTTATGAGTTTATTTCTTACCTATTATCACGAGTACGGTTTTCTGTGCATTAATGTTCCCGTTACAATTCTTAATTTATTTATCCCAGACTCAAGCAGGGTCCCTTATTATACGTCCTCAGTGTTCCTGAAACTGGTTGAACGCCATTCATCCTTACGTTTCTGGTAAATTTGTTTGCGCTTTTTACTGTGTTTTGGATTCTACATAACTTTAATTTACATTACCGCATGATTGAACTTTTAAAATCTAACATTTTTGTTCCCGACTGTAAATAGATATCTCCGCTAGATCCATAATTAGTGTTTCTTTCCTCAAGAGTCAGACCCGGCCACGGATTGTAAAACGAGGGATGGACGAATTTGACATCGATGAAGGTGAATCAGCTAATGCCGATCATATCTTGTTTATGATACATGGAATTGGAGCTGTATGTGATTTGAAATTCAAGTCTGTAGAAGAAACTGGTAAGTCCTATAAAATGATGTACGATAGTCAACTTCACATAATAATAAGTAGTTCAAAAAGATACCATACTATACCACTTATTGAACACATTTTGTGTATTATATATGTTTTTGCATTGACGAATAAATTAAATAATTCGTATGTATTCCTTAGGTAATTAACATTACGTAGTGCATGGGGGTGTATTTCTACAGAAGTTTGATATTTGTTTAGATTTCTGCGCACATAACATGTGAAGCCACAAAAAAGCGTTTGTCTTAAAAATAGGATAATATCCGATTGAATAATACAATTCGTTGTACAAGTTTCACAATAAAACACAGAAGTTGTAATACTTTTCACTTTTATTTGAAAAGCATCTTTAGACCCGTTGCGACTTATCCACTGTTTTATTGTGGAATTTGTGCAACAATTATATTATTTGATCACATGTTGGAAGGTTTTCCCATTAAAAAAATGGCATATTGTTGATCTGAATTTTATTCTAATTCTTTGATTTTTTTTTCTAGTTGACGAATTCAGGGCAATTGCACTTCAACTTGTAAGGTCACACTACAAATCATCCTGTGAAAAAGGCGTTGTTCACAGAGTCGAAGTCCTGCCAATCGGTTGGCATGCCAAACTTCACTCTGAAGAAACTGGGATAGACAGTCAACTGAAAAGCATAACCTTAGAAAGCATACCAAAGCTAAGAGATTTCACGAACGACACGCTGCTAGACATCTTGTTCTATACGAGCCCGATCTACTGCCAACAGATCATTTCATCCGTAGCAACGGAACTGAATAAGATATACGATTTATATAAGCAGAGAAATCCTGACTTTAAAGGAGGCGTTTCTCTTGGAGGTCACAGCTTAGGATCGTTGATATTATTTGATCTGTTGGCTCACCAGCATAAGAAAGAGGAAGTTGAGGAAGAACTACCGGGTATGTGAATTGTGTTGGGCCTTTTTACTATTTTTTAACACCAATACACGGGGGAATTATTATTGACCTGTCATTATTATGTTAGTCTAAGATCCGAATTCGAAACGACCTTCACCCCTAGAGGGGACAAGTATTTTATATACAATTTAGCACTTTAAAAATATCGAAATAAGACAGCACAAAGTGCCATCTGTTACCAGAATAGACCATTGCGATAGTGAATACAGCAAGCTGTTTATTGGAAGTGTCCCAAGAGAATTATCTGAAAGTCGAACGCGGAGGTACCACTCGGCGGATCTCTAAGGCGGGGCCAGAATTTGTGCACTTTGCATGCACACGTGTTCCCTTGCTAGAGTGGCGTTCCTCCTTTCCCCTGTGTCCCCCTATAGCCCCACGGTACCCATGGGTGTTTGGGCCTTAGGCCTTCGTGGTGGTCCAAGTATAAAAAAATATATAGCAGCAAAGTCTAGGCTTGGCCTTAGGTAGAACAACGAACGAAAACTGAGCAAGTATCCTATGTTCATAATATTCATCTAACATGTTCAAATCGGTAAAATTCGCAAAGGTAAAACACTATGCAGATGACACAAATATAAATGCCTTTCAATAAAAACACAATATTGTACAACAACAATTAAATTCAGATCTTTAGAGTATCGACAGATTTGCGAAGTATCATAATCTTAAACTAAACCCCTCAAAATCGAAAGTAATAGTAATGAATAAAAACAGAAACTGAAAGAGAACATTTTGGACAAAATTTAGTAATTTCTATTAACAGTGACAGAATCTCCATTGATCAAGAGACAAAAAATCTAAGTATCATATTTGATAGCTCGCTTGACTTCAGAAGTCACATAAAAAACAGAATGAATATAGCTCACATGCAATTATGAAATATTTACAAATTAAAAAAACATCTATACCGAAACCGTATCACACCTTATTTGAATAACTACAACATATGAACGAATCCCAGAAGACATCATATGTATTCTTTTATCTATAGGGTTATAAAAAGAGGTCAACCGGCCTATTTAAGAGAAATATTTGTGCATTTGCCTCGTGCCCAGGGGAGCAGAAATAATTTAAATGTTATCGTACATAGGCATAGAACGCGTTCCTTCCAAGATCGTTTGCTTATAAGGCGGTTCACTTATGCAATGATTTACGAACTTCAGTTAAAAGCTCATCGCCAAAATTATTCTCGCAACTCACAAAAACATTGTTACAGAATCAGCAGCGTTTGTGTGAATAAAAATATCGTTTTTATATTTCTACTCGCTGACAAGTTGTATCGATTTGCTCTTCGCGTCCGTTGCCGGTTCCGGGGGTTCTTTCTTCGTTTTTTGCCTTTTTGTCTCGCCTCCTTTTCATTTGCCTCTTTATTTTTTTATTTTTCTTTAATCTTCATAATGTAACGTACAGTTAGTGTTTAAACGGGATCGTATAAATTTACTGAAATATGTATAGATATTCATTTATAGTAATAGTTGATAATACATACAGGCTAACACCCTGGTGAGTCCTTGCATTATTCCAAGCAAAAAAGTTCATTATAACTTATGTCCGAAAATCAATCGTTTTCGAGGAAAGTGAGTCGTAAATAATTAAATTTTCTCAAACATTTGGCAACGCTGCGACGCAATCGCGATACGAGCGCATGACGACCTCAACTGATTCATCGTATTGTTTTCGTTTGTATGATATTTTTGTTGAAAATATGCCTTGAATTATTGAATACTCTTACGCAGTCTTTTGTGGCTAATATTTCTTAATTATTAACGCTTTCAGTATTTACTTAAAAAATATGTCAGAACTTGCCGGTACGTGGCGATACACACCACCAATTCCCCCGATTATCAGTCACTTATTTGAAATGATGCGATGCACGAAAAAAGAAAAAAAGAACAACATCCGTAAATCACATAAAGTACAGTTAAATGCATTAGCAATCACAATAGATGTTCGAAATGGGAACCATCGCTTGACATCGTCGAACCCAATTTTCTCTAACTCGTTGAAAAATTCCAGGCATATTAAGTATTTCATTAGCGGCGGCCAAAATACGCTCCTTAAATTATTCTCATCCCTTATTTCAGTGGCGTAAACTAAATTTTTCATGAATCCCAGAAGAAAAAATCTAATGGATTAAGATCGGGGGATCTAGCCGGCCAGGCATTTGGACCATTTCTTCCTATCAACCTATTCCCATAGGTATTATTGAGATGTTCCACAACTACTCGACTAGCGTGTGCTGGAGCACCATGGTGCAAGTACCACATAATCATTCTTGTTTGCAATGGCACTTCTTTCAACAAAACGGGAAAATTGTCTCTTAGAAAGGCTAAGTAGCTCTCACCGTTCAAGCGATGGGGCAAGAAAAATGGTCCTATTAATTGGTCACCAATTATTCCAGCCCACACATTAACAGAAAATTGATACTGCGAATTTTTCTGTGCAATTGCATGGGGATTTTCGTCCGCCCAATTATGAAAATTCCAACTTCCATTTCTTGTAAAACAAGACTCCTCTGTTGACAACACGTTCGCTACAAACTTGTGATTTGTTTGGTGTTTACCCAAAAACCAATTACAAAAATTTGTTCTTCGTGGAAAATTTTCAGGCCAAACAGCTTGAACCCTCTGGACATATGGGTACAATAACTGTTATTTAAGGGTCTCATGTACAATCCAGTGTGAGACACCGACTTGACGAGCAATACTTCTCGTACTCCGTGTCGAATCCTCGCCAATTAAACTCAAAATTTGTTCTTCGATTTCCACTCCAACTTCACGATGTCTTCCGCGATTGTTAAAATTAGGCACTACGCTCCCTGTTTCCAGAAGTCTTTGGGATACCTCTACGAATATTCTTCTAGCTGGTAGCCTTCGATCAGGAAAACGTTCTTCGTAAATGCACCTAGCCTCTTCAGAATTGCAATGAGCGTGTCCGTAAATCAAATGCATATCGTGATACGCGCGTACCGTTAACATCTCTTTGGTATCAAAATGAACGAACTGATACAGTAACACATACTGAATAATAAACTTCTCGCATTAACGTATGCAAGAAACTATCGAATAATTTTTTCCCGTTGTAGGTATTTATTTTTTTGCCTACCGACACGATGTTCGGAAAATTGTATTTCATAAGCAAAAATAGATGGATACATTTTACGCTATTAGGCATATGTATTTAAATTATTAAGGTGCAACATTAATTTATTTCATGACTAAAAAGAAATAAGTTTAGCATTTTTTTGTTCCGAAACGGTTGATTTTCGGACATATGTTGAACTTTTTTGTTTAGTATAATGCAAGGAATCACCTCTTAAAGTTACGAATATTATTTCCCTAACCCCCTGTATATTATAACTACATTATATTTTTTAAGTTTTCAATTAATTAGAAGGGATTAAGGATTTGTAGGGTTTTCAGGGCTTTCTCGCATGGACTCTCGGTTTCATAATCGAGTGACTGTCCTTTTTCGTTATTGTTCAATATTGTAGAATTTTCTTTGTTTGTAATTTTTATTCGTGACGAAAAAATATTTTGAATTTGAATATAAGGTATATCGAAATAAGACAGCACAAAGTGCCATCTGTTACCTAAGTCGATCATTGCCAAAATGAAAACAGCAAGCTGTCTGTTGACTGTATCCTGCATGTAAAAATTCCAGGCGGAACTATGATTAATTAAAAATCGAAAAATTATGTTTTATTAAACAAAATAATAATTTTGTAACAGTTTGAGCTCTCTCATGTGTTGTCAAATAGTAGGTACATTTTTAAGCGATTTCTTAATTGATTTTAGTGAGAAAACTCCCAAAAATTGTTCATTGAAGTTAGCTTTTCGTAAAGAAAATAACTTTAAGTACAATGAGGTTGAAGCTAGCTGAAACATCACTCGATTTTGTTGGTTACTATACCATCTGTTATAAAACAGTGCCTGCTTTGCAGTTTGCAGAAAATACATAATAAATGTTACATGAAGAGTTTCGCAATTCTGAATATTTCTCGAGAAAGGAATGGAATTTTCCCAAAATGATAATAATAATAATAATAAAATGTCTTTATTAGGCACATTATATACACTACAACATAATGTGACCTCTACGTAGGCGAAGTCTAGCTCTTGGCTACTCTACTTAACCTACCCAAATACTAAATTAAACACTCAATCAAAGGAAACTTTGACAAGCAAAAGTCGCTTCAAAACAACGAGCTTGATAGCTTCCTAGCATACATATATACACACATATATTACGTAAAATAAAATTAAATGTAAGAATTAAAAACTAACTTTTCCACAATTACTACAATGACAAATAAATCTGTTTCACATGCTTACGAAATCTGTTTACTGGCCAATCCTTTATATTGTCATCTAATTCGTTATAAATCAGGATAGCATTGTAAGTGTATGAACTACGAAATAAAGTTGTTTTATACATAGGGATCTCTAGTCTTTTTTTGTGTCTGAAATCATGTTTATTTTGATTTTATTTAATTCTCGCCAGGAATTTTTTAGCCAACCCACTCACGTTATATTTTTTAACATACTAAATTTGATATACAACTGATTTAATCCACTAAACAGATGGGTGAATGCCATTTATAATTCATATCTTCTACTACTATTGGTTTACTACTATTAAGTAAGATCAGAAGAGCGAAATAGATATCTTTGAACATTGCCGCATTGACGGAAGAAAAAACTATGAAAACATTCATGTTTTGAAAGAAATTACTATTAAGTCAATGAAAAAGGATCTAAGGTTATTAGAAAAATCATTTTTTTACTTCTAGAAGATGATGAATTTCCTACGAAGGTTTCAAAACCGCCTCCACCTGCTAGACGAAAAATGAGTAGACGAATCAGCTACATGATGGGTTCAACCGGTACAGGGCAGCCACAAATATTCTATCCACATTTGAATTTCGAGCCTAAGATGTTTTTTGCTCTGGGATCTCCAATAGGTAAAATTTGGTTCCGTTTTGATAATATTTTGCTTACTACTACCATAACTATAATTTCGATTAAAAGCTGTATCTTCATCCAGTAACCCAGTGTCGTCATATATGATTCAGTAATCAATAAATAAATGTGAATCTGGCCTAATTCTGTTGAATAATTACGTTTTTATTTGCAGGAATGTTTATCATAATTCGAGGTCTGGACACGTTAGGAGAGAATTTTGCTCTACCGACTTGTTCACATTTCTTCAATATATTCCACCCGTATGATCCGATTGCCTATCGAATAGAATCTCTTATCCACTCTGGCCTAGGAAAACTGAAACCAGTACTTATACCTCACCACAAAGGAAGAAAACGAATGCACTTAGGTAATAGGAAAAATAATGATTCCATAGTTTGAGCTAAACTGATATTCAGGTTTAACTATTGCCAACGTTATTTCTCTGCAGTCATTAAGCCATCACAATTATTAAGCGAAATATTTCTGTTTATTTGGTAAGAATCTTTTTCAATTTGACTTTTTGCTGCATGCTTTCGAGATATATTATGATTATTATTATGATTTCTTAAAGCATCCTGGAATAAATTACATTTATTTATAGATTGTTATTGTCAATTGATTTATATTGACTTAAATGGCTTTTCAGAATTGAAAGAAACTATGGCTCGAGTCGGCGCAGATTTGAAACAAAAGGTGATCGACTCATTGAAGAGTACTTGGGATACGTTTTCTCAATACACCATGTTCCATAAGCCTGAGCAACAGCCATCATTAGAAGACGAAGTACAAAAAGTTATAGACCAACAAATGGAAGTAAGTTCACGACTATATCAGTCACTATAGAATCCCATGTAATGAATGCCTTTTTGGTGATTCGTATAAATACATTTGTCTGGATTTGGTTTAAGTCCATCTTTTTTCCATATACTAAAAGCAGTGGTCACATACATTTCTTCCAGAAGGTGAATATCATAAACACCTGCTTAACAATCAAGACGAGATCACAGAACACGTATCGAAATAGGGGTAGATGCAGTAGTCACTTTTTTGGACAGGGAAAAGCTTCTATAGCGACTTTCGGGCAGGGCATGGGTATTATGTATCTTGAAAAGTGACATTATGTACATTTTTCTTGACATTGTATTGGTTGTTTGTGAAATTATGTAGGTTTTCTACAAGATGTTAACTAGCGGATGGATACTTGTGAACTCGTTTTGTAATTGAACGTGATGCCTAGACGTCATAATGCTTCAGATATCAATGTTTTGCTCTAATGTGATGTAAAATCTGCTTCAGAGATGTAAGTTGTATACTATAGCTAGAAGGAAACGGCGATGCATAGGTGCATAGTGAGGATTTGTGTGTTAATAATATGTGTTGACGATACGAGAATTCCATTGGATTCTCGTCTCAAATACACTTACTTGAGATTCAAAGCTAGAAATTAGTCGCGCATCCACTTTTTCTTATTCATTCTGGAAATTACATATGCAAATTTGCTGGATTGCAAAAATGAGAGAGATAAGAAATAATTATATTCACTGTACACTGTCGAATTGTAAGTCATATACATGCTTAGCGTAATTACACACAACGCGGGTGCGGTGGTGATTTCCCGTAATTCTCCTCGACAACTGAAAACACAAAAAACGTAAAAAATCGTAATTTATAACTTTGAACATAATCTATCTGTCTTCAGAAAGGACATCATATAAGTAACCCGTCGGGCACAGCTAATAGATATACTTCATTGGCATCATATTCCGTAATGATTTTCTCACACAGCACATGCACTGATTTTATACACATGCAGGCCAATACACGTAGTGGTCATAAGATGCGATCTTGCTATTCAACCAACTTTCTTCTCAGAGATGAAAACTACAGACTACTCGGATTTACAAAACATATGCAACCAACAATGCGTGTAGGTGAGTCATTCCTCCAGAGATGGACGCTCATTTTATAGGTTTTTTGACGTTTAATATATTTTTTACATAATACCCGTGCGGAAGCTCGAGAGTGTTGTCTTGTCAGCCCTTTCTATCTCAAGTGTGAAATCCTCCACAAATGTGGCTTATTGAAATCGCTGTTATTCTCTACATATCCTACCACTGTAATTCTAGCAGCACTTCATCGTGATGGGTAGCAGAAGTTTTCATACATTATTTAGTCGATTCATTTTCAGCGTCATACATACATTAGATATATATACCATCGACCCAAGGTAAATGTATCCAGTTACAACAGGTGAACAAAAAATCAGCCCCATCTCTATTAAGTGGCGCTCCATCACTAACCTTACCGCTAGCAGTATGTTTGACATATTTATGGTTTGACTATTGCACTAATAAACAAATAGATGGACGGAACATAAAAGAAATTACCCCAAGCGAAATATACCGTAAACATGAAAGAAAAACCCTCCTTTTCCCTTGACAGAGACGGATATACATTTTGGGCAGCGACTGGCGTAGACTCGTAGAAGGGTCTATAATAAAAGAAAGAAAATTAGTCAAGAAAATTCTTATGCACCTACTTCGGTTCGTATCTTCCCGGCTAAGAACATTTTCCATCCGAAAACGCTGCATTTATGTCAGTGAATTTGAGCTGTGGTTATGTATTTTGACTGTTGTTTGAAATTTTTGCCAGAATGGGTCAAGATAAATTAGGTCATTCAAACCTGCTTTCCTAGAAGATCGTGGTTTGAAGCCGACTGTAATTAAAGATCTCTCGGTATTGTCTTACAACGGGCAACAGTCATTTATGCAGAATAATAATGGAAGATCCTCTCATTGTGAGTTCAGTCAAATAGAGAAGACCCATTCATTTTCTGAACATTTTGCGGGACTTGTAGAAATTAGAGAGGCAGGCATTATAGTACTTACTATTCTACAAACAGTTTTGTACATCAATGAAAAAATGAGCTACATATACAGGGTGACTTTGAAGTTGAGTCATTAATTTTCAGATAATGATTGTAGAAGGAAGATAAACCAAAATATGTGTGTAAAAATAAAAAAAAAATTAAAAAAAAATGTAACCTCGTTTTATAAAGTATCCTCCCGACAAGTATTTCAGTGCGAACCTGTATTTGATCGTGCGGTCTTGGAGCACCGGCATGCCCTCTCCTGTGAGGTCTTAAGTCACCTGATTCACGATCCCTTTGTACTACATTAACAAAGGCACGAGGGGTTGGTTGCACTCGATTGGGAAACCGATCCGGATAAATCCGTGATGCCGCGGCAGCATTTTGTAAAGACTCCTCCCCCCCAGTAAATAAGAATCATGTCCACAAGTTCAGCATTTTCGTAAACATGTGCCATTTTTCATTTCGTTTGAGTGACACAACAAACACCACTATTCACTCACGCGTTACCGACTGACACATTGACTGAATACAACTGAATAAAAACATCGTGATAAGCGTTTCAAATTCTTTCGCTTTTTTGTTTCCGACACGATGAACCGATAAGGCGGATTATATCCGTTGTTGCCAAACACGAGCACATGATATTATTATTGAGACAGGGCGGTACTCAAACTTCTAAAGGGCTATAACTTTGTTACTTTAATTTTACCAGAAAATGTTATAGGAAAAAAACATTTCTTTTGATCATATCTACTCAATGTTAAAATAAATGACTCAACTTCGAAGTCACCCTGTATAAGTTTTATTGCCTGTATAAAACAAACGTTTAACATTAGGCAAATGCAAAAAATTACTAAACATGCTGTTATCATCCGTCCGACCATAGACTGTCAATCAAGGAAGCTGTTTCCTTTTTTTTTTTGGTAACACATCAGCAAGGTCTAGGCTTGATCTCTGCATAACAACTATCCTTTATTCGAGGTATGAGATCTATCGAAATAAGAGCACAAAGTGTCATCTATTACCAGAGTCGAGTACTGCGAGTCTATAGCAGTTATCAGTTGTGTCAAAATTGGAGTTGTTTAGTCATGATGACAGCAGCAGAGGAAAATGTTGATGCGCAGCACCTGAAATTCATTTTCTGCGCAGTGTACCCACCAGCGAGATGCCCTATGCGCAGATCCTGAAATTCGTTTGCAGCGCAGTGTACCAACTCATCTCATCGTCGACAATTATGGCTTCACCCCCACTCCAAGAGCTTAACATCTTATCTACAGTCTTTACGGTTGTGGCCTGAGAAATAGAAATTTCATAGTTGACGTTTGAGTTTAAAATTTCTGTGCACTCGCATTGTTTAAAAATCTACAGACATCTTATGTGTCAGCATACATCAAGCCGTGCAAGATGCAGACCGTAAAATAGAAATTCTGAAGTTGACATTTTCGATTAAAATCCGCCGTTTTGATTCTATAAAATTTTAATATACCCGTGATAAGATGAATCTAACAAAATTTCATATATCAAAATCCATTAAACCGTTTGTATTTGTACTGCATCCCGTGAAATAGAATTATTCTTGTCCATATACATACGAGATCTGTAATTTAAGTGATGAGACTGATTTTCTCAATTTTTTTTTATTAAAATATAATTACAATTTTACATTGTCACCCTCAAAATAACTTCATTCTGAAGCCACACAGCGCTGGAGACTGTTTCTCCACTCCTCAACTTCTGGAAGAGAAAAAGTTGATTAGACTCAAGTCAGGCGAATAAGGAGGTTGAGGAGCCTCAGGAATGTTTTACTGGCAAAAAACTGTGTGCCCAAGTCTGGAGCAAAACCACTGCTTGAAATTGATGTCACACATTTTTAGAATTACAATAGAAAAAACTGTTTTCAAATTTCCCTGTCTCCCCTCCAAGCCAGGAGCATCAGTATTGACAGATTGAATGCTACGTTGCCAGTCCCATCACTGCATTTATAGACCTCGTGCATACATCCGATAAACATCACCCGCTAAGGCAGTCGGGTAAAAAGGCACAAGCTGAAATGACAAATCTTCCGACTAGCTGGGATTATTTCCCTTCCAAGCTATGACTCACATCTAGGTTCTAGATGGAAGATTGTCAAATCAATATTGTGCGACCAAGGGCGGATACAGCTTTTGGGTCAGGGGGACACTTAATCACAGCGGTAAATTTTGGAAGCAACTAAGGGGGGAGGGGCGCAATTGAGGCCGCATGTTCGCCTCGAGGGGGGGTTACATCGGCGATTGAAATTTGAAGATCATCGGAAGGGGGGGCAGATCAGTGCGTCTGACAATTGAAGAGCCAGGGGGGAGGATGACAAAAAATATTAGTGATCAATCTCGATTCGCCCAGTGGTGAAGTCATGCCCCTCCTGGGTCTACCCTTGTATATGGGCTGCAATTATGTTATTTTAGAACTATCGTTTATTGTGTTTTTACAACTCATATTTTTTAGGTGAAGGGTATGGAAGAAAAAACCCAAGAACAAGACGAAGTTCCTCACGGTAAGCTGAACAGTGGCAGACGGATAGACTACGTGTTGCAAGAGGCACCATTCGAATTCATCAACGAATACATTTTCGCGTTGACAAGCCACGTATGTTACTGGGAGTCGGAGGACACAATTCTGATGATGTTGAAGGAAATCTACACGATGATGAGCATACAGACGGACAGCCAACTGCCCCCGCAGACGATGACAATCGAACGCCCTCCTCCGTCGCCTACTTCTCTTCGATCCACCAGGTTATTCCAAAAAATGGAAGAGGTCATTGAGCAGGGCATGGATCCCACCGAGCCATTGCAGGTAATGCATTCATTCAGTCGACTACTCTTATATAACGTCATAGTTTTGTCTCCATGTTGGTTCAAAACCATTGAAACAAAAATGCTTATCCTTCAACAAAAATTACGCTTATCAGTGTCACATGCTCAAAGATGATGTATTTTTTTTAACAAAATTTTATTCAATTTGACCTATTAGTATGTTTGTATGTTAGTATCTTACACAAATCGTATAATTTTTTTCTAGGTTTAGAGTCTTTTTACAAGAAATCGACCAAATTCATTAGATGCGTTACTTCAAAGACGCCTTCTCATTGGTCCAATTTGTGCCAAAGCCGCAATCTTTGACTCCCGTCGGTCAATAGTAAAATTAATTTTTTGATATAGTCTTGGAAATACTGTCAGTTGCTTGTTTGTAATTACAAAAATATATTCTAACAATCTCCTTTGTTTTACAGGTTAAAGACAATCTGCCTCCACCTCCGACTAGTGGATTTATGAAAAATACATAGTATTTGTTGTATACATGGCTATATCAGCCATTGGCGATGCGATACGCGCCATACCTATTAAGGCCTCGTAATAGAATTTACAAGAGAGGTCGAATAAAGTGAATCCGTGACTGATTTAAAAATATATAATGATATAACTCTGTATAAAATAGTCTAACTAAACAGTTGACATAAACGCAAAATTTGTGTATTTACCTCCAACATTATCTTTGCACGGAAAAATGCACAATTCAAGAAATTTGTTGGGAAATGCTATAAGATTTTATATACGTTTTTTTGCTTAAACACAGAAGGGTAATCTAACAAGGATTATGTAATGTGATCTGAATATAGGATGGAATTGAATTCACGGTGATGAGTAGCATGATTGGCATGGCTTCAAAAATGAAATATCAATTTGTGCTAACTTTTTTTGATAATTTATCAAATCGAAGTTAACGTTCACATACGTATCATAGACCAACAGTTTTTTTAACTGAATATGCTACATGTTTTTATTTAACAGCATTATACAATGAAAAAAAATGATGCAGAAGGTAACTATGTATTTGGAAATGATCATACTCATTTATCGTGTGATAGAAGAAATGATATTCGATATTTTGAACTGATCTCGTTAAAAAAGGAGACAATGTGAAAAACATCAGATTCTATATATAAAACAATATAAATAAAAGATTATTCTTACAATTTTTTGACAACATTTACCGTGCGCCGATTATAAAAATCCTTTAAGATCCTTTTCCACAGCAAAATGAATTTAAGGTTAGATATAACTTGCGTTGATCAACCAGTGAACTAGAGAGGGTAGTAGATGATGCTGTAATTAGGCAGGAACAATGTTCGCCTTCTTTGGAATAGTTCTTTTCACATCTCTACAAAAATGTCAATTAATTTTTACGAAATGTGAAGTAAGTTTTAGTTGACAATGGTTACTGCTACATGCGGTACTTGTGTATGTACATATGTTTTAGTTGGTACTAAGATTCTAGCTGTGAGGAAAAATTATCTAATATTTTTATATATTGCAAGTTTTTTATTAATTATGTTTTTATCTTAAAATACACATTATGAGTAATTGTTTTTCAATAAAAGGTTTAATTTATATATCTAGTTGTGTATTCCCCTGCCATTTCTCCCTTCATACACTCAAACTCTGCAAGTACTCGATATAACACAAGTATGCACCATGCTGCCCCTCGCGTATGGACTTCATCCAGATCGAATGCTTGTTCGAAAGAGAGGTAGTACTGGAGAAAGCAAATTTTA